>JAHDVF020001094.1:1352500-2043530 GCA_022606425.2 Lepidostoma basale | reverse complement strand
GAAATTTTAGTGATATTAAGTTAATTTTGTAATATATTATATAATTAATAGTGTAATATATTGTAATAGTTTAATTTAGTTTAATATTGTTTAGGATAGTTGATGTGGATTGTAAAATGTAATTAATGTTAAGGTAGATTTTAGTGGTTGTGGGAAATGCTTAGAGACGGCGATGAGGTCCGCCACCCATCACGTTGCATTTTCTGCGGGGGCGAACAGAGGAGAGTGGAGTGCCGCATTGGTACTTGGAATATTAGAGGAGGTATGGAAGGGAAGTTAAGTGAGATGTGCGATGAATTTAATAACAAGTGTTTGGATATTTTGTGTGTGACTGAATGCATGGTTAAAGAGTGTGGATCTAGAGAGCATGATAATAAGTTCATCTTATGGTCAGGGGTATCACAAGAACAAAGGGGAGGTCAGGGTGTGGCAGCGATTCTAGCTCCAAGGATGGTAGAATGTATGAAAGGATACGAATGTATAAGTCCTAGACTGATGTGGATCCGCTTCAAAATTGGATTGACAAGAGTATTACTCATAATTGGGTATGCTCCTGTTAATAGCAAAGATGAAGCTGTGAAAGATGAGTTCTGGGATAGTGTAAACGAGATAGCAGCGAGTAAGAACGTGAACGAAAGAATTATTTTAGCAGGAGATTTGAATGGATGGGTAGGAATCCAAAGGACTGGTTATGAAGAATGTCTCGGTAAGTATGGTGATAGTAGGACGAACGATAATGGAAGGAGAGTGCTTGGTGTATGCCTGGAGTGGAGCCTCTTTGTGTCAAACACGATGTTTGATCCTAAGAGGATCCATCAGTATACATGGGAGAGAGGGAATGAAAGGACGACTATCGATTACGTCATCGTTGACTCTAGATTACGGACGGACACTGTAGATACCAGAGAGTTCAGAGGGGCCGAACTCGGAACTGACCATTTTTTGGTGGTGACAAAGATAAACCTGTTCCGAGGTTGGCGCACCAAGAAGAACAAAACAGTGACCGCCCCATCTAGAGTTAAAATAGAAAAACTCCAAATCGATGACGTAAAAGAGAGTTATCTGACGAAAGTGAATGAAAGGCTGAGTGGTCTAGAATCTGAATTTATAAGTATAGACGAGATCTGGAACAAATTGAAAGAAAGTCTATGTGAAACAGCGAAAGAGGTATGTGGTACATGTGTGCAAGGAAAAAGGAATGGAGATGCTTGGTGGGATGACTGTGTAAAAATTCTGGTCAAAGAAAAGAAGGATGCATGGTTAAATATGATATCTGTGGATAAAAGAGATTGCGAGAAATATAAAAGCGCAAAAGAAGCATACAAAGTTTGTAAGATGAATGTCAAGTTGAAAGTGAGAGAGAAAAAGGATAAACTGAAGGAGGAAGACGGTCTCAAGATGACGAGTCACTTTCAGAGCAACATAAAAATGTTCTGGAAGGAAGTCAAAAAGGCCCGGAATCCTCCCGAAAATGGTAGTGCGAAAGCAATTTTGAGTTGTGAGGGAAGAATGATTACTGATTTTGACAGTATACAAGGAAGATGGATGGAATACTTTAAAGATGTATATGGCAGTGAAATGACTGAGAGTTCAATGAGAAGGAGCGTTACAAATGTGAGTTGTACGAATAGCGAAAGAGATATGACAGAAATAAGTTTGAACGAAATAGTAAAATCTGTAAGCTGTATGAAAGGTGGAAAAGCTGTTGGTTATGATTGTGTCGCTTTGGAGTTTATTAAAAACGGTGGGCCAGTTGTTGCAGCGTGGTTATACAGACTCTTTAACCAGTGTTTAGAGGAAGGATATACGCCGCTCGACTGGAGGAGGGCTGTTATCATGCCTCTATATAAGGGAAAGGGGTCTCGTATGGACTGCGGAAATCACCGGGCAATAAGTCTGTTAAGCGCCGTTGGTAAACTCTACGGCCGAATTTTAATAGAAAGAGTAAAAAAGACGACGACTGAAAGAGTATGGGATGTTCAAGGCGCTTTTATGACCGGAAGAGGATGTATGGATCAGATTTTTGCACTTCGAACGCTTGCGGAGAAGTTTATGGCCAAAAACCGTAAGCTTTTCTGTGCGTTTGTCGATTTGCAAAAAAGCCTATGATCGAGTGAACAGAGATAAACTGTGGTCAATCTTGTCCGAATACGGAGTGAGCACAAAACTGATACGGGCGGTTGCTTCTCTCTACGAAGGGAGCACTGCCAGTGTTAGGGTAAATGGGGACATCACGCTCTGGTTTGATATCACGAAGGGTGTTAAGCAGGGCTGCGTGATGTCCCCTTGGTTGTTCAATCTGTATATGGACAAGTGTATGAAAGAACTTAAAGGTATAAATGCTGGTGCTAAGATGAGTGATCTGTCTGTAAACTGTCTGCTTTACGCGGACGATGCTGTTCTCGTTGCGGATAGTGCGGACGAATTACAAGTCTTGGTGTCGAGAATGAATGAGGTATGCAAGTCAAATGATTTAATGATGAATGTCGGAAAGTCAAAGGTGATGGTTTTCGAAAGGGAAGAGCAAATGACAGTTTGTAATATAAGTGTGAAGGAAGAGAACTTGGAACAGGTGAGGGAATTTGTGTATTTAGGTAGTATGTTCACAGCAGATGCCCGAACGGATAGTGACGTCGAAAGAAGGGTTGGTGCGGGTAACAAAGTGAATGGAGCTTTAAAAATAGTTATTGGAAACAAGAATTTATCAATGAAAGCGAAAACGGCCGTTCACAATGGAGTTCTTGTCCCAACCTTAATGTATGGAAGCGAAGCATGGAACTGGCAAAAGAAGGATGAGAGTAGAATAAATGCGGTAGAGATGAGGTCCCTAAGACGTATGTGTGGTAGAACGATATACGACAGAATCTCAAATGCTGATATAAGAAAGGAATGAAGAGCGGAAGAAGGTATAATGAACAAAATTATGAAAGGATCGCTGCGTTGGTTCGAACATATGGAACGCATGGATGGAGAAAGAATGGTTAAGAAAGTATACGTTAATGATGTAAATGGGTACGAAGTCGAGGCAGACCGAGGAAAACATGGCATGACCAAATTAATCAAATTTTAAAGGTTGGTCATGTTAGAAGTCGGAGGAATCGACGTGCGTGTATGACTCGTTGTATGAATGTGGAGGAAGCTAGAGAGGTTTGCCAGGATAGAGTAGTGTGGCGGTCCATTCTCTCTGCCTACCCCTGCGGGGAAACGGCGTGATGGTTTGTTGTTGTTGTTGTACGTGCGGGAAAACGTTGTATTGAAAACGTTGTATGATGACCGAACGATGAAATAAAAAATAAATGTAAGGCAGATGACTGCATCATGGATAAAATTAAAAAAGGATCCCTGAGATCGTTTGGGCATATGGAACGAATGAATGAGATTAGAATGGTTAAAAAGTTGTACACAAGCAGCGTGAGTGGAAAAAGAAGCCGAGGACGGCCGAGGAAAACATGGCATGACCAAATGAATCAATAACTAAAAGGCGGCCCCATTCGAAGTCGGAATAATCGACTTGCGTGCATGTTACGATGTATGAATATAGAGGAATCCCGAGAGGTGTGCCAGGACAGAGCATTGTGGCGATCCATCCTCTCTGCCTACCCCTCCGGAGAAAAGGCGTGATGGTTAGTTAGTTAGTTAGTTAGTTTAAACGCAAGCCCGCCACAGAATAGTCGCTACGGCACTGTCATGAAAATTAATTTGATTCCTTTCGAATTGATCGCCCGTGCCGAAATAAAGGCCGATTGTTATTGGCGCAACGGTAATTCCTCAAATGATTTATTTAGGCTATTATCCTGTCGCGGTTATCGACTATTTTAATTATTGCTTTTTTAAATCGTTTGTCCTTCCATTTTTAAATTCCAGTCACTCGCCATCGTTGGCACTTTTTTCCGAGTACTTACTATTTAATATAAACAGTTTATCGCTTGGTACGCCTTCATGGACCAGGATCACACAACTGCACCTAGTATCGTGAATCCCGATGATAGATGAATTCATTCTGAAACTTGGCGAGCGTTTTTATACAAAGGACTCCCTTCACATTCTAACCCCACAATAAAAGACCTCTCAAATTACGACCCAAACACCTCCAGCCGCCCAAAATCGATCCTCCTTCAGACGAACACTCCGGGCCACCCAAATCATGCCACGCATAAACCAACAACCCACCAAATCACCTTCCAACAATGTTCCCATTAGACGTTAAAGGAATAGACACAAGAGCTGAACCTCTGTAAGCCAGAAGATCCAAGTATAAATTTGGTCGTTTAATAATTTTATATTGTTGACTGACACTTTTATTTTATTTAAAATACTTGTTTTTTTCATACCTCTGACTGCCCCTAACCCCTTATGTTAAAATATTTTTCTATATTACGACCCTTGGATTTTATTATTTGCCTGTACTCCTGTCTGTGAATAAAGCATTCCTGTTCAGTAAACGCAAGGAGAACATAAAATGTGTCGAGTGAACATGGCAGAATCTGTATTGAAACATTTATGAATTCTCTCGCTACATTTCGGCACGTGTTTATGGTATCGTTGACACGTCTGTGTCCTGTGTTGATCTTTTATGCGTGCTCCTCCGAGATTCTGGGGCTATTGTGTGGATTCGTCTTCAGCGGCAGTTTTCTCTGACACCTCTTCGTTAAAGCCGTTGTGTGTGTTTTTTTTTAATGTGTTTTATTAATAAATTTAATTTATTAATGATTTTCATTCAATTAAATATAAATAACTGAAAAAAAAGTTGCACGTTCTTGAGATTGTTATTGAATGCACATATACTCTTATGTTATTGAAACTCATGGAAGATCATGTAACATGTTCACTTCAATACTGCACTTTACACATTTGTACTATGTATGTGTTTAAGTACACCAAAATCACCCTTTATAAGACCAACCATCCGAACAGTGGTGACCTATGGGTGTGAAGCGTGGCCAATGGCAGCGAAATCCGCAGAGCGATTGGATACTTTTGAGAGAAAGATGCTGTGCAGAATTCTGGGACCTGTGAATGACGGTGAAGGCTGGAAAGTGCGGCATAATGACGAGCTCTACCAGATTTACAAAGTCTCTCCACACAGGTCAGACTGAATAGACTGAGAAGAGGCGGTCACGTGCAGAGGATGCCGTCATCGCGAACCCCAAAACGATTGCTGGAGTGGCACCCAGGTAGTAGAAGACCAATTGGACGACCAAGGCTGCGATGGGAGGATGAAGTTGGGAGAGATAGGGCGAAATTGTTACGAGTGTCAGATTGGAGGGTCGAAGCAGAGGACAGGAGGAGTTGGAGGCGAAGAATACTGGAGGCTAAGGCTCGATATGGGCTGTAGGGCCATCGAAGAAGAAGAATATGTGTTTAAGTACACTTCATTTATGATTTAAAACGTTATTTTAATATGTTTTGTCGATGTATTATACACTCAATACGCACGCAAATGTGATACATTCCATACACGGAATATCGAAACATAGCGAACAGAATTTTAAATATACGCCACGCTACAACGCAAATGTATTTTGGCGTAGATTTAAACATGTGTAAATGTGTCCATTTTACCTCTGCGGGACTCTAATCAATTTTCCCGACGGCGATTTTATTATAGCATTCGAGAAAACGAGTCGGTGAGATTCAAAGCTGATTGATTGGGTATTTTCCGAGTTCTTGGTGGATTGCTCTTAAGATGGATGTTCAGTTCAAAGCTCGTGAGCTTGGGGACCAGCTACACACAGAGGGGGTAGTTCTTGGTGAAGTATGTGACCCACTATGTCATCATCATGCTACTGGATGTTTTGAAAAATGTATATTTTTATCTGTGTGTATTATTATTATGTTGAAGAATGCGAAACGTCTAATTACAGTGAATGTTTGATTGAGTCGAACAGCGGTTCATTGTTTTTCGATATTCACACACACGCATTAGATTGGATATCGGGTCCGATGTGACCTCATCGTCACGCGGCCTCAGCCTCCGAACCCAGTAATCATCCCGTGTGCCTATATACTTATTTCTAGATTGCCGTTATTAGTCAGCCGCCCATCCCGTTTTGGGATTTGTAGAGAATTAATTAATTTGCAAACCAGTACCACAACACGGTCATATTAAGTGTCTTATGTATGGAAACTGTAGATATTGGCATACCAATGCGGAGAGTTATTAACTCATTCAATTCAGGTTCCTCAGATATCTTCTTCTTCTTCCTCCTCCTCCTTGCTATAGGTATATGTGGTATATCCTCCAGAAGATTGCTCCGCCCATTATATACCTCCGGTTATACGAGGTCTGTCCATTAAATACGCGAACTGCGTTGCTCGGGTGGTCTTCAGTTGAAGTTCGCGCAAGAGCACTGGCTACATTATTGCCAGGTAAGCCACTTTGTGAATCCGTAATCACCAAACCGTTGAAGTAAACGTACCGCTCGAACGGGAATTTTTTTATTGCGTATGTTTTATGCTCTTGTCGACAATGGAGATTGACAAACAGATATGGAACAACAAGTCAACATTAAAGTTTTGGTGAAACTTGGGAAATTAAGTTTTGGTGAAATTCATGAAATGTTAAAAGCTGTTTATGGAGTTAAGACACCGAAGAAAACTGCCCTTTTTAGTGGATCAAGAGTTTTAGTGAGGGCCGTGATGACTGCAAGTACGATGCAAGTTCAGGACGACCGTCGACTTCCTGTGTTGATGAAAACATTGAACATGTTCGGTCTGTTATGCTTTCCAATCATCGGGAGTTATATCGTTCTCCCGATGATGAAGGTTGTCAAACAAACCTTCGAAACATGTTGAAAAAAATAAACTCAAAAGTGTAAAAAACAGTAATTCATAAAAAATTCGTCATTATGGAATTCCTGAAGTTTATCTAAACTTTATATTCTACAATTTCAAATTTTAATTGTATCTCAACAGAGACGAAGACGTAAACTGGAAACTGAACATGGATGATCAAGGTGTTTACATTGGTTGGGTTAAGCGCACGCTTTATGTAATTACAACATTCCCCATTCCACCTTTTGTTATTGTGATCATGCATGACAAATTTTTGGAAGATGTATATATACTTCAAAATCCACATTTATCTTCACGTGTCAGTTTCAGTCAGCCATCTATGTAGATTTGGTTGCACTTGTGAATTTTTTTTTCAAGAATAAACCTATACAACCGACCCACTAACGCCATCTATGGAGAATGATTTTCTACAATTTCGTTTCTAATTTGATTTATTTAAGTACCAGCATATCTTTTTTATTACACTATTGATATTTTATAAAAAAAAAATTAACATAAATTTAATGTTTTATTTTTTATAACGGAACTTGGACTTGGACTTGGATCTTCTGGCTTACAGAGGTTCAGCTCATGTGACTATTCCTCTTACGTCTGATGGGAACATTGTTGGAAGGTGATTTGGTGGGTTGTTAGTTTATTCGGGGGCATGATTTGTGTGGCCCGGAGTGTTCCTCTGAAGGAGAATCGATTTTGGGCGCTTGTGGCGGCTGGAAGTGTTTGGGTCGTAATTAGAGAGGTCTTTTATTGTGGGGTTGGGATGTGAAGGGAGTCCTTTGTAAAAACGTTCGGCAAGTTTCAGAATGAATTCATCTATCATCGGGATTCCCGATTCTAGGTGCAGTTGTGTAATCCTGGTCCATGAAGGCGCACCAAGCGATAAACGGATAGCCTTATTTTGCAGGATTTGGAGTTTTTGTATGTGACTCGAAGCTGCATAGCCCCAGATTGGGGCTGCATAAGTGAAGATCGGCCTTATAACTGTTTTGTATATCAGGAGTTTATTGTCGATGCTTAGTTTACTGTTTCTAGCTAACATTGGGTAGAGGGCTGAGATTGCTTTTGACGCGGCTTTGACTTTATTTGTAATGTGTGGCCTCCATGTCAGCTTAGAATCCAAGGTAACCCCAAGGTATTTGATTGTTTTGGTCCAAGGAACGTCTTGGCCGAACATTTTTATGTTGGGAATGTTTGGAGGAATGTGTCTTTTACTGAAAAGGGTCGCTGCGCTTTTACTCGGATTGATGGTAATGCGCCAGTTTCTGCACCACACCTCTAGCACATCGGCCTGTTTTTGCACCCTGCGGGTCGCGAGAAGCGGCCTTTTAGCACTGGAGATGATGCCCGTATCGTCAGCGAATTGGGCAATGTGGGTGTTCTGATCTCGGGGAAGAGGGATATCACTGCAGTAGATGTTGAACAGAGTAGGAGCCATTACTGAACCTGGGGGAACTCCTGCTCTGATAGGGCGTACAAGGGATTTGGCCTTGTTGATTTTGACGCTGAAAAGGCGATCGGACAGAAAGCTGGCTATGAGTTGAATCATAGGCAGTGGGATGTTTGCTTTTCCCATTTTGTATAACAGGCCGGTGTGCCAGACGCGGTCGAATGCTTTACTGACATCTAGGGAAAAGAAAGTGGTGAATTTGCGCGTGTTAAAGTTTGTGGCAATAAGTTCAACTACACGAAGTAGCTGATGTTGTGTGGAGTGTTGGGCACGGAAACCGTGTTGAAAATCTGGAATGGTACTCTGTTCGTGAAGTGTTGTTTTGAGTCTTGATTGTATGAGTTTTTCCAACAATTTACCAGTGCAAGGAAGAAGACTAATTGGTCTATGATTTGAAGGAGCTGTTGGGTCCTTGCCTGGCTTGGGAAGAAGGATAACGTCTGCGATTTTGTAGGGTTTCGGGAAGTATCGGAGTCTAAGGGATGCGTTGAAGATCGCTGTCAGGGCACAGATGCCTTTGAGAGGGAGAGATTTGAGAATTTTGTTAGATATTGAGTCAGGACCTGGTTTATAACGGAATAAACATGGGGTTTTGTGCATTTTTTTCTTTCTTACGGAAATGGTACCGTGGGTCAAATGAGTTTGGGAATCTTTGGTTAATATAAAATGAAATAATAAAATATATATGTTTTTATATAAAATATATTTGTATATATTATCTCTTCATAATTTAATATTATTTGGCAGTCAATCTCCATTTGTAATCGAGAATTTGACGGAAGATTAAACATCTGAAATTGTATAATCATGAAACAGGGTTGTGCAAAATATGTCTAGCCGAGCATAGTGGCATAATAGGATTTTGATTGCTCGCCATACATTTATAATATTTCCCAAGCCGTATGACCATCACTAGCAGTGCTTTCTATAAGCTTAGACATATAGTCCAGATGCAGGGGTAATGAATGACTCATGAAAAGCAAAAAAATAATATTAGATTTAGAAGAATTGGAGGAAGGTATTGAAAATGAATCTTTGGACAAAACCTAATGTAAGAGCTAGCAAACGTATTTCAAGATCAATCACGCTTTTTTTACACAATCCTTAAACTTTTTAATTAACCATTACGCCGTCTTCCCGAAGGGATAAGCAGAAATAATGGAAGGCCACACTGTTATTTCCTGATATACTTCTATCGCTATTATCCCTTACCAAATATTGTTCTCAGAAAATACTTATACTTTTAAAATTCAACTAACTAATTAACCAACACATTATTTCACTGGAGGGACCGCCACACTATTGTATCCTGGCATAATTCTCATGCATCTTCTACATTCATGCACCGTGCCACGTATGGTCGTAGATTTTTCCCACTTCTGAGTAATGGGTTAATTTGTAAAAAGAAAATAAATACAATTTTCATGTAAATACACTTACAACGTAGTTGATATGAATGAAAACGTCTAGAAGTTTTATTTTATTTTATGGGAATGACATGTTTTGCCTTGCTTTGGCATTATCAAATGTGATTCATCATCAGCCATCTGTCATCCATTGCTGAATGTAGGTCTCTCTTAAAGCACGCCACCGCCCCCTATCCATTGCCGCTCCCATCCATCGTCGGTCCAGCGGGCAGGGGGACGTCCAACTCTGTACTCCTGTACGCGGTCTCCACTCCACAACCCGTCTCCCCCATCGGCCGTCGGCTCTCCGACAGATATGGCCAGCCCACCGCCACTTCAGCCCGTCCATCCTTAGAGCCACCTCAGTCACCTTGGTTTGTTGTCGAATTAATTCGTTTCTAAATCTGTCCCTCGAGGTTATTCTAAGCATGACTCTTTTCATAGCGCGTTGGGCGACCTTGAATCTGTAGACTAGACCTTTTGTCAGTGTCCACGTCTCGGCTCCGTACGTATGACGCATGACTGGCAAGACGCACTGGTTGAAGACTTTAGTCTTGAGGCATTGTGGTATTTTGGAGAAGTGTGATTGCAAATTGATAATGTCTTAGCAATGCGAAATATGTCTTGCTTTTAAAAAATTCAAACTTCTAGAAAACAGACGTATTAATTTGTTTTAATTATTTAATATGAATTTTTACATCATTGTTCAAGAAACATTAAATAACTTATAATATTTAATGTCGAGTCCGCGTAAAGGGTATTTTTACCCTACCCACCAGTCCGATACATGGGTATTAATACCCTTTCTGCTGGTAGTGGAGTGAATGACAGCCCTGACCAACGCCAGATTCGAGTATCGTATTCAGCGAACAGTGAAATTAATAATCTCGTTCATTTCCCTAATAGCCTCGGATTAAACTAATCCTCTCCATTTCTTATTAATTACCCAATCCGAACAATTAAACAGGATAAGCGGACAATTATTCATTTCTCTTCTTGCCATTATTCCGCATTTTTTACCCCAAAATCACCGCGAAAGAACAGATGTTAGACAGAACGAGGCTATTCATCCAACGCTTTTCATTTGGTCTTGAGACCTCCACCCTCTCATTGAAAAATCTACTTAAAAATAAAACTCGTACGAAACATATTTTGCCTTTTAGTACTGGTGAGAACGTTCGTTTTCAAAATATTAAAAAATATATATGTTTGGGGCATGTCACGGCTTGTTATAGCATAATCAAATGTACCCATTTAATATAATAATCTTCTAGGAAACGTACGCTTTCATCTATATTAAGTGCTTAAAACTGATATTTATCAATGAAAACGTCTGTTCATACAATACAATACAATACAAACCATCACGCCGTTTCTCCGCAGGGGTAGGCAGAGAGAATGGACCGCCACATTACTCTATCCTGGCAAACCTTTCTAGCTTCCTACACATTCATACAACGAGTCATACACGCACGTCGTATCCTCCGACTTCTTACATGACCAACCTTTAAAATTAGATTAATTTGGTCATGCCATGTTTTCCTCGGTCTGCCTCGACTCCGTACCCCATTTACATCATTAACCTTAATGTACGGAAGCGAAGCATGGAACTGGCAGAAGAAGGATGAGAGCAGAATAATTGCGGTTGAGATGAGGTCCCTAAGACGTATGTGTGGTAGAACGATATACGACAGAATCTCAAATTCTGATATAAGAAAGGAATGTAGAGCGGAAGAAGGTATTATGAACAAAATTATGAAAGGATCGCAGCGTTGGTTCGGACATATGGAACGCATGGATGGAGAAAGAATGGTTAAGAAAGTATACGTTAATGATGAAAATGGGGGACAGAGTCGAGGCAGACCTAGGAAAACATGGCATGACCAAATTAATCAAATTTTAAAGGTTGATCATGTTAGAAGTCGGAGGAATCGACGTGCGTGTATGACTCGTTGTATGAATGTGGAGGAATCTAGAGAGGTTTGCCAGGATAGAGTAGTGTGGTGGTCTATTCTCTCTGCCTACCCCTGCGGGGAAACGGCGTGATGGTTTGTTTTGTATTGTAATGTAAAAGAAACACCGGCTTGTTTTGGACTAGAAGATGGCAGCGAGCTGCCGAAACCATTCGAAACAACAGATCAAGTGGAATAAAACTAATATTATTTAATCTGTATATGGACAAATGTATGAAAGAGCTGAGAGGGTTGGATGTAGGTGCCAAAATGAGCGGAGTGTCAGTAAGCTGTCTCTTGTATGCGGATGACGCTGTCCTTCTTGCAGACAACGAGCATGAACTACAAGTCCTGGTGAATTGTATGTATGAGGTATGCATGTGAAATGATCTGATGATGAATGTTAATAAGTCCAAGGTAATGATTTTTGAAAAGGAAGAAACCACGACAGTCTGCAACATTAGCGTGAATGGTGAAAATTTGGAGTAAGTAGTTGGGTTCGTGTATTTAGGTAGTATGTTTACAAGAGATGGGCGAGTGGAGAGAGATATTGAAAGAAGGGTTGGGGCAGGCAACAAAGTGACTGGTGCACTTAAAGTTGTCATCGCAAACAAAAACCTATCAAAAAAGCTAGAATGGCAGTGCACAATGGTGTTCTTCTACCGACCCTTATGTATGGAAGCGAAGCATGGAACTGGCAAAAGAAGGATGAAAGTAGAATAAATGCAGTTGAAATGAGATCTCTTAGAAGAATGTGTGGATACTCTGTGTATGATAGAGTGCCGAATGAAAAATATAAGAAGTGAATGCGGTGCGAATGATGGTGTCATGAACAAAATAATGAAAGGATCATTAAGATGGTTTGGACATATGGAAAGAATGAATGAAGAAAGAATGGTAACAAAATTATATGTTAATGATGTAAATGGTACCAGAAATAGAGGAAGACCAAGGAAAACGTGGCACGATCAAATAAATCAAATATTGAATGTCGGCCATGTGAGGAGTCAGAGAAATCGACGCGCGTGCATGACACGATGTATGAGTGTTGAGGAATCGAGAGAAATATGTCAGGAAAGAAAAGTGTGGCAGTCCATTCTTTCTGCCTACCCCTTCGGGGAGACGGCGTGATGGTTAGTTAGTTAGTTATTTTGTGACTTTTTTCATGACTTATTTTATATTATTCCCCGCGTGAAAGGACCGTGTTTTTAGCTAATTAGAATAATTATCATTGTGGCTTTTGCCTCAGAGTCCTGCAATGCGTGTAAAGGGTGAATTTAACACCGTAAACCGAGTGTTCATACATTTAAACATAAGTGTTTTTAATTATGAAACTGATTATTTTAAAATAAATATTTAAACTATTAAATTAAATAACTTCGTTTTTGTATCACAATTGTATTTTATTTTACGCGACACCTGTTTCATCAACCTATGTTAACATCATCAGGTGTTACAATGATGATCAGATGACAGTTTTAAAATGTTAAGGTATCATAGTGTTTCGGCCAAAACAATGGACTATTTAAATAAATTAATTTATTAATTTTGTTTTCAGACCTACGGCCTAGGGCGATGCTCCAGCGCCCCACCGACGCCCTCGGCCCCCGCGGCCCGCGTGGCACGCCCCGCGCTACCCCTGACCGGCGGGCGTCGCGCCCCCGTGCCGCGCTTCCACTTCCCCAGGGGGCGCCCCCCGCCGCAGGCCGGCATAGACCAGGCCGTGCTCAAGGTGCAGTCCGCGTTCAATACCTTTCCCAACAGCCAGGTAAGAACCCTACCACTATTCATATATTTTAGTCATCGTATAAAAGCCTAATTGGTGCGATTCTAAAAGTTTTTTCCACTTTTGAGTTTATTTTTATCGTTTTTTTTATTCTCCCATTGATGAAGGTGTAAAACCTTTGAAACATATCGGGAAATATACATGAAAGAATGGACTGCCACACTTTTCTTTCCTGATATACTTCTCTCGCTTCCTCAACATTCATACATCGTGTCATGCACGTGCGTTGATTTCTCTGACTTCTCACATGGCCGACATTCAATATTTGATTTATTTGATCGTGCCACGTTTTCCTCGGTCTTCCTCTATTTCTGGTTCCATTTGCATCAGAGTGGAAAAACGTTTTATTTCATTGATGTGTTCTTTAAGCATTCATAGTTTCGGCGGTAAGAGTATGGAAGCGAAGCATGGAACTGGCAGAAGAAGGAAAGTAGAGGTACGTCGGGGAATTGGTAGAAGGGAGTTGTCCTGGCTGTGGAACATCAGTGGACAGGAATTACAAGAATTCTGAACCTGTGTGGCGCAGGACAGAAATGCCTTTGCTGTAGTGATTGCCAACGTTGGGTGACCTGACACGGCACCGAAAGAAGATTTAATATATGAACTCAAAATTGAAGAAAAAAAAACTGCTTTGTATTGTGATTTCGGTACTTATTTGGCAAAAGGTCTCAGATGCGTTTTTTTGTGAAATTGAGTTAAATATACCATCAGTATTATTTTTAAACACTTTATTTTTTGACAAAACGTTAGAGCTGTAATTTTTTTTATTACATTTTTTAATGTATTTTTTTTTATTTACAATTGCATTCAACCCCAATTATTTTTAAATATATATGTATATTTTTTTTAAATTTTGTTACTGATATATCTTGTAGATAACGTTATGTTGCGTAAATTGACATTTGAATTTAACATTTTGGAATACAAATAACATTTTTATAAATAAACAAAAGAATGTAAAAATCTTATTTTTGCTCTCCTGTAAAATTCATAAAAAAAGCAGTTGGGACCTTTTGCCAAATAGATACCGATTTAGAATAATACAGCAAGCGAGTCACCAACCGAAATACTTCGGTGTGGTCGTAGCTTAAATAACATAAAAAAATGTTCTTATTTGTCGTTAATACTTAGCGTCCTTTCGCAGGATGTACATCTAACAAATTGCTCCGTCTAGTGAGTGAGCAGCCCGGTCTTCAAAATCCCTAAATAGTCGATTTTTCCCCCCTAATTACACTCTAATGATCTCGTCTGGGGCTCCTAATTGCACAGTTTCCGAAACACGTATATTTCACTGCCTAATGGCATAACGAGTGACATTGGTGCTGTTACCCTAAAAGAGTTATACTAGTTATTATGTATAAGCTAAATTTATAATAAATCAGTAGTGCTATTTCTTCTGTAAAGAAATTAAGCTTGGAGTTGGCAGAAGAAGGATGCGATTGGGATAAATGCCCTAGAAATGAGATCGCAAACATTAACACTGAAAGAAAAATAAAAAAGGAATATATGGATGAAAAATGCTTTACTTTTCTACCTATGAACGGCCTGGAACGGTCAGAATTTAGATCGAGGCTCAAAACGCACCTGTTCAAACTGTCCTATCCTGATGCAAATGTTGATCGACTGCGTCTGGTGCAGCCCCCATACTAAAATGTTTTATAACTAACTAACTAACCATCACGCCGTCTCTCCGAAGGGGTAGGCAGAAAGAATGGACTGCAACACTTTTCTTTCCTGACATATTTCTCTCGCTTCCTCAACATTCATACATCGTGTCATGCACGCGCGTCGATTTCTCTGACTCCTCACATGGCCGACATTCAATATTTGATTTATTTGATCGTGCCACGTTTTCCTCGGTGCGAATGATGGTGTCATGAACAAAATAATGAAAGGATCATTAAGATGGTTTGGACATATGGAAAGAATGAATGAAGAAAGAATGGTAAAAAAATTATATGTTAATGATGTAAATGGAACTAGAAATAGAGGAAGACCGAGGAAAACGTGGCACGATCGAGTAAATCAAAATGTTTTATTTTAACAAAAATGTTTATCTTTAACAAAATGTTTGTTTTTAACAAAATGTTTATTTAAACTAAATGTTTATTTTGTCAAAATGTTTATTTTTGGCAAAAATGTTTATTTTCAACTGAGTGTTTATTTTTACAAAAATGTTTATTTTAAACAAAATGTTTATTCTGAACCAAAATGCTTATTTTAACTAAAATTATTATTTTATGACCATATAACTATTATTATCTGGAGGTATTTACAATACGGGAACACTGAGAACTAAATCTATACGTTCCCCTTAGCTATAGCAGAGCAAGAGGGCATATATTATCTTATTTTATGCCCCAAATTGCCGCACAGAGGCACTTCGAAGTTCTCCTGTATTGAAAGCGATTCGTCTTTTAAATGAGGTTGCAAAAGAGATAGACCTCTTTGGATGCAATTATGGCGAATTCGTGAATACCCTTACGGTAAGGGCAGCAAGGAAATAACTGGCATATTCCTATTTATATGGTTCTATGTATATTTCCTTTGATATTTTTTTTCACCCTTTGGACTAAGCTGGGCACCTTTCGGAAACATGAGTTACATCCTTAAAAACCGGAAAATACCGATCCACCTGAAACGAAAAGTCTATGAAACCTGCGTTCTGACAGTTGGTGTTTATGATCTTGAAACTGTAACATTGTCCAAACAAAGTGCCGAGAAATTACGAGTGACCCAAAGAGCCGTGGAAAGAGCCATGTTAAGAATAAGCCTAAGAAACAGAGTAAGAAACAATACGGTGAGAGAAAAAAAAACAAAGGTCACTGACACCAATTACCGGGTAGCGATTCTAAAATGGCAATGGGCAGGTCACGTAGCCAGAAGCTTGGACGAAAAATGGACAGGAAGACTGCTGACTTGGAGACCGTGGACGACAAAGATAAGTGCAGGGCGATCGCAACTACGGTGGAAGGATGATCTGAACAGACATGTCGGAATAACCTGAATGCAGTCTGCACAAGGCAGAGTGGCATGGCAACGAATGGAGGAAGCCTTTATCCAGGAGTTGACGGGAATAGGCTTAAGAAAAAGATCTCATCAAATCAAAATGTTTAAGGCATCTATTGAGTACAGGTAAAATATTATAAAAATACAACATAGTACCAGGAACGCATTAGAGATGGTTCGACATTAGGAAGACAAGATACTTTCTAAAGTCAAGAGTATTTGTCCCCTGAACGTACTTTCACTAATATAAAAGACGTCGATCTCCAAGCAGACCGCGTTCAGCAGACTAATTGCTCTTCCCACCGGTGTCACCAGAGGCAGATTGGTTCTGGTGGCCGGTTGGTAAAACAATCTGTGCTGTCGCTGTCGGAGAAATCTATCAGGGACAAAAAGACCAACACCCTTTAGCACGGCCGAGTTCTCGAAACATTCCCTGATTAATTTAAAGAAATGAATTAATTTAAAGAAAAAAATAATTTAAAGATATACAAATACATAATATAAAACAAAATTTGTATGGCAGAACAATGGGTCTTTTTTTAAATATGCATGACACGATATGTTTTAACATTTGATTGATTTGTGCCACGTTTACTCGGTCTTCCTTAATTACTTGTTCTGTTTACGTCGTTTACGTATGCTAATAAATGTTTTTATTAAAAATTACAGCATAAATCATATTTGTATAGGGTTGTTACACATGACACGCTTGTTAGTAATGCCAGTTCGTAAGGACAATAAGGGAATAATCTATCATTGTAATTACTAGAAGCGTCATGCTATTGGCGTCGCCAACCAGCGACCTTAAGTAGGATCCATGTAGAAATGGGTTTTAATTATTTTATACAGCGACCGTAAACCTTTTTTCGTGACGTGTATGCTCGTCGATTGTTCCTACTTCGAAAATGGCCGCCTTTCAGTAATTGAATAATTTGGTCATGCCATGTCTTCCTTGGCCTTCCTCGACCTCTTTTTCCATTCACACTACTTGTATATATTTTTTTAACCATTCCCTCATCCATTCGTTCCATATGTCTAAACCAGAGGTTCCCAAACTTTTTTGACCCGTAGACCCCTTGGTGATTTCTTCTATTTTGTGTAGGCCCCCTGCTTTCCTAAAATTGTTTTTTTTTTCCGACGATTTCGATGTTCGGCTTCAATTTAGTTGAACCATCTCGTGGACCCCCAATTTTTTTTTAAATAGTCGTAGAAACCTTGCATGTTGTCGTAGACCCCTGGGAGTCTATATAGACCACTTTGGGAATCACTGGTCTAAACCATCTTAGTGACCCTTTCTTAATTTTATTTATCACGCATTCATCCGCCTTACATTCCTTTCTTGCTTCGTCATTAGATATTCTATTATAATTAGTTTTTCCGTACATTCTTCTTTATCCTACTTTCATCCTTCTTCTGCTAACTCCAAGCTTCATTTCGATACATCAAGGTCGGCACTAGGACTCCATTGTGCACGGCCACATGAGGAGTCAGAGAAATTGACGCACGTGCATGACACGATGTATGAATGTTGAGGAACGAGAGAAATATGTCATGAAAGAAAAGTGTGGCAGTCCATTATTTCTGCCTACCCCTTCGGGGAGACGGTGTGATGGTTAGTTATTTAGTTAGTTTTGATACGTTTAGCCTTGCTAAGGCATTATCAAATGTTTCAGGTATTATTATAAAAGTCAAATAAATCAAAGATGTCGTTCTCTTAAAATGTAATAGAACTTCTATAAAATATACGTTTTCATTCTTATTAACCAACTAACTAATCATTACGCCGTCCCCAAAGGGGTAGGCAGAAATAATGGACTGCCACACTTTTCTTTCCTGACATACTTCTCTCGCTTCCTCAACATTCATACATCGTGTCATGCACACGCGTCGATATCTCGTTTCTACTGCATTTATTATACTTCCATCATTCTTTTGCCAGTTCCATGCTTCGCTTCCATATATAAGGTTCCATATTTTCTTCTATTTAAAAAACATATATTTCGCTCTGCCACCGCCAGTTTGCGACCCCTTGGTGGCGAATCCCGTTATACACGTACGAAATGAATTAATATTCAGAGGAGTCGCTCTAGGATAGCTCACGATTTTTAAAAATATATATATTCATTCACGTAGGCGTAACGGGTGCCATTCACTAAATTCTAGTACTACAAATAAAATAAAAATTCAATAGTCAATCGAATAAATTTTATTTCAATCAAAAACAACACTGATATAAAAGCAAGCAATTATTTAAATTTCGTCAATTGTATGTTCGCCATACTTTGTGTTGTAGATGTTTTATATTTTTCTTTTTTTATATACTTTGCATACAACACTTATTGTTTAAACAAATTATAATTAAATATCAAACATGTTTCGGACTACCCAGCCCTTCCTCGGTGATATAATATAGATATTTAAAATATTATTATATATATATTTTTTTTTACAAATATGGTCAGTTTTCAAATCAGTTTATTTCATCAACAGACATTACAAAATTTATTTTTAAGGCATCTATTGAGAACAGGTAAAATAATATATTATATAGTATACTACCAGAAACGCATAAGAGATGGTTCAACATTAGGAAGACAGGATACTCTCCAGAATTAAGAGTATTTGCCTTCTGAACGTACTTTCACTAACATGAAAGACGTCGATCTCCGAGGAGACCGCGTTCAGCAGACTAATTGCTCTTCCCACCGGTGTCACCAGAGGCAGATTGGTTCTGGCGGCCGGTAGGTAAAACAATCTGTGCTGTCGCTGTCGGAGATATCTATCGGGGACAAATCATATTTATCATATCAAAACTGACTATTTTGTAAACATATGTATTATATTTTTAATATCTATATAATATCACTGAGGAAGGGCTGGGTAGTCCGAAACATGTTTGATGTTTAATTTTAATTTATTAAAAAAATGAGTGTTGTATACAAAGTACATAAAAAATATATTTTTCTTCTTCTTCTTCGATGGCCCTACAGCCCATATCGAGCCTTAGCCTCCAGTATTCTTCGCCTCCAACTCCTCCTGTCCTCCGCTTCGACCCTCCAATCTGACACTCTTAACAATCTTGTTCCATCTCTCCCAACTTCATCCTCCCATCGCAGCCTTGGTCGTCCAATATATAATTATTTAAATGTTTTAATTTGTCATTTAAAAACATAAAAGAGACAAGATAACTAACTAACTAACAATCACGCCGTCTCCCCGGATGGGAAAGTAGAGAGGATGGACCGCCATACCGTTCTGTCCTGACATACCTCTCTTGATCCCTTGATTAATTTGGTCATGCCATCCTTTCCTTGGTCTTCCACGCTGCTTGTATTCTTCTCTCGTCCATTCGTTCCATATGCCCAAACCATTTCAGGGATCCTTTTTATATTTTACTTATGATGCAATCATCTGCTTTACATTTCTTCCTTATTTCGTCGTTTGGTATTCTATCATCGTTTTCCCTGACATTCTTCTCGGTGATCTCATTTCTACGGCATTTATCCTACTTTCATCGTTGTTTTACCAGCTTCAAGCTTCACTTACGTACATCAGAACTCCATTATATAAATATAAAATATAATTATATTATAAAATAAAGAATAAACATTGTTTTGGTCATTATCAGTAATGCTCAGTAAAAGTTAAGTTTTCCATTTATCATGTGTGGCACAATAATCAAGTGTAACTGTTACTGTGTTATAACTGTTGCCAACATAAAATTAATTATCCCTCCATCGTGAACATGAACATCGTCTTAATGCATGGTTATGTGAGCAGTACAAACAAATGGTTGAATGGCCAGCATTCTTAATGTCTTGTTCTGAATGGGGTCATTTTATTAGCCATTCAAACCAGTACAGAAACCATTAAAATTAATATGAGTATTGAACTTGTATTACACTCACCAAATCCAACCTCTAATTCTCCAACTTAATGAATTCTTACATCTACTATGATATAGTGGAACATTATAAAAAATAATGATAAATTAAGTAAGGAAACTTTAAACTGTGTTAGTTCCAGTGAAACAACAGTTTATTTATTCTATTTTGGTAAGGTGGGTTAGTGAATTATATAAGAAAAATGTGCTGTTGAAGATTTTCAAACTAAAAACAGAAAATAATTATTGATTGTATCTCTATAGAGACGAAGATGTAAATTGTTTTTTGGAAACAGAATATGGTGGTCGAGGCGTTTACAGGACTTATGATCTGTCATTGGTTGGGTTAAGCGATCACTTTATGTTAACAATATTCCCCATTCCTTCTTACGACCACCACGTCTGACAAATTTTTGGAAGATGTATATATGTTACAATGTTGGGAAACACTTCACATGTTTTAGTTCAATCTACACTAGCGCCATCTATTAAGATTAGGTGTAAGCAAAAAACAATTTACATCTTCGTCTCTATTGAGATACAATCAATCCTTATATGATAAATCCACAATGGGTAAAATCCAGTATTTGTCTACAAATATTGGTAACATTCGAGAAAACAGAAAATAATTATTTTGCCTTGAGTCACGACCAAGGAACAAAAGAAGGATTATATTTAAAAAAAAAAGTAAAAATCGAAGTCACCTATTTATAAACACCTGGAGTTTTCCAATACCGTCCGCGGTAGATTTCCAAGTTACACATCCGTACAGCAGTACGCTTTTAACGCTACTGCTGAATATTTGGAGCTTGAGCTTTCTCGAAATGATACTGGCACGCCATACAGGGCGAAGCATAGCGAAAGCTCCCTTGCCTTGTTGAGTCTGCTGGCTACATCTTCCTCCGTATCTCCCAAGCCTGCTATCATACTGCCGAGGTAGCAAAAGCTGGTTGTGGTCACAAGGGGGACACCGTGGAGCAAGATTGGGGTGGAGTCATTTGTGGACACTCGTAGGTTTACTGTCTTGGACATGTTAATTTTGAGACGTACTTTTGCCGCTTTCTCGTGAAGTCTACTAATTGATAACTGGGTAGCATGGCTTAAAGCTTCAGCTTCAGCAATGGTCTGGTCCAATACCAACGGTATCAATCGAAGAAAACATGCGATGCTTCGGTGTTTTTTTATATAAATTTTTTAAATCAGAAATCTGCCCCTAGACACCTTGTACAAAACAGAGCATCACAATTAACACATGTTGAGGATAAAGTCAAGTCAATGTCAAGTTGAGCCGCATAAAATACATGCCGTATCCCTGTATAGAGACATCTCGAACACAAAAGATTTATAGTCTGTTTTGTTACATTTCAGGTATCCCGAGACAGCTTCCATCACATCGTGAAGGCGTGCGACTGCCCTCTGTACTGGAAGGCACCCCTATTCCTTGCCACACAGAGGAACCTACACACGCCTGTTGATGGACACAAGTTCATCGACTTCTGGAGACAGTGAGTACTGACCTAACCTAGGGAAAGCTAGAATGGCAGTGCACAATGGTGTTCTTCTACCGACCCTTTAGTATGGAAGCGAAGCATGGAATTGGCAAAAGAAGGATGAAAGTAGAATAAATGCAGTAGAAATGAGATCTCTTAGACGAATGTGTGGATACTCTGTGTATGAAACTGTAACTATGTACTCTGGATCTCTCTGTGTGAATGAAAATATAAGAATTGAATGCGGTGCGAATGATGGTGTTATGAAAAAAATTATGAAAGATCATTAAGATGGTTTGGACATATGGAAATAATGAATGAAGAAAGAATGGTAATAAACATATATTTAAACAATGTAAATGGAACCAGAAATAGAGGAAGACCAAGGAAAACGTGGCACGATCAAATAAATCAAATAAATAATGTCGGCCATGTGAGGAGTCAGAGAAATCGACGTGCGTGCATGACACGATGTATGAATGTTGAGGAAGCGAGAGAAATATGTCAGGAAAGAAAAGTGTGGCAGTCCATTCTTTCTGCCTACCCCTTCGGAGAGACGGCGTGATGGCTAGTTAGTTAGTTAGTTTACATTCATAAAGAATTCCAGTTAATATTGGCTTTATGGAGTATTTAGGGATAACTCTCATAATTTTTGAAAGGAGGTTTTTCTAAAGGGGTAAAGTTAATCTGTGCCTAGAAGGTGGTAGGAGATGGTGGGAGGTTTTTGTGTGAGACTTTTTTGTTTGGTGGAGTGTACGGTGAGCTAGTGTTTTTGCCATCACGTCGTTTCTCCGCAGGAGTAGGCAGAGAGAATGGACCCCCACACTACTCTGTCCTGGCACACCTCTCTATCTTCCTCCATATTCATACAACGAGTCATACTCGCATGTCGATTCCTTCTAACAATACCAACCTTTAAAATGAGATTAATTTGGTCATGCCATGTTTTCCTCGGTCTGCCTCCACTTCGTACCCCATTTACATCATTAACATATACTTTCTTAACCATTCTTTCTCCATCCATCAGTCCATATGTCCAAACCAACGCAGCGATCCTTTCATAATTTTGTTCATAATACCTTCTTCCGCTCTACATTCCTTTCTTATATCAGCATTTGAGATTCTGTCGTATATCATTCTACCACACATACGTCTTAGGGATCTCATCTCTACCGCATTTATTCTGCTCTCATCCTACTTCTGCCAGTTCCATGCTTCGCTTCCATACGTTAGGGCTGGGACCAGAACTCCATTGTGAACGGCCTTTTTCGCTTTCATTGATAAATTCTTGTTTCCAATAACTATTTTTAAAGCTCCATTCACTTTGTTACCAGCACCAACCATTCTTTCGACGTCACTATCCATTCGGTCATCTGCTATGAACATGCTACCTAAATACACAAATTCCCTCACCTGTTCCAAGTTCTCTTCGTTCACACTTATATTACAAACTGTCATTTGCTCTTCCCTTTCGAAAACCATCACCTTTGACTTTCGGACATTCATCATTTAATCATTTGACTTGCATACCTCATACATTCTCGACACCAAGACTTGTAATTCGTCCGCACTATCCGCAACGAGTACGGCATCGTCCGCGTAAAGCAGACAATTTACAGACCGATCACTCATCTTAGCACCAGCAAATATAATAACGATTATCTTATTTCTTTTAGGCTCATAACGCAGTGCCACGACCAGGCGTCTCGGTTCGTGTACGTGCTGACTCGTGGGGGCAGCGACTCCCTGGGGCCTGAGGAGCTTGCGCCGCTGGTTCAGGACGTGGTGGACACGCATCCTGGCCTGTCCTTCCTCAAGGAGGCCACCGAGTTCCACTCTAGATACGTTCACACCGTGAGTCTCAACTACCTAACCTAATCTTATCCATTTCACTCTGAAGTAATGGCAGGTGCGAGCTGTAATGTAAATGTCTGTATTTTAATGAACACACAAATATATTTTAATAATTGGGTTCGTTCAGACTGTAGCCTCATCAGGGTAACATATGATACACAGTGGCGTGCCTAGGGTCAACCAGTAAGGCAAGCCCGTCCGACATTTTTGTTTTATAATATTAGTAGAGGGTCACGATAATGTATTTTTCCGGATTAAAAGAGTTTTATCTTTGTAAATTAATTGATTTTAAATCCCATTCTAGGCGCATTTTAAATCTATACAAAAAATAATTTTCTGCGTCATCAAACTCATGTTATTGTATAATATAATAATGTATTTACAAATACAAGAAGAAATATAATTAATAAGAAATAAGCTGTAAATAGACTAATAATAAATTTGTTATGAATAAATGTTCATAAAGAAATTACTTCATCTTTCTTTTCATAACATTTCTGCACATAACGTAAATGACAGATAATATTCTGACAATAGAAATGAAGTTCGTGGCACATCGAATAGTAACATATTTCAGAGTGATAAAGCCCGGCTTCAAATCAATAAAAAAAAGTTGTAAAGACCTATTTAAATTTTGCAAGCCCAATATGAAGCCCATCGAAAACATGAAACAAAACATGTGGTTGTAGACGATTTCGCGGGCATCTCACCTACGGTACGTATGAGTGAAATAAAATAACACGTGTATGAGTGGAACAAAACATACACTTAGGTCATTTCTGCGCATGTTAGTGGAGTCATTTGCAACTCAACGAATTAAATCGCTTTAACTTGCGCAGAATCTCAAAATATTATTTTATTCGTAGACGGTTCAAACGCGCAAAAAACATTGTTTTATTATAGATTTTTAAGGCAAGCCCGGCTTTTCGGCTTGTATGGAAGTACCGCCACTGATGATACATATGTTTTGTTACCCTGACTAAGCTCTGATTTACCCTGACTAAGTTCTGACCAAATAATATGGCCTATGTTTTCATTTATTTCAAAATGTCCCCAACAAATTAAGTGGTTCATACAAAAGTATATATTATCCGGCCAAATTTAATTAAATATTTTATGTCAGCTTATCTTACCAAATTGATTAATTGAACAAACTTTACCTAAAAACATCCAACCGAATTAATTAATTCTGAAATTTAATGAATCAACTAATTATTATATCCACCTTTTTCACTACACAAGTAAAAAAAAATCTTTTGATGAATTGAAAAAAAAAATTAAATTATGGAATTACATATAATTTTCTTTTTACTAGCTTATACTTGGCATGCCTTGCAATTCCCCTTTAAATCATTTTTCAATACTTTATCAACTCCTAAGAATGTCCGTTGAAAAACTAAGATTGTCAACAACAACTGTACAAAGTTTCAATAGAATAAACCTATAGGGAACAAACACACAGACATTATTTTTTTAAAATTACATACGAATTTATCTAATTTAACCAAAATGTTCTTTTATCTAGGTCATCGCTAGAATATTCTACTGCGTGAATCGCTCTTGGTCAGGCCGAATCACCGTCCAAGAGCTGAGGAGATCGGATCTCTTGCAGGTCCTGCAGCTGCTCGAGGAAGAGGAGGATATCAACCAGGTCACCGCGTACTTTAGGTAATCTAACATTATGTCTATTTGAAATACATGATACGGTTTATTGTTATAATTTTGTTTTGATGCATCTTTTATGTTGTGTTTTTTTAGTTACGAGCATTTCTATGTGATTTACTGCAAGTTCTGGGAGCTGGATCGTGATCACGACCTGTTTATCGACAAGCAAGATCTCGCAAGACACAATGATCACGGTAAAAATTTGTTTTACTAATTTTGAAAAAGATTTATTCTACAGTGCGTTGAGGGCACAAAACTGAAAATGTTTGAGGAAGTTATGTTAAAATATGTTATATTGTTCAAGTTATAGTTGAAATATTATTTGTAATGAGATAATGCTAAATGAATCGTGTTTTTCAGAAGTAGCACACATCCAAGTAACCTCAACTTTACAGGACAGACAAAAAACTGTCTGGTACAAAATTTTCCTACAATATATAATATATAATTTTTTCAATACACATTTGTCTATTTTACTCCCTATGACAAATTTGAATTGAAAAAAATAAATATATTGTAGGAAAATTTTGTGCCAGACAGTTTTTTGTCCGTCCTGTAAAGTTGAGGTTACTTGGATGTGTGCTACTTCTGAAAAACACGATTCAGATATAGTTGAAACGTCTGTTTTCTAAAATGATATGTAAGGCAAAACATGTCATTCCCATAAACTATTAACAAAACATGTCATTACTAACTTACAGAAAACAGATGTTTTCATTCTTATTAATTATTGAATATCAAGTTTTACACAATTGTTCAAGAACCAATAAACAAAATAGAGTTTTTGTTTTGTTTATTTGAATAAAAAAAATCTGTGATTATTATCTGTCGTGAGTTTGCAATACAAAATCATTGACTATTTGCCACTATCAAAATACTGGTTTAGAAAAATTAATGAATTCTATTTTTAAATTCCCTTTTGTTTTTTAATTTAAAAAATATTACTTTTTAAATTAAACTCACAAAGCTAACTAACCGCCATGGCGTTACCCAGTAAGGGTAGGCAGAAAGGATGGACCGTCAGACTGTTACTTCTCTTGAAGAATAATTATTATAAGAACCAAAATGTGGAGGGCCACTCGTAAGTATATATAACATTATTTGAACTTGTTTGTTACCTTCCAGCCCTCTCGAGCCGCATGATAGAGCGCGTGGTGTCAGGCTGCGTGACCCGTGGAGCCCGCCGGACCAACCAGAGAGAGGGGGAGGAGCCGCGTATGTCCTACACCGAGTTCGTCTGGTTCTTGTTGGCCGAAGAAGACAAGCAACACCCAACAGCCATCGAATACTGGTTCAGGTAGGAATTTTTCACATACCTATTTCAATTAAACATTCCGTCAGGAGCAATGTACCAGATAGGTACAAAAGTTCATTTATACAACTGCCAAGTGTTGAACATCATTCTTCTTCTTCTTGTTTCTCTCCTATCGGAGGTTGGACAACATCATGGCTATTTTTACTTTCGATACAGCAGCTCTAAACAAGGATATTGTGCTGCAACCAGTGGCGTTACTCCCATAGAAGCCCAGAAGCCCGGCTTGCGTAAGAAATTTTCAATCAAAACAACCCAAATCTAAGTAATCATGCTCCCGCATAAACCAACAACCCACCAAATCACCTTCCAACAATGTTCCCATCAGACGTAAGAGGAATAACCACAAGAGCTGAACCTCTGTAAGCCAGAAGAGGTTTTGATTCAAAAAATTATATGCAAGCTGGGCTTCTGGGCTTCTATGGGAGTACCGCTACTGGCTGCAACTGAACCATTCTTGAAGATATTGTAGCCTTTTTTTTTCTTCTTCTCCCGACACGTTGTTTTCCTTCAATTTTACCTTGGATAATCAATTGCAGCACTTTATTGTTCGTATTGTATCTTTAAAAATAAAATGTCATAACCTCACACTTGGCAAAATATATGCTTATTAATATTTGTAAGATTTTGCAATCATTGTTGTTAATCCAGGTGTATGGACCTTGATGGGGACGGGTACCTGTCCATGTACGAGCTGGAGTACTTCTACGAGGAACAAATGCACCGCATGGAGGCCATCGGGATCGAAACACTCCCATTCCAGGATTGCTTGTGTCAGGTAAATTTGTAGACCACCATTTTGTCTATTACATGTGATTATGTATCAAATATAATATAATCATGGTTCATAATTAATCTTAGGTATGACCCACGGTTACCAGACGGGAGTTTTTACAATCTCCATTTGATGATGGATTTTTTCTAGCTTATGCAAAATTCAAGATTCTATTCTTCTTCTCTGAAGAGGATGATAAATTGAATTAAACATTTTCTTCATAACCTACAACCAGCGCTTGGAAGAGGGATATACGCCGTTCGACTGGAGGAGAGGAGAATCATGCCTCTGTGCAAAGGAAAAGGGTTGCGTATGGAATGTGGAAACCACAGATATTTTTTTTTTAGTGTCGTAGCTATGGCAGAATTTTAATAGAAAGGTGGTTTCATGACATTTTATAGGTACACATCTTCCACCAGGGTATGTATATACCACCGTATAACTTATGTAGAAAGAGTTTAAATGAAATTTTCCGTTTCAGATGTTGGACATGGTGCAGCCTGCAGAGGGGGATAAGATCTCCCTCAGCGACCTGAAGCGCTGCAAGATGACTCCCATCTTCTTCGACACCTTCTTCAATCTAGAGAAGTATCTGGACCATGAGCAGAGGGATCCCTTCGCCTCCCAGAGGGACCACGATGCTGAGGGCAGAGAGGTATTACAATTATCCCTATTAAATTTCTCTTACTTTCAATTATTAACAACTAGCTGACCCGACGAACTTCGTACCGCCTCAGAATCAATAAATGTTGTGTTAACTTATAAGCTAAATTTAATTCACCTTTTTATTGAATTACAATTAATACTTAAAATGAATTAAGTTCATGAAATGTGCAAAAGTCAAAATTAAAAATATGAATTACAATGGAATATAATTCACGTGGAAGCCTGCATTAATACCTACTTAAAATGAATTATAAATTGTTAATTAAAAACTTTGTTTTATGTATCACAATTGTGTTTTTATTTTTTCGCGACAATATATTCAACCAAAGTGGAATCTACCAGATTAATTGTGAGGATTGTGATGCCGTGTATATTGGAAAGACGGGTCGATCATTTTGAAGAGGTTATATGAACACAACATTTAATACAAAAACAGAATCATTGTGTGAATTTTGACCATCATTTCAATTCCAAAAACACATTTTTTTTGCATATAACAAACAATTTAAAAAAAAATTGATAAATTAGAAAATTTAGAAATTTTTAAAGCAAAGGCACGTGAATTGAATGTTATAAATAACCAAATTCCAGCTTATTCCCCCTTAGTATATATGTAGTACATTAAAAACTTTTCCTTTATACAATCTACCAAAAAAATATTAATACTACCTTCCATTTTTGTCCCTTTCTTACTAATATAATCTGCTTCCTTATAATGTTTATCGTCTTTAATATATTAGGATTTATCGTTTTTGACTCTATATTATATATGATTGTTCCTTCTAATAATTGTTTGAATTATTATTATGATTATTATCATTCTTATTATTTTATTATTATAAATAAATGAATTTCATACAACAACACAACAACAACAACAAACCATCACGCCGTTCCTCCGCAGGGGTAGGCAGAGAGAATGGACCGCCACACGACTCTATCCTGGAACACCTCTCTAGCTTCCTCCACATTCATACATCGAGTCATACACGCACGTCGATTCTTCCGGCTTCTGACATGACCAACCTTTAATATTTGATTAATTTGGACATGCCATGTTTTTCTCGGTCTACCTCGACTCCTTACTCCATTTACATCGTTAACGTATACTTTTTTAACCATTCTTTCTTCACCCATGCGCTCCACATGTCCGAACCAACACAACGAACCATTCATAATTTTGTTCATAATACCTTCTTTCGCTCTACATTCCTTCCTAATATCAGCATTTGAGATTCTGTCATACATCGTTCTACCACACATACGTCTTAGGGACCTCATCTCTACCGCATTTATTCTGCTCTCATCTTTCTCCTGTCAGTTCCATGCTTCGCTTCCATACATAGGAGTTGGGACCAGAACTCCATTGTGAACGGCCATTTTCGCTTTCATTGATAAATTCTTGTTTCCAATAACTACTTACTCCATTCACTTTGTTACCCGCACCAACCCTTTTTTCAACATCACTGTCCGTTCGGCCATCCGCTGTGAACATGCTACCTAAATACACAAATTCCCTCACCTGTTCCAAGTTCTCTTCATTTACACTTATATTACAAACTGTCATTTGCTCTTCCCTTTCAAAAACTAACACCTTTGACTTTCCGACATTCATCAAAACACGTTAAAACAATTAAATAGCAGACAACATAATTTTGAATAAGTGTGATCCATCAATGAACTCCGTTTTCATCATTAGCATCATCATATTCATCATCTGAAGAGTTTGATGATTCAGTGTCCGTATCAATTGAAAAAAGAAATTCCTCGTCTTCATCTAGCCAAATATTTCGTTTATTAAGTACTCGCGGCTGAATTTCCTATGGTAACAATTCTCTGGACCGAATGTACACAGATACACCTATAAAATCAATACAAAATATACAATACGTATTTTTATTATTATTCACTAATCATAAATCGGTTTTTAATCTCTACGGAACACTCATCTGTCATATTTTTCGAATGGTAGGTATTAATGGCGCAAATATTCTCTGCTCTCCTTCACAAAAGGGGTTTAACTTTTAGAATAGTCTCTCTTATACTGATTTTTATAACTTTGGGCATTGTTAATCTAAAATTAATAAAGAAAACCAAAAATCCCGGTGACGATTAAAAAATAACCTCAAATCTTTCACATTGAGTATTGACATCTGGCATCAACAATACACCACCTACGGGCGTTTTTGAAACTAAAATGGAAGCCATGATGTTTTTTGTACTTTGTCTCAGAAGTCAAATATAGTCAAATTTACGACAAATATAATTAATTTTAAATCATTTAAGTGATTTTTTCAAATGTTTTAATGATTATTCTGTTATCCGGAACGGAGACAAATCCAGCTAATATAAGATCTTCAAAATTGGTCCAGCCGTTCTCGAGTTATAAATGGTGTAACTAACACGATTTTTGACTTTGTTTTATATATATAGATTATTTAATGTTCTTACTTAAAATGTGTGAGGCATTTATTTGACATTATCATCGCAATATATCACCGTAGGTTCCGAGACTAAGTAAGACTATACAGGTGTAAGATACGCTGCAAAAAAATAATGTAATTATTAAATAAATTCATAGTTCGGTACCTATTTTCGCAAAAGGTCCCAACTGCTTTTTTTAATGAATTTTACAGGAGAGCAAAAATAAGATTTTTACATTATTTTGATTATTTACAAAAAATTTACATAGCATAACGTTATCTACAATATATATCAGTATTTAAATTAAAAAAATATATACATATAATAATAAAAAATAGGGGTTGAATGCAATTGTACATAAAAAAAATGTAATAAAAACAAATACAGCTCTAACGTTTTGTCAAAACATAAAGTGTGTGAAAATAATACTGATGGTATATTTAACTCAATTTCACAAAAAAACGCATCTGGGACCTTTTGCCAAATAAGTACCGAGTTCTAGAACTGTGCTCTAAATCTCAGGACATACTCAATTTCAATGGAGGAATGACATTAAAGAAACCACAGGTACGACATGGATGCGTGTTGACAGACATAGAAGCCGATTGAGGAGGACTACGTCCAGGAGTGGACGGATACATGTTGATGGTGTCGATGAAGATATAAATTCATAACTAACTAACCATCATGCCGTCTCTCCGAAGGGGTAGGCAGAAAGAATGGACTGCCACACTTTTCTTTCCTGACATATTTCTCTCGCTTCCTCAACATTCATACATCGTGTCATGCCCGCGTGTCGATTTCTCTGACTCCTCACTAGTCCGACATTCAATATTTGATTTTTTTGATCGTGCCACGTTTTCCTCGGTCTTCCTCTATTTCTGTTCATTTTACATCGTTTACATATTATTTTTTTACCATTCTTTCTTCATTCATTCTTTCCATATGTCCAAACCATCTCAATGATCCCTTCATTATTTTGTTCATAACACCATCATTCGCACCCCGTTCACTTCTTATATTTTCATTCGACACTCTATCATATACAGATTTATCACACGTTCATCATACACAGAGTATCCACAAATTCGTCTAAGAGATCTCATTTCTACTGCATTTATTCTACTTTCATCCTTTTTTTGCCAGTTCCACGCTTCGCTTCCATACACAAGGGTCAGCAGAAGAATGCCATTGTGCACTGCCATTTTAACTTTTTTGGATAGGTTTTTGTTTGCTATGACAACTTTAAGTGCACCATTCACTTTGTTGCCTGCCCCAACCCTTCTTTCAATATCCCTCTCCACTCGCCCATCTTTTGTAAACATACTACCTAAATACATAAACCCATCTACTTGCTTCAAATTTTCACCATTCACGCTAATTCTTTCATTCATTCATTCTTTTTTTAAATTGTGTATTTTTTTATTTATTTCAGTTGTCCGAGTGGGACCGCTTCGCAGCCGAGGAGTACGAACTCCTCGTGGCTGAGGAAGGTGGCAGCGATGCTCAGGAGCAAGTGTAAGTCAATGAACAGAATCACATCTTCACATTCATCACATTCATAAATTTACATACAATAGCCTTATCGATTATACAGGCTGATCAAATTAAATTACCTCCGAGTTAAAAAATCTCAGATTATCCCTGAAAAAAACAGTTTAATATTATTATGAGCCCCGGAATAAGACTTTTGGAAGATAATAAAATAATATTTAAATGTAATAATATCATTTTTTATAATAAAATTATTTCTAATCATTTATCTGTATGTATCAAACCTTTCTCTAATGAAAACACATATTATAGTGTTAAGAAAGGTTTAATATAATATTAATGTCAATAACATGGGCTCAATACTATAAGCTAGGTAACTCAAAATTCGCTATTCTGAGAAAATGGCATGCTTAGTTTCGAACTCAAACCATTACTAATGTATCTTATGATACCTATTCATAGCATTTGAAAACTCTAAACTGCCAAATTTTGAGTTACATAATTAAGAGTATTGATATACGAGGTGTGTTAAAAAAGTATCGAACTTTATTTTTTTCCCTGTGAACCAATGAACCACTGAAGCGCAGAAAGCGTCGGTCACTGGTAGTCGGCCAACGGGTGAAGGCGTGTAGTAAACGGTCGTCGTATTACAATTATGTAAAATATCTCCATCATGATAACGTACATGCCCATTCTGCGCATTTGATTCAGGCTTTCCTTGCCAAACACAACATTCATGTGTGTCGTCAGGCTCCGTATTCACCCGACATGGCTCCGTGTGACTTTTAGCTATTTCACAAGCTGAAAATGCCGCTAATAGGGACCCGATTTAATCACATTGCTCGCCATTCCAAAAGCTGTATTCCAGAATTGTATCCAACAATGACGGAAGCTCTAGGAGAAGTGTGTGAATTGACAAGGAGACTACTTTGAAGGAGATAAGTGTTTCGGATTTCCAAATCAATAAATGTATTTTTGCTAACCAAAGATTTGATAATTTTTTAACACACCTTGTATGTATATTTATAATTAAAATACTGATTAAACATATTGCTATGGTAAGCAGTAGGTTTTCATTTTAGTCTACGAATTTCCAAAGGGGATCTTTTCATGACCATTGATTTTTTAAGATAATATTCTTTCATTTGAAATTTCACTGATTTCTCTGTCATTATGTTAAATTGTTTTGAGATATGTTTATTTTCATTTATTCCCATTTCTTTTCACTTCACATTATTTCACCTTTTTTTTACAACCCGAGACAGGGGTCTCCAACTACGGCCTGCGGGCCAAATCCGGCCCGCCAGTGTCAACAATCCGGCCCGCGACAGCTTATGACCAGTGTCATCAATCGGGCCCGTGACAGCTAATGTCTCATTATTGGTGTGATAAGTTGGATAAAAAACACAGAATGATAATCGTAACTCAGTTTTATTTTCTTTGCTAGTTAAAGCTAAATGACAAGTATAATACGCAGAAAATTTAACTTAAGCATAGTAATTAACAAATAATTTAAATGAATCCAACTAACATAATACTTCGACGACGACCTTCGTGGCCGAGTGGTAATTCATTGACTGCCACTCGAAGGTTCCGGGTTCGATTCCCGGCGAGGGCAGTGTGATTTTCACTCTGTCTTTGGTCTGGTGTAGAATTCACGTGACAATAAAATGGCGATAGATTAGCTACCTATCACATGTCACGAGAATCACTATGATAGCTATAATACCCTTTACATCGATTTGGCTCATGCTGTCACGATGTAAAGAGCGATTTAACAAAATAATAATAAGAATTATTATTATTATTATACATAGGGTGTTTTTTTTGGAGGTTTGGTTTTTAAACTAGCAACATTGTGTCTACAGACTGTCAATTTGACAGTTGATAGTTGATTTGTAGTCAGTACGTTTTGCCATTTCACCATTAATAGACTGACGTCAGAACAGCGCTTGCAAATTGTGCAAATTAATTTTGAAAATCGTGGTTCCGTACGCCAAACTTATCGTGCACTACGTCCATTTTACGGTCGACATAATCGTCCAACCGAGTAAGTTATTCGGAAGACCATGGATCGTTTTCGCACCACGTACACTCTAGTGGATTATACTCATCCACAAAGACGACAATTGTCGAAATATGGATTTCACGATTGCGCTTCATTCGAGCTAGCCGTGGCGCTCATATGCCCGAAATCATATTATTTAAACAATAATGGCATAAAATTATCTATTAAAAAAAGCCAATATCATAGACATTAACAAAAATAGCATATAGATTGGAGTGACATCTCCAGGCGGTTTCTAGCAATGCGCTAAATGGCGGTAGCCTTTCACATTGCTTAAAAACAATCTTCATAGATGGCGTTAGTGTGTAGATTGAATAAACTACAATGCAAATGGTGGTCTTGCAGATTAACATATCGTCGGTTCAAAGGTAAAACTCATTAAGTGACATTTCAAATTTTTCTCCTTTTTTTCTTCCTTTTGCGCATCAGACTTGTGAATTCTACGTCAGAAAACAATCACCAAGTGTATTTATTGAAGAATAACAGTTATTCTTTAATAAAAACACTTGGTGATTACTTTCTGACGTAGAATTCACAAGTCTGATCAGAAATTCCAAAAAAAAAAAAATCAAATGTCACTTAATGAGTTTTACCTTTGAACTGACGATATATACAATTTCCAAAAAATTGTCTTACATGGTCATAAAGAAATAGGTGGAATGGGGAATGTTGTAATTACATAAAGCGTGCGCTTAACCCAACCAATGACAGGTCATAAGTCCTGTAAATACCTCGATCAACCATATTCTGTTTCCAATTTGCATTTTCGTCTCTATTGAGATACAATTGATTATTTTAATGTGTTTTTTTTTTCATTTTGAATGTATACCTCTAAGAAAAACCCCCTCAATAAATTAAATAAAACAAATAAATTAAATAAAACGAGAAAATTAAGCCGGTTTTGGCCCCTGGAACTTACCGGAGTAATCTGTATGGCACAAAGGCTGGAAAATTTGGAGACCCCTGACCCGAGACTTTGCAAATAATTTATTTATTATTTTCTCCCCACCAGTCTTCGAAAAATATCCCGCGACCACGAAATAGTGAAGTGTAAAAAGAAATTAACGGAGATTGTTACAAGAGATTCCTTACAATGACATGTGCCGGGTTGAACATAACCTAGAAAAATTTGCAAATGAAAACTTGCCGCTATATTTACGAGTGTTTGTGTTTTGCTATCAGGGACTATGGATGCATATAAGTGGCACTAAGTAAGTGAGAGCTCGGTTTCTTATGGTTGTCAGTATTGAGTTGTCGGTTTTTTTTTTTGATATGCTGTTATTAGAATAGTTTATGTTTGTTATAAAAGTGGTATCGTTGGATGTATCTATAGAAAATTCTAGCACTCCCTCCATTCTGTGTGCCCTTCTGATTGATTTTCTTTTGTTTCATTTCATTTTATTTGATTCATTTTTATTTCTATATTGATATAAAAAATGTTATTCTTTTAGCAAGATCAGCTCTTGTTCTGTGGTTGCTTGGGTAACCATTGTTTCAAAGATTGCGACTGTATAATCAAATCAAAATTTTAAAACTGTTTTGAAAATGGAAAAAAATATATACAATAGAACGACGTTTATCCGGACAAACAGAGATGATGAAGCGTTCTGTACCATGACCTACGCATGATTAAGCTTACCCCACCACACCTACACAACGTAGGTTGTGGGTTGGATCATCCTTCTCCTCCCTCCTCTCGTTCTCCCCCGCACCCTACGGACAGTCAGTCTCCCGCAGTGTTCGAGTTTCAACGTGTCATCTTGCTAGTTTCAACTTGTCATTATTTATTCGAGATTACATGTGATTACAAACAAGTCGCTGGACGCAAATGGCAGTGGATCGGTCACACTCTGAGACGGAACCCAGCCTGCATCGCTCAGGGTGCACTAGACTGGTCCCATATGGGGGAAAGAGAAAGCGAGGCAGACCTAGAGCCACCTGGAGAAGAACCCTGCAGGACGAGGTTAAGACAGCAGGCCTCACTTGGGATGATGTTAGGCATCAGGCATGCGATAGAAACGGATGGAGAAGGTTCCTTGAGGCCCCATGCACCACGGAGGTGTGATAGGACAAAAAGAAGAAGAGAGACGTGTGATTATCTGTAAAATTGGTATCTGGAACACCTCCCACCCCAATTAAACCGGATAAACGACGTTCTACTGTATTCAATTGTTTTTTTTTTAAACATTTTTGTCAATAGTCCAGTTAACTGCAGTATTACCGCATACTGCTTGCTGTTGTAACACATATTTAATAGTCACTTCATGAATTGCAAATTTAAAAGTATCGCATGAAAGAAGGCATACATTAATTACCCTTGTTTAAACGTGTACTCTATCACAAATATAAAATTAAAATTAATATAATATTATTATTTTACATGTACTGTATGATGTAGACATTTGAAAATTATTTACTTTCTGTTGTTTTCACATTTCACAATTTTGTTTCGAGTTCCTTGCATCTTCACCAAAGAGTTTTTACAATTAAAAGATAGAGGATGTTATTTTTCCGAACTACTATGACAGCGGGCAGTCAATTGTTTTTAATAATAAATTTAGTCATTAAATTGTCAGTACCAATGATTCTTTAAAAATAAATATTCATTAAATTGTCAGACCTATGATTCTTTAAAAATAAATTTAGTCATTAAATTGTCAGTACCTACCTATGATTCTTTAAAAATTAATTTAGTCATTAAATTGTCAGTACCTACCTATGATTTTTTTAAAAATAATTCTAGATTTAAATGGTTGTTTTTATAACCATAGAAACTGACATATGAACCTCTATATAAGTGTAATATAAAAACTCTTTGATCACAACGGTTTAGGCAGTAATGTGTATTTTTTGGTTTTATTTCATTAGGAAGGAGGAGACCACAGGCTTTGCCCGGGTAAGATTGTGTCGAGATGAACGCTTGCTTAACATTCATCCATCTTCATTCATTAGAAGGAACCCACTCAAATACGATATTTTCCCATTATTTTCACACAACACACGAATGAAGAATTCTTATCGATATTTTAAGAAAAAATTCTCAATCACGTTGGCATTTTTTATACAAATAATAAATCCTTTACTGAAACCGGTAATAGGTAAATTATGATAAAAATTAGTGCCATCTAGTGATATTTTCACAAACTACACGTCAAAAAAAATGACAGGAAACTTCATTATTCAATTACTTACTGAGTGTAGTATTTTTTTTTTCTATAGTCTGGAAAGGTATTTGTAATTTGTGATCACATAGTTAAAGCTAGTAATATATGGTGTTTTTTTTAGAGGTTTGGTTTTTAAACTGCCAACAATGTTTCTACAGACTGTCAATTTGACAGTTGACAGTTGATTTGTAGTCAGTACGTTTTGCCATTTCACCATGACTGACATCAGAACTGCGCTTGCAAATTGTGCAATTTTTTTTTTTAATTCATGGTTCGGTTCGCCAAACATATCGTGCACTACGTCCATTTTACGGTCTACATAATCGTCCATCCGAGCAAGTTATTCGGAAGACTATGGATTGTTTTCGCACCACACACACTCTAGGGGATAATACGCATCCACAAAGACGACAATTGTTAAAATTGGATTTCACGATTGCGCTTCATTCGAGCTAACTGTGGCGCTCATTTGCCCGAAATCATATTTAAACAATAATGGCATAAAATTATCTATTAAATAATGCTAATATCATAGACATTAACATTATTTTAACCTTTCCCTTACGGAGCTAAAATAAAAATACGCGTTCCTGTGTTGGGTAGTCAGTAACCAATAAAAAATTTGCGATTTTAAATCGGAAAAATAAGAAGATTCATAGCTAATCCCCTTAATTAATTATAATTGAAGTAAAAAATTATAATAATTTAGATTTATTTGCTAAAAACATTAAAAAAAAACATCGGGCAACGCTCACGGGACGGGCATAGGTCCACTCTGGTTGCAAGCCCGAGAGCTACTGCCGCCGACTGCCGGGCAGTGAGAACATTGAGCTCCTCGCACTTCCACAGTGAAGTATCCAAGAGTGAGATGCGAATATAGTGTCGCGCACTCAGCGCTACGAATTTTGTTTCCGATGTTCACAAAATATCTCGAATGTACCGGATAAATTTTGATTATTATTAATATTATTTTTTAATCAATGCGTAAATATATTATGGAGGAATACCTAAAATCTTAACCTTGTATTTATTATATTTATAAAGATATTGATGGTTATTAGAAGCAACGTGTAGAAGATACCCATCACAGGGAAGGGAGGGTTAATGTGTTTTGTTTTCATTTTGAATATGTATTGTATACCTCTAAAAAAAAACTTATATATTTTTTGATACATAAATTTATAGAAATGTCCGATAAGCATCAGAACAGCTGGCATTGAACAATCCTTTTGATATAAGAATTATCATACTTCGTATGTGGGTTCCTGGGTCACACCTATCATCCAAACAGAATTTGCTTTGTTAGCTTGACGATTACGCTAAAATAAAAAAAATACGCAAACTGCAAACATCTCGTCCCGGCGTGTTGTGTCGGGACTGAAGGCATGCCGCTACGTGCATGTCTGTTTACTTGGAACATTGCATTTATATATATTAATATTCTTGGTTGATGTACCTACCCGAAATATTGTATTTAAATAATCCAGTTTGTCCAAGAAAATTTTTAAAATAATATATACGACAGCTATTGTTTTTTTTTTGTATTTCTTCATCTTTCATCTCATTTAATAAAATCATCCAAATTCATCTTAATGTGTGTGCATTCCCGTTTAGCCAGGAAGAAGACATCATCTGAGTTTCTGTGTCATTAATAATATTGCGACTATAACATCTTAATAAGGCATATAGTAAGAGGTTATAATTTCTTATTTAAATTAGCAACAAACGTAAAGATATAATTAAATGAACAATTAAGGATTTATTCATTTTAAAATCGATAACTTTTATAATGTTGGTGATTTTATATAATGTATTATACATTTTTAACAATGTTTAATATTTAATTCAGATGATACCAACATTGGATGATAAAATTGCTGTCAATAAATTGAACAATAAACATTTTAAATAATAATTAAATAAAACAATGTTTTTTAATTACTTCCATTTTTGTCTTTATTTCGACAGCGACTAGTTTCGCCAGGCTCGCTGGCATCGACAGACTGGTGACACTATTGCAAACCGAATCCTTTATATACATACAGATCAGGGGTGTTGAACATGACTCTGTACAAAAATAATCTTCAAATCTAAATATTGGTATTACAGGTATTCAAGAAGATTCATATTCAATAAAATAGATTTTAAATTTTATTACAGCTGACATATTTATATATAACTTTTTCAAATATTATATTATATATAAATATGTGAGCTATAATAAAATTTGTAATCGATTGTATTGAATATGAATCTTCTTGAATACCTGTTATACCACAATATTTAAATTCAGTAAATTATACATAAATATTTGAAGATTATTTTTGTATAGAATCATGTTTACCACCCCTGATCTGTATGTATATAAAGGACTCAGTTTGCAACAGTGTCACCAGTCTGTCAATGCCAGCGAGCCTGGCGAAACTGGTCGCTGTCGAAATAAAGACAAAAGTGAAAGTAGTTAAAAAACATTGTTTTATTTATATTATTATTTAAAATGAACTTCCACAAGATATTTCAGTAAAATCATTTGATTATCTTAATAAACATTTTGATAAACTTAATACTGTGGAATTCAACAATTATAAATTAAAATTCTGTTTTTTCTTCTTTTTAAAATACTGTTTTAATTCATAAAAATCTAAAGATCTCGAAAAGTGTCTGTGTTTATGGAACCCGTGGTTTTACCTTCAACAGACGTTTCGAAGATCATTATTTTCCAAGAATGTCCGATGTTATTGAATCACCTCAAGAGGTATCCATAAGGACGGACATTACCAAGAACCAAAAAAAAAATTTGAGTGATAGTTGACGCACATATTTTATAAATAATAAAAGTTGTATGTATAGGTTTTATAAAATGAATAAATCTTTAAGTTTTTACTTGGTATTGCGTCACCTGAGAGTAAGAGGGTTCCAACTAACAAAATTTCACATTTGGCTTTTTTTCGTGAAAAGGGTTCTTACTACGTACAATTAAAAAAAACATGTAATAGTATCGTCATTTTGATGTTACGAAAAGAATCAAGTTCGATCTGATCATTCAAAATACACGATTCACTGAAGAAGGATTCATTTAATCTTAGAACTTTATTATTCCAACTGTTGCCAGACAAAATTTACACGTTTCTCGGTAAAAAGGATTGGAATAAAACCCTTTTATTCCAAGATACACACCCGAAACCAACAAAACTTTGACTTCATTTTTCTCAGCTTTTTACTTTTGTCAGTTGGAACCTTCTTACTCTCAGGTGACGATTGCCTACAACCAAAATTTTTAATTGTGCTTTTAAAAATTATCATAAATATTATTAAATTACAATAAAAAAATTCCAGTATACTTTGTTTTGAGTATTTATTTTAGAAATTGGAAGTTTATTAAGGTTTTTTTTTTCTATGTTAGGTTAGGTTAGTCTCTACCCTTATTAAATTATGATAGTCGTGATAATATTAATAGTGTTAGGTTCAATGTAATATCATTTCAATCCTGCATATGGGGTATGCTTCAGAGAATGAACAAGGGTCGTAATTAACCATACTCGTCTGTCTGTCTGCTTGACTTGTCCGTTTGGAATGGAATGACGCATCTCCGCTTGTGACTGTACATGCGCTTGTGATTGAATGACATTACAATCTATATGATAAAACAGTTGCCTACACTTCCAAAATATTTATATTTAAATATAGTCTAATCCTTTTAAAATCACTCCCCAATTGTTTTATTTAGTCCTTGTGGAATTAATTTTGTTTTATTTTATATTTTTTTTCATTATTGTTTTTACATTTTAAAGAACTTTATAACATATTATAGAAATTAGATTAAAATGATCAAAGTGAAATATCACAAAACGTGACACTATTTTTTTAAATGTAAAATTAGTATTGTTTCTTGAACAATGATGTAAAACTCCTTATTAAATAATTAATATTAATGAAAAAATCTGTTTTCTAAAAGTTTTATGTAATGGCATGTTTTACCTTTCTTAGGGTGCCTGTCCACCAGAGTGTAGCTAGGTTGCGGAGCGGTGAGCGAGGTAAAAATCCACCAATAGAATTGCATAAAATCTCCGCGCCGAATCGGAGCGGAGATTTTATGCAATTCTATTGGTGGATTTTTACCTCGCTAACCGCTCCGCAAATCTAGCTACGCTCCGGTGGACAGGCACTCTAAGGCATTATCAAATCTTATCTGACATTTGTTATTGCCTTAGAAAGGCGAAACATGTCATTCCCATAAATTATAATAAATCTTCTAGAAAACAGATGTTTTCATTCATATTAATTATGTAAAATTAGAATTTTAAACATTTTCCAATTGTAATAATAAGAAAAAATGATTTCTTTTGAACTATTAGATCTGTACTGATTTGTTTTGGGTGCCAGCACTTTCTATCTTGATTTAAAGCCATCAGTTGCTAATTGAAATTGTCGCATTTTTCAGCTCATACGATGAAACCGACGATGACTGCCTTTCCCCGAATCTGGATGAAATCCTCTCCAGCGAGGCGATGGAGGATGTCGGGCTGTCCGATAAGTCTCCTCTCTTCTCCCCGACCAAGCTGGACCCCAGCGGGTACGTCAACCTGACTTCGCTCTACAAGTCTCCGTTGGAGAAGGCCACCATTTCCAAACACGGGGATTCCCTGTTTAAAAACGGTTTCCAGTCGCCGACGAGCCCCAAGTCCCTCAATCTCAACTCTATGGCGAAGATGTCAAACGACGGGAACAACAGCTTCCTCTACAGCCACCTGCTCTCGCCGCAACGGAAACAATCGCCAGAATCCGAAAACGGCCGAAGCGGCGCTATTTACGCAAACTTGAACGACTCTCCCGGTCACAAGAGCCCGGTGGACTTGGGAAAAAAGTACTCGAGCCTCGGCGACAGTCCGCTCAATCGCCTCTCTTTCACGAGCGGAATCAACAAGATATCCGACAACTACGAGAAGGCCGTCGGCAGCCAGATACCCGCAAAGGAGCTATCGGCCATGAACCGCGTGGGGATATTCAACCAAGACTCTCACAAATCGCCAAAGAAACCCAAACCCGCCGCCTACAACGACGAGGATGACGACGATTACGCCCAGGACAGTGACGAGTGCTCCATATAGAACTATCGAGACGTTCATTAACCTCGTCCCCGCGTCAATCGTTAAAAAAATTATCAAATTTCGTATTAAAGTGTACCGAAATTATTTTTGACGTGATTCCAAAATTGATCGTTTAAACTATCGAAATTCACGTTTTATAATTCGTGCGACCTATGTGTGTAGGCCTAAAAATTGTACGGAGCATAATTCATCTCCGATTGATATTGTAACTTATGAGAGAACACCATAATCTGATTAACTTACTAGGAAGTCGTGTGTTAAGCTAGCTTAGTGTGTACGTAATAAGACTTTCTGACAAAGTTTCTAGCGATAGTTGTCAGGTCTAATATGCCATAGAAAAATAGTTTTAAGGTTTTTTTGTAAACGCTTTTGGTAGATTGTGAGACAGATCTGAGGTCGAAGGTGGTATGGTATGAGCTATTTGTACAATGTCTTCGAGTAGCGTAGATAATGTGTACTATCTCGTCTAGGAGTATGGTGTAGTGATTAGGAATGTGTGATTAGGTAACGGTCTTATCCGAGCATTCAATCTCCTCGTTAAGATCTATTTACACAAGATTTTACTTTTGGCTGCGAGCTTCAACGAACGTTACACACATTTCAGTTTCAGTATTAACGCTTTGTCTTACTACTAAAACAATATTTATACATTTTGTTTAACTCGTTGCCTGCCGACATATTCCGCAACCGTTCAACGCGAACGCCGTTGAAATACTGCTGGATACGCAATTTACTACATTGACAACCCTGATCGGGGTTTGTGACGCTTCGGTTGAGTAGCCAAAGAACCCCGATCAGGGTTTGTGGCGCTTCGGTTGAGTAGCCGAAGAACCCCGATCGGGGTTAGAGTTTCATAAAAAATTAAAGAACAGATATTGACGACTTTCGTGGCCGAATGGCAGGGGCTACAACTGCCACGCCGAAGATCCCAGGTTCGATTCCCGGCGATGGTGGTGTGATTGTCACACTGACTTTGGTCTGGTGTAGAATTCACGTGACAATAAAATGGGGATAGATTAGCTGCCTATCACATGTCACGAGAATCAAAATGATAGCCGTACCCTTCACAAGGATTTGGCTTGCGCTGTAATGATGTAAAGATCAATTCAACAAAATAATATAATTTTTGGATACTATTTAACCTGTTAACCGAGTGTGATGAGATATTACATCATACAAAGAAAGCAACGGTAGCGGCTATGACGAAATATTTTGCCGAGACATTTATAATATTACCCTCCAATGGCTTATATTTTTGCATATCATATATAAACTATATCTAACCACCGAGTTGCATGGACTCACCGCATGTTTTTATTGCGTTTGGCTTCATATTTTGCAAAAAAAATCCCAGATTAACGGGTTAAATAAGTTATTGTTTCTTGAACAATGATGTAAAACTCCATAAAATTATAATAAAACGAACATCTTCATTAACATTGAATATCTTATAATAGTAATTGCAACACCAGGATTTGAATGCGACCTTTCACAGTCCAGACGAGAGCTCTATCTGTTCTTTGATGTTTTTCCTGAAACTTTATTTATTAGTACAGTAAAACCTCGATATAATGGACTAATTTGGGGGAGGCGGTGTCCGTTAAAGCCGAAAGTCCGTTATATAAAAATAGGTTTAAAATAAATCAACTTTTTTTTAAAATATGTATACTGTATTTAGATATAAATAAACAATACAAAACACAAACAAAATTATATTAATTGTCTTCGGACACTCGTCGTGAAGGGACGTTGCTGTTTGATATCGACGCGCTTGCTTTCGGTAATCCTGCTTTGAAAAAGGAATCAAGTTTTGTTTGCACTTTTGAAGTTTGCTGTTTTTTTTATATATAATCAACTCTCTAAAAATACGAAAATGTTCGTTATCTGATGAATAGTCAATAAATGTTATTAGATCGTCGAGATGTGATCTTACCACTGATGACTTCATTTTTGTCAGTGTTGTTTCTTCTTCTTCTTCGCTTTTTTAACTTTAACCTCAGTTAGATAGAAAGTTTCAATCCTGGGATTGGTTTGCAGAAATTTCTTCTATTCTTCTCTTCCATTCTTCCCTGTCTTGTGGGGCTCTTTTGAAATCTACATATGATGAGCAACGCACGTCCACCAACAGGTCCTCCAGGTACTCTCGGCGTGGGCGTCCCCTAGAGTTTGTCCCCTCGGTCATACCCTCCATTATGGCATGCAAGAGGCCTTCTTGTCGTATTACATGGCCGATCCATCTTGCACACCTTTCGGACAAGGTCCTGTGCAGGTGCCTTCCTCCTTCGATTATTTGAAGAACCTTCTCATTTGTGATGTGGTCTCTCCAGGAAATTCCTAATAGTCTTCTATAGGACCACATCTCAAAAGCCTCTAGTCTCTTAACCTCAGTATTATGTATAAATTCTCGTGCTAGACGTATAACTTGATTATCATGGCCGCTTAAAATTGTTTACATGCGGCGACACTTGAATTTAAGCATGTATAATATTAACAGGACGTTTTTAATTTTTTTACATTTGACCGGATTTTTGTCCGTTATATCCGATGTTCGTTAAATAGAGGTCCGTTATATCGAGGTTTTACTGTAATATAATTAAATAGCGCTCAAAACTACTCACATAAACCTTAATAAAAACACCAGTATTTGTAAACATATTTTTCGATTGTATTTCATTACAATACTTTTGATTCAGTTGCCCAGCACTTTGCATATTTTAATAAAGACATTTAAAAATAAATTCACACCGTAATCGTAATGTAATTGTAAAGTGTATTGAATTTTATCTATAACAGTATTTTTGAATCTTCTCTTCCAAGTTAGATTTTTGAAATACCTTATTCGATAAGCTAGAATTTAAATATAACAAATCTTTTTTTTTCTATCATACTAAACTTATCTTCTAGTATAATTGGGTAAGATTACAATCGAAATGTTTGTTCTAGGATTTAATCAACTGTTTATTAAATATAAATGAAATATTCTACAGAAATTACACACACTCAATTACATTAATTAAAGTATATAAACGGCAGTGCGTTTGATTTTTCGCTACATTTGATAATGCCTTAGACAGACGAAACGTGTTATTCACATAAAATATAATAAAACTTCTAGAAAACAGGTGTTTTCATCTGTATTAATCATTTTTTAAACAGTTGAATAAATCCTTTGTAATTTTACACTCAACACAGGTTGACTACTATCCATAATATAAAATTTAAATGTACCTCTGGTTGCTAGAGTAAATAGGATTAATTAAACTTTCAGAACCTTCTGTGAAATAACTCTAAGTGACATTGCGACAGTTTTTAATCGTATACTCATAATATTTAATGACGAGGTCATTCTATAATGGAATTCTTTGTGGTTTTATCAATTTATTTTTCATCATCGCCGATATTTCAAATAACATCAAATAGCATTGTGAGGCATTTATCTTGTGACCACCTGCTATATTTAATACATAATATTCTATAAACATTGTTTTTCCACTTTCGTGTTTATTTTTCTCGACATAATTCAATTCAAGATTTCATATCTTCATAATCAGGAGAACAATATAAAACATTTTTATATCATTCTCCTGATGATAAAGATATGAAATCTTTATACGTGTTGAGAAAAATAAACTCAAAAGTGTAATAAAACAGTGTTTTTATTTATTAAAAACACGTCATGGAATTTCACACCGTTAACTCCTTTAGTTTATTTAAATATATACATATATATATTTCATATTGTGTATGATAGCATCGAATGAAAATATAAAAATGGTGTTATGAACAAAATAATTAAAGGATCATTAAGATGGTTTGGATACATTGAAAGAATGAATGAATGAAGAATGGTAAAAAAAGTATATGTTAGCGATGTAAATGGAACCAGAAATAGAGGAAGACCGAGGAAAACGTGGCACGATCAAATTGATCAAATATTGAATGTCGGCCACGTGAAGAGTCAGAGAAATCCACGCGCGTGCATGACACGATGTATGAATGTTGAGGAAGCGAGAGAAATATATCAGGAAAGAAAAGTGTGGCAGTGCATTCATTCTGCCTACCCCTTTGGGGAGACGGCGTGATGGTTAGTTAGTTAGTTAATATATTTCATTATAAATGTGTTAAGTAATATTTACGAATTTTAGATAGAAGGTGTTAACACTGTGGAATTCCATAATGACGAAATTTTATGAATTAAAACACTGTTTTTTCCACTTTTGAGTTTATTTTTCTCGACATGTTTCGACTTCATCATCGTGAGAACGATATAAACTGTTTATATCGTTCTCACAATGATGAAGGTTTCGAGAAAAATAAACTCAAAAGTGGAAAAAACAGTGTTTTAATTAAAAAAATATATATTTACTAGTTAACTTCAAGAAATTTAATCTTATTTTGAAGATCGTGATCAAAAACCATCCAAAATATAATGTTTACAATTTTTATTAAGGGTTTATATGTCATTGAAGCTGATAAAATAAATTTATAATATTTTGGTTTTAAATAACAAGAGTGTCAAATGAAAACTCAAAATTGGTGTTGTGTTATTTGAAATGTCTTCAAGCGTGTGAGAAATGTTGGTAAAACTTCAAAGCCCGGGCGAAGCAATCATGAGAAAGCTAATAAGTAGAATTTCCGATGACGGTAAATTAATAAAGTAAATACAAACATAATCCTAATGTAACAAACGTAATATAACTTCCATATTTCCTAACGTAAAGCCTAAATGGAGTAAATTCGTCAGTAACTAATAGCCGATATCAGAGCCACGGACAAATATTTTTGTTAACAAAAGAAACATATATTTTTGGCAGTACGTTTTTCATCCACGGTGAGTAACTCGTAGACATTATAACTAGCTTTCTTAAATAAACAGACATAAGCATTAGTGGCGGTAGATTTTGCAGTGGACATTGTCAATTTGTACGAATAGTGTTTAAATAGAAATCTTTTGGAGCTTGCGGGGCGTCGTATCCCGTCCCTTTCTTTCCGGTGCATGTTACCACTAGCTTCCTAGAGACGCGGCAAGCTTATCAATCGCGCCTAAAGAGGTCTCCGATGCCAATATACGAACTGCCTTATAAATGATCTTATTTAGTGGAAGACCCGCGTTAGTCCAGAGAACTGAAGGTAGATTCTTTCCATTTTTTTTAAAGAAGATACATATTTTCGCCACCTTAAACGATATCATAGATCTAATTCTTATATGCGCTTGAGACTAAACCGTTTTCGTTTCAAAATGCTTTAATAATTATTAATGCACACAATTTGTTCACGATACTTCAAACAAACTCCATATCTCTTGTATATACGGGTTCCGGGTTTGAATGCATATAGCAATAACTCGTTTACGCACAAATAAAGTAACTTTTATTTATCTATAAAATATAGTGAGGGACTTATTTTAACCTCTTGTCTGCCACAAAACAATTGGAGGCTGGCTTTTACAAAGGTGCTAAATAATTTTAACATTTAACAAAGAAAAAAAGCCGAAACTGTTTATTGTTACGAATTTTTTATTAATTAAAATACAATTTTTTCCAATTTTGAGTTTATTTTTCTCGACATGTTTAGAAGGCTTTACACTTTAATAATTGGGAGAATGATTTTAACTCAGTTATAAACGTCAGTTTCTTCTTCTTCTTCAAGTGTCCTGTCGGGTCCCCCCGACGTTGGCGATAACCTCGGCGAACCTGTCCCTGTCGTGCGCCGCTTGGAACAGCTCCTCCACACTTCGGATGCCGGTCCATTCCCTCACGTTTCGCAGCCAGGACATTTGTCTCCTTCCAGGCCCTCGGCGTCCCTCAATTTTCCCCTCCAATATTAGTTGGAGATTTCGTACTTTTCCCCATGCAGTATATGACCCAGATGTGAGATCTTTCGAAACTTGATAGTTGATTACAATTCCCTGTCAACTCTAGCTCGCCTCAGGACTTCGGTATTAGTAACCATGTCTGTCCAGGGAACTCTGAGCATTCGGCGATGGAGCCACATTTCAAATGCTTCCAGTCTGTTCATTGAGTTAACTTTCAAGGTCCAAGTTTCACACTCGTACAATAAAACAGACCACATAGTTTAACACTACAATATAATAATCATTTTATATCGTTCTCTTGATGAAGAAGGTGTAAAGCTTTCGAAACATGTAGAGAAAAATAAACTCAAAAGTGGAAAAAACAGTGTTTTAATTCATAAAAAAATCGACATAATGGATTTACAGTGTTTGCACGCCTTAAGTTAATGTACCACAGGTGACATCTTTAGGGTGAAGATTGAACTACTCTGTATTTTGCAATCACTTTGCATCTTCGCACAGTTATTGGCATTTATTTTCAACACCAATTGGGATCAAAAACTCTTTGATTCTTGGCACATTTGTAATGTCCAGCCCTCAATTGTATTAAACTATAAAACAATGAAAACTCTTTGTTTTTATTTTATTCTAATAGAATGAAACTATTTCAAATAATAGTTCTTGTTTGTAAATTATACAATTCTTATATTTCTTTGAAGTTGTGTAGCTGATCACTAAAATTATTTAATAATAATATTTTAAGACAAGGTTAACAGATGTCTGTGTGTGTCTATGTGTTATTAGGGTGCCATTTTGACATGTCACCGGAATAAATTGTGGCAGATGAAGTGTTAAAAGATGTCTACGTATTTTGAATAATGATGTAAAGATAACTTATTGAAATAAAATAATGTGTAATCTTTGTAGTTAAACTTTTCTTCTAATGTGCTTCCACCCAATACGTTAGCTGTGGATAACTCCAAACCAATTATGTATAAATATAAATCAATTTGTTTGTCATACTATGTTTACGTATATATATAAAACATCATCTACCCCTGCAAAGATGTTTGAAAATATTATTAATCTTACTCTTAGTTTCTTTGAGAAGTAAAATAAAATGTGAATTTAGAATTTAAAATATCCTTGTGGCGTGCCCGTGTTGTCTATGAATGTTTGTATTTCTCTTAAACAACAATATGTATCAAGTCTTGTCATGTTTTAGTAAATTTTTAATTCTTAACGGTCACCTAAGGGTTATTAAATTTAACGTTTAACATTTAAGCTAAATCATTTTCTTCCTCTCGCAAAATTGAGAACTTAAATTGTATAATACTTTTTTTAATTTTGCCATCTACAAATCAAATTTGTTCCATGGAATGTGTGTGGAAGAATCAAGTTGTAACCACAGATAACCTGTCATTAAAACAAGGTATAAACCAATGCCGTCTTGAAAGTATTTACCAGGCCGTAAGCACATAGATCATATTTGCAACATGGAGCTATTGTAGGCCATTAGTATATGTCTCGTGCCGTGATCTTGTATTTTATTTCGATTATAAATGTAAAATAAGATTACGATCATATTATTTTTCTTTATATACATGTTATAAATATTTTAATATAATACATTTGTGTTTCCGCAGTGCCGGTATGTCAATTTTACTCTCTTCTCGTGCCGGGCCATTTGTAAAGTATTTATATGCATTTCCTTCAGTGTGTTTACTTTATAAAAATACTAGTAATATATTGAACACACATTGAATTGTATAATATGGTTTGTGTTCAACTTTGATTTGTAAAATGTCCAAATAATCTTTTGATATAATAACCTCATAATTCGTAATATATTAACTTCAAAATTTGTAACACATAAAGCTAAAAATTCATAATAATAATGCATAATGCAATAATATCGTTATAATTGTTTATATTTATTAATTGTTTCGAAAAATTCGCGATATTTTTACCAAAATTGTCTGACATTTGACAGCTGTCAGATCGATGGACCCAGAGTTATAAACTTAACATTGCGGCTTGATAAACATAGATTCGAGACGGCATTGTTGTAACCACAGATAATCTGTCATTAAAACAAGGTATAAACCATAGTAAAGTGAAGTCTTTACGTGTGACCATAAAGTTAATTATAGCAATGTGAAAATTTGTTTTTTTAGAGTGTTTAAAGATTTAAAATCTATCTTCTTTGTGGCAAGTGCCATTTTTTGCTATTTTAGAAAATTGTGTGCATTCCTTAATGCTACAAATTATGTATTGGTTGTTTTTTATTGTCTATTACCAATAATTAATTGTGTTGGATCTGGTGTATGGAATAAAGTGGCCATTATCGAAGGGGAGATTCTTATATCCGAGTGACTTAACCAGTAAGACTTGAGTAGGTTACATGGCAAAGAAGGGAGGGAGGTCCTTAGAGGCTGGCGGGGTTGCAAGAGAAAGCGTGTTTTTTTACCGGTATTCATGTAACTAGATCTAGAATCAGATAGTAATTATTACGAATAAAAGGGTAAACCGTTGATAAAGTTTTGATAATATTTATTAAATTATTTGCGCATGTTTGTAAAAAGCTTTTTAATTTTAAATATATTCGTATATTATTAACGTTACGTGTTTTGAATTTGGTTTTATTTATTTATTATTGTTATGAGAAGTATAACGGAAATTTTATTCGGTGTAACACTGCGCCATTTGTCTTTTGTGTGAGTTAGGAGCCTTTTGTATCTATCGGGAGTGGCGAGTGACCAAATTGAATTTGTACAGTCTATGTCTATGTGTTAGATTTGCTAAGGTTGGTCGTGTCGAGTAAGTTATCTTTTCCACGCGACAGGTTTTGCACGATATTTTAGAGTTTATCTGATGTGTGTTGGAAAAAAAATCTTTTGTGCTGATAGAAATTATCTATATCATCCAATTTTTATTATTATTATATATTAATATTATTTAACAATCCCCTATAAAACAATAATTAAAATAGTATTATTTTATTAAACCTTATAGTATTAAATCTATGGAAACAAGCTAACATATTGTTTGATATTAATATTTTATTTTACTCCATTACCAGAGAAGTAATCTCACATTTTAACAATTTAACATTGAAGGATGTCATTAAAAATACACTATTGAATATGTTATTTTGAAGACAAAATGGATCTTTTGGTAACTAAATTATTAATAAAATTCGTATTTTTTATTAAATATTTCTTTTTTTATTAGGCTAATAGCATTCCTTTATTTGTAGGTAACAAAAGCGATTGTTTAAAATGTGAAAAATTGTGTTTAAAGTCAAAATTTTAAACTAACGTTTGATTATTTTTGTTGCTTCTAACTATCACTTACTTGCTGAATATAAATTTATAAGTTTATATAACAATTGACGTGCCACCAATGGCAGTTATTCTTTGGTTTAAAATCACTCAATATGCTAGCCATATGTATTTAAAAAGATACACTTTAATTTTAAATATAAAAAAATTAACAATTTGTATTTTAACCATGGAATGGTTAAATATTATATTTACCTACTAATTTCACTTATACCCAAGCTTCATCAGGGCAATATAACAACAGTTTTTATATTGCTCTGATGAAGCTTGAGTACAAGCGAAACTTCTTCTTCTTCTTCGTCAGCCTTCATTGGTCCACTGCTGGACATAGGCCTCTTCCCTTCCTTTCCACTCGTCTCTATTTTCTGCCAGCTGCAGCCACATTTCCCCCCCCCCCCGGCAGCAAAGTCGTCGGCCCACCTTTTTTGCGGCCTGCCGATGCTTCTCCTATTTTTCCATGGTCTCCACCTTATTATTTTCCTTAACATTTCCTTAACCTAAACTTTTCCTTAACCTTCAAAACCAAAACCAAGCGAAACTAGTTGGCTTCAAATATAATTACCATTATGTGGTTAAAATACGAAGTACAGTACACTCCCGATTTTCCGGAATGGCGAAAAAAAATCACGTTAATCCCAAAACATGAAAAAAATGTAGACAAAGAGAAATTTTAAACTGCCCTATAAGCGCTTATGTATACCTGCTTAGTAAGTGTCACACTTTTTGACTGGCTTCCTTCATTTTTCGCCTTAAATAGAAATTTGTCAGATGCCGTGTCTCTGTACGTCAACCATACAGAAGACGCATTGAAAAAGTGTTTATTTAACGACAATGTTTTATGAGTATGAACTAAGCTGCGGGTGCTTTATTGCAAACTTGAAACTTGATGACACGACTATAGAGCCACAAACGTATGTTGGCGGTGGCGCAAATGTGAATTAAACGCCTAATGTCATTGTGACAGATTTGAGTTTTTGTTTGCATTATAAGTACTATTGTGAAATATTCTTGTTTTTATAAAATATGTTTTCAATGACTCAAGTTTTCCGGTTAACCCGACCCCGGAAAATCGGGAGTGTACTGTATTTATTTTATTTTCTATATTTATAAATTTAAAATGTCTATTCACAAAGTGTGTGCTTCATATTAATATTTAAAATATTACAATGTAAATTTATCTCATTGAATATCGTGTAAGCTGATTACATACATCTTAAAATACAGTCAAATATTTTAGAAAGGGATTGTTACACATTTCAAATATTTTTCAAGAACTGCGATCTTATTTTTGTCTATTATCGCTTCGCTAGGAATATCTCAAATCTTTTCTATCTGTTAGGAACCAAAGTCTAGTCGGCGTGTGCTATTACTAATGTTTATCGGGACTTTAATATTAATCTGTTAAGTTTTCTGTAATAATCTTTACGATTAATTAATTAATGTGTAATTTACTAATATACTCCTCGACACATTTATTAATAATTCTCTCCATAAATTTTATATTCAAGGCTATAACCAAAGATAAGTGGTTAAACACAATCATAATAATGCTTTGATTTTTATCATTTCGTTCTTTATTAATTTTCATTTGTTTTAACATTTTACTAAATGACAGCGTTTCAAATTTCATAATTAGAATTTGCAATAATGTCTATGGATTGATTATGCCCATAGATATTTTAAATACATAAATTTACAACATAGATAAATATTTAATGGGATAACAAATCAACCTACAGGATTGGATCTCAAATCAAACAAACCCAATTTTCTGATGGTGTTTAAATGCATCTAGTCTGCTACAGTTTAACAATTGTAATATGCTTTACCAGATGTGTTAAATTTATCACATTTTATATATTACATATTTATGTTTCGTTTGTAACAATTGACTCTAAAATTGTTTTATTTTTTTCAGTAAGGGGTGTCTAATGTATCGAAACATTATTAAATCAAACTGATTTGAGTCTGCATCAACTCGATTCATAATACGTAAGATTGAAATCTTATTGTTTTATAAATATGTAGTACTTTAGATCTGTAGTATTATAATAATTCATAGTTCTTCTTGAAGTAACCTTTGGTAGCGGAGCGAGGTGTCTACGAGTCCAGGATCAGCTCCCCGAGGGGGAGGGGTCTGAGAATGTGTCATTGTTTGGATTGTTTCTAAGAATTCTCAATAAAGGTAATGGAATAAGTTTGAGCTTATTTTCAAAGTAAATATCACTTTAGTAAACGAGTGTTTGGTATTATTAGTGTCGGTGGTTAAGTATTTAGAGAGAAATGTTTTGTACAAATGTATGGTTATTTTAAGATTTTATAGTTCACATTGTTTATTACCATTTAGATTTTATAAACTAATTATATTTATTTTAATGTTTGTTATTATAAAATATTAATTTTTACATAATTTATGTATATTATTATTTTCCCTATTGTTTTGTATTGTACGGAAAGAATCTAGGGGAAATTACTAACCTGAACTATTACACCAGGTGGACTAAACAATGATCATTATTGATATTAATCTGGAAATATACAATTATTCCCTAACTATTGTTTTATTTTTCCTTTCCCCACACCATTTACCGCATTCATACTACTTTCAATCCCACTTTCACACTTTCATAAGACTTCAATCCCAGGATATTAAAAAAATTTGAAATATTTTAAATAATAATAATTTAATTGTTCTACTAACCAACCCTTATGTATGGAAGCGAAGCATGGAACTGGCAAAAGAAGGATGAAAGTAGTAAAAATGCAGTAGAAATGAGATCTCTTAGACGAATGTGCGGATACTCTGTGTATGATAGTGTCGAATGAAAATATAAGAAGTGAATGCGGTGCGAATGATGGTGTTATGAACAAAATAATGAAAGGATCATTAAGATGGTTTGGACATATGGAAAGAATGAATGAAGAAAGAACGGTAAAAAAATTATCTGTTGATGTAAATGGAACCAGAAATAGAGGAAGACCGAGGAAAACGTGGCACGATCAAATAAATCAAATATTGAATGTCGGCCATGTGAGGAGTCGGAGAAATCGACGCGCGTGCATGACACGATGTATGAATGTTGAGGAAGCGAGAGAAATATGTAAGGAAAGAAAAGTGTGGCAGTCCATTATTTCTGCCTACCCCTTCGGGGAGACGGCGTGATGGTTAGATAGTTTAAATAATAATTAAAAAATTTATTCAACAATCTATGTATTTGATAATGGTTTCCTCCTATAGTTAGGTAAACTCCTAACGCGCTGCTTACGTAAAAGACCATCACCGCTGGCCCAGGGGTCGGATTAATTTTATGACCCTAAGTAAGTTCCGACTCGGCACTTAATACAATTTACAACTTCTTTGCGCAATGCGCAGTAGGAACCAAATTTCGTCTTCTACAGGGTATTCTTATGATGGATCAACAATAGTCCTATATGTGACCTATCTTCAGATATCCCCATGAGGCGAGGGCGGACACTGCCAAGACAAAAAGTATGTTAAGGACAACGGAAATGAGAATACTACGTGCTATAGCTGGGAAGGCTCTACGTGTAAGAAACACCACAATTTGAGAGGTCTGCGAGGTTCAAGATGTGGTCAGATGGGAGCGACAACGTCGACGATACTGGTACCAACATGTCCAGAGAATGAATCCCCCAAGAATTCCATATATGGCTCTGCATTGAATACCAGATGTTAGATAGCTAGAGTTCAGCAACACAAGAAGAGAATCCTAAAATAATAGACTTAAGTCTATAATAAGCTGAAGAATTATTTTTTAATGGAGATTGAAAAATGTAAATAAGGCACGAATTCCCTGGGTAAGAACTGAAACAAATAACCATAGACAAGTTCTTCTATGTAGATTACCAAAAATGTCTATGTTTAACGAAATGTTTCAAATATTGACATGTCAAATTTTCTTATCATATGTTTAAGATTTTCGAATATAGTGTTAACTAAGACGATAACGCCGCATCTCTTAATTAAAATGCCATTTTATGCTGTGGCTAAGGGCAGGGTACCAGGCGTGTTCAACACGTGGGCCGAATGCGAATCTCAAGTGAAGGGATTTGGAGGTGCTAAATACAAAAAGTTCAATTCGCGAGAGGAGGCACTCGCCTTCACTTCTGGCAGCGTTGGCGGGGGAAGCCGGCCTATTGCAGCAAGCAGAGTAAGCAGCGTCCCAAGTCGGCCGTCGAGAGCATATTCAAGTCGTTCGAAAACAAGCAAACCACTCAGGCTCGCTCCTGTATCAACAGTAGTCAGTTCGAAAGATGACGAAAAATTCGATAATATTGACGACATACAAGATGCAATTATGCGTAAAATGGATCAAATTGAAAACGATATTATAGGCATTAAAGAAAAAGTTTTAAAAAAGAACCCTAAAAAAGCGGTTATGATAGAACCTTTACCTGTTTCTGTTTCGTCGCAAGGAATTAAGCGTTCTGCAGAGCCTATAGAAATCGACAGCAAGAGAAAAAAAGTAGACTTTGCGCGCGGAGGACGATCTTATAAGTTTGACTCAGACGAATCAGGTTATGTAATAGTGTACACAGACGGTGCTTGTTCGAGTAATGGAACGAGCGGGGCCCGCGCGGGACTTGGGGTGTACTTCGGGGAGGACCACGCGTTGAACGTGAGCGAACCCGTGTCCGGGCGCGCCACCAACAACTGCGGGGAGATCCAGGCCACCACCAAGGCCATCCAGATAGCACACTCCATGGGCATTAGCAAGCTGGCCATCCACACAGATTCGCAGTTTGTAATTAATTCTGTGACCAAATGGATTCGAGGTGAGCTAAAATGATTTCTATATTGGGTGTTTCAGAAAAATTGGTTAACTTTTTTTGTATGAAAATCAGATTTATTTTAAGGGTAAAATAAAAAAATACATCAATCAAAATATTGTCCATCATTAGCCACTACTTTTCCCATCTTTCTGGCAATAGATGAATCCATCGTTGAAAAAACGCCTCGTCTTTTGAGATAATCCAGGCATCGACCTAATTATTGACATCTTGGACTTGGATCTTCTAGCTTACAGAGATTCAGCTCTAATGGCTATTGCTCTTACGTCTTGTAGGAAACATTGTTGGAATATGATGGTTTTATGATGGGGCTAAATGTATAGCCCGGAGTGTCCCTCCGAAAGAGGGCGACTGCATATGAATGGAAGTGCTGAAAATGAAATCAATTGTGATATTATAAGTGTTTCAATTAAACAGTTAAAACTAATTAACTAACTCACCATCACGCCATTCTTGGAGGGGTGGCTAGAAGGAATGGACTGCCACATTGTTCTGTCCTGACATACTTCTTTCGCTTCCTCTATATTCATACGTCGTGTCATGCACGCATGTCGATTATACGCATGTCGATTATACGACTCTTTACGTGACTAACATTTAATATTTGATTGTGCCACATTTTCCTCGGCCCTCCTCTGTCTCTAGTTCCATTTACATAGTTTACATTCTTTCCATGTTTCCTAATTTATTTTGTGTATTATAATTATTGATTATTGTCGGCCACGTGAGGAGTCCAAGAAATCAATGTACTTATATAAGTATGTCAGGAAAGAAAAGTGTGGCAGTCCATTATTTCTGCCATACCCTGCGTGATGGTTAGTTATTAAGGTTTTTTGCGTATTATTTGCTTGATTGCTATTAAATCAATATTTTATAATATTCCTAATATTGTTTAGTATATAAAATATTTTAATTTTATTTAAGGATGGAAACGAAAAGGATGGAAGCTGGCCACAGGAGGTCCGGTGAAGAATGAAGCGGATTTCAGGGCCCTGGATGACGCTACGCAACTGCTGGACGTGAAGTGGTCGTACGTGTGCGCCCATAAGGGCATCCTGGGTAACGAAAGGGCCGACGAGCTAGCCAAAGCTGGCGCAGCTCGGTACGTTAAATAGCCAACAGTGCCTTCTTGTAAATATTTAAATAGAGGTATACGAGATTTGATAATAAAGAAATAATAGTTTTTGTTAATTATTGGAGAAAGCTAAAATATTTAACTATATTGTTAAATGCATATTGATGTACAGATGTGAAACTTGAAAATCTATCACAGACGTCATTGGAACACTCAGGTTTTTTTATAATGCGGTCTACGCTCATTATTCAAGATCTTTTGGACACAAACAGTGTCAAATGCTGTAATCTGGCCCATGGCAATTAGAGAAAAAGTTGCTAGATGCAAATGGCTATGGATCAGTCGTATCCTGAGACGGAACCCAGCCTACATTGATCAGGGAGCACTGGACTGGTTCCCTGTGGGTGGAAAGAGGAAGTGAGGCAAACCTAGAGCTATCTGAGAAGAACCCTGCAGGACAAGGTTTAGGTGGCAGGCTTCACTTGGACATCAAGCGTGCGATATAGTCGGGTGGAGAAGGATCCTTGAAGCCCTATGCACCATGGAGGTGACAGCACAAGAAGAAAATTAATATTTGTTCATTTGATTTTGTCTACTTCAAAGTCATTGCCGTATGATATAAAAAAAACTATGCCACAGTTCAAAACCCTCAAGAATTCATCTGCTCCTGCGATTTCGTTTTATCTCATATTTAATATCAAAATGTTGTCCTTTCAATGTTCTTTTGAAAAAGAAAGAAGTCACAGGAAGCTAAAACAGGTGAATACGGAGTCTGTGGCAGCACTGATTATGTTTTTGCCATTTGCCTGCATGTATTTGAAGTGTGAGCCTGGTGCATTTTGGCTGGCTGGTCTTTTACGATGGATATTATCTTACGCAATCATTAGACTTCAAGTTAATACTCCTCATTTACTGTTCAACCTGTTAGTAAGAATTCATGATTTTGTATGATCTTGTAATAAAAGAAAACATTTTTATTGTTTATATTTTATCAATCCTTGTGTCATTTTATTACTCTATGCGCTCTGTGAGCTGCCATTTTTACTAAATTTGTCTCAAAACCGAAGATCTCAGCTTTCTGTTTGTAATATAGATTAATTGTAAAACCGCAGTCAGTTCACAATGAACATGTTAACCCTTAAAGGCCGGCAAGAATTTGAAACATCCGAAAGCTCTTGTAAACAATTCAATTACTCTTCACACACAATACATAAAAATATAAAATAAATTGTATTTTGAAGTCAAATGTTTGACATTTTTTATCTTATAAAAATAATCAGACTTTTTTTGTTTCATTTTGAAAACAAATAAAAATATATTACATTGAAAATGTTGTTAATAAATTAAACCAAAACATCGCGCCGTTGATAACTAATAAGGATATAAGAATCACCTTAAGTAAACACACTCAAAATCAAAGATTCTGACACAGTACAAGAAACCAAAACTCCGTAGCTCGGCGGTTATGCAACTGTGTGTGTGTGATGATTGGCCGCGAGCCGTGATCCGTATGGGACACGCAATACAAAAATGTAAATTAAATAAATCTTTTTATAAAAAGGATGAAGAAAGTTTAACTCTAAATCACAGAGAATACATAATAAATAGTATATAATACAAATTTTTACTTTTGATCCGTCGTAGTAAATTTACGGAATATTACACGTTAAACATGGAGAATATATGCGGATTGCTATTGTAGCCAGCCGGACTATAAGGGTTACCGTCGATTCCAAAAAATTGGTTTTGAACTACGACATTTGCGCCTCATATTTAAATGTATCTTGATATAATAATTGTAACATAATGATTGAACTAGGCCATCATTTTCTACATATGAATAAAGGGTTATAAAAAATAAAACACAATATAAATTTTATGTTTTTTATTGAAATTTTAAAATTATCACATTTAACTTACATCTCAAAATAGGAAGCGTTTATTTTTTTACAAACAAGAAATGAGATTAAATTTAGACAAATGATACACAATATCCTAGCTTAGGTCTTAATGTTTTGGATTTACAAATGAACACGGAGCTGCGTGGGCGGCCTAAAACATGTTATACTTACACTAACCTCCAACCAGACTCGGATATACACACTTCCAGGGAGGTTCTGGATGTCTCTATCCGCTATCTACTACAGCCTACTCTATACAAGCCCGGGAGTATTGTACAAGTGAGTTGGAATGCGTCCAATACAAACAGTGATTGCGATAAACGCAGTTAAAACTCTTACATCATTATTACTCTTATTTGAAGAATGCTTTATAATGTACATGCGTTGCGTGGAGATCATTTTCATTTGAGATTTTTTTTATTCAACTCTTTTGGGCAGGACTTACTTAATTTTTTTATATTTAAATTGATTTTGATCGAAAACTTATTTGAAAATAGAATATTTAAAATTTTACATTTATTATTGAGACATTTCTGACCTGTAAATATAACTAGAATTCCTATAATATTTTTCCACATAGATACATTTGTAGTGTGTATGGATATTTACAATATCTCTTGGGAGTTTTCAAGGAATACATTTTTAAATGTTTAAATAAAATAAAAACTTTGTTATGAATATCAAAATTGAATATAATTAGTCGCGACAACTGTTTCGCTAACCGATGTTAGCGTCGTCAGGTCTTACAATCAATTAAAGGATATACCAGAAAGACTTGGTTTATATACCTGTACAAAGTATTAGGAGGGGAAGAAACTACATACAATATTGTTAAAAATTATAAAAGATAGGAAAAAACAGTAATTAGGTTCAACAGTAACAGAAATACACAGGGAAGCAAATAACATTAACAATTATAATAATGGTGGAAAAAACGTATTAAGATAATAACCAAAGAGTCGTGCATAATTGAGAAAATAAACCAAGAAGTGAAAACGTAATATCAATATTTTTTCGTTGAATTATAATACGAAAATGTTTTTAATTATTATTTTGTTGAATCACTCTTTACAGCATGAGCCAAATCGATGTAATCGATTATAGCTATCATAGTGATTCTCGTGACATGTGATAGGTAGCTTATCTATCGTCATTTTATTGTCATGTGAATTCTACGCCAGACCAAAGACTGTGTGACAATCACACTGCCCTCGCCAGGAATCGAACCCGGAACCTTCGGAGTGGCAGTCAATGCATTTACCACATTGCAGGTCGTCTATTTGTCATTCCGTTGTTAATGTATTATATACTAGAGAGGAATATGTAGGAATTTGATTGTTATATTTTTTTTGTACTTTTTTGCTTTCAAAATTACTAGATTTAATATTTTTTTTATCACACTATCACAAATATTCAATTTTTATATTCACAACAAAGTTTTTTTTATTTAAACATTTAATAATGTTGAAATACAAAATGTTTTCGCCAAAACAATGGGTTATTTAATAAATTTTTAAATATAAAAAACAAAAAAGGAACATTTTAAATTGTTTTACAATTAATGTTCCTATTTTCTTTTCAAAAATTAAGATTTTACTCATAAAAAATATTGGCAGTGAAAATAATATATATCTTAATAAACTTAATCATATTTTCTTTTCTTTTTTGGCTCAAGGACATTTACCCTTAAAATGCTAAACAACGATATTTCATTGCTCGCAAATCAATCCAAAATCCATACTGAATTTATTATATACATTTTAATATATACGAATCGAGTGATTGGAATAATGATTGCGTCATAATGTAAAAAAAAAGCTACATATATTTACATAATAGGTTCACAAACTAATTTAGCTTACAATACTAAAAAAAATACTCTGCTCCTTGAAGTTTCAAATTAACATACATTTGTACCAAATTAACAAGCTGAAAGATTGTCCGTATCACTTGCTTTAAAAATCAGTGATTAAACAGATAAATTAATTCATTTTGATTTAAACAAAAAAAATTATCTATGGTTTAGATATTACATTATCTATGGGTCTGAAGACAGTGAGAAAAAACATAAATGGCTAGAATGCAAAATAAATATCACATTTTATGTGAATTAATTAGTGCACTTATTTTGCATAATCGTTATTATAACAACCAACTGTATTGTCAATGTTGGATATAAGAAAAAATAATCTTGCAATATTATGGGTAAAAATACCCAACTTGCAAGTTGTGATGAAGTCACATAAGGGGTAATTTTACCCATTTGCGCCAAAGTGAGTGTACATAAATAACAAGATTTTAGAAATTATCTATTTTTATTATATAGATTTCAAATAATTTATTAATTTTGATATGATTTAAATATTAACTTAACAGCCAATCATTTATATTTTAATATTATATTGATTTTCAACACACTCAGATCTACAATTAAATGAAAATGTCTCACGCTTGAAATCAACTAAATAACATTAGATTTTTTAAAGATTTTAATACGTTTTGTTAACTCCACAATTTACCGGTATAACAAGTTTAAATGTCTCACAATTTATAAATAAAATAAAAAAAACATTGAAACTTTTTCATTTAAAACCCTCAGTATCGAGAAGTTTACTAATGTGTAAAGGCAATAAGCCGTAACTTAAGTTGCGGCTGTTTGGCGTAACACGGCTCAAAGCATTCTTATAACTGGCCTCTATCATGTACAATCACAGATTTTTCTCTATCTCTTTCCTTTACTGAGATATTCACTATCCCAATAGCCACAAAATTGTATTAATTTGATACATGTTTTGGCAAAAAGCATCAGTTTAAGTTGCTGCTTTTTACCACGGCACAGCCAAAACTTGCGGCCTTTTGCTGCGACACAATATGTATCCTGGCAAATGACAGCAACTTAAATTGCGGTCCATTACCAAATTATTTGTGTGACGGTCTAGCTAATATATGGCGGCAAAACACATTTTCTTTAATAATATGAAGCTTACTATACTTTTATGGCAAAAACACGTCTTAATCATTTCTAAGAACTGTATTCTTACTTTTAAAACTTAGTTTCCATAAGAAAACTTATTTTAAATGATAAAATATAGCAAAAAACAAAATAAAACTATAAACCCGTTTATCTCAAAACTACTATTTTTAACTTGCGGCTATTTGCCTTTGCACATTAGTTTACTCCAGAACATAAAAGCTTTAATTTTTAGAATTTATTTCACCTTCGCTTTGCGTTCAAATACAAACGTATTCACAGCATGTACACTTTTACTGGATTATTATATATACAAAGGGAGAATAATTAATACACTTGGTATTTACAAGCCAACACAACATAACTGTCAAAATTTCTGTAAGTCATGGTGTTGTATAATTGCTACACACTTCGAAATGAGAGTTAGAAATCTGAAAATGGTTTTCACATATATTAGATATTTGGGTCATGCGTTAAGGAGAGAAAAATACCACTTCCTTCAGCTGATAATCACGGACAAGATAGAAGAACGGCGGAGAGTTGGCAGAAGGCAATTGTCCTGGCTGCGGAATTTAAGGGATTTGACAGGAATGAGGATAGTAAAGAACCTTCCACAAAGATGCTTTCGCTGCAATGATTGCTAACTCATTGCAAAAATATCTCTCCCGTTTTTATATTTTTAAAATAACCTGTAAATAGATTATCAACAATTCCCTATCTGCTATGGCTCTTTGGAGAAAATTTATGTTTCTGACCATATCGGTCCAAGTAAGCTGCAATATTTTATAGTGCAGCCACATTTCAAACGCCTACACCTGCTTCACGATACCAACTTTTAAGAGCAGTTCCAACACCATATAAAAAATAATATTAATGCAGTAAAAGTCCGTTAATTCGAAATTCAAGGGACCGGGTTTCCCAAAAAAATTCTAATTACAAATTACCCGATCACTAAAAAAAAATTTAATTGCGCCAATTGCTGACGGCTTGGAACATCGCAACCATTTTTTCATTTTGTCAAAATTATAAGTATAACGTCTTTTCCCGCCATTGCGTGTAATTATTTCAGTTCCTATATATTTTAGTACATTTATTACCCGATTTTACGTTTTTTTTCCGCGATGTACGTTGAAAATAATTAAAATATGCGAGTTACGCGCGCTTGACAAATTATTTTGGTCGTGTTTGGTCAGCGAGCGATTTTGCGATTGGTCAGCGTGCAGCGCCCAATATGGTGATTGGTCGACATCTTTACTCTCATTTTATCGCTTTGCTCTTTTTTACCGCGTGATATTTTCAAGAGAAATACGTAATATATAGATATCTCGCTCGCACTAATGTATGTAAGCACTCGAACCTGATTCTTTCTCATGTGATATTTCACTTGATATTAATATCTCGTTTCTATTAGATATCGTAAGTACATTTTGATGAAAAACATTACGAATTACGATATTTCAATTGAATGGTAGAATTTATATGAAAAGTCAATTTTTGGACCAAGCAAATTACGAAATATCGTTGTTCGAATTAACGGACTTTTACTGTAATATTCATATTGTTGACCAATATTAAAGCCCTTAAGGTGGCATCTTTAAGTTGTGTGATTGAGGGTAAAATAGAAAGTCATCGAGGTGTTGGCAGGAGGCGAATCTTCTGGCTCCACAATACAAAGGAACTAGACTGGCTTAAGGACCTTTGAGGAGCTGTTTCGAGCTGTCTACTTGAAGTGATAGTCAACATCGGGGGAACCTGACATGACACCGAAAAAAGATACAGTTTACTGACCATTATAAATATAAAGGATAGTTACATTTGATTCAGATCCAACGGAAAATATATAACAATATTTGTTTAAATCAAGCACCATAATAGCTGGCTTGACATTGTCCACAAATGAAATTAATTCATACGGTCTGAGCGCTTTCAGCCGAGTTTACTGTGTCTCTGACCGACCATTAATGAATAACAGATGATTGGATCGCAGGTGACTAAACTTAAAACTATTGAACTGGAATTTCTTAACCTTATTAACAATGAAATCTTTCTTCTTCTTTCAACCCGTCCATTCATCTTCTGGTGTGATGGTTTACATTTATAACACAGGTTTCTAACATCCACTTAATTCAAGAATAAACTTCAATGAATACAGGAAATGTTAAATGTCTTCACTTGTTTATTTATTTTTTAACAAAAAGGGTATTTACAAAACAACTGTTATAATATTCAAAGACATTATACAAATATAGCAGTGTACAATGGTGTTCTCGAACCAGCACTAGATGTGTGGACGAATCTAGCAAAAGGATAAATGCGATGGAAATGAGATCTTTCAGAAGGATGCGAGGTAAAACTGGGTATCACAAGATGATATAAGTTGTTGAATCAGGTAGATGGTTCAGGCACATGGAAATAATGATTGGAGCACATAATTAATCAAATAATTTAGTTTCGGACACGCAAGGAGTCGGAAAAATCAACATATATGAATACACAGAGGCCAGAGAAGTATATCGGGATAGAACTGTATTTGCCTACCTCTTTGGAGAAATAGCAAGATGATTAAATGGTTAACACTTATGAAATTGATTTGGGACAACACCCAAGATTGGTCTACATTCAATATTGCCACTATTCTCTTAACACTATTTAATTAAAGTGAGTGTCAATTAAAATGTCAGGAAAACCAAATGGATGACATTTGGACGGCTTGACTACAGTGGGCCAGTATTGCATTTGAACGGCCGTAACGCTGAAAGGGTGGAAAAATGTAAATACCTCGGCAGCATACAAACACAATCTCTTGACCCAGATGTAGAGATAAAATGCAGAATTGAGGCAGCAAGAGCTACGTTTAATAAAATGAAATCACTCTTCTGTAATGATAACGTAAACTTGAAACTCCGCCAGAGAATGATCAAATGCTATGTGTGGTCTGTTATATTGTGTGGATGTGAAACGTGGACCTTAAAAGTCAACTCAATGAACAGACTGGATGCATTTGAAATGTGGCTCATCGCCGAATGCTTAGAATTCCCTGGACAGACATGGTTACCAATACCGAAGTCCTGAAGCGAGCTAGAGTTGACAGGGAACTGTTATCAACTATCAAGGTTCGGAAGATTTCACATCTGGATCATATACTGCGTGGGGAAAAGTACCACCTTCTCCAACTGATATTGGAGGGTAAAATTGAGGGACGCCGAGGGCCCGGTAGGAGACAGATGTCCTGGCTGCGAAATGTGAGAGAGTGGACCGTTGAAGTGTGGATGAGCTGTTCCAAGCGGCGCAGGACAGGGACAGGTTCGCCGAGGTGATCGCCGACGTTGGGGGGACCCGACAGGGCACTTGAAGAAGAAGAGTGTCAATTTATTCTTTGCCCGCTGCAACTGAATTTGATTAATAAGTCGTGCGGGTGATCTGTGTGTTTATTGATTCCATGATATTCAAGAGAGATATTCAAATAATAAATGATTGCTATAATGATTTGGTTTGTAAGAAAAGATAATTGTAAAAGTTGCATTTTAATCAAAACGCATCAAAGAAAAAATGCCGCGTAGTGATGACGGATAGAGTAATATTTTTCTTAGCGGTCTGAGGGTTAATCTAAAAATGGTGCAATACTCCAGAGAGCGCCGGCGTATATTTCAGACCGCTGCATGACACCCATGCCAAAGGAAAGGCAGCCTTCACTCCGATCGGTAGAAATAAATGTGAACAACATTGCGATTCCAGTCAGAAGTAATAAAGCAAGTTTATACGATCTCATTTTTAGGATTGGCGTGGATTAGCCTCCCTGGCAGTATTAAAGACTGCACTGTTTGGTGAGTCTTTTCCTAGTGATGCGTCCTTGGGGTAATTCATTAAAAGGTCAAAAACATTACCAAGAAGAAAAGTTAATAGTCAATATAGACAAAACCTTTTTTTAAATATTCAATGTTATAAATATGGTATTGTTAATATTTTTTTACTGCTCCAGCAAAAAGAAACGTGTGACTCTTTTATAATATCATAAAACTTCTAGAAAACATTTAAATTAATATAGAAAAATATTAAACTCGGTGGTGATTAGATTTAAGTTTCCGCTCTCCCAATTAACAAAACCATAGGCAAACCATAAATAATTTGCTGCATTTATTACTAAGTATGCGCTTAAATGATAAATGAAAAAAAAAATCCCGTAAGTGGTACAGATCTTTAAAAAATTATTTGGGCTGAAAGAAGAAGGGTTATGTGCCCAGGATGTACATGGTGGAAGTTATCTTCCCCGAGGTGGAGGTGGGCGGCTCGGTCTCCCCCGCCTCGGGGCCCTCGGGAGACGCCAGCCCGGCCAGGACCTGCTGCTGCTGCTGCTGTTGCGGAGTGGAGGTACTGGTGGTCACCACGGAGCTTGGATTCAACATCACTTTGAACGTGTTTGGTTTCGAGGCCACCGCGCTAACGGCTGAAAATCAAGCAATACTATTGAAAAAAATCTGTCGTAAAGCACAATATATATACTTTAGCATACATATATATAGAAATTTAAATACAATTATAACATATAATTTTATGTATACAGTACACTTCCGATTTTCCGGTATAATCGATTTCCCGGTTAATCCGAAAACATGAAAAAATGCCTTTGACGCTATTTGATGTTCTCGCAAAATCTATCAATTTTCTCTTTCTACCAACATTATATTGATTCAATAAATATTTAACGAGGAAGCGAGAGAAATATGTCAGGAAAGTAAAATGTGGCAGTCCATTCTTTCTGCCTACCCCTTCGGAGAGATGGCGTGATGGTTAGTTAGTTAAATAAACATTTTTTTAAGCTCCTAATGGACTTATTCTGCTTTCAATAATAATACATTGTAAGAAATAAAAACAAGAGAAAAATTAAGACCTCATTTTTATACACATTGGCTTCACATTTTACACAACTTTTTATAGATTCATTTATAGAGAAATTCATGGCCAATTGAATGTATAATTATAAATATAAAGAGGATATCAATACCTTGGAAGGTTATACCCATAAATCTGAAAAGTATATGAAACATGTATCCTCCCCGTGATCACCTATGGCCTGGAAACCATTACGCTAACTGCCAATACGGTACATAAACTAAAATGTGCTCAAATGTCCATGGAGAGACAAATGTAAGGTGTATGTCTAAAAGAGAAAATAAAGAATGAAGAAATAAGACGCCAAACAAAAGTCATAGACATAACGGACCTTGTCGCTAAGCAGAAATTGCAGTGGGCAGGTCATGTCGCCAGACAAGGAACAGAGCTATGGGCACCCAGAGTCCTCAAATGGAGACCATGGTATAGAAAAAGAAGAGTGGCCGACCACATTATCCCTGTCGCGGGTAGAATGTGGCAAAGAAAAGCCCAATATAGAGTGGAATGGAAGAAAATGGAGGAGGCCTATATCCAGCAGTGGAGGGATGGCCGAGGAAAAAGATTACTATTAACCTTACCAAAATTACTATTAACTAATTTTTCCTAAAAGTGGACTTAAACGGCTCATATAATATGATTTCGACTCACACGTGACATAATATTATCTTTATTTTTCTACATGCCCTCTGGCGAGTGTTACTAGATATTTCAATAATAATCTTGATCAGATCTGCAATGGAATTGGGTAACAAAGGGATACGAATCTAGGGACTCACTGATGGGGGAGGCGACATCCAGCAGGGGGGCCTGCGTGATGGTCTGCGCCACCATGGAGGGGATGGCCGTCCTGGCGATGATGACCTGCTTCTTGCCCCGGCTATTCAACTGGTTGCTGTTGGCTATTACTGGCTGGCGGTTCTGTAATATTAAATAAACATTATCTATTAAATACTAACTAACCATTACGCCGTCTCTTGTGATTTCTCCCATTCCTCACGTGGCCGACATGATTCATTTGATCATGCCACGTTTTCTTCGGTCTTTTTCTATTTCTAGTTCCATTTATATCGTTAACATATACTTTTTTTTATCATTCTTTCTAGTTCTGTTAACATTGTATTTTTTCATTCATTCTTACCGTGTGTCCAAATAATGTTAATGATCCTTTCATTATTTTGAAAGGAAAGTGTTTCATAACACTTTCATTCAGATCTTATTCAGATATTTTCATATTCATCATTATCTATTAAATTATAAAAAATATTAATTCAAGGCTGATGAAAGAAAAAAAAATAGGCCTCAATCCTAGGGATTAGTTTTCAGCGAGACATCTTTGCTGGTTCTTAGGATGTTACTTGGACATTTAATGGGATAGTTTCCCGTTGCTTTTCACATGTTTGTATATAATGGGTTATTTGAACCCAATTACAGTATACAAATTTATAGTTATTGATTCTCATGACTAGCTAGTCTATCACCATTTTTATTTTTGTAAAATGACTTTGCCGTCATTGCCGTGAATCGAACCTGGGACCTTCGGTATTGCAGTCAAAGCTGTTGTCACTAAGGCCGTCGAATTATTACAAAATTATCACGAGATTTCCTCCATCACGATTAATACCTTCAATTACCCTTCTGTAAAATATTGACTTTTATTAAGTAAGGGAACTTACGGGTGTGGAGTCCTTGGCGGGCTGCGTGCAGGTCTTCATGTGCGTGGGCCAGTGCGCCTGCTGGCAGGGGTAGCCGCAGTACGAGGTGTTCCAGCAGCAGTAGAACTGAGAGGGCCGCTCGCACTGGGCACACCTGGAGTAACACACCACATGCGACTGTAATAACCACTAATCACTCCTTCCAGGGAAACAAATTGAGGGCTGATCATTAAAAAGTATCAACAATGTCAAATTAGAGTTTTTGATCCCAATTGGTGTTAAACAGAAAGGTCAATAACTGTGCAAAGAGATTGAATAATATAGCACAATTCAAACGTCATCCTAAAGATGTCTCCCGTGCTGATTTACCATTTGACAAACAAACCATCATGCCGTTTCTCTGCAGGGGTAGGCAGAGAGAATGGACTGCCAGACTCAGCGGCGGTACTCCCATAGAAGCCCGGCTTGCGTAAGAAATTTTGAATCAAATCCCCCAAATCTAAGTAATCATGCCCCCACATAAACCAACAACCCAACAAATTACCTTCCAACAATCACCGGTAAGAGCTGAACCTCTGTAAGCCAGAAGAGGTTTTGATTCAAAACTTCTTACGCAAGCCGGGCTTCTGGGCTTCTGTGGGATTACCCCCACTGGCCACACTACTCTATCCTGGCACACCTCTCTAGCTTCCTCCACATTCATACAGCGAGTCATACACACACGTGGATTTTTCCGATTTCTAACATGACCAACCTTTAAAATTTGAATGAATTGTCATGCCATGTTTTCCTCGGTCTACCTCGACTCCGAACTCCATTTACATTATTGACCTATACTTTCTTAACCATTCTTTCTCCATCCATGCGCTTCATATGTCCGAACCAACGCAGCGATCCTTTCATAACTTTTTTATATCAGCATTTGTGATTCTGTCGTATATCGTTTTATCACACATACATCTTAGGGACCTCATTTCTTTTGTAATAAGCAGTCTTCAATTACCTAAGTATTTTATTTTGATTACTGTTTTAGAGAAGAAAAAGGGAACAAATAACTAATTTAAGGAGAGGATGAAACACCACACTGCTCTATTCCACTTGTCTTCTGTATTCATACATCTTTACACATTGTCTGCAGGAAGGGTATTAATGCTCATTTACTGGAATGTTGAGTACCCTGAAGAGGGTGACTGCAATGATCTCCGAAACGTCAATCGAGAAAGACAAGTTACACGGATATAACCAAGATCCCAAAAAACATAAAACAAATAGGTTTGAAGTAATAAAATGATGGTCTTACCACTGTATCTTTTTGGTCTCGGACACTGCGGCGATCTTCTCCGCTTCTAGCGTGAGGCGCTGCTCGTTGAGCTTCCGCTGCTTCTCTCCATCCAGGCAGTTCCTGATCTCCTTCAGGCTCAATTCTGTAACAGACATCACACATATCATCATCCACTAGCCCTCTCTTACTCTCTATCACTCGCCACTCTGTGCTAATGACCTCCTGTCACTTTTTTACTGTCATCTTGCTTGTTTCTGTGGCGTTTAGTCCACCGCTAACTCTATATTAACCTCTAATGTTTATCAAAATCTTCGTCTTGTCCTGTCACACCTCCGTGGTGCATAGAGCCTCAAGGAACCTTCTCCACCCGACTCTATCGCATGCCTGATGCTTAACATCATCCCAAGTGAGGCCCGCTGCTTTAATCTTGTCCTGCAGGGTTCTTCTCCAGGTGGCTCTAGGTCTGCCTTGCTTCCTCTTTCTATCTAAATGTATATGTATCTACTATATAAATGTATATGTAAATATGACATTTGATAAAGCCTTAGAAGGGCGAAACATGTCATTTTCATAAACTAATAATATAATATAATAAAACTTCTAGAAAACCGACATTTTCATTTGTATGAATTTAGAGTGACAACCTTCATAACAGAGTGGCAATAGCTATGACTGCCACACTAAAAAACGCGTGTTCGATTCCTTTCCTCATTCCGAGAGACACTTAAGGTTATACATGTTTTTACCAAGAGAATGACTCCAATAAGGTATAATATCAGAGGATGGTCTCACCCATGGTGTGGCGCAGCTCCTTGATCTTCTGTTCGCTCTGCCACTTGATGCGCTCCACCTGCAGCTGCAGGGTGCGGATCATGGCCTCGGGGGAGCCCTGGATGGCCAGCGAGTTGAGGCTCTCGTTCATCAGGTGCCGGAAGTAGTCTGAAAGCTGACACCACAAAACACCACAGTTTAATGTTAGATCCTTACTACACACACTATTTTTAAAAATTCCTGAAACACCCATTCTTTATTATTTTTTATATATTGGGTGTTTTGGAAAGTACATCAATATGGAAAGTATACAATCATTAGCCAATACTTTTCCTCATCTTTCTGGCAATAGATGAATCCATTATCGAAAAAACACCTCGTCTTTTGAGGCAATCCAGGCATCAACCCAATTCTTGACATCTGCATATGAGTGGAAGTGCTGCTCTTCTAAGGCTAACTAGGAGGGGTAGGCAGAGAGGATGGACTGCCATAAGTGAAAGTACGTTCAGAAGACAAATACTCTTGACTTTGGAGAGTACCTTGTATTCCTAATGTCGAATCATCTCTCATGCGTTCCTGGTATTATATATTTGTTATATTTTACCTGTTCTCAATAGATGTCTTAAACTATAAAAATTGTTTGTAATATCTTTTGAGAAAAATAAACTGATTGATTGATTGCTCTGTCCTGATATACCTCTCTAGCTTCCTCTACATTCATACATCGTAACATGCATGCTCGTCGATTTTTCTGACTTCCTATGTGGCCAGTTTTCAGTATTTGAATAATTTGTTCATGGTTTTCCACAGTTTCTCTTTTGCTTGTATACAACATTTTAAACATTCTTCTCTCGTCCATTTGTTCCATATGTCCAAACCATCTCAGAGATCCTTTTTTAATTTTACTTATGATGCAATCATCTGCCTTACATTTCTTCCTTTTTTCATCATTCGGTATTCTATCTTCTCATTGCGTTCGGTCGTGTTTGATGTATTTTTTAGTTGATTGTAAGACCTGACGATGCCAACGCCGGTTAGCAAAACAGCTGTCGTGACAAAATATAATCAATTGTGATATTTATAACAATTTTTATTCATTTAAACAGATAATAATGTTGAAATATCAAAGTGTTTCCGCCAAAGCAATGGATTATCTAAATTTCTAAATAAATGGTGTTTACCTTGGCAGCACTGTCGTTGACCCACTTCTGCTGTGGTCCCACCACGCTGGGGAGCAAATGTGCCACTGACTCAGGGGGGGCACCATCAAACGCGTTGCATGAACCCTTCATTTGTAGAAGAGGAATCTAAATACACATTATGTCTTAAAGGGTAACCTAACACTTCACATTCACACAGCACAACAAGTGAGAATATATATCAGACTAAATAATATCATTTAAATCAATATCATTCACAAAATTAATTCAAATTCACGTTTTAAAACTGAATATAATATTTTTAAGGATTAATTATGCTCTTCCCACCTTTTTAAATCAAATTTGTCAAAAATAAAACATTATTTCAAATTTAAACAATTGGAACATAGAATTAATTTTTTTAGCAAGGTAGGTTTAATTGTAAAGGTAGGTATTTGACCATAGACAAATAAGTACTTAACTGCTGACTAATTGAACATTTATTTTAATTTAATTGAACCCATGATCTCTGTTAGAATTTTAACTACAAAGCTTGGTAGTAAAGGAAAATAATGAATTTATTAAACCATGGTCGTGTAGGATTTAATAAATGAAAAAATGAGAAATTTTTCATTTAATGAGACAAACATTTTAATAAACAAAACCAAGGTTAGATTTGCCTATAGAATGGGTACTTTTTTAATTTTATCAAATTGATATTGTATTTGCAAAATAATTAAGAGAGCAATGTTTTCCTTACGGTAACGAGATGGGGGTTGTTGGTGCTCTGCGTGACGACTGTGCTGGACATGAGGGGCGTGCTGAAGACATGGTCAGAGAGCACACCAGAGGAGCTGGGGCCTGTGGACGTCTCCGTAGTCACCACAGGGATGACAAGGCGCGTCGTGACCGTCTGTGTGACGGGCGAACTACGCGTTGTTAAAGCGGATACTGATGCTGAAAATTAGACACATAAATCATTTAACACATTAACTACCAAAAGCCGACTAGTCTGACACATCGTTGTCGGTTTTTTAAATCGGTAAACACGATCAAAAAGTCATGTTTACCGATTAGTCGTTTTTTCTACCCTGCGTACTGGAAAAAATTCTCACAATTACGTAAATCACTATATCCATTTAAAATTTGAACTATTAATTTAAAAAGGATATTTTTTATAATATGCTGTTTTTATTTTAACAATAATGTAAAACTCCATATTAAATAATTAATACAAATGAAGATGACGACATTCAAAGTCGGAAAAATGTTATGATGTATGAACGTAAAGGAAGCTAGAGAGGTACCATATGTCAGGACAGAGCAGTATGGCGGTCCATCTTCTCTACCTACCCCTCTGGGAAAACAGTGCATTTATTTAATTTTTTTTTTAAAGAACTTAGTTACAAATGAAAATGTCTGATTTTTAAAAGTTTTTATTTGTTTTGTGGGAATGACATATTTCACATTAACATTTGTTAACTTCTAATAACTCTATAAATATAATAAACATTAGGTTCGGATTTTTTCTATTCCCCCTTTATACATTTATGCAACGATTCAAATAATTGTTAGGCACAGAATAAGCATTTAATTGAAAAACCGAGACATATTACCGATATAACAAAAAAAAATTCTATTGATAATTAGCATATTGCAATGTAAAGAGTGAAGAATATATAATTGTTTCACACATGCTCTTTGCTTCACACTCTCACCTCTCCTATATTTGCGTATGCGAAAGAGACAAGTAATTACCCTTATGTCCAGTTTTTGCAAACATTTCAATTAGATTAAAAATATCATTTTAGTCTTAAATTGTTGTTAATTGATTCAGTATCATATAAATATTAAAATTTCAGATTTCCTACTCTCTTTTTGAAGTGAGTAGTGGTTACACAGATCCGTTACGTGTGGAATTTTTTAGTACAATAAGAGAAAGGTAATAAATAAGAATGGACGGGAAGAAATAAAATATACTCACTTGATAATGATGGATTATGTATAAGAGGTATATTGATGCCGGCGAGACTATTCAAAACAGTCATTTTTGGGGCCGCTATGATGTTATTTGTTTTGGGTGTTGTGGTGATCACGCTCGTCTCTGGTTTACTGACATCAACCGACACGGGAGGGATGCACACCATCTGGTTGCTGGTTAAGGTTTCGGAGGCCGCCGGCTTCGCGACACCTCCATTGACCGCCGGCCCTTTGGGAGAGTTTGCGTCGAGGGTGATGGTGTTACCGGATACAGATTTTATCTGGCAGATTGAATTCCCGGGGTTCGGCGCTATTTTTCTGATTCGGAAATTGTTTGGCGGTTTTGGTACCGACGTCAATATAACATTGTCCATCAACTTGATATTGTCGTCCTTCATTTCGGCGGCTGTTTTGTATTTTTTTATAACACCTTTCGCCACCTTTGGCGGAGACGACGAGCTCCCAACCGGTTCTTTTCTGAAAGTGGTTTTGTTCACGTTTTTTTGGACTGCTTCATTTGGTTTTAGCTGAAGAGAATTAAGTAAACGGTTCTTGTCAATGTTTCTTTCTTCCAATTCATTCGCATCCATGGGCTCTTCTTTTATTTTAACGCCTGTATTAAGTACGTTGGCAGTAATGATTGTGTCAGAGACGGCAGGTTTCTTGGCATTCAAACTCGGTTTACCATTCACTGATGGGTTGGCACCGGCGGTCTTAGCAAGTGGTTTAACGTTAACCACCCCGGGTATTTTTTGATTTACAGTCAGGGCGTTAAATTTTTTTAACGAATTCAACTTCTCCATGGCAACATTCAAGACGGTTTTAGGGGAGAGATTTTGCGGAGACGGGCAGTTATTGTCAACAGTGACCACGCCGATGGTGTAAGAATCTGGTGTATTTTCCGATACATTCTTTTTGCAAAGAAGGAGTTTGGTGCCATTGGTCTTAGGAGGGGATGGAGGTTTCTCTGGAGGTGTAGATTTGGATAGAGAGCAAATATTGACAACTTTAATGTTTTCGACGGCTGAACCTGCCTTAGGTTTGAGAGGAGGCAAACTACTCGAAGAGACACCGTCATTTTTCTGCTCAGCAGATGGAACAATAGCTGTTTCTTCGTTATTAGATTCACTGTTGGGAACTTGGACTTTTTTTGTTGCCTCTGTGAAGTTATGGATGTGATTGGTTTCATTGTTTTCAATGGCACTCATGTAAGCCGTCATCATTGTTCGACTGTCGATTGATTTCCCTCTACTCCTCATGGGGGGCACCTTGGGTCGTACTTCCTTTTCATCTTCCTTTGATTTTTTAGATTTTTTCGGATCAGACACGTCGTGGATTCCAGAGCTTTCCGAGAGAGTTCGCCGCTTTCTCAAACCGACGGATTCCACTTCAGATCCCTTTTCTGGAATATCAGCCGAGATCACAAGAGAGTTGCCATTTAATTCGCTAGTGTCGTGGTTGCTTTTGGAATCATTCATGCTCTCGTGAGAATCCCTGCGTAATTCTTTATCAGCCGTTGAAGGATTATCTTCATCTAACATAAGGCTGTCTACTTCAGAATCATATCTAAAAGAAAAAAATACATTAATTTTTAAATCAACAAAGAATATCATTGGTGATGCCCAGTGATGTGATATTTAAGATCAGAAACATATTGATATTTTCATTATAAATCTAATGTTGTCTTTTAAAAATCTTTGTGATCATTTTTAGATTTAAAACACATGTTAATGCTTCCTTGGAGTGATTACATTGCGAAAACAGGACTTTAATTAAACTAAAGTTAGCATATTATTATGTGGATGGGTTCAGAAAGGACAAGACAACCACAAACTTAATAAGCATATCTATAGTGGTCAGGCATTAAAGGAAGCACCTAATGGATAGAATAACCGACACCTGCATGGCTAGATTGAGTAGAAAGGATTTGATGAAAATCTACATCGGAAATTAGTATTAGTATTGAAGTATTGAACATACCCGTCTACTTGACGAGTGCGCTGGGAGTCGCAGTAGGGAGACAGCATCACTTTGGGTTGCAGGTTCATTTTCACGGGTGTGGAACACTAAAAACAGAACAAGAGTATTGTAAAATTCTCCGATATATATTTTCTAATTCTTTTGTTACCACTAATTGTTTTTCTTTCCCAATTCAAAATTTATAAACGAATGAAAAGTTTTATTCTTCCTTAACAGGTTCACTGCCAGCTCTGCCGATCGGCGGAGTAGGGTACTAACGAATAACTCCGAGCCCGCCGATGGGCGGGCTGGGTTCGCACGATTTCTATGACTCAATGCTCGCCCGGCAGTCGCCGCGACAACTTGTTTCTATAGCGGAATTGCGCGCAAAATTTTAAACTTTCTCCACGTGCTCTTGGTTTTTCGCTACCTATTATAGTTTCTGAGCTACAAATAGTTATAATGGGAGACATACCAGGGCCTTTTTGGCCTAAAAGGCAACGTCGTTCTCAGGTTTTTCTTAGGGATAGTGGAAAGATAAGAGACCTGTTCCTTACCTGACTACGGAATACGAAAACCAAATGGTACAGGTTGTGAATAAGCGAGGACAAGTGTCCATGAAACCAGAAGCTATAGCCCAATACAACAATTTCATGTCAGGAATAGACCGACAGGACCAGCTGCTGGAATACTACCCTTGTGAAAGAAAGACCCTGCGGTGGTATAAGAAGCTATTTGTGCATACCATTCAACTTCTTTTAGTAAACTCGTTCAAGTTTTACAACAAATATTCTGGCGCAAAACAAATGTCTTTATATGATTTCCGACTTTCTGTCATCAATTCCCTGCTACCAGAGTCGGCGCCACCAGTAATAAGATCTCGTGCATCTGCTGGCTTGCATACCATTAGCGAGATCACTGAAAAACGAGCACATGGTCGTCGTATCAAGTGAAAAGTGTGTCGTTTATGTTGAAAGAAGAATAAACGGGTGGACACGCTATTTCATTGCATCCAGTGTCCAAATGAACCGGGTCTATGTATCGAGTGTTTTGATAATTATCACCTTATGCTGTAGTGAACCATTTGTCTACAGTTGTGTTAGTTATTTCTTTGTAATTAAATCATCTGATACAACAAAACCCGAAAATGCCCATGGGCGGAGCTGGCACATTGGATGAAATTTCCTACCTATGGGCCAGGTCCGCCGATGGGCGGAGTTTTCATTTTTGCGTTTTTTTTCCAAAACTTAAAAAAAAAAATCAGAATAATGGCCCAAAAATGTTGTTTAGGATGAATATGTAGCCAAATTCACAAAAAAAAACCAACGGATTTTCCCCCAAGGAATTCCCCCATAGGCTGGCAGTGAACCTGTTAACTAAAAAATATAAACATTGAATATCGCCTCTTTGCAAGAATAATGTGACATTTCGAAAATCAAATCCGCCGTGTTCAACATTATTTTCTACAAAAACATGGTATATTTAAAATGAAAAACAGAGAATTTATGAGGCAAAGAGACAACACAACAGTGGTATATTGTATTGTCACGTTGTCTCTTTCAGACGGGTATCTTGTTTCATTTTTAAATTTTTCGAGATAACACGTTATTCTTGCAAAGAGGCGATATATAATATTTAAGTACAGGAGTAAAATACACATATATACACACATAGACACTCCGTTAATTTTAGCATCTGCATCCAACCCTTTTAGTTCTTTCATACACTTGTCCAGATATAGATTAAAGAACCCCAGGGACATTAAGCAACCCCATTCGACACCTTTATTGATATCAAACCATAAGATTCCCATGTGTGATACGATGTATGAATTTAAAGGTAGGATCGAAGTGTGTTTAGAAAGAACACTTTGGCGATCCATTATTTCTGCCTATCCCTTTGCAGAGATGACATAATGGTTATAGTATGGATTCATTTGAAAGGGAAATTATATTTTGTGAATTGAATAATTTAATAACATATATTGTACTTCTGGAGAAGCCAATGGGAAACCACTCCAGTAACACTTTCGTGAAATTCACCAGTGATCGCTAATGTCGGGGGGACTTGACACTGCACTATTAGAAGATGTAGTACTTAAGAATTACCTTGTCCTGGACATCATTAGACACAGCGTTATAACCAGGAGAGTTGGGTTTGGCCGGAGAGGTGCTCTGTGGGCTAACCGTACTGAAATTGGGATGTTTGTAGCCTTCTGGTGAATTGTAATTGGGTATCTGTAACATTGTACAATAAACCAACATAATTTCTAGTGATAGTCTAAGACACGCAATACAATAATAATTGATTATTTCGGCTCACACCGCTTGCATAACAGGTTGTACGGCCCATGCCCAAGGCCACTCCCTGTCAAGACCTCGGCCGCTTTCCAAGGCTCTCCCCGACCCCTCTACACTCCTCCCTACCCGGGTAGTCAGGTCCAAATGTCGGACACAACCCACTACATCCTCCAAGAAACCCTCCTCTCACCATATAACAATATCCACCCTCATCACCCAAGAAAGAAATTTCCAAAATGTAGGGGGGCGATAGCCTTCGGGCTGGTACTCCCGAAAAGACAATATCCAAGAGAACAGGTTTTTATACAAAAGTAATTATAAGGTTATTATAGAAATAATTAATTGTTTAAAAAATTATACATAAATAAATCAGACCATGAAGGGATTCAAGCCAGAAACTGCCAGGCCAGGGGAGCAGAGAATTAACGTATCCGTTGGCTACTTAACTGTTGAAGTTAGTGGTGAAATTTCTAATATGATAGGTCCCACGCATGTCTTATAAATTCTAATCTTGCTGTCGATACGCATGTGCTTGTTCTTCCAGACCAGAAGCCTTACAGACTTGTTATCGTACTTCAGTATAAAAGTTATTATGGCTGCATATCTCTACTCCCAAATAACTGAAACTCATTACTTGCTCCACAGGTATATCATCAACAGTCAGCTTACATCTTGTAGGTTGTCTTTTTGTTTTGCTGACTGATATAGCCATATTTAGCCTTTGTGATACTGTGTGGAATTTGTACAACATTCTTTGCAAGTCATCTTCAGACTCGGCTATTAATGCGGCATCGTCTGCATGGCAAATGACGTTCACAGTTTTACTGCCCATTTTTATAACCTAGTCCCAAACCAGTTACCTCTTCTATGATTTCGTTCATAATAAGATTGAACAGAAAGGGGCTCTCCATACCCATTGTTTGCAGGAATTTCCCTAGACAGTTCATTGTCGACCTTAATTTTTGTTTTGCAATTGGTATACAGATCTTGGACAGTCTTTATCAATGTATTGGATATTCCTCCTTCTTGTAATTTTCTCACAATATCCCTTGCTAGCGACTTGCCCGAGGTAAAACAAACTCGCACTCATAGCACAGAAAACAGCCTCAAAACACGTCATTCACGGAAATTATAATAATACTTCTAGAAAACATGTTTTCAATTGTATTCATTCAATTTTCCATATCGTGCACCCCTTATTAGGTAAGATAAAGTCAACATAAATTACATCACAAGATATAGTTAACATATATAACCAATGAACTGGAAAAAGGGGTGTAGAGGAGATATTCCAGGCAGTGCAAGACATAGAAGCTTTTACAGAAGTGGTCGCGAACATCAGGGAAACTTGATACGGCATAAGAAAAAGATCACTTACCAATATCTTGAGCTGGTTCTCTTCTTCTGACGGAATGTACTGCGTTTTGAATGGAGCGTGGTTGAAGGCCCCGAACTTTAATTTTATATTTGCAATGTACTGTTGAACTTCCTAGCAAAACAATTTAAAATAAAAATTAATAGATTTCTTTTATTTGCAAAATTAAACCTGTACCTGAGTGCCATATTGTCTTAAGTGAATTTTTGACAAAAATGAGTATAATACTTATTATATTATCATTGACACGATATCCAGTTTGTATAGTATATCCAGCACACAGTCATTACATAATAAGAAGTAACTTCAAAGACAGTCCTGGACACACTTGAAATATTATTAAAAACTTATATTGAACATCATAAATCATTTCGGCCATAAATCACTTGAGATATTATAGCACTCGGGTATAGAAATTATTTGATACTTAACACATTGTGTGCAGGGAATGATATATTTTTATTATCAAATACAGCGGAAGCAAATAAATCAATGTAAAATATGATATTGCATCCCATTCCGAGATTTTTTATTTTTTTTCATTATTTCTAACATTTATTCAAATAAAATTAAGGAGCATAACAACCTGGAATGCTATTTCAATATGCAAAAAACAATTACAAAATCGAAATAACACGTTTTTTTATGAACTTATAGCAAATGATTAATTATTTTTACTAAACATAAAAACTCCATATTAAATCATTAATATGAATGAAAACGTTTGTTTTCTAGAAGTTTAATTATATTTTGTGGGAATGTCATGTTTTGGCTTGCTAAGCCATTATCAAATGGATATGAATGACATTTGATAATGCCTTAGCAAGGTGAAACACGTCATTCCCATAAAATATAATAAAACTTCTAGAAAACAGATATTTATTCGTATTAATTAAAAATGTTTTCGTTTAATATTGATGAAAACATCTGTTTATTAGATTTATTTTTTAATAACATATGTTGAAGAAAATTAGACACAAAATTTATATTGTTAATGTTCTCACTCGACCTTTGTGGCAGAGTGATGCTCTAATGAAAGTGTGATTGTGTTTGATCTGGTGTAGAATTGACGCGATATAATAAAATGGTGTTAGATAAGCTACATATAACATGTCATGAGAATCAATATAATAGCTATAAACAAATTGTATACAGTGATTGGGTTCAAAAGACCTGTTGTATAAAATATTAAATATGGAGTTTTGCATTATTGCAGAAGAGATAATCCATAAATTAGAAAAAAAAAGTTTTAAATTTAGAATAAAACAAAAGATAAGTGTTGAGAGGTACCATTATGGCTTGCTGTATTTCATTCTTTTTGTTCTTGTTGTTGAGGTTAGGGTCCCTCTGGCTGTAGAGGAAGCAGTCTCGCACGGGCACCCAGGCACGGTCGTGAGCACCAAAGAACCGCACGTCTACCATCCCCCCCGAAGTGTAAGCCATACCCTTAGCGGGCCAGTACGGGAAACCTGACAGTATACAAAATATTTATTGATTTTTTTTTTACATTCTAGCTTTGATAATGAAATATTAAAGAAACATGTTGTATGATCGTATAATGACTCAAAATGTAACATTTTATATGTATTTATTCCATATTGAGAAAATGAAACAAACATATTTGTGTACTTCTTCTTGTTCCTCTTCTATCGGAGGTTGGGCATAGATAATATCGCGGCTTTTTTTCCTTTATGCGTCCCAATACACGATCAATAATATTGGCAATACAGCATGATATTGACAAATGATATTGCAAAATCGTCAAGAAGTAAACGACTATATCAATATTATTGACAATACGAGTATTGTCAATAATATTGATCGTGTAAGGCAAAGAGAAGTGTAAGGCGACCACAACTACGGTGGAAGGATGATCCGAACAGACATGTCGGAAAAACCTGGATGCAGTCTGCACAAGACCGAGTGACATGGAAGCGAATGGAGGAGGCCTTTGTTGACGGGAATAGGCTGAGTAAGAAGAAGGGTCGCTTTAGATACAGCATCTATAAACAGAGATGTTGGGCTGCATCTGACCCATTCTCCAAGGTTTTCTAGCCAGGATTTTGTCTGCCCTTGCTTCAATATCATAATGCGATGAGAAGAGCTATCAGTCTGCTAAACATGATCATCTCATAAATGAACATCTTTCATATTAGTGAAAATACATTCAGAAGGCAAAAAATACTCTCGACTTTACAGAGTATCTTGTCTTCTTAAAGTAGAACCATCTCTCATGCGTTCCTGGTGTTTTACCTGTTCTCAGATAGATGTCTTAAACTATAGATATGTTTGTAATGTCTTTTAATAAAATAAACTGATTCGATCGAAGTGTGCGCGGGAGATACCTATTGGTGGCTATGAGGTTCGCAACCCATCACACCGCGTCTCTCGCGGGAGCAAAAAGAGGATGGAGTGCTGCATTGGTTTAAGTGTGGCAGTCCATTCTTTCTGCTTACCCCTTTGGAGAGACGGCGTGATGGTTAGTTAGTTAACTGATTGCAAATATAGAAAAAATACATATGATTGTATTAGAAATGTTGCTCACTCTTTAGCTTGGCCCAGAGCAGAATGTGCGGGTGCTCGCAGACCTGGATGAACCAGTTGGACTTGGTGTTGGCATTGAGATAGCACTCCGAGCAGGTTTCAATGTCCTTCATCTCCTGGCGGCACGTCTTCATTATGGCCCGGGACACATTCGTGAGCTTGGATTGGACTGAAAACACACAATAAACGATCCATCAACCTTTGAATTATAAATCTTGAGGAGATACAAAAAAAAAAGGTCGCCGCCGATTTCTACTGGAAGTCGCTGATGAGCTAAAAAAAAAAAAAAGGTCACCAACGAGCTGATCCTGAGCCCACGTCCATAGCTTTTGGTGTGCTGCGGTATTCTAGGAAGAACTTATGTGTGCCGTAGGTGAGAAAAGATTGTGGAGCACTGCTGTAGAATAATGCAAGCCTTTTTATGTACACATGCTACATACATATTTGTTTTTGCAGTAAAATTTGTAATTTCATAATTTATAAAGAGCCGAGGAAAAAAAATGATTTACACCTTATTTCGCTACAAGAAATAACGCCTGTTTGATTATCCGGAAAAATCGGTATCCGGAACACATCCGGTCCCAATCAGTCCGGAATAAACGATGTTCTACTGTACTGTAAAATTACTACAAGCTTCAATGGAGAAATTTGTAAGACATTATATGAGATACACTTCCACTGAATCTACGAAGCTTTTAGGAAAATGTCTGTAAAATCAATAATATCAAAAAACAGTAATATCGTAGTATTTATTCACCATCCCAATAGATGTCATTATATGTTCCATATTTTAGATTATTGAAATTCATACTAGAAATTATTTACAGACATGAATTAGTGCGAGTTCACTCGCTCATTTTGTATGGCCCATCACACGGACACGGCAACAAAGACCGAATATGCTTGCTTAAGATACCTAACCAGTTATCACTAATTTGAAAGTGTTCTACGTCCCCGTATTTAATGTTTTCCCACCAATTGCGTTTAATAATTTCAGTCCCGATATATTTTAGTACATTTTTTACCCGCTTTAACGTTTATTCCTGCAATTTACGTCGAAATTCAAAATATGCGAGTTACGCGCGCTTGACAATGAGTCGGCGCATTGTTTCGGCCGTGATTGGTCAGCGAGCGACGTTGTGATTGGTCGGCATACTGCGCACAACGTGGTGATTAGCCGACATTTTTCAATTTTCGCCAGTTAACATCTGTCCTTCTGTCATTCGGTTTTCGACTCGATTGGTAACGCTTCGTTCTTTTTGACATTAATCGCAATTGTCATTTACAAATAGGTTTTACATTTTTTGTTTTGTTTTTTTCATTAAGTTTATTACAATAATTTCTTTCTCTTTATATCGGTTTCAATCTACGTGATTTAAAAAAAAAACATTTAATGTTGTTTTTTTCAATACCCCCCATTTATGTTTTCCCTCCCTTTACATTTTTTTCTCAGTCCTTTAAAAAACGTAAAATAGGGGTTTCACTGTATTTGAATAAAGAATGTATAGTTACGCGAATTAAATATGATGCAGTTATGCAGGATCCAGCGTGCATCGCTGGTGAAAGCCTCGGTGCTGCCGTAGAGGCGGCGCGAGATGTTCTCCTGCAGCTTGCTGAGATCTGTGGGGTTCACCACGTAGCTGGAGTAGTCTGGGAATAGCTCTGGGTCCACGGGCGTTATGAAAGGCTCCGACTGAAAAAAATTAATTCATTAATTAATATCTTCGTTGTCTTCTTGTCCTGTCACACCCCCGTTGTGCACAATGCTTAGAGAATTATTCTCCACCAGACTCTATTGCACACCTGATGCCTAACACCATTCCAAATGAGTTCTGCTGCCTTAACCTCGTCATGCAGGGTTCTGCTCCAGGTGGTTCTAGGTCTGCTTCCTCTTTCTTCCCACAGGGGACCAGTCTAGTGGGCCCTGTGCGATTTCAGATTGGGTTCCGTCGCAAAGTGTGACCGATCCATAGCCATTTGCGTTTAGCGACTTGTTCTCTGATTAGCCTTTTGCCTGTCATGGCCCAGAGAATGGCATTTGACAATGTTTGGGGCGAAAAGATCTTGAATATTGAGCAGAATCACCCATTTATAAAGTTTTCCCATTTAAGAGTTTTCCAATAATGTCCGTGGTAGATTTCCAAATCTCGCATCCGTACAGCAGTACGCTTTTAATGCTACTGTTTTTTTCGAAATAATACTGGAATGCCATAATCCATAATCCAGTCAAAGCATTGCGAAAGCTTTCCGTCTCTTGTTGAGTCTACCGGCGACTTCCTCTTCTGTGCTTCCCAAGCCCGGTATCATACTACTGAGGTAGGAAAAGCTGGTCGTGATCCCACGGGAGACACAGTTGACCAAGATTGGAGTGGAGTCATTTGTGGACACTCGTAGGTCTACAGTCTTAGCCATGTTAATTTTGAGATCCACTTTTGCCACTTCCTCATGAAGTCTATACAGTTTCTATTCTGCATTCACCGGGTTTGTCAAGAGCAGACATATGTTGTCTTCCATAGTATTCTTATGGAAAACCCCAAGACAAAGAATCAAGAAGGCTTTTTTGATATTTAGTCAAATATCTTCTGAAACAAAAAAGGCAACCCATGTTCACCGTAACCTTGACGATTGCGGATTCGATATATTGCCATGTTTAACTTCATTAATTCTTTCCATGCGCCCGAATCATCTTAATGAACCTTTCATTATTTTGGTTGATTGTAACGCCTGATGATGCCTACATCGGTTGGCAAAACAGCTGTTGAAACAATTTCATAAATAAATTGTGATATTATATAACAGTGTTCCAAATTAAACAGTCAATAATAGACTCTTGTTTACATCGTTGGTTTAGTGGTAGAATGCTTTATTTTTTTTATTAAATGTTTTCTCCCCTGACATAGGTCCAGGGAGAATGAAACCGGTAATTAGTTTAAAAATGTTAATGAAGTGGCTTATATGAGGGTATTATAATATTTTATGACATAGCTTATAGAATCTTTAAAAATGATATTGTTACTAAATTGTTATTTATAATGCGACATTTCGACAGCGAGCAGTTTTGCCAGCTAGTTGCCATCAACAGACAGACGAAATAAAGACAAAATTTAAAGTTGTTATTATTAAAAAAAACATCGTTTTATTTCGTTATTATTTAAATTTAACTTCCAGGATATTTCAGTAAAATCATTGGTTTATGTTCGTTATAATATAATAAAAATTTTAAAATCAATAATCTTCCCAGAAAACTAACTAACTAACTAACTTACCATCACGCCGTCTCCCCGGAGGGGTAGGCAGAAAGAATGGAACACCACACTGTTCTGTCCTGACATACGTCTCTCGCTTCCTCTACATTCATACATCTTGTCATGCACGCACGTCGATTTTTCCGACTCCTCACGTGACCGACATTCAATATTTGATTGATTTGATCGTGCCACGTTTAGATGATATATTAAATCATTTCTCATAAACATAACTGTTTTTACAATGATGTGAATACATCAAAACAAAAATAATATTGCATAATCTAAGGAGATAAAAAAAGTTGATACAATGTGACCAACGCACAATTAAAAAATCAGGCAAACCTCCAACAGCTAAATAATAATTAAAAAAAAACTTTATTAAATGGTAATTACTGCAAAAAAAAACTTGTTAAAATAGATTTGACCAAAACTAGAAATAATATAGAAATGTTAAATAAGTCCTAATGCGTAATTATTTTAAATTCTGTTATAACATACGCATATTATGTATAAACAATAATTTTAAAGATCACACGCCCGAAAGAGATGGCAACAATCCCATGCATACTGCCGTGCCAAATCGAGTTAGAAAGTTCACTGATAGCAAATGCCAGAGAGGGACGGATGTCACAGTATTGATTTTTCGCTGGGTGCGAAGAGATAAGCTACACACGCCTCAGTGCGGATGCTACGGGTATGGAGTAACAGTCGAGGTATTAATAAAAGATGAGACAATGTTGCCAAGTCTGGAAAACTCCCGGGAGTAAGTGAATTGGTGTTCCAGAATCATTTTAAATTTCGCAATATCAGATCAGATTTCAATTTGTAAATTGTATTTTGTTAATTTTAAAAAAGGAACGCTTTGATTTCAAATATTATTATAGACGTAATAAATTAATTAAACTAATAAATTTTGCTGTCATTTAAGAAAAAAAAACTAACACATTTCAAATGAAATATTTCAAACACTGTATTTAAAAAAAAAGACTATAATGGATTATTATGGTTGATAGATTTCATCTTGATGGGTCATTATCAAAATGTAAAATGTCAACCATAAGATTTAAAAAATAATAAAAATCATATAAAACTGGGGACATAGCAGAATCAATAAATTAGTAATTATAATTAAATAACTATTTTGGATGACGTAACCTTTGAATAAATTAAAAGATTGACTCAAGGTGATAAATCTAGTATGGAGAATGTAACAGTCATAGTTTTGAAACAAACAAACAAACCGTCACACTGTTTCTCCGCAGGGGTAGGTAGAGAGAATGGACTGCCACACTACTCTATCTTGGCACACCTCTCTAGCTTCCTCCACATTCATACAGCGACTCATACACGCACGTCGATTCTTCCGACTTCTAACATGACCAACATTAAAATTTTTATTAATTTGGTCATGCCATGTTTTCTTCGGTCTGCCTCGACTCCTTACTCCATTTACATCATTAACGTATACTTTCTTAACCATTCTTTCTCCATCCGTGCGCTCCATATGTCCGAACCAACGCAGTCCGATCCTTTCATAATTTTGTTCATAATACCTTCTTCCGCTCTACATTCCTTTCTTATATCAGCATTTGAGATTCTGTCGTATATCGTTCTATCACACACATGTCTTAGGGATCTCATCTCTACCGCATTTATTCTGCTATCATCCTTCTTCTAGTTTTGAAATACTTAATATAAAGAAAAAAATTAAGATGCTGGTGGCCCGAGGGACAGAACGCTTAGCTTCTGATTCAGAGGACTTGTGTTCAATTTTGGAAGCCAATTTTGTGTTTTTTTGCTGTTGGGGTTATCTTAATAATAATTTATTGTTTTTTTAACAATAATTTTAAAAAATATGAAACAATCAGTATGAGTGAAAAGGTCTATTGTTTACTAGAAAATCTTATTTTATTTGAAATTGATCATGAGCAATGTGAAACATGTCATTCCCATAAAATAAAGCTTCTAGAAAAAATACGATTTCTTTCATATTAATGATACAAAATACCAATGGCAGTGTCCTAAAAGTTGGAAGGACAGCTGGGAATCTACCTCACAGGAGGAGCAACTCTCTGGAGAACAGATCACATAGGTCTACAATAAGGAAGAAGAAGAAGAAGAAAATACCAGTGGCGGTACTCCCATAGAAGAAATTTGCTTAAGAAATTTTGAATCAAAACCTCTTCTGGCTTACAGGGGTTCAGCTCTTGCGCCTATTCCTCTTGCGTCTGATGGGAACATTGTTAGAAGGTGATTTGGTGGGTTGTTGGTTTATGCGGGGGCAAGATTACTTAGCTTTGGGAGTTTTGATTGAAAATTTCTTACGCAAGCCGGAACTCTGGGCTTCTATGGGAGTACTGCCACTGCAAAATACTTTAATTAAAATTCAAGGAGTAAAAAGGACAACATTTAAAAAGGGTTATCCGTCGCGTTGCCATGTAGTAAATTGAGTTTCCACTGCCAATTTAAAGTTGATTTTCTTAAAACCTATGGACCCTAATATTATAAAAAAAATTGTAATCCTCCATTGAAGTGTTCTCAATATTTCGTAATAAAAAAAAAGCAAAAAATTACTTCCTTCATCCCAAAAAAAAATATTTTCTAAGACTGCCCTCACCTTCATTCGTGTTAAGGTAGAATTTGTTTTGCTAATATTTACAACTTTATCAAAAGTGACAAATACTTACTCGCTGTTTTGAACGTATTATAAATTATATCTTTGACCTTTTCAATATGTACGTAATAATACCACTGTGGACGGAAACGCAGGACGCAACTTAATAATATCAGAACTGTGAAAATATTAACACTTTACCAAAAGGGACAAATATTAATACGTACTCGTTGTCTTGAACGTACTATACATTTTGCCTAGGTGCCTTTATCGTCGCCCCGCCGGCCGCGGCGCGCAGACAAGTTTATACCCGTATGTCCAGTCGCCCGTATGCTGTGACGCATTACATATCAGAAATCGCATGGTTCCAGAAAAAAATTAATAATGATATGTTTTTCAAATAATCCATGTATGTTATAGATATCGATCTATTCCTAATGAAATTCCCTACAAGATGACATAAATTAAATTTTGATTCATCTAGTCATATGCTTGATATTTAGATAAAGTTAGCGGTAAACTGAACTTACCACATGGGAGCGAGCGTTTTGTTTTGAACACGGTACGTTAAGGGTTATTTAGATTTGCATGAATTCAAATTCCCATAATCTCCATTAACTTTGTGGTCATACATAAAAATATCAGATTAGAGGTTTGTATAGTTCAACTACCAAATACTTTTGAAATTGTGGTAAAATTGCACAGTACCAGAAGACAAATACTTCAATATTTGTCCATCAGTAAAAATAAGGTTAATTATACATTATCTCCAAGTAGACAGAATTGAAAATGGCTGTCAATGGGTAATAACTAACTAAATAACAATCACGCCGTCTCTCCGAAGGGGTAGACAAAAATAATGGATTGCCACACTTTTCTCTGACTCCTCACATGGCCAATATTCAATATTTGATTTATATGATCGTTCCACGTTTTCCTACGTCTTGCTCTATTTCTAGTTCCATTTACACCGTTAACATATAATTTTTATACCATTCTTTCTTCATTAATTTTTCCATGTGTCCAAACCATTTCAATGATCCTTTTATTATTTTATTCATAACACCATCATTCGCACCGCATTCACTTCTTATATTTTCATTCGACACTCTATCATACACAGAGTATCTACACATTCGTCTGATAAATCTCATTTCTATTGCATTTATTCTACTTTCATCCTTCTTTTGCCAGTTCCATGCTTCGCTTCCATATATAAAGGTCGGACAAGGACATCATTTTGCACTGCCATTTTAGTTTTTTTGGATAGGTTTTTGTTTGTAATAATTACTAATGGCTAAAATAAGGTATAATGCACAGTATATTAAAAAATATCTAAAACCTTTAATGGATTAAATAAGCTATATGTTATTAACATGTTTAAATGTATCTATATGTACACAAAAAGTTTTTTTTTTAAATAGAAATTCATATTAAATGTTCCAGGCCCTAATTTATTTGGCACCCATTTTGATTTGGCTTTCATCGGAAGGTTCTCATATTGGACAAATTGCTATTAACCGCTCTCCACAACTGTCAAATGTGAAATTGCAGCCAGATCAAAATGGTGGTCATATCAAATTGGTCTGAAACATAATACGCATCCTGTATAATTTATTTTAAATCTTCTTCTTCTTTAACAGCCGTTGTCGTCCACTGCTGGAAATAGGCATATTTTAAATGCAAATAACAAATGTTCATTTCGAGTAGGAGCATTTCAACATTTTTTATAATAAAAACTGGGAAAATGTAAATCGCACCGCGAGTGTAAAACCGAAACAAGTGCAAATATACAGTTTGGAGATATGGGAGTTTAAAGACCTCATATTGCTTGGAAAAACTGTTTTTTTTTTAAAATAAACCAATGATTTTCAGTTTAAAGTAATATACCTATAAACCGAAAATCATTGGTTTATTTAAAAAAAAAAACAGTTTTTCCAAGCAATATGAAGTCTTTTAACTCCCATATCTCCAAACTGTATATTTGCACTTGTTTCGGTTTTACACTCAAGGTGCGAAATGGTTTAACAATTGGATAAATAAGAACAATAGAAAAGGGATTAATTGTGATTATTCCTCACCCCTTTAACGTCTATCATCCTCCTGATAGCATACTTCAGCAGCTCACAGAACTTGGCAATGGTCATTTTTTTCAAGGCTGGAGATCTGAAAATCACAAAACCATATAAAAATATAACACACAAGTAAAGAGTTAAATATAATTATACTTTGTATTACAACACTTTTTATTTTCACTGAACTCAGACATGTTTCGGTTACAAGTAACCTTTATCAATTTATACAATTTAACAATCAAATTACACAGAGCGGTCGCTTATTTACTAAATGGAGATCAAATTATGTATAAAAGTGGAAGGTGTACAATTAGGATTGAGGAGAGGGGAGATGTAATGGGAACATATCGAATAGAAGGGGTATAATTAAGAATGAGGAGAGAGGAGATGTAACGGGAACATATTGAGCAAGAGAATTGAATTTAAATTTAATTGGTTATTAATTATATTTTCATTATTTATGATGGCTTTTTAAATTTCTAAAATTTCTTAATTGTTTAAAGTTAGGTTTTTATTAATATAAAGAAAACGGTATTGAAATTTTGCATATTACAAAAACAACAACATACAATCACGTCATTTCTATAAGGGTAGGCAGAGAGAATGACACATCTCTCTAGCTTCCTTCACATTTGTACGAGTCATGCATGCACGTCAATTCTTCCGACTTCTAACACAGTTGACCGTTAAAATTTGATTAATTTTATCATGTCATGTTGTTCGTCGGTCTTAATGTAATCCGTTCACATCTTTAACATAAACTTTATAAACCATTTTTTCTTCATCAATGCGTTCCGAATGTCCAAAAGAGACAGTGATCCTTTCATATTTGTTTTTAATAATTTCTTACGCTCTAAATTCCTTCCTGATAAAGAATATGTATGTTTTTAAAAGTCAGATTTTTTTTTACAATATTTAATAATGTCCTAACAAGATTAAACATAATTACTATCCATTTTTGTATCCCTCTCTGTCTCTAACAGGAATGTTGGATTTCCAACACACTTATGATCTTCTCTCTGTTATCAGAATAGTTGCCAAATTTTACATGTAGACCTAAAGAAGGTCAGGGTATATAAAGCATGTGCCCACAAGTATATATCTTCATATTATCCTTATGAATGATACCTGTGGCTGGCTACTTTACACTATGTGGAGAAACAAATACATACTAACCGAAAGTTATAAGTCAGGGTATATAAGTTTTGCATATAACATGACTGAAAATCTCAGAGTGGCAGAATTAAAAACGCTACGCTTCATCGCAGACAGAACCCTCTGAGATCGGATCAGAAATAAGATAAGAACTGTCCGTGGTATTGAAGACATAATAAGGCAGGGAAGAAGCAGAAGACTTTTTGGAGGGACCATGTGGATTTCATGGAAGATACAAGACTTGAAAATTTTTTCAAAAATCTACGGCACCGAAGAGGTGGAGGGATGGCTGGATGTCATCATCCCAGGGAAGCTCACCATCACAAAAACATCATACAACTTTTAAAAGGGCATACGCAATGGCACCAAGTTATATATCCGAACTCTGCATAACGGACAGCCTAAATACAAGGAAATCCACACTTTGCTTGGCAAACTCCTCGGCAATAAGAAGATTAGCTGAGCCAAAGTGTTGCCCTAGTACAAATTTCGGGATCGAGCCTTTGTGGTAGCCGGTCCATCAGCTTGGAATAATCTCCTTTCACACCTTAGATGCATAAATGATCTGACAGATTTCAGATCTAAGTTGAAAACCTTAAAAACTTAAAACTTGTATATTTTGTTCTATTTTACTTTCTAACCTATCGCGAACATCAGATGCAGCTTGAATGTTACCAATATTTGTAGACAAATACTGGATTTTACCCATTGCGGGTTAATCATTTTTAAGGATTGATTGTATCTCAATAAAGACGAAGATGTAAATTGTTTTCTGGAAACAGAATATGGTGGTCGAGGCGTTTACAGGACTTATGACCTGACGAGTAATATAAATGTGCGAGAAAATGTATCATAGAATACCGAACGATGAAATAAGAAAGAAATGTAAGGCAGATAGATTACTGCATCATGAATAAAATTAAAAAAGAACGAATGGATGAGAGTAGAATGGTTAAAAAGTTGTACACAAGCAGCATGAGTGGGAAAAGAAGCCGAGGACAACCGAGGAAAACATGGCATGACCAAATTAATCAATTACTAAAAGGCGGCTACATTAGAAGTCGGAATAATCGACGTGCGTGCATGGTGCGATGTATGAATGTAGAGGAAGCCCGAGAGGTATGCCAGGACAGAGAATTGTGGCGATCCATCCTCTCTGCCTACCCCTCCGGAGAAATGGCGTGATGGTTAGTTAGTTAGCTCTTGATGGAAGTTCATTTTAAATAATAATTAAATAAAAAGATGTTTTTTAACTACTTCCACTTTTGTCTTTATTTCGACAGTGACCGGTTTCTCCAGGCTCGCTGGCATCGACAGACTGCTGACACAATTGTAAACTTAGTCCTTTATATACATACAGATCAAAAGTGTCAAACATGATTCTATACAAAAATAATCTTCAAAAGTATAAAATTTTTGGATAGAATCATGTTTGCCACTCCTGATCTGTATGTATATAAAGGACTAAGTTTACAATAGTGTCACCAGTCTGTCGATGCCAGCGAGCCTGGCAAAACCGGTCGCTGTCGAAATAAAGACAAAAGTGGAAGTAGTAGGATGATGTCAGGCATCAGGCATGCGATAGAGTCGGGTGGAGAAGATTCCGTGAGTGCCAACACGGAGGTGTGACAGGACAAAAAGAAGAAGAAGAAGGAAGTAGTTAAAAAACATTGTTTTATTTCATTATTATTTAGTAAGGATAGAGCACTGGCAGTTCATCCTCTCTGCATACCCCTCTAGAAATAATGGTGGTTATTAAACTAATTCTTATCAAAATAAAGGGTAAAATTCTTATTTTTACAAAGATATTTGTTAATTCAAAATTAATTGTTAAAACGATCTAGATAAAAACAATTGTGAAAGTATGAATTCCCATAACACTGGCAACACTGCCTCCCTATCTCAAAGATGTTAGTGTGTAGTGATCTTCTAACACATACATAGAGCAAACCCGTTTCAGCACAAGACAATTGAGTGTCTGTTTGGCTGCACTGTTGCCAAATCTAAGTGAACAGAATGTATGGATTCTGTTCAAACTAACCTTTCATACAATATTCTTTGTGCATTCCCAACAAGAAGGGATAGGAAATAATATTATTATCTGAATCAAGAGATGAAACAATATAGATTTGAAACTCATTTTTATTACTATTAATTACTTTATATAATTTTGAAAGCATTTAAAACATTAAAGTATACAATGAATATTAGACATAGAAATGTTATTAAATGGGATATTTGCAGTACAAAGGGATATTATTAAATTTATATAAAATATGTAAAACATTTTTTTTTTCTGATTTTAATTGTATTTTTGACTTTGATTCATAAAATTTTAACTAACTAATATTTTTAATTGAAATTTCTTGGTAGAAGTTCATTTTAAATAATGAAAACGAAATTTCTTTTGACTGTAATCAGTAAAATTTAAATTAACTACTTAATATTTTTAATTGAAATTTATAGGTAGAAATTCATTTTAAATAATGAAAATGAAATTTCTTTATAACTAACTAACCATCACACCGTCTCACCGAAGGCAGAAAGAATGGACTGCCACACTTTTCTTTCCTGACATATTTCTCTCGCTTCCTCAACATTAATACATCGTGTCATGCACGCGCGTCGATTTCTTTGACTCCTCACGTGGCCGACATTCAATATTTGATTAATTTGATCGTGCCACGTTTTTCTCGGTTTTCCTCTATTTCTAGTTCCATTTACACCGTTAACATATATTTTTTTACCATTCTTTCTTCATTCATTCTTTCCATGTGTCCAAAGCATCTGAATGATCCTTTCATTATTTTGTTCATAACACCATGATGATAAACACAAGTGGAAGCACACTAATTATAAAATTATAAAGAAATTTTGTATAATATTTTTTTTGTTGTCATTATTTTACTAATTAACCATCACGCCGTTTCTCCGGACAGGTAGACAGAGAGGATGGACTGCCACACTGTTCTGTCCTGACATACCTCTGGAGTCGTTTGGGTCATGTGCTAAGGTGAGAAAAATACCACCTTCTTCAGCTGATAATAATGGGTGAAATAGAGTAACGTCGGGAATTTGGTAGAAGACAGTTGTCCTGGCTGCTAAATATAAGAGAATGGACAGGAATGGGTAGAGTTCAGAACCTGTTCCGAGTGGCGCAGGACAGAGACTTTGCTGCAGTGATCACTAACGTTGGGGGGACCTGACACGGCACCGGAAGAAGATACCTCTTGAGTTTCCTCTACATTTACACATCGTAACAAGCACGCTATTGATTTTTACGACTTCAAATGTGGCCGCTTTTTAGTAATTGACTAATTTTGTCATGCCATTCATAAAATTTTGTATTTTCATATACAATTTCAGACATAAAAATTATTAAATTTTAAACACTTCTGATTGGATGGCTGTTTTAGATGTCAACAAGTTTGATTTTTCATCAGAGAATTAATAAAGCATTGATACATAAATACAAAACTCCTATAATATATAATAAAACTTCCAGAAAACTGTTGTAGTCCTCAATATAATTATTATTGAACAATGATGTAAAACTCCATATTAAACATGTAATACTGATCAAAACAGTTGTTTTCTAGAAGTTATATTATATTTATGATAGTGGTATGTTTCACCTTGCTAAGGTATTATAAAATGGTAATGCCTTAAGCCAGGCAACATATATTATATCACTCTCATAAAATATAATAAAACCTCTAGAAAAATAAATGTTTTCAAGAAGTCTCATTTTTGAAAAAAAAAGTGTTCTAACTAACTAACTAACCATTACGCCATTTTCTCCGTAGGGGTAGGCAGAGAGGATGGATCGCCACAATGCTCTGTCCTGGCATACTCTCGGGCTTCCTCTACATTCATACATCGTACCATGCACGCACGTCCATTATTCGAATGTGACCGCTTTTTAGTAATTGATTAATTTGGTCATGCCATGTTTTCCTCGGTCGTCCTCGGCTTCTTTTTCCACTCACGGTGCTTGTGTATAACTTTTTAACCATTCTACTCTTATCCATTCGTTCCATATGTCCAAACCATCTCTGGAGTGTCCCAATCAGTGTTCTAATTTATATTTATGCCATGTTTCATCTTGCTAAGGTATTATAAAATAACAATGGGGTACTTTGTAAAATTTTTACTACCACACGTATGTACTGTTGGAAATATTTTATATCGTTCTCCCGATGATGAAGGTGTAATACCTTCTAAACATGTAGAGAAAAACAAACTTATAAGGGTATTAAAAGAAATTCACCTCTTGCTTGTTTCGCCGGCATGCATGGCTATGACGCAGTCCTCGCAGGCCCAAGGCAGGTCGGGGGCGGGGGGGCGTGTGCCGGGTGCCAGGCAGCGCTGGTGGAAGGATCGCGGGCAGTTGGAGCAGTGCAGGGGGGCGTCTTCGCGATGGCAGCGCCAGCAGAAGGGGTCCACGCGAGATCCGAATCGCTCCAGGGACATCTTGATCGCCATCGACAGCGTCGGCTGCCGGATATAAAAACAAACATTATTTAACTCCGTTCTACAGCTAATACAATTTATAATTAAATGATTTAGATACAAATAAGATCGCTGCGAGCTTGTAATTGCTTTATGATATACAGTGGAACCTCTCATAACGAGATTAATTCGTTCCAGAATCACTCGTTAAACGAAACTATTTTTCCCATATAAATAAATGTAAAATACGATAATGCATTCCGTGCCGAATAAATATGATTTATTTTAACCCTTTTTTAATTATAGATAAACATCGTGGAATTCCATAATGATCAATTTTTTGTGAATTAAAATACGTTTTTTTCTACTTTTGAGTTTATTGTTCTCGACATGTTATGTCGAAGAACGATATAAACTTTTATCGTTCTCCCGATGATGAAGGTGTATGCCTTCAAAACATGTCGAGAACAATAAACTCAAAAGTGGAAAAAACAGCGTTTTAATTCATAAAAAATTTGTTATTTTTAACTTAAATAAAATTAATCCAGGTTTTTATCTACACTAAATACGAGCGAGAAAAAAATATGTTTGTTCCATAATGACCAATTTTTTGTGAATTAAAATACGTTTTTTTCTACTTTTGAGTTTATTGTTCTCGACATGTTATGTCGAAGAACGATATAAACTTTTATCGTTCTCCCGATGATGAAGGTGTATGCCTTCAAAACATGTCGAGAACAATAAACTCAAAAGTGGAAAAAACAGCGTTTTAATTCATAAAAAATTTGTTATTTTTAACTTAAATAAAATTAATCCAGGTTTTTATCTACACTAAATACGAGCGAGAAAAAAATATGTTTGTTTGTATTTTGACACTAAACTGATGAAGAAAAATGTCGAATGACATTCGACATAGGACTCACTGGAATAAAGTCGATGTCGAATGTCATTCGACATAGGACCAGAAAGTTAACCCTTTCGTTACAACCTGGAATCCGATTTTGATTTGCAAAAAAAAAAATCTAAATAACTAGTTTATAATTAATGAATTTATGACAAATAATTTATTATTTACTACTAGAAAGCTGCCTAGAAACATTTGATTTAGCCTACGCCTCAAAATTTGGTAAAAATGTGACACAGCACTATCATTGAATACATTTGTAGGATGCATAGCCACCTCCTCATTAGGGTGATGCTTCTCAATGTACGATGCAACGGTTTCCCATGCTTTCAGCATTTCTCTTATTGCGCCAGAAGATTGTCACTCTGCTACTTCCTCCTCCTCGACTAACAGACTCTCCTCCATAACTTCTTGCTGTGAAACACAAAGCAACTCCATAAGCTCTTCGGTGGTCAGCTCTTGACTGTGCTCTTCCAGATGGGACTTCCTTTTTCTGTGTGACACGTTATGGGAGATTCCACTGTATTTGCTGTTATTAAATCTTAGAATGATAAATAACAATATATTTTTGTTTGCAATAAAAATAAAAATAAATTAAATTATAATTAGGTATACATACACGGTGACAAGTATTTGCAAGTTGGTAAGCAAAGATGTGATTCACACAATTAAGCATGGTTTGATAGATAGAGAGATAAAATACAGATAATGTGCAATAATGTTACATTTGGTATAACTGTTACGGAAGAGGGAGTGCTAGAATTTTCATTTCTGGTTGTGGTGGTCGTCCAGCAACCAGGAACCTATGTGTTACTGGTTGCTGGAGTAACTGAGTTATCAAATTAACAACAAACGGTAGTACACTAAGGGTACGGCTACACCATAGTGCCAGGGTCGGAGGCTAGGTGGCCACCTGGCAAACCAACATATGTTGTACTATGGGACCGGCCACGCTATAAGGTTCGCGCCACAGCGAACAAGCGAACTGTGTCTCGACTCCTATCCAGGCACTCCGGTGTGGCCTTACCCTAACTGATACTCAATCACAATTATTGCATATTATCAAAATAACAGTGGATATTGGAAGGTTTAAAGCTTGGGTAAAAACGTCTCAGCCAACCGGGTTATAAAAACAAAAATATTAATAATAATAAAACAGCAATAAAATAAGAATAAATATAAAAAACACTTATGAAACTATTAATAATCAAACATGCATAGGTTAGAATTATTATACTTAGTCCACACACCTAGAAATAGTAAAAATTAACACATTTTATAAACATATTGGATTTGATGTATTGTTGAATAATATAACAATTTTATTAAATCTTCCACATGAAAATAAACGGTATTTATAAATTTTTATTTCACATCCATTTGGCTTTGGATATTATTGCAGATAAATTAAAATTTAATGATTTATAAACTAATAAATGAATGTTATCTTTGATTCCAATCCATGTTTACAATTAACCTCTTTACATGTGAATTGAAGGCAACAAAGATAAATTTACTATTAATTTATTGTTTCTTGAACAATAATTAAATATTCACGAAAACACCCGTTTTCTAGAAATTTTATTATATTTTATGAGTGACATATTTCTCCATGCTAAGGACATTTATGATCACCAAGTCACTTCAGCGGGATGAGGTCATTCTTTTGTGATGATGATATCAATTTTAAACTGCGTCTAAGAATGATGAAATGAAATAAGTAAGTGCTATGCGGGTCGGTTGAAACGTGGACCTTAAAAGTGAATTGGTACGAAGCATTTGAAATGTGGTAACATAGCAGAATGCTTTGCATATCATGGACTGATATAGTGATGAACTCGTCTTACGAAGAACCAATAATGATAAGAAACTCGTGTTGAATATGAAGATTCGGAAGATTTCATATCTGCCGAGTGGAGAGAAATACCCCCTTTTTCAAACGATCCTAATGGGATAGATGGTCACCGAGGAGACGGCAGGAATCTAATGTTAGGATGTGCGCAATATAAGAAATAAGACGGGAATGGTACGTGTGGAGGAGCTTTTCCGGACAGTGCGAGACGGGGAAACATTCAGTAGTGATCGCTAACTTTCGAGGGACCTAAGACGGCATACTAAGAAGATGAAGGACATTTCATAATGCCATAACAAGTAAACATGTCAATACCATAAAATACAGTACCCACAAAACTTCTATAAAACATATATTAAATTTATAAAAATTAATTCTTATTTATCCAAGGTAAAATTAACAAAAAAACAAAATAATCAAATGATTTCACTGAAATCTCTTGATGGGAGTTCATTTTAAATAATAATTAAATAAAACAATATTCTTTAATTACTTCCACTTTTGTCTTTATTTTGACAGCGGCCGGTTTCGCCAGGTTCGCTGGCATCGACAGACTGGACCAGTCTTACTGCTTAGAGCTGCTGTATCAAAAGTAAAAATAGCAATCTCTGATATGAGAGGAACAAGAAGAAAAAGAATTTGTTAACTATTTTATACCATTATATTAAAAATAATTGATAAAAAAATGTTAAACTTTGATTCTGTACATTTCTTAAGCAGAAAAAATATTAAAATATTATTTCTCAATACTTTTAATACACTAGTTAAATTGTAAAAATGATTTACAAAATATAATCATACGAACTTGTGGCCTAAGCCAAAAAAAAACAAGCAAAAAACTGTTAATGAATTTAAAAAAAAATACGACTAAAGTGCAAATTCAATAATCTCACAGTTATTAAAAAATGACTCAATGCCGCCGCCATTTTGTTTAATGGTTATTGACATATGGTCAAATAATTGTTACAAGAAATTATTTATAGATTGTGAAAATACTTATTTTTCATAAATTTGCATTTTAAATCGGTACAAAATACAGTACACTCCCGATTTTCTGGGGTCGGGTTAACCGGGAAGCGGATTATCCGGGACACTTGAGTCATTGAAAAAATATTTCACAATAATACTTATAATGCAAACAAAAACTCAAATCTGTCACAATGACATTGGGCGTTTAGTTCACATTTGCGCCACCCCAACATACGTTTGTGTGTTTGCAATAAAGCACCCGCAGCCTAGTTCATACTCATAAAACATTGTCGTTAATTTTATTTTACTGTGAAAAAGTGTCTATAATAATGGATAAATGCAAACGAGTCGTACTTTCAATTGAACGAAAACTTGAAATAAATTCAAAAGCTTGAAAATGGTGCAACCGTTAAATATTTATTGAATCAATATAATGTTGGTGATCAAACTATACTTTAATAAAAATATAGATTTTGCGAGAACATCAAATAGTGCCAAAGGCATTTCATGTTTTCGGATTAACCGGGAAATCGATTATACGGGATTTTTTTTCACCATCCACCCTGGAAAATCGGGAGTGTACTGTATATGCAAAATAAAAAGCTAGTATGAACAGTAACTTATCAAGATCGTATATATAAAATAATCATAGATGTGTAATAATAATGTTCTAAATTTATTATATTTATTTTAAATTAAGAACTTAATTCAAATTCATTTGTTACTTTTATGTAGGTCTTTTAAACGGAATATTTATTATGGTCATATTGATTAGTAGAAATGGGATGATAAAATATTAATATTAATTAGATAATAATTGGGAATGTTTTATGTTAAATTTACACTCATAGCAGTTCGGGATGGTATATCGTTAAATGTACATAGTCACTTATTAAAACTACATAATAAAAGATTAATGAAAAATTTATAAAAAGGGAATTTTGGATAGCAAATATTTATTATTGTTTGAACTATTTTTTACAGACTAATATCGATGGATTTAGAAGTTATTATAAAAATTCCAATATATGAGCAGAAGACAGCTCATTATTATGACAAAGCAATCGGGTTGTGTCCAGGCTTGAATCCAAGTCCAATGGATCAATCAAATCAGTTTATTTCATCAACAGACATTCTTTAACAGCCGTTGTCGTCCACTGCTGGACATAGGCCTCCCCCATACTTCTACATGTATGACATGTCATACGGGGGGTGGTTGGCATTACAACGCCACGCTTGCCAGACAGGTTGGCGAGGTGTCCTTCCACGTTAGCCTTTCAGACATTTTCAGACATTACAAAATTAATTTTTAAGGCATCTATTGAGAACAGGTAAAATAATATATTGTGTATAGTATACTACCAGAAACGCATGAGAGATGGTTCGACATTAGGAAGACAGGATACTCTCCAGAATTACGAGTGTTTGTTTTCTGAACGTACTTTCACTAATATGAAAGACGACAATTTTCCCATCTTTCTAGCAGAATATGGATACCGCGTCTGAAGAATGCTTCATCTTTTATTATAGTTTATGGGAATGACATGTTTCACCTTTCTAAGGCATTAAAATATGACATTTGATAATGCATCAGAAAAGCCAAACTTGTCATTTCCATAAACAATAATAAAACTTTTAGAAAACTGATGTTTTCATTTGTTTAAAATATTTAATATGGAGTTTTACATCATTGTTCAAGAAATAATAAATATCATGAAATATCACCCACGAGCTGCATAAGAGTGTATATTTAAATATATACTTTTTTAAAGGATCTTAAATTTTCTGTAATTTGTGATTTGCTTGATTCATGAGGAAGGATATGATTCATGTTCAGGGTGGAACTTTGGACCCCATGAGTAGGATCCAAGTGTCCTGCCGCCAAGCCACAGACAGGATAGTGGCTAGGGCAGTAGGATGATTCTGGAACAGGGAATAGAATGTGTGAGTAATAAGTTTTTTTATGAATTAAAACACTGTTTTAACCACTTTCATATTTTTTTCTTGGCATGTTTGAAGGGTTTACACTATCGAGTTTATATCGTTTTGCCAATGATGAAGGTGTAAAGCCTTCGAAACATGTCAAGAAAAATAAACAGAAGTGAAAAAAAGTGTTTTAATTCATAAAAAATTCGTCATTATGGAATTCCACAATGTTAACGCCTTAAGTTTAATATAACCCAATTGGGTTTTTAAAAAAAATAATAATAAAAAATAAAAAATAATAAAAAATGAGTAATAAGTATGCAAGTTTTAACAATTTTTTTTATGAATTAAAACACTGTTTTTTTAACTTTTCGTTTCGATGGCTTACACCTTCATCATCGGGAGAACGTATATATATATATATATATATATATATATATATATATATATATATATATATATATATATATATATATATATATATATATATATATATATATATATATATATATATATATATATATATATATATATATATATATATATATATATATATATATATATATATATATATATATATATATATATATATATATATATATATATCATTCTCCTGATGATGAAGGTGTAAGCCTTCGAAACATGTCGAGAAAAATAAACTCAAAAGTGGAAAAAACAGTGCTTTAATTCATATAAAAATCGTCATTATGGAATTCCACAGTGTTAATGCCTTAAGCTTATCTAAAAAATAGTTTTAACTATTAAAATATACTACGTATGTATAAATTCTATTACGGTGCTAAAAAAAATCAGTGCGTTATGTGCTATGTATCACGACACACTTTAAAATGAGAGTTTGAAATTGTAAAAATGAATTATTCACAAGATATTTGTAATACTCATAAAAATGTTTACATTTTAAATCTAATAGCTAAAAAACATGAAAAACCATTGGCAAACGTTTGAAAAACCATTGTCAGAATGATCTGGCTGTGAAAATATTTTGAGACTGATATAACACAACTGATGACTTATCTCTCTCCCACTCATGAATATAGAAGTAGGTAGAGTGAAACATAAAAAGTGTGTGTCTGTTGTAAATTTTTTACATTTTAATACACTGGCATATTTTTTAACTGTATTGGAAATATATATCCGATTTTCAATAAAATACTCATTCTGTGCCCGATGAGGATTTTACAATTTAATTATTTTAAATGTAGAATGGAGAAATCAAGAAAATCTGAACTCAATATCTATTATATTTATACTTATATTACTTTGCATAATATTCAATATCTTTCGGCCTAGACAGAATCTAATGCCGATCTCTGGACCAAAGTTAGCAAAAGGCTAGTCAAAAAACAAGTTGCTATATGCAAATGGTTTTGAATTAATCACTGCATACCTCAGGGCAACTGAACCGGTCCCCTAGAGACGGAAAGAGGAAATTAGGCAGACCTAGAGCCATCTGAAGTAAAGCATTGCAGGACGATGTAAAGGTGGTGGATTTCACTTGGATTGATATTAAACTTTACATGCAGAATATAGTCAAATAGAATAAGATCCCAAGGCTCTATTTACTATACAGGTGTGATCTGACACAAAGAAGACTTCTTATAGGCCTTTTTCCACTCGTCCCAGTCTTGTTTCTTCCGCATCCAGGTCGTTCCAGCTATTCAGATAATATCGTCAGTCCATCTTTTAGGGGGCCTTCCGACACTCCTTTTCTTTGTCCAAGGCTTCTATTGGAGTATTCTGAATGTCCATTTGGTACTGCCCTGTCTGGGCATATGTCCAGCCCATCGCCACTTCAATTTAGCTTTACGAACCACGATGTCAGCTACTTTGGTTTGGCGTCTTATTTCTTCATTTCATCTCTAAGACTTACGATGAGCATTTGCCTCTCCATGGATTGTTACAGGCCTTTAACTGTAGACACTTTTTGCTGCGATGGTGATTGTCTCTAGACTGTGTGTTTATATAGTTAGTACAAAGAAGACGTATTACATAATTCAAAAGGCCTGTAGTTGTGAGGTGGTTCGGTGTGCAAGTGAAAAGTCACAGGTTGGTTGATAACAATAGATAGGGTGAGAGCGTACGAGCGGACGCGTGTTGCTAAGGAAGCGGTAGTAAGCCCGGGTAAGCGTTGATCTCAGGAGGGCACACAATGATGTCCTGAACTTCGGCTGCATATCTTGGGTCTAGAGCTCCCAAGATAGATCCGTACTTCGTACGGTCGACCACGATTCCTGAACCTTCGAAGCTAAGTTCTGCCATGCAGAACCACAATTCTGGATCCTCGGGGCAAAACGGCGGTATCCGAACTGCTATACATTTATTTATCCTTCTGCCATATCGCTAGAAACGGATTTAGGGATAGTTCTATTTGTTTAGAGCGGGGAAACACGGCATAGCACAACGTAGCACACGAAAAAAATATATATTTATAGTTTTCATTCTGTATAATATTGTACTTGCGCGTAACTGATACTAGCGCCATAGGTTAGGTAGTGGGGATGGGATTAATCCTTCCAGTCCCACAGGCCTTATGTAAAATCACATTTGATGTTATGCAATTTTCAGAATGTAGAAGTGTTTACGTACCTAGGCTCCTTAGTTAACAAAATAAATGATGTCGGTGAAGAGATTGAAAAAAGGATATTCGAGGCAAACAGATGCTACTTTGGCCTCAATAAGCACCTTAAGTCGCGCTTACTGTCTAGAAAGACAAAGACCACACTGTACAAAACTCTGATCAGACCAGTCCTAACATATGCCTCGGAGACTTGGACGCTCACTAAACAGGATGAAAACAAAATAAACTGCTTCGAAAGGAAGACCCTCCGCAGAATCTTCGGACCCATTAAGGATGGTCAGACGTGGAGAAGGAGATACAACACAGAGCTCTACGATCTATACCAGGACGTCAGCGTGGTCAAGTTTATAAAGATTAACAGACTGCGCTGGCTAGGGCACGTGCACCGCATGGGAGATCTGGAGCCCTCCAAAAGAGTGTTGTATGACAATCCAGCAGGGTGAAGAAGCATCGGTAGGCCGAGACTGCGATGGCTGAATGGTGCCGTGGCAAATTGTCGGGTCCTGGAGCAGCAATACTGGGAGGTGGCGGCCAGAGACAGGACGGGATGGAGACGTTTCTTGGAGGAGGCCAAGACCCACCAAGGGTTGTAGCGCCGGAGAAGAAGAAGTGCGTCAAATATTCCCTGCATGCAACGGCCCAATTAATTGCAGATATCAGATCAAGTCTCCACGTTTGATCGGGTCGGGTGGGTGGAACCATACAGACTGTCTCTACAGTGACTCAGATTACGAACCAACAGAGAGAGATATACGTATATGTCTCATCTGATGATTACTAATAAGCACGATACAAAGTCACCTTATTTTCAAGGATTCGTCATTTTTACCTCAATCATGTCGCATCCAAGTTTATAAACAAAGAGTTTAATTTTGTATTTTAACTAAAGATTGGTTATTATATTTGAAGCCAACTAGTTTCACTTGTACCTGAGCTTCATTAGAACAATATGAAAAGTAGTGGACAGTAATTAATTTTTATATTGCCCTGATGAATGACTTAAAATATAATTACCATTGTGTGGCTAAAATACAAACTGTTTATTCTATTCAATATATTTATAAATTTAAAATGTCTAAAGAGTTTAATTCTTCTTCTTTCGGTTGGCGATCACTGCAGCAAAGGCATATCTCTGTCCTGCGCCACTTGGAACAGGTTCTGAACTCTTGTGATTCCTGTCCACTTTTTGATGTTCTGCAGCCAGGACAGCTGCCTTCTACCAACTCCCCGACATCCCTCCACTTTACCCATTAATATCGGTCGAAGGAGGTGGTATTTTTCTCCCCTTAGCACATGACCCAAATATGAGACCTTTCTTACTTCTACACTCGACAACAGCTCTCTATTGGCTCTGGCTCTCTGTATTCTCTGGAGTTTAATTATTAAATTAAATAGAAAGAGTAAGATTTACTTAAGATTACTCTCGTTAGGATGGGTTTAAAAATGGTCTCAAATCACATATTTCTCTTGCCATTGTGGTGGAAGGTTTGGCCGAAGTTATATCATTTCCAGGGGTGTCGGATATTGGTGTTATAGTAACACCACACATAGAGACAAATCTCCAGAGTGATGGTGACAATTATAGCCACATTTTATAACTGCGGAAGGAAAGTAGGGCTGGGTACAAAGATAGATTGCGAAACACTAAATGTTATTGTTGTGCTAATCAAACAAAAAAAATACTGTTTCAATATCTTATCATCGGCAGTTAAACGTGGTGAAGGATAATGCTCCAAATATAAATGATAATATATGAAATTATAAACTATAAACACGTTTTTTATAAAGGCATCGTGAGAGAGAATATAATAGAGAGATAAAAGTTTAATCAAAGAGAAAATACTGAACACCACACCACAACGAAAAATTGTTATTTAATTACCTACTAGATTAACCACACCAGGTGCCAAAGACAATTTTTGTACTTTGTTTTTACACCACTTAATTTTGTTTTATCGAACCAACTGGATTCGCTCCTGCCGTAGCTTCATCAGCATTCAAATTCGCTCCTGCCGTAGCTTCATCAGCGTTCGAATTCGCTCCTGCCGTAGCTTCATCAGCGTTCAAATTCGCTCCTGCCGTAGCTTCATCAGCGTTCAAATTCGCTCCTGCCGTAGCTTCATCAGTGTTCAAATTCGCTCCTGCCGTAGCTTCATCAGCGTTCAAATTCGCTCCTGTCGTAGCTTCATCAGCGTTCAAATTCGCTCCTGCCGTAGCTTCATCAGCGTTCGAATTCGCTCCTGCCGTAGCTTCATCAGCGTTCAAATTCGCTCTTGCCGTAGCTTCATCAGCGTTCAAATTCGCTCCTGCCGTAGCTTCATCAGCGTTACAAAAACAAACTAAATACTAAATATGACGTTTTTTTGTCATTTTTAGATTGTTTTTGAAACCCGGAAGAATTTCTGGCGGGAGCGAAACCAGTTGGTTCGATAAAACAAACGAAAGTGGTATAAAAACAAAGTAAAAAAATTCATAATGCCACGCCACAAACGAAGTGCTTCATACAAAAGTACGAGTTCATATTAATCAATAGACGTTTAAAATTTTATGAAAGCATCAATATTTCAATTTAATAACCCGTTTACCTCATAACAATTTTATTATTTTATTTCAAAAACATTGGTTGGATTGGAGTTAGATCGCTACATACAATATTGAAGGTAACCTTAGCACTATTATATTGTTTTAAACAAGAAAATTGCCTAAATAATATAAAACCTCAGAAATTAATACATCAAATGGGAGTATTTTAAATATGTAAATGTACTCTGGTATGACTGCGTATTCTATATATTTTAATTCCTACCTGCGTTAATAAATGTTCATTTATATGCACACAGTTTTAACTAAAGATTCCGTTTGATAACATTGTTTCAATTGAATAAAATATTTAATAATAAGATAATGAAATTTTGAATAAACACTGACGGCCATTTTGTGTTTGAAGCACAAAGCTAAGTACATACTTATGCTATAATAAAGAGAAATTATTGATTTTATGGACAAGAATGGCTCTTTGATGACAACCTACAAAGTTATCACAAATATTAAGTATACTGTGATTTGAAAAGAAAAAAGAAACAAAAGAACGATATGATTCTAATATAAGACAATTTAAAAAACATGTTTTGTTTGTGATACATTAATTAATCATGGACAGGTTATATATCTAGAATAATACTTAAATACATTTGAAATCTGTACAAAAAACGCATACCTCTATAAAGGCATTATTAGAAAGGTTATATTTTTTAAATGCATGCAATATTTGTATAATACATGTGAATATGTGTAAAACAAATTAGGTACTTAAATTAAAACATTTGGCCATGAACAAACTAAAAATATACTCACCCTTTCTGATTTTGTGGCAGATTTAGCAGATTTGGTAACAGACGCTTCGTCAATGTCTGTTTCGACGGGTTCATCCACCCAATCAGATTTTCCAGAGACAGCTTTCAAGAACTTCTTTTGTTTAATAACAAATTCAAAGTTCTGTGATCGCATGGAACGCTTGCCATCCTTCTGCTGGGATAACTCGCTGGAGCTAGAGTTGGCACTGCTGGCTCGACTCTGGGTGGTATTCTCTGAGGGCGATCCTAGCTGGGAAGATTCAAACAGATCTTTCCGGGACTTCCTTATCTTGTTCACAATCTGGGTAGATTCATTGATAATCTTAGATTCCTTAGCTGAGTTTATAAGTGACTTGAGTTCTCTGCTCATTACCTTTGCATCCTTGTCTGGAGAACTGCTGTCAATAGCTGAGAGCAGGTTCTCGGAATGGTCCTCCTCCATTTCATCCTGGAACACATAATTCACTGATTGGAGGACAGTCAGAGTTCTTTAGTTTCAAAGTGGAAAGTACTACCATGTTGTATACAATCTAATGCATAACTTTCAGAAAGTACATTTGTGGTACAAGTGGATAGCTTCCTAAACACTATTGAAACGCAATTTCTGCTTTAGGTTAGGTATATTGTAAATAAAGCAATCAAACCTGCATTTAGGCGAGAATATAATTAATATCTCCGGTCACAATAAATTCACCGTCTCGATACCGCTAACGCGTTTCTGCACAGGTTTGCCGGATTTCTTGTTACAAAATACACACATGAAAAGCACTGTAGAAAATAGCTCGACAGCCGACAAAGATGCTGTCGTCTCTCTCGCACTACAGACGGCGCATATCGAATGGTCGGAATACTGTTCGGAGATTTTTGTGTGCAACGATGGTAAAACAGGATTCTGTTATATCTTTGCTCATGTCAGCGCATGGTTTGAGTCTTAACTAAATATTTTTGAGAAAAGTGAAATTTAATCAATCATTTTATTTAATGTGATACACGAAAATTAACGGATAGTGTCAACGTTATACATCAATGATTAAAACAATTAATTCGAATTCAGAAGATAAATGTATCTAAAAATGTTCGAATTCAGAAGATAAATGTATCTAAAAATGTTTGGAATGTGAGGTTTATTCTCATAAGATATAAAATATATCTGATTTGGATGAGTAATAATTGTTATATTTATAAAAAAAAGCTTTTTCAGGAAGCTTTAAAAAAATAAAACAAATATAAAATTTTATGTGCCACGAGTTGCGGGGTGAGGGGATAAATTTTAAAGGATTGATTCTAGGTTAAATATATTAGTGCTAATTGACTTCACATTGACAGTACATTTCACTGGATTGTTATTAAAGGAGAGTAATAATTAATGAAAAACTTGTTTTTATATTATTATGCGCAGCCTTCGACCAAATTCGATTTAGCTAATGTATTAATGTTGCAATGTGATATAATTATTTTTGCAGATGTCGCCAGATAAAAAAAAATCAACTAAGATGCTAAAAAGGAACGATTTAAATATGAAAACCGTACATATTAGAAATTAAATAAATAGTTAATAAGATTATATTCAGGAGGTTACGTTTAAATTAACAAAATAAAGTAATCGAATAAAACATCAAATTACAGGTAGGCTCATATCCCATATATATATATTTATATATTTTTTTTGAAAATAGATTGTTTTTGTCACAAATAAAATTTGTTGATTCTCATTTGTTATTTCACTTTTCTTAAAGCGTAAAATTAATCGGTGGGATTTATTAATAACTAAAATAATAATCTGATATTTAAACAAAATGGAATGTGATCAGTTGTGCAAGGTAAATGTTTATTATAATACTTTATGTATAAAATATAATTCTTTTATAATAATATTTTATTTATCTGCAAGTGGTTTTGAAACATTTTGTTAATTTAAGTCAAATGCATAGAGTTTTTTTTTTTTTTGCTTTTGTTATGTTATGCAGTAATTAAATATAATTATATAATATATGCATTTGATATTAAAAGTCTATTTTGTTTTTTTAATACAAATAATGCTTTATTTTATTAGGAAAAGATATCCGAAGAGATGGAAACTCAACATGAACTTCAGCAACAAATGGAAGTCACAGCAAATGATAGGGAGAAAAGAATGATGTCAGGGGCTTCTAGGTCTAGAAAGAGGCATCTTCCAGAAGACCTCGCTCCTGGGAGACATGAAACGTTGTTTAATAAAGCTACCGAACAGATTATCAAGCTCCGGGTATAATATGTTTTTTAACACTAACAATTTTGTGTGCAGTTTATTTAATTTAGCCATGTTTATTTAAATCTTCTATTTCCGTTTACACTACAGATATATAATATGTTAACAGACATCTAACCACCATTTTTATGGACTGTTTTGTTTTTTATAAACATAAATATTATATGTTAACGGATGAATTCATTCGGAACTTGCCGAACGTTTTTACAAAGGACTTCCTACACAACTAACCTAACCTACAATAAAATACCCCTTAATAACGACCCACACACTTATAACCGCCATAAGCGCCCAAAATCGATCCTCCTTCAGAGGAACACTTCGGGCCACACAAATTATGCCTCTGCATAAACCAACAACCCACCAAATCACCTTTCCAACAATGTTCCCATCAGACGTAAGAGGAATAGCTTCAAAAGCTGAACCTCTGTAAGCCAGAAAATCCAAGTCCAATTCCAAGTCGTTGTAAATGGAACTAGAAATAGAGGAATACTGAGGAAAACGTGGGATGATCAAATAAATCAAATATGTAATGTCAAAGGCCATGTGAGGAGTCGTAGAAATCGACGTGCGTGCATGACAATATGTATGAATGTTGGGGAAGCGGGAGAAGTCAGGAAATAAAAGTGTAGTAATCTAATATTTCTGCCCTTCCCTTCGGGGTGACGGCGTGAGGGTTGGTTAGTCTTTTAAAATTGTATTTTATTGATGTACCTACATAAATTTTACTGTACTAAGTAAAAAAAAAGCAGAATAGTCTCCTACGTAATCAGAAATCTTCTTCTTCTTCTTCAAATTCCCTGTCGGGTCCCCCCAACGTTGGCGATCACCTCGGCGAATCTGTCCCTGTCCTGCGCCGCTCGGAACAGCTCCTCCACACTACGGATGCCAGTTCACTCCCTCACGTTTCGCAGCCAGGACATTTGTCTCCTACCGGCCCCTCGGCATCCCTCAACTTTCCCCTCCAATATCAGTTGGAGAAGGTGGTACTTTTCCCCATGCAGTATATGACCCAGATGTGAAATTTTCCGAACCTTGATAGTTGTAGTTCCCTGTCAATTCTGGCTCGCCTCAGGACTTCGGTATTGGTAGGAATTCTGATCATTCGGCGATGGAGCCACATTTCAAATGCTTCCAGTCTGTTCACTGAGTTGAATTTCAAGGTTCACGTTTCACATCCGTACAATAAAACAGATCACACATAGCATTTGATCATTCTCTGGCGGAGTTTCAAGTTTATGTTATCATTGCAGAAATAAAGGCTTATAATTTATTACTATTTATTAAAATACGCAAAGGTTTCAAATAAATTGTATTGGTAATTTGTAGTCGTAACCGTACCGGTACGGTCATACCACGGGACAGGTTAATAAACATTTCCAAAATAAGCAGAACACTAAAAAGGTTAAATAAAATATAACTTACTAACTAACTAAATAGCCATTACGCCGTCTCCCCGAAGGGGTAGGCAGAAAGAATGGACTGCCACACTTTTCTTTCCTGACATATTTCTCTCGCTTCCTCAACATTCATACATAGTGTCATGCACGCGCGTCGATTTCTCTGACTTCTCACGTGGCCGTCATTCAATATTGTTTTCCTCGGTCTTCCTCTATTTTAACATATACTTTTTTACCATTCTTTCTTCATTCATTATTTCCATACGTCCAAACCATCTAAATGATCCTTTCATTATTTTGGTCATTACACCATCATTCGCACCGCATTCACTTCTTATATTTTATTCGACATTCTATCATACATAGAGTTTCACACATTCGTCTAAGAGATCTCATTTCTACTGCATTTATTCTACTTTCATCATTCTTATGCCAGTTCCGTAAGGAAAATATATTAAATTAAATTCGCGTATGTGAACGGATTAAATCATTTTTAGTCAATTCCCACTAGAAAATTTGTTTGAAATTTGTCCTATATTATATTCTTCCTAAAATCATCCTTTAAATATTCGTCGTTTCAATATTCGTACTTTCAATATTCGTACTTTCAATATTCGTCCTTTCAATATTCGTTTTTTCAATATTCCTCCTTTCAATATTCGTTTTTTCAATATTCGTCCTTTAAATATTCGTACTTTCAATATTCGTCCTTTCAATATTCGTCCATTCAATATTCGCCCTTTCAATGTTCAAACTGTAGTTCCAGCATAGTATTATTATTGGGTGCAAGAGTGATGGTGTCTGCCGCAGGTGATGTCGGACAGGGTTATATACGACCTGAAGCAGCGCGTGGGCGAGCTGGAGGGGGTGCGCGAAAGGCAGGCGCAGAACCTCATACAGCAGCAGATGCAGATCGAGACCCTCTGCACGTCCGTAGAAAGCGAGAAGAGGCACAGGGAGGACCTGCTCAACAGGTCAGACAGTGATCTGCACGCTCGTTGATTTTTACAACTTTCAATGCGATGAGTCGGAGAAATCGACGTGCGCGCATGACACGATGTAACATATGGATGTTTTAAATCAAATCAATTGAGAACAGAAGTTTTGTCCCGACACAGTTTAGTCGGCATCATGCGTTGGAACAATGAGGAGCGTGCGTTTGCCGTTGAGTCTTACTTTTCGAACGGATGTTCAAGGGTGCGGCAGCATAACTTCCTTTTTTCAAAACTTAATAAAACCCATTGTATTAATCCGAAATTTTTTATTAGTTTTTTTATAATGTAGGCACATACCTAAAGTTTTGTTTTACTTAGTTTTTGAAGATCAATTCAGGTAGGTGACGTCCCCTATTCTCCATACACTGAGTAAACCCATTTCTGGCGTTTGTCATGACTCTTGCCAGCATATCAGGCGTTATCTTGACAATTTTTCCTGGATGTTGGTCTTCAAATCTTTGCGGGTTTCTGGACCGTTTACATAAACACGGGATTTCTGTCACGGGATGGCTGTTTTGAGGGAACACTTCCCAGAGCGCCTCATCTCAATTAGGGGCGATTTGGAGTGGCCGGCCCGCTCTCCCGATTTGTCTCCTTGTGATTTTTTCTTAGGGGTTTTGTGAAATCCCAGGAATGTATAATACCAGGAATGCATGAGAGATGGTTCGACTGCAGGAATACGAGATACTCTCCGAAGTCAACAGAATTTATCTTCTGAACGTACTTTCACTAATATGAAAGGCGCCGATCTCCGAAGCGACCATATTCAGCAGTTTGATTGCTCTCCCCACCAGCATCACCAGAGGCAGGTATTCATTTCTTATATTTTCATTCGACACTCTATCATACACAGAGTATCCACACATTCGTCTAAGAGACCCATTTCTACTGCATTTATTCTACTTTCATCCTTCTTTTGCCAGTTCCATGCTTCGCTTCTTATGTATAATATTATAAAAAGTATTAGTGTTCTTCTACCGACCCTTATGTATGGAAGCGAAGCATGGAACTGGCAAAGGAAGGATGAAAGTAGAATAAATGCAGTAGAAATGAGATCTCTTAGACGAATGTGTGGATACTCTGTGTATGATAGTGTCGAATGAAAATATAAGAAGTGAATGCGGTGCGAATGATGGTGTCATGAACAAAATAATGAAAGGATCATTAAGATGGTTTGGACGTATGGAAAGAATGAATGAAGAAAGAATGGTAAAAAAATTATATGTTAATGATGTAAATGGAACCAGAAATAGAGGAAGACCGAGGAAAACGTGGCACGATCAAATAAGTCAAATATTGAATGTCGGCCATGTGAGAGTCAGAGAAATCGACGCGCGTGCATGACACGATGTATGAATGTTGAGGAAGCGAGAGAAATATGTCAGGAAAGAAAGGTGTGGCAGTCCATTCTTTCTGCCTACCCCTTCGGGGAGACGGCGTGATGGTTAGTTAGTTAGTTTAAAAAAATATATAAAAGAAACTCACTCCTCGGATACAGTTTTGTCCACAGAAACTCACTCCCGGACAAGTTAAACAGAAAAAATCGTCAAGGGGGTCTCTGGGCCAAAGAGTAGGTGCGAGTCAATGGGTAATTGTGTCTGCCTGTATCAGGGTGAACAACACGCGGTCCATCTGCAGCCTGGTGGAGGAGCACGCGGAGGCGGCCATCGTGACGCTCGGCCGCTGCGAGAAGGACCGCGAGGTGCTGGCCGCCGCCTACGAGCGGGCGGCCGACCTCATCGCCACCTGCAACCGCTCGGCCGCCAGCCTGGAGAGGGACCACGCCGCCGAGTTGGCCGTGCTGAAGGACAAGTGTAACGTCGCGCTTTCTACTTTCTCAATATTGCATTCATATCAAATCATTCAAGTAAGAAAGGGCAAGGAAGATACTGCCGACGACCTTCGTGGCTGATTGGTGAGTGATTTGACTGGTATACCGGGATCCGATATTCTCTGATGGTGGAGCGAGTGCAGAAAAAATTTCTGCGCTTTCTTTACCTCAGGGAGCGCGGTTATTACCCGTGGCTCTTTCCGACTGAATTCTTGCTAGGTATGCTAAGCTACCAATCATTGGAGAGAAGGAGGAACATTCACTTGGGAGTTCACTTCTTTCAGCTGATTGGCGGCCGTATACAGAACTCGGATGTCCTGAGTGATGTAGGTCTATTTGTACCTGATAATTACCTTCGTCAAAGACAGCACAGATTGTTTTATTTGCCACGCTGCAGAACCAACCTGCCAAACGTTATGCCTGTGGGTAGGGCAATCTTATTGCTTAATCGGATCGCCTCGGAGGTCGACATATTTCGTGAAAGTGTGAGTTGCCTCAGGGATGCAATATCAATGTTATGATTTTTTATAATTCTTAAACTTTTTTATTTATTTATATGTTTTTATGCTTCTATTTTAAATTCTTATAATGTAATTGCAAACGATCTGGAAATATTTCTGTAATGTTTGTAATTTTAATTAAAATAAATGAAATGAAATGAAAATGAAATATACCGAAGGCCCCGGGTTCGCATCCCGGCAATGGCAGTGTGATTGTCACACTGTCATTGATCTGGCGCAGAATTCACGTGACAATAAAATGGCGATAGATCAACTACCTATCACATGTCACTAGAATCGAAATGATAGATCATCGATGTAAAGAGCGACTGACAAAAATAATAATATAATCAAATGATTTTACTGAAATCTCTTCATTTTAAATAATAATTATATAAAACGATGTTTTTTTAACTACTTCCACTTTTGTCTTTATTTCGACAGCGACCGGTTTCGCCAGGGTCGCTGGCATCGACAGACTGGTGGTCACACAGCCCAGTATGACGATGCCTGGCGAAGCCGTTCGCTGTCGAAATAAAGACGAAAGTGGAAGTAGTTAAAAAAACATCGTTTTATTTAATAATTATTTAAAATAATAACAATACTAATACTGTATCGTGTTACTATAACCATATACGTAACACCAGGCGCCTCTCCAAACGCCATATAGTCGATAAAACCTCCCACCACAAAGGCAAGAGAATAGGAGAGATTAGGCAATTTTCAAGGCCATCCCTACAAAACTAGTTTGCCATTAACACGAAGAAGAAGAAATAAAAGTATATGGTAGCATGAATATTGACATTTTATAGGCGACACTACGGAGCAGAGGCGCAAGGAGTGCATGCAGAACTTGCGCTCGGAGCTGCAGTTGCGGGACCAGCTGGCCGCGCAGCTCACGGAGAGGGTCTCCGTGGAGATCAGCCTTAACGCCCTCCACGTGCAGCAGAAGGAAGAGGCCCTCGCTCAGAAGGCGGCTGCTGCGGCCGCCCTGCAGGAGGTAAACCCACTTACCTGGCCATCTTCCACCATCATTACATTACCACATCTAAAATCTTTCTGAATTTTTTAGTATCTCCTTATTTTTTTATTTTCCAAGAATATGTCCATATTTTGTTTCGTATAGCTTCCTAGTATTTTCTCACATATGATATCTTCCCCGAATGTCCCCATATTTTGTTTCGTATAGCTTCCTAGTATTTTCTCACATTTGATATCTTCCCCTAATGCCCCCATATTTTGTTTCGTATAGCTTCCTAGTATTTCCTCACATTTGATATCTTCCCCTAATGCCCCCATATTTTGTTTCGTATAGCTTCCTAGTATTTTCTCACATATGATATCTTCCCTAATGTCCCCATATTTTGTTTCGTATAGCTTCCTAGTATTTCCTCACATTTGATATCTTCCCTAATGTCCCCATATTTTGTTTCGTATAGCTTCCTAGTATTTCCTCACATTTGATATCTTCCCCGAATGTCCCCATATTTTGTTTCGTATAGCTTCCTAGTATTTTCTCACATTTGATATCATCCCCTAATGCCCCCATATTTTGTTTCGTATAGCTTCCTAGTATTTCCTCACATTTGATATCTTCCCCTAATGCCCCCATATTTTGTTTCGTATAGCTTCCTAGTATTTCCTCACATTTGATAACTTCCCCGAATGTTCCCATATTTTGTTTCGTATAGCTTCCTAGTATTTCCTCACATTTGATATCTTCCCCGAATGTCCCCATATTTTGTTTCGTATAGCTTCCTAGTATTTCCTCACATTTGATATCTTCCCCGAATGTCCCCATATTTTGTTTCGTATAGCTTCCTAGTATTTCCTCACATTTGATAACTTCCCCGAATGTTCCCATATTTTGTTTCGTATAGCTTCCGAGTATTTCCTTACATTTGATATCTTCCCCGAATGTCCCCATATTTTGTTTCGTATAGCTTCCTAGTATTTCCTCACATTTTTTTTTTTTTTTTATGTACACAACAGGTCGTTTCGACCCAATTACTGCATACATTTTTTATATTTTTTAGCTATTATATTGATTCTTGTGACATGTGATAGGTAGCCAATCTATCGCCATTTTATTGTCACGTGAATTCTACACCAGACCAAAGACAGTGTGACAATCACACTGCCATCGCCGGGAATCGAACCCAGGACCTTCGGCATGGAAGTCAGAGATCGTAACCACTCTGCCACGAAGGTCGTCGTTTGATATCTTCCCCGAATGTCCCCATATTTTGTTTCGTATAGCTTCCTAGTATTTCCTCACATTTGATAACTTCCCCGAATGTTCCCATATTTTGTTTCGTATAGCTTCCTAGTATTTCCTCACATTTGATATCTTCCCCGAATGTCCCCATATTTTGTTTCGTATAGCTTCATAGTATTTTCTCACATTTGATATCTTCCCCGAATGTCCCCATATTTTGTTTCGTATAGCTTCATAGTATTTTCTCACATTTGATATCTTCCCCGAATGTCCCCATATTTTGTTTCGTATAGCTTCCTAGTATTTCCTCACATTTGATATCTTCCCCGAATGTCCCCATATTTTGTTTCGTATAGCTTCCTAGTATTTTCTCACATTTGATATCATCCCCTAATGCCCCCATATTTTGTTTCGTATAGCTTCCTAGTATTTCCTCACATTTGATATCTTCCCCTAATGACCCCATATTTTGTTTCGTATAGCTTCCTAGTATTTCCTCACATTTGATATCTTCCCCGAATGTCCCCATATTTTGTTTCGTATAGCTTCCTAGTATTTCCTCACATTTGATAACTTCCCCGAATGTTCCCATATTTTGTTTCGCATAGCTTCCTAGCATTTCCTCACATTTGATATCTTTCCCGAATATATTAAGTATAGAAAGCTTGTGCCGATCATTAAAGTGTGTGTGTTTGTTGCAATGTAGAGTGTCGAACAGCTTAGAGTGCTGACTACCGAACACGCCATACTCAAGAGTGACATGGAAGAGCAAAAAGTGAATTATGACAAAATTCTACAGGAGAAAAATATCGCGTGAGTGCCATACTTTTCCCATTAAACTTGTCTTTTTCATTTTATTGCCAAAAATATCAAGTATTAAATATTAAACCAAAAAATATTTTTTTTATTTATAAGAAAAATGGTACCTTAGTATTTACATTTATATTATTTATATACAAGTCTAAAAATGAATTTTTATTCGAAATATAATATAAATATTGATCCAATAATATTTAAAAAAAAAAATTGTATAGTAATAAAAAAATAATGTCATAAAAATGTTTCACGTAGTTGTATGGAAAATGAAGAGGAGATAAAAGAGATGAAATGTTCACTTGAGGAGAACGAAAAGAAGCGCACCGCACTAGAAGAGACACTCGTGGCGTTGAAGACGAAACTGGAAGAGACGGAGGCTAGGCTGGAAGCCGCGGAGGCCTTCTGCAAGAAGCAAGAGCTGGAGACATCTGTGACTATTACATCTTTATATTTCACAAACCATCAGTTTTCATATACTCGTAATATTGTTTTTAGAGAACTGGGTCGAATTAGAATAGACAGGTTGTGAAACGCCGCACTGTACACTTTGTGAGATATTTTTTCTTTAATTGTATCTTAATAGAGACGAAGATGTAAATTGTTTTCTGGGAACAGAATATGGTGGTCGAGGCGTTTACAGGACTTATGACCTGTCATTGGTTGGGTTAAGCGATCGCTTTATGTAATACAACATTCTCCATTCCGCCCTTCTTACGACCACCACGTCTAACAATTTTTTGAAAGATTTATATATGCACTATGTTGAGAAAAACTTTACATATTTTAGTTCAATCTACACTAGCGCCATCTATTAAGATTAGATGTAAGGATTAAGCAGAAAATCTTGTTTTTTATATTAATTTTTGTGTATTAAAATAAAAAGACGTGGTGGTCGTAAGAAGGGAGGAATGGGGAATGTTGTATTACATAAAGCCATCGCTTAACCCAACCAATGACAGGTCATAAGTCCTGTAAACGCCTCGACCACCATATTCTGTTTCCAAAACAATTTTCTAAACTTCTTCGTCTCTATTGAGATACAATTAATCCTTAAATCCTTAAGTGATTAACCCGCAATGGGTAAAATCCAGTATTTATCTACAAGTATTTGTATACATTCAAAACAATTTTTTTTTCTTATTTGCATCGTTCGTGTTTATGTTATTCGCAATTATTTCTTCTTCGTGTAGATTTGCCTGAACCATATTAGTGATTGTTAATATTATTGATGAAATTATAAGTTTTATCATATTTATAGGAGGAACATGTTTCGCTTTGCTAGGGCAAACTACGATTTGATAAATAACACACTTTCACATGGAGTTCATTGTTCAAGAAACATGTTTGTGATTCATTACTGATTTTTTTTTTCAATATGCATTTGCAAATAATTTTAAATGTAGCAGTCTTCGATTTTGGTTATTTTGATATTAAGCGTATGTAGAATGCATCATTATTAAAACTAACTAATTAACCATCACGACGTCTCTCCGAAGGGATACGCAGAAATAAGGGACCGCCACACTGTTCTTTCCTGACATACTCCTTTCGTTTTACTGAACATTCATAAACCGTATCATACACGCATGTCATTTTCTCCGACTTATTACTATTATTATTATTATCGAAATTAAAAATATGTGTATTTTTCAGGAGTTTAAATTAAAGGCAGCATTAGATACTGAAACCAAAATAAAAGAAATTGAAAAAATGATTAAGGTAAGATGCACTTTTCATGTATCTTTTGTTGATATACTATGCGGATAACGTAACAAGGGTTCTTAAAATTATAATACTGCAGGCGAAACAGCGGCGCGCGTGAAGATTCCGTTTAAAGGCCTTAGGCGGCCAATAAAAAAATGCTGAACCTTGTTTGACCCCTTGAATTAATATATGATGGTAATGCGAATCGTTGTGTGGTAACAGGAAGCTGATGAAATGCAGACGAAGAATGCTTGTCTGCAGCAAAAGTACGAGGAGGTGACAGCTGCCTTGAACACGCTCGAGTCTACGGCGCTGGCGGCGGAAGAGAAGTCCAAGCGGGACGTGGAGGACATGCAGAATAAAATAAAAGAGCAGACGTAAGTCATATTCGCATTCTTCTTCTTTCGGTGCCGTGTCAGGTCCCCCCAACGTTGGCGATCACTACAGCAAAGGCATCTCTATCCTGCGCCATTTGGAACAGGTTCTGAACTCTTGTTATTCCTGTCCACTCTTTGATGTTCTGCACCCAGGACAGCTGCCTTCTACCAACTCCCCGATGTCCTTCCACTTTACCTATTAATATCAGTCAAAGGAGGTGGTATTTTTCTTCCCTTCGCACATGACCCAAATATGAGACCTTTCTAATTTTCACACTTGACAACAGCTCTCTATTGGCTCTGGCCCTCTGCAGTACGTCTGCATTACTGACCCTATCGGTCCACGGTATACGGAGCATTCTGCGGTATATCCACATCTCGAACGCTTCTAACTGGTTCATTACATTCACTTTCAGAGTCCAGGTTTCGCAGCCATATAGTAGAACAGACCATATATAACATTTACCATATTCGCATATCAGTATTAAATACAAAAGATCTAATATCAGCATTTAAAGATTTCTCATTAAATGTTACAACTATGAATATGGCCACCTTTAAGGAATTAATTTGTTTACACATTCAGAGCCTTTGATGTCCTGTGATAAATTTGATGACCTTCGTGGCCGAGTTGTAAGTGCTATGATTACCACACCGAAGGTCCTGGTTTCGATCCCCGGCGATGGCATGTGATTGTCACACACTGTCTTTGGTCTGGTGTAGAATTCACGTGACAATAAAATGGCGATAGATTAGCTACCTATCGCATGTCACGAGAATCAATATGATAGCTGTACCCTTTACATGGATTTGGCTCGCACTGTAATGATGTAAAGAGCGTTTCAACAAAATAACCATAATAATAAATTAGTATACATTTTTAAACCCTTACATAAGATTCTAATTTTCGATCCCAATATAAATGCTAAATAAATAAATATATATAAAAAATAAATTAAGACACATTTAAAGAAACATCAAATTGCAAAATGTATAAAAATGTCGAGGAAGGGTTTCTGTGTCCCAAAACATGTTCGAAAACTTAAAAAAGTGTTTTCATACAACGTTTTAAAAAAATATTCAAAAGTGAATCCACAACACAAAGTGATGGCCAATATTGATGGAATATTTTGATTTGATTAATAAAAAATATTTATTGAATACAACATCTTCACATTATTAATTACAAACAAACAAAACATCAGGCCTTTCCCCGAAGGGGTAGGCATAGAGAATGGACCACCACACTACTCTATCCTGGCAAACCTCTCTAGCTTCCTCCACATTCATACAACGAGTCTTACACGCACGTTGATTCCTCCGACTTTTAACCTGACCAATCTTTAAAATTTGATTAATTTGGCCATGCCAAGTTTTCTTCAGTCTGCCTCGACTCCATACTCCATTTACATAATTTAGTATTTACTTTCTTAACCATTCTTTTTCCATCCATGCTTTCCATATGTCCGAACCATCGCAGCGATCCTTTCATAATTTTGTTCATAATACCTTGTTCCACTCTACATTCCTTTCTTGTATCAGCATTTGAGATTCTGTCGTATATCGTTCTACCACACATATGTCTTAGGGACCTCATCTCTACCGCATTTATTCTTTTTTACATAATGTCCATTTATTGGTAATCTTTAACTTTTTAATCCCTTCTCAGTGGAGAGTATACAACCCTGATTGAGTCGCTGGTTGGAGAGAAGTGCCGCCTGGAGGACAGCATGAGTGCGGCGCGCGCCCAGCTGGAGGCCACGGAAGCGCAGTGCAGGCTGGCCGCGGGTGAGCGCGCGCGCGCCGACAGCGTGGTGGAGCAGCTGCGCCGCGAGAGCGACGTGTTCAACCAGCTCAAGGCCGAGAAGGACATGCTCCAGAAGCAGGAGCTGCAGGTACCTACCACACATATGCGGGCTGTGCAAACGGAATACGGTTAATTTCGACTTTAAAAAAAATGGCTATGCACAATGTGTTCTAATCCAACCTCTGTGCGTAGAAGTAAAGCTCAGAGCTGGTAAAGGAAGGAAGATAGTAAAAAAATTAAAATGAGAGAGAAAGAGATAACAAAAAATGAGAATGAGGATGATCAGAATGAGAGAGAACATGAAATAGAAATGACTACAAGAATCTTAAAAATGTGAGAGAGAACATAGAAAGAAGAAGAAGAATGATCAGAGATGAACGAATGAGAGAGAAAATGAAATCGAAATGAGAACATGAATCATCAGAATGAGAGAAAGAACATAGAAATGAGAATAAGAATGATCAGAATGTAGAGAAAGACCATAGAAATGAGAATAAGAATGATCAGAATGTAAAAGAAAGAACATAGAATTGAGAATAAGAATGATTAGAATGTAAAAGAAAGAACATAGAAATGAGAATAAGAATGATCAGAATATAGAGAAAGAACATAGAAATGAGAATAAGAATGATCAGAATGTAGAGAAAGAACATAGAAATGAGAATAAGAATGATCAGAATGTAGAGAAAGACCATAGAAATGAGAATAAGAATGATCAGAATGTAAAAGAAAGAACATAGAATTGAGAATAAGAATGATTAGAATGTAAAAGAAAGAACATAGAAATGAGAATAAGAATGATCAGAATGTAGAGAAAGAACATAGAAATGAGAATAAGAATGATCAGAATGTAGAGAAAGACCATAGAAATGAGAATAAGAATGATCAGAATGTAAAAGAAAGAACATAGAATTGAGAATAAGAATGATTAGAATGTAAAAGAAAGAACATAGAAATGAGAATAAGAATGATCAGAATGTAGAGAAAGAACATAGAAATGAGAATAAGAATGATCAGAATGTAGAGAAAGAACATAGAAATGAGAATAAGAATGATCAGAATGTAAAAGAAAGAACATAAAAATGAGAATAATAATGATCAGAATGTAGAGAAAGAACATAGAAATGAGAATAAGAATGATCAGAATGTAAAAGAAAGAACATAGAAATGAGAATAAGAATGATCAGAATGTAGAGAAAGAACATGGAAATGAGAATAAAAATGAACAGAATGAGAGAAAGAAAACAGAGAAATGAGAATGATCAAAATGATAAAGAAAAAACATAGAAATAAGAATGAGGATGATGAATGAAATGAGAATAATCTATATCAAATGCTAGGAATATGCGGAAAGATGATATACAGTAGAGTATGGAACGACGAAATAAAGAAGGAATGTAAAGAAGGTGAATAGGACCTCGCGAGATTAAGAAACGGCCAATAAGTGATAGTTTTATCACGTGGAAAAATGGATGGCGGAGGAATAGTTATAATATTGTATACAAGCAGTGTGAATAGAAAAAAAAAATGTCTAAAAGCTTTGGCATATACATTATAATATTTTATGGAAGTGACATGTTTTGCCTTGCAAGGACCTTATCAATCAATCAAATATGCCTGTCCCTACAAAGAAGCAGCATTATGGTTAGTTAGTTATTTTGAACGGAAATATATAAAAATTTATGTAGGAAAGTAATTTTGGGCAATTTCTACAAAAAATGTATTAATGAGTAAACAGTATATTTTACACAACAATTCGCCCTATTCATCTTCCTAATCAAGTATTCTGTATATTCAATTATGAATGTATATTTTAACGATGTAAATGTAACTAGAAATAGAGGAAGACCGGGAAACATGGCACGATTAAATAAATCAAATATTGAATGTCGACCATGTGAGTTGAAGAAATCGACGTACGTGCATGACACAATGTATGAATGTTGAGGAATCGAAAGAAGTACCTATGTTAAGAAAAAAATAGGGTGCTGTATATTATTTCAGCCTACCCCTTCAGTGAGATGGTGTGATGGTTAGTTAGTTAGTTTTCATTCATTAAATTGGAAATAAAATAAATATGTAAAATGTTATTCTGTTTTTTTATTAAATTATGACACATATTTTTCTTGATTTTCTTGAATCACTAACTGAATTTGATAAATAAATACTTTTTAAATGTTCCTTTGCAAAGCTACACACATGAATTTTTATTATTTTTTATTTTAGCTAACCTTGGATGAAATGACTAAACTGAAGAAGTTATTCGAAGAAAAAATCGATGAATGTGTACGTATACAATTTTTATTTACCATTTATTAAACAAAAAAATCACTTTTAGGAAAAAAAGAAATGCATTACATGTTTTTCTGCAATACCATATTGATTTCTTGATTATTATTATTTTTGTATTTACATGCAGCAAGCTTATAAAGAGAAAGTGAAAACTTTGGAAAAGGAGGTACAAGAGAAGCGAGCCAAAAAGCGCACCAAGTCCGTCCCAGCCAAGGCGCCTCCCAAGATGGAGAGTGTGCTGGCGGAGAACAGCACTAGACAAGTGGTGAACACCAACTCCAGCGGGAAGGTAGACAAGCCCGCCGCTGAGAACAAGAACAAAATGGGTCAGGTAAACATATTTCAATTAACAGATTTATACCTTTCTTTTTAGCTGCTTCACATCACTTTAGATCGGCCCTTATATACATATTTATGCACCCTTTTACACGTTGACTGTCAAATTACGAGATGACTGGTAGTCTGAGTTACTGTATAGAACGTCAACTAAGAGTTATCTCGTACCTTGTTTACTTGTCATATTTGGGGAGTTCCGAGGAAATTTGTAGAGAACAAACAAACAAACAAACCATCACACCGTTTCGCCGCAGGGGTAGGCAGAGAAAATAGACAGTCACACTACTCTATCCTAGCACACCTCTCCAGATTCCTCCACATTCACACAGCGAGTCATACACGCACGTCGATTCTTCTGACTTCTAACATGACCAACCTTTAAAATTGGATTAATTTGGTCATGCCATGTTTTCCTCGGTCTGCCTCGACTGCGTACTCCATTTATATCATTAAATTTGTAGAGAATCTTCGTAAATATGAATAGACAGCTTTAGATAGTTAGATTAACCGCCCTACCTTTGGGTTATTTTCCGAGAAACGTGCAAAAACAAGCAGGTTTTTTATTAATTAAGCGATTGAGCTGCAACGGGGAGTCAGACAAGGGGATGTGATATCTCCGAAGCTGTTCACTTGTGCTTTGGAAGATATATTTAAAACTTTGGACTGGTCTGAACGTGGCCTCAACATAAATGGCGAATACATGTCTCACCTTCGTTTTGCGGATGACATTGTTATTCTGGCGGAATCTGCTGGGCATCTAGAAGGCATGCTAGATGAACTGAACACTGCATCCAGACAAGTGGGTCTCGGGATGAATTTGGACAAGACGAAAGTCATGTATAATGAACATATTATCCCGGGATCAGTAACCGTCGATGGGTCGGCTCTCGAAGTGGTACAAGAATACCCATATCTTGGCCAAATCATACAATTAGGACGAAACAATTTCGAGAAAGAAGCCAACCGAAGAATTCAGTTGGGTTGGGCAGCCTTTTGGAAATTACGTCATGTTTTCACTTCCAAAATACCACAATGCCTCAAGACTAAAGTCTTCAACCAGTGCGTTTTGCCAGTCATAACATACGGAGCCGAGACGTGGACATTGACAAAAGGTCTAGTCTACAGATTCAAGGTTGCCCAGCGCGCCATGGAAAGAGCCATGCTTGGAATAACCTTGAGGGATAGATTTAGAAACAAATTTATTCGACAACAAACCAAGGTGACTGAGGTGGCTCTACGGATAGGCGGGCTGAAGTGGCGGTGGGCTGGCCATATCTGTCGGAGAACCGACAGCCGATGGGAAGACGGGTTCTGGAGTGGAGACCGCGTACAGGATTCCGTAGAGTTGGACGTCCCCCTGCCCGCTGGACCGACGATCTGAAGAGGATTGCTGGACATGGATGGATGGGAGCGGCAATGGATAGGGGGCGGTGGAGGGCTTTGGGAGAGGCCTACATTCAGCAGTGGATGACAGACGGCTGATGATGATGATGAATACATACTAATTTTATTTTTTTAAATTACGAAACGTCAAATACTCGGCCGCGCACTTGGCCTGCCCCTTGTAAAACAATCATATTTATGAAGACTTGTGCTCAAGTTTTTATGACACACGCGCGTATCCCTAAAACTTTGTACATTTTAGGTACATTACTTTTTCTCAAGCCCGTACGTGATAAGGGATATCGTAGAATGGTACAGTCAAAGTGAACGTATCACGTACGTTCAAATAGGTAGGGTGGTTAAATTAAATTGTCTTTTTTCATCAGAATCCTAAAAAGTACTATGGCAGTCCAAGTGTAAATCAAAATTACTATTGTACACAACTACAAATTTGACTGTGAGGTTGTCTACTTAACATGTTGCCTGCAGAAATTGTATTAATTCATTGGCATTGATGAAATTTGGCAGAACTGCTAAAATGATGTTCCATGCTGACCCATTGTGGGTTGGATATATCTTCTTTTTATCCTTAACTAGCCATCATCTCTCCGTTGCTGGATATAGGCATCTTCCAACTCCTTCCATTATTTTCTATCTTGACCCTTCTGCATCTAGGCACCACTAGCTATCTGGACAATGTCATCGGTCCATCTCTTTGGTGGCTTTGTAACACATATTTTATTTGCCCAGGGCCTCCATATGATGCCCATCTGTGGTTCCCCTGCCTGGCTATATGGCAATTTAGATTTGCCAACGATTTATGACATTGGCAACTTGATTTCTTATTCTATTTCAAAGACTCATACTGTGTATCTGGCGGTTTATGAATGTTGTGTGTATTTTAATTTTTGGATACTCTTTACTATAAGAGATGTCATCTCTAATCTGCAAATTATCATCGGACATTTCTTTTTAGACGAACTGGGATAGGTATATTCACTCATAATATTATTGCTATATTTTGATCTCTTATCGACTTACAAAGCATTTTTAACCGCCCTAGATATTTGAACTTATGTGATACAATCACTTTGACTGTACCATTCTGCGCTATCCCGTATCACATACGCGCTTGCGAAAAATTAATGTACCTAAAATGTACAAACTGCGGGATATCCGCGTGTGCCAACAACACTTGAGTACAAGTCTTCACAAATATGATAGTTTTACAAGGCGCAGACGAAGTGTGCGGTCGAGTCTTTGACGTTTCGTAATTAATTTTTTTTAATTAATATGTAATTAAATTTAATTAATAAAAAAACAACAAACATTTTTTTTGCGCGTTTCTCGGAAAATTACCTAAAGGTAAGGCGGTTAATGGTTATATTTGGTTTATGCAAATGCACAGTATTAAATGCCCAAATCAGATCCCAAAAAATGTTTTAATATATCTTGATTTTCGGATATAATTGTTTTATTAAATAAAATTCTTAAAGGATTCCAAAATGCAGTGGGCTATTTTGAAACCTAAGCAAATGGCGAAGAGATATGATGGTCCCTCAGAAAAAGATCCCTTCCTTAGTGACAGCAGCTTCGAGGGATATGTGTATGATGTGAGTGATACAAGGACTTTATTATATGAAAACACCAATTATGAATCCCTCGGATTGTTAATTAGCTATTCTGTTATATACATATTTTTAAGCATTAACATAAATAAATAATTGTAATACATTGACCCAGGTGGATCAAGTAAAGAAGCAGTACAACCAAATGGTGCAGCGAGGACTTTCTACTCCGTGGGTGAGCATATTGTTTTATTATAAACACACCATCATTAGCAAAACTGGGTACGGGGAGGAAAAGAAACGGTATGTCTCAAAGGTAGGCTGCTGGAGAAGATAGAAATGAGTATATCCTAGGACTTCTATGACGGAAAAGATGAGGGAGGATCGTCTGCAGTGTTGTGAGCATATATACAGAAGGGATGAAAAGACTACACCATAAAAAAATCAACAACCGGACACAAGAAGGAGAGGATCGGGTTGGCCTTCGTCAAACATGAAATAGATAGCAGAATGTCCCAAGACTTATATGTCTGTAATATTTGTGATTTTTATTAAAATAAATTAAAATGAAAGACCGAGAAGCCTGCCGAAGTTCAATTAAGAGAGCCAACCCTAAATAAGTAGGAAATGACTAGGAGAGAAGAAGACTAGCACTATCTTTTCTTCTTCTTCTACTTCTTTGTTACAAACCTATGTGGTCTTTTCTCCAGATGGTTACTCCTCCTATACTTCTATGTCTTCCACGAAGACGAGTCATGTGAGGCTGATTATGTAGTGCAATATAGGGGAGTCTGGTGGTGTCTATTCTTTGGATATGGTAGTACCAGTCCCTCCTTCGCTATCTACAAGTACTCCATTTTATAATATTCTTAGCCTCATAAATCTCTTATTCTGGTGTACTCGTGTGATCTCTTAGTGTCAGACAAGACACTATCATTACCAAAACAGCAAACAGCAAGGACCGACTGTATATTTTTGTTTCACAGTTACAACACAGTTTACAACAGTATGAATAGTTTCATACAAAAATGGTTGTTACCAATAAAATTAACTGTTATTCCAAATAATATATTAAAATTTAAACTGGTTGGTTTAACCCTGGACATGACCTGGTGCCTTCTTCATAATAATAAGCTATATTGACAGATTTTTTAATTTCTAATATAAAGAAAAATGCATCCAATAATATGGGTCACTTACTTTCACATACATATTTTTAAGATGGTTTGTGGTTAGTGTATTTATATCCGTTCTTGACGAAAAAGCTATTTTACGGAAATTGTTAATAACTTTGTTTCCAGGTGGGAGATACGAAGAAAAATAAAACTTCACTCTTTAGTAAGAAGACAAAAGAAGATGAAATTTAATTAACGATTATCGTTAAATAATATTAGGTAAAAGATACCTTAAATATTAATTTAAGGTATCTTTTACCAAAGTATATAGCAGTGTCCATCTTTAGAGAGGTTGATGATCAACCTTCCTGCAAGGACCTGCAGTCTCCATCTTCCAAGACTTGAGAAGAAGTCACAAGAAACCAAGATCTTAACACTGATAAAATACAGTAGTAACTGCCGTTACCATATATGGAGAAATGTTCTGTGATCAAAACCTATGATTTTAATTTTGAAATCACATATTTTCAAATAACTAAAATGAAAATTCATTAATGGAAAATGGTAAATTCTGTTTTTTGCAAATAATTTTAAATCATTTCCCCCTTTCAAAAAATGATGTACTTTAATAAATAGATGCAGAAAATTATAAATATACTACATTATAGATCCTTCCTTTCTTCATTACCAGATAATATTTAATTTAAGGATGTTTTTAGATCAGAAACAAGTTAGTTAAAAAATTAGAAGTTAAGACAAGGGATACAGATGATATTTTTTATGATAAAATCGAATATAATTATAATGGTCTTACTTTCTTATGTATTCATATCCAAGGCACTGTTTGAAATATTATTTAACAGTACTGTCATATAATATTTGTAGGTTCAACATAATTGTTTCCAAACGGTGAACAGTGATAATAAATTTTCTTATTAAGTATCAACTATTAGATTTAAGAAACTAACCATCATGCCGTTCCCCCCCAGAGGGGTAGGCAGTTAGATTAAGGAATTAATGTTTTTTTTTTTTTCAAATACAAATTTTATTCAAAAAACTATTATAGTAAAGTGTTTAATGTACTATTAATATATATATATTGGGAGGTTTTGACGTTTTTTTAAATAAAATAAAACTATTCCATTTTTTGTTTGTGTTATATTTAATCAATTATGTAATTTCCATCGGTTCTTATGACCTTCTCCAACCTTTCTATTAATTTATTAATACCGTTAATTAAAAAAAAAAAAAAGTGATCTGAATAAATGATAAACAGAAGTAGCCAGATCTGAAGAGTACGGTGGTTGCTTGGTAACGTCCCAATTCAACTCATTTAGCTTAAGATCGCCACATGTGGTCGCGTGTTGTCGTGATGTAACACTATCCAATTTCTGTTTATCAATTCTGGTCTATTCTCTTCAAGGACGATGTCTAATTTATTAATTGTTGACAATATTGTTCTGATGTAATTGTATGATTGTGTTTTAGAAGTTCAAAATACACAATACTAAAAATATATTATATTATAAATATTTTCTTCTTTATCCAATTACATTATTTTCAAGTTTCAATCCTACGGATTGGTTTTCAGCAAAGTCTCTTAACATCTTTGCTGGTTCTTGAGAAACCATTTAGGTCTTATTAATGTAGTAGTATCCTGATGCTTTCCAATATTGAACATGATCTTTGAAGGATGAAAGCAGGATAAACGTCGTAGAAATGAGATCACTAAGAAGAATGTGCGGGAAAACGTTGTATGATAGAATACCGAACGATGAAATAAGAAAGAAATGACTGCATCATGAATAAAATTAAGAAAGGATCCCTGAGATGGTTCGGACATATGGAACGAATGGATGAGAGTAGAATGGTTAAAAAGTTGTACACAAGCAGTGTGAGTGGGAAAAGAAGCCGAGGACGACCGAGGAAAACATGGCATGACCAAATTAACAATTACTAAAAGGCGGCCAATTCGAAGTCGGAATAATCGACGTGCGTGCATGGTGCGATGTATGAATGTGGAGGAAGCCCGAGAGGTGTGCCAGGACAGGCCAGTGTGGCGATCCATCCTCTCTGCCTACCCCTCCGGGGAAATGGCGTGATGGTTAGTTAGTTAGTTAGTTACAAAAAAGATAGTTTAGAATATTAGATTGGACGTAATATTTGATTTAGATTTTTATCTTATTGTTTGTTACTCTACAAATCAATGTGAGCTTGCAAAAAAATTAACAACCAACCGGGTGGTGGTCTAGAGGACACAACATTTGATTCTTGATCCAGGAGACTTGGGTTCAAACCTGGATACGACCCCATTCTTTCATCACAATTAGCAATTTTCTGCTTACATCGGAGACTGTATAAGGACTTATAAGACAATAAAACAAAGTAAGTATGCAATATATACCAATAGCATTAATTTATTTAAAAAATATATGAATATTTTCCTTAATAATAACAACCTATAGGAGTCAAGAGAGAAATGTACATATTAAATATGAGAACACACAATTCAATAATAAAATATTATATTTTTTCAAAAAATCTTATTTTTTAAAGCCCAATCAATGTTTGTAAATGCATATTCTATTTGTATTAGGGACAAAATATTCAGCTCCTGATTAAGGTTAAGAATAAACCAGATCTTTTGGAGATAATTTTAGTTATTTTGAATATTTATTACATTTCATTTTATATTTATATTATACTTTGACTGGGAAGTATCAATCAGTGGTGGTACTCCCATAGAAGCTCAGAAACCCGGCTTGCGTAAGAAATTTTGAATCAAAACCTCCAAATCATTGTGCGCTTCACGATCCATGCCCCCGCACCAAATCACCTTCCAACAATGTTCTCATCAGACGTAAGAGGAATAGCCACAAGAGCTGAACCTTTGTAAGCCAGAAGAAGTTTTGATTAAACAATTTTTACACAAGCCGGGCTTCTATGAGAGTACTGCCACTGGTATCAATGCTTGGAAGTGGGTTTACATACATTTTCATTGACTTGAAGTTTTTTGATGGTAGTGTATTTTCCAAGTAAGATTTTCAAATATCGAAGCATACATATTTTATACGTAATGTTTTATTTTTAATTAAATATTTTTTTAACGGTTTAAACTTAACACAAAAAATCAAGTACAACTGCTTAGAATTTTGTTGTTTAATTTATTGAATTAGACCAAAATAATAGTTTCATGTGAAGCACTTCATTTGTGGTATGGCATTATACAACTGACAAAACAGTCTGCTTTATAACCCGAAAGGACTCCAGTGGGAGCGAAACAAAGTGGTTTAAAAATAAATTACACAAATGTTTTAATTAAAAAAAAAACACTCATGGTGCATTCGTCTTGTTATAAAAGTTATGAATTACTTTTAAACCATATTGTGTGATTTTAATGTAAAAAAAAAAAAAACAGCAGTAAAAGAAATTATATTTGTAAAAAAAAAACAGATAATTAAGGATTAATATTCAGACTTCAATGACAACAAATGGTTTTAAGATATATGAAAAATTATTTTTTTCCTTCAACCATTATAATATGATAGCCGAACTTGGTTTTAATCGGGGGGTCAGTGTAGATAGGGCTGTTGACGGTGGACACGGGCAGGGCGAAAGCGGCGTCTTGGAAGGGGCCCACCATAGCGCCACGGGTCTGCCAGCCCAAGTCGCCCCCTTGTCGCGCCTTGTCCTCGCTGTATATGGCAGCCACATCTGGGAATCTCTGTCCCGCCTTAATTTTCTCCAGAGCCTCCATGCACTTGCCTTGCTTCTCGCACAGAATGTGGCGCACCTTAACGGCGGTGCCGCCTTTCTTTTCTTTAGCTCCTGAAATTTTTTTATTGTATTTAATAGCATAAAAAATTAATGTTTACATACGCATATTCGCATATTTAGAATATAACCTTTATCTTCTTCCGGTTTAGATGCGCCTTTCGCGGGTTTAGCTGGACCTTTTTTGGGGGGCATTTTATTAAATGCTAAATACCTAATACCTTCAAACTAATAAAGTTAAATAAAACAGTGAACGGTTTTGAGGTTATCTTCAATGTTTTCAATATTTCGACAGTTGCACAGAGAATCGTTTTTTGACGTCTACTACATTCAGTGTTGCCTAGCTTACCTATGCGATCTATAGTAATTTTTTTAGAAATCTCTTCGCCCTACTAGTACTTTAACGTTTTTTTTTACCGGTGCTGGTTAGTTGATACACATTGCTTCTAATAACTTCAATATCTCTATAAATATATACATATATAAAAAAAACTGGGTAGAGATATTCGATAATCCTTCATCACACATTTACGCACCGATTAAAAAAAATGAAATTGCGCAATAAGTACTTATTGGGCATATATTTAATTTTTTAGCAAATATTGGATAAACACGTCCAGTGTGCCAATGGAATCATAACGGATAAAATATACGACTGTCTCACATGTTATGTTTATGTCTCAATCGCTACTCTCACTCGACTTGCTATACTCACTCCACTACTTATATTCACTCCACTCGCTACACTCGCTCCATGTATATGTTATTATTGTTATGCTCCATTATTGTTAGTCGGGTTTTATTGTTGGAAAAGTAATAGACACATTACATAACTTTTTACGTCGCACATTCCCTTTGCGTCTGAAAGAAAGACAAACATATTTCAATGGGTTATTTTATTTTAATGAAGTTGACCAAAGTCTCGTCAGATGTCAGTTACTCTTGGACATTCGTAGTAAGTTGGTTTTCTAAACGTTAGCGCTTTCCGATCTTAGCAATTAAAAATATATATATATTATTATTTCTGATTTCAATTATTGTGAATTAGTGAAATGTCCTATGAATATTCCATTTTTCTTACTTCAAATTCTCATTTTGAAGTGTGTGGTGATTAAAAAGCACCGTAACGCAAAGACACTTTTAAGGACAATAAGGGTAGTGCCATCTTGACGTTATAACGTCAAGATGGCACTGGTAAGGAAGAGTTAAATACATTTTCCGATTAGGTATTTTCCCATAGGTATTTTCACATTATTCCCATATATTGTTTATTCAAAACCTTATTAAGAAGTGAATGCGGTGCTAATGAAAGTGTTATGAACAATATAATGAAAGGAACATAAAAATGGTTTGGACGCATGGAAAGAATGAATGGAGAAAGAACGATAAAAAGTATAAGTTAACGATGTAAACGGAACTAGAAATAGAGAATCTAATAAATCAAATTGTGAGTAATCGGAGAAATTAACGTGCGTGCGTGACACGATATATGAATGTCGGGGAAGCGGGAGAAGTATGTTAGGAAAGAAAAGTGTGGCGGTCCATTATTTTTGCCTACCCCTTCGGGAGACGGCGTGATGGTTTGTTAGTTAGTTGGAATGCAGGTCTAAGAACTTAATCCAGGCACAATATTTTATATTTGTTATTCGCTTTTTAAGATGATGGATATAACTTTAAAAAGTATCGTTTATATATTTTTACTTATATTCTTGAAATACGAATATATTCACAAAAATATAACTTGACCCTTCCATTAGGTGAGATGTAAAAGCCAAAATAATAAAATAGATATTAATTTACACAAAGCATAAATATTTTAGTTGAATAACAAAAAAAAAACACAGTTTAAAACTATTTCATTTTATTTTTTAACTTGTTCAAAGACATGACGCAATAAACTTTCTTGAATTTGTAATATTTCTCTTGTCACAAGGAGAGCATCTAGATATCTCGAAATGAAACGATATAAATCATGTGGTTGCGATCGAAGTACCTAAAAACCAACAGGTTACTTTTAAAACTGAAATGAGTGAGTTATAGCATTTTAAAATTCTCCATTAATATACATAGCATGGCATACCTCTCTTGAAATGTCTGCCAACAACTCACGGAGACCATCTGGCAAAATGAAATCTTCGTTACCAGCAGCTCTCCACATGGATATTAGAAAAATATATAATTTAACCTATAATCAAACAGTTCATTAGAACTACGCTTATTGCCCAAAACCTGTCAAACAAAACAACAATGTTTTTTTTTTAAATAAAAGAACGACTTTTATATATTAATTAAATTGTTTTTATATTGCCATGATCATTATTTTTGGATATTTAATTATTTACTGTTTCTTGAATATAGGTTAGTATTTAATACAAATTAGATTTATTGCAGTAAAATTTTTATTTAAATAAAATTGGATAAAAATATTAATAATTCGAAGTCGGAAAAATCGACGAGCGTCCATGTTAATTGATGAGAGGTACGTCAGGACATAGCAGTGTGGCGGTCTATCCTCTCTACCTACCCCTTCGGAGAAACGTGGTGATGGTTAGTTAGTTAACATTGGAAAACCTAGAAAAATATTCATCAAAATAAAGAGAAAATTACTTCAGAACAATAGATGCCCCAAATTTTTCACACTTTATTGCTTCCGTTGAAATTGATTCATTCATTATTTTAAACTAACTAACTAACTAACTTACCATCACGCCACCTCCCCGAAGGGGTAGGCAAAAATAATGGACTGCCACACTTTAACCGATGCGACACTCCATCCTTCTATTTTGGGACACACCCCTGCGGAAGACGCGGTGTGATGGATTGCGAATCTCATCTCCGCCAATAGGCATCTCCTTCATTATTTTATGTTATTTCAAAACGTCCAAACCGCCTTCAATGTAAATATTTTTTATAAATTTCAAATATATTTTACTCTTACGATTAAAATAGCGTAAGAGTAAAATATAATCAGTACACCAAAAACTGTCTATTTTCTCAAAACTGTAGCGTCAAAATTGGTAAATATCTATGGACATAGAATTACTAAAGCTACCTGCTATCTGTCAACTCTGGGACTGGGAACGAGTGACATGAAATACGTCAGAATTGTTATTGATTTCACGTAAACACTTGTAGTTTTAATTATAAAATGTTTATTAAATAAGGAATCAAGTAAGTAATTATTTAAATCATGTCTGCAATCTTATAATATCCACTTAATCCTTGAAATTAAACTAATTCATAAAATACCTGTTACGTTCAGCCTTGTTTTTGATCTACTTATACTATTTGTAAATATATATTAGAATGTATGCCGCAAAACGCTTATGTAGGTTTATTTTTAAATGCTTTAAATATATTTTAATACAACTACACAATTTTTTCGATAAAGTTATTACACATTTAATATTGCGCAAATATTTTACCTACTTGAACAAATGTTCGCTTCTCGTGTATTTAAGTTCTTTTGTTATTTTTTAAAACCGTTGGTGTCCTTTACTACTTATTATACCTTAAAAGTATGTTGTTTTCATACTAAGATATAATTTCTGTAAATGATGTGTCAGCAAATTTTAGGTTCACTCTTTTCAAGTCTTTTATTTTAAACAGTCTTCTGAATATTATACTTTCTTCTTTTGTTTTTATTTTCAACACACCTTAACGCAATTACTCTAAATATTTCAAATTTAAGATTTCAACTGCAGAACCATTCAAATGAAATATTACTTAACTTATTATATTTAATATTATTTTTATATCTAATCAATTCAAACAGCGCTCTCGTGTCCACAATGAATAAAATTGGTGTGTTAGATTCAAATTAAGAACATCGTATTAACTTGAATATTAAGTGGCATCTATTGGTATTGTCGTAAGCTTGGTTTTTAAGCTTGTTATCGGCAGACATGTACTGGTCCTAAAATATTATGAAACATAATTGGGGGGACTGTATGCAATCATGACTTATTCCCTAAAACAAAATTAGTAAACATTAATTTATCTGTCATTGCTATGCGGCATATTCTTCATGGACGCATTTTGAATAAAATTTCGCTTTTTAAACAATCTTTTCTTGCAAAATAAATCATTATGGCAATAATAGATTATATTGATAGAGAGAATGGACCGCCACACTACTCTATACTGATACACCTCTCTAGCTTCCTCCACATTCATATGAGTCATACACGCATGTCGATTCTTTTGACTTCCAACATGACCAACCTTTAAAATTTGATTGATTGAACAGCGTCCTTTTGAAAGCGAAGCCCGAACCAAAAAAATATACTTTTAATGTCAATTCTGAGCCCCAGAAATAACGTTAAAAATTAGGTATGCAATACCATACATTACTGTATTTATTATGTTCATTTAAATATTTACCTTCAATTTGAAAAAGCAGTTTTTTATGTATGTAGTAAATATTTATTTATTCATAGACAATAATATAAATAGGTGGGGGTTGCTAAACATTCGTTAAGTGGGAAACAAAACATGCCGGGCAATATATCCTACCTACTCAGGTAGTGCTGGTGCCCGGCATGCTTTATAATCGACAGAAGGAACACTCGAACGACTGAAATACCATCGTTATAAAGAGAAAGCAATATCGGTATAGAGAAAGAACAAATAGAATAAATACTACCAAAATCAAACAACCCTCGTTCATTTCATCGTTATAGGGAGAGACAACTGTATATTATTTTTATTGAATGTTGTTCCCTTGACAGTATGCTGGGCGTGATGTCGGAGAAGAGGGCGCTGAAGCGCCCCCGCCTCGGCCCCCCGGATGTGTACCCGCAGGAGCCCAAGCAGCGGGAAGATGACATGAGCCTGCTGAACGTGAAGCACGGCTTCCCCACAGTGCCACAGCTGGCCGAGGAGTTTGGCTCCGCACGGAACCACAATGTGACCGCCTCCAAGGTAACCTCATTCTTTATTGTTTCTTGAACAAAGATATAAAAGATATTAAAGAATTAATTGTATCTAAATAGAGACGAAGATGCAAATTGGAAACAGAATATGGTTGATCGAGGTGTTTACAAGACTTATGACCTGTCATTGGTTGGGTTAAGCGCACGCTTTATGTAATACAACATTCCCCATTCCACATTTTTTCTTATGACCACCATGTCTGACATTTGGAAGTTGACAACCAATGACAGGTCATAAGTCCTGTAAACACCTCGATCAACCATATTCTGTTTCCAATTTGCATCTTCGTCTCTATTGAGATACAATTAATTCTAGAATTGATAACCCGCAATGGGTAAAATCCAGTATTCGTCTACAAGTATTTGTATATATTCAAAATGTTGTAAAAGAAATTAACACACACACTCAAACTATCACACCGTTTCTTCGGAGGGATAGACAGAAAGAATGGACTGCCATACTATTCGATCCTGACATATATCTCTAGCTTCTTCCACATTCATACAGCAAGTCATACGTGCACGTTGATTCTTCTGACTACCGTGGCCGCTTTTCAACACGTTAAGTGCCATGCTACTTTTCAGAATTCTGGTGTAAAAAGTCATTTTAATTTAACCATATAATATTATTAAAACTCCGTTAACCCGAGACTGATGGGGCTTGAGGATCTTTACTTTAATTCAACTGTTAGCAGTCACATCTGACTGCCACGGCATGATGCGTGCACAATTTTGTCATTCCAAGTTTTCCTCGGTCTCCCACAACTCCGTACTCTATTAACATCATTAACATATGTTTCATCCACTAAATATATATATTTTTTTGAGAAACCTTGTACAGTAGAATGTCGTTTATCCGGACGTAATCAGAAGGTCAATTATCCAGACAAGTCAAGATGATGAAGCGTTGACCTACACATGACTACACATTATTCTTCCAGTACTGTAGAGTAATGTAAGCCTTTTTATGTACATGTACTACATACATACTTGGTTTTGCAGTAAAATTTGTAATTTCACAATCGATAAATGAGCTTAGAAAAAAAAAATAATGATTAACACTTATTTTGATAAAAGAATTAGCACCTGTTTGATTATTCGGAAAAATCGGTATCTGGAACACTTTCGGTTCCAATTAGTCTGGATAAACGACGTTCTACTATATATATTTTTGTATTAATTTTATCTCAATAGAGATGAAGATGCAAACTGGAAGCTGAATATGGTGATCGAGGTGTTTACAGGACTTATGACCTGTCATTGGTTGGGTTAGGCGCACGCTTTATGTAATTAAATTCCCCATTCCACCTTTCAAATTTTGGATATCCAACACCACAATTCACATGTCAGTTTCAATGCGCCATCTATGAAGATTAGATATATTTTTGTGTTTTATTTAGGTGGGCGCCTACTTCTCGGGCATTCTGACACGCAAGGAGGAGCTGAGCATCCTGCCAGACTGCGGGAGGAAGAAGCAGCAGATCAACACCAAGGACAACTTCTGGCCCGTCAGCGCACGCTCCAAGGGGGCTATTGAGGCTTGGTTCAAGGATCTAGCCGGTAAATACTTTCATTTTAAATATTTTACTTCTGCTACATTTGCTAACATTTAAATTGCCGTTTTTGTGATGTCATCACCTCAAGGGTAGACCAACTTATTTACATGTAATAATGATTTTGTGTTTTGATATTGTCAGGCAACAAGCCGCTGATGTCCCTGGCCAAGAAGGCGCCCAACTTCAACAAGAAGGAGGAGATTTTCAGCACGCTGACGGAGCACCAGGTCCCCATGGCACGTGCAGCCTGGTTCATCAAGCTTAGTTCAGCCTACACCGTGGCTGTCTCGGAAGCCAAGGCCAAGAAGAGGCAACTGCCTGACCCCACTACTGGTATTATCTTCTTCTTCTGCTTTATTTAGGACTGTGTCCTGTTATTTCTCGGAGCCTGTTTTTGGAATGCAGATGTCCAACTGTCTCGTCATCTTTTAGGTGGTCTTCCTGCAGGTCGATTTCCTGTTGGTACTTTATTTGCGGCTATATTTATCACTCTTTCAGAACATGCACTTTCCACATGATCTCTCCAGTAGCGTCTTCTCAGTCTTCCCCCATCGCACGACATTTTCTACATTGCAGATCTTTCTTATTTCAGAATTTCTTATTCTGTCTCGGAGTTTCGTTCCCGCAACGGATCGGAGAGTCTTCATTTCTGTGGTTCTTAGGAGACTTTTTGTTCTGATGGTGTCAGCTCTCGGTTCTATCCCATGTTATTATAGGACGTACGCATGTCTTGTAGATTCGAACTGATTCGACTGGTATTATAACCGACCTATCTTAACATCTTCTTCAGCCTATTCCCGTCCACTCCTGGACAAAGGCTTCCTCCATTTGCTTCCACGTCACTCTGTGTTGTGCAGACTGCATCCAGGTTATTCCGAAATGTCTGTTCAGGTCATCCTTCCACTGTAGTTGCAGTCACCCTGTTTAATGATTTAAATGTTTGTATTTTCAGAGTGGACTTCAACTCTAATAAAGTTCCTGAAGGACCAGATTCCTAAGTTGGCGGAACACTACCACAATCCTCCTAGCAACATTCCCGACAAGACTCCGCCATCCAATTCTGGTTCGTATTCCATCAATTACTCCATTAACCTTTTCCACGCGTTAATTTGCTCCGTTTTATCTATACCCCTACGCTATATCATCATCATCATCATCATCATCAGCCGTCTGTCATCCACTGCTGAATGTAGTCCTCTCCCAAAGCCCTCCACCGCCCCCTATCCATTGCCGCTCCCATCCATCCATGTCCAGCAATCCTCTTCAGATCGTCGGTCCAGCGGGCAGGGGGACGTCCAACTCTACGGAATCCTGTACGCGGTCTCCACTCCAGAACCCGTCTTCCCCATCGGCTGTCGGTTCTCCGACAGATATGGCCAGCCCACCGCCACTTCAGCCCGCCTATCCGTAGAGCCACCTCAGTCACCTTGGTTTGTTGTCGAATAAATTCGTTTCTAAATCTATCCCTCAAGGTTATTCCAAGCATGGCTCTTTCCATGGCGCGCTGGGCAACCTTGAATCTGTAGACTAGACCTTTTGTCAATGTCCACGTCTCGGCTCCGTATGTTATGACTGGCAAAACGCACTGGTTGAAGACTTTAGTCTTGAGGCATTGTGGTATTTTGGAAGTGAAAACATGACGTAATTTCCCAAAGGCCGCCCAACCCAACTGAATTCTTCGGTTGGCTTCTTTCTCGAAATTGTTTCGTCCTAATTGTATGATTTGGCCAAGATATGTGTATTCTTGCGTGTGTATTATTACGCTATATACACAGAACAAATTATTTTCTACAATATGAAAACAAATCCTTGTGTGTAAAAACAAAAACATAAAATTTCATACAAAAACATACTTATCTTTCGAAAGTGGTCGCGCCATTCACTCAGCGTGTGTTCAAATATTACATTTCAGTAAAATGGTTCTATATTACATATAGAACTAAACTGCATACGTAGTTATTTTTGTATTTTTTTGGTACTTAGTGCCTATTTTACTGCAACCATTCATTAACATTTACTCGGCGCGCGCAAGCGCAGATAGCAAATTAGTACTAACGCCATCTGTTGACAAAATTGTAAACAATGGTAGTCGAAGGCTTGAAGACGCGCACTTGATTATCAGTGTTTTTTATGAAATATAATTTTATTTTTGAGAAATTTTTGTAGATATCAGCATCCTGATAGTTCTACTAATGTCCAAGTGAGCAGGACATATTATTTATTATTTCGGCATTCACTTTGTGGTAGGACATGATTAAATTGTAAATAAAACACTTGTTTTTCACCACTTGAGTATTATATAACATATAACCCATAACCATATAACATATATATTATATGTTATATTAATGCTTTAGTTTATATTTAAACCTGTAGATGGAAGCATCTGTAGCTTCCGAAACTAGTCATCTAAAATATAATACTCAAGTGGTGAAAAACAAGTGTTTTATTTACAATTTGAGCAGGAAATACATTTTTGACAAAAGAGCGCTGTAATATCGGCAGTCAAAGTTCCCGTATCAAGGGTTGATACGGCCGCGTGTGAGTATGGACTTTTGCCGCATCAACAGTTGATACGTTAGCGTGCAAAGAGTTAAACATTCACACTCAACGCCAAGAGCCCCCTATCATACTACCAAGTTAGCTAAAGCTGGTCGTGGTCACAAGTAGGACATCGTCGAGCAAGATTAGGGTGGATTCAATTGTGGACACTTGAAGTCTACAGTCTTGGCCTAGTTAATTTTGATACCCACTTTCGCCACTTCATCGTGAAGAGTAATGTGATTTTACTGTGATCTTGGACTCAAATATGATACCTTGGTCCTTCATTTAATCGACGTTCATCCATGTGTTCCTTTGTAGGTAACACTACTCCCGGAGGAGGGCAAGGGGGCTCGCAGGGGGGCTCCAATAGTTCCCAGCAGTCCACTAACAGTAACGGGAGCCAGGCTGGGACCCCGGGGAACACCGTTCCTCTCTCTATGCACTCCCCTAGTGTTCCGAATGGTAATTATTATTATTAAAACATTATTTGAACTCTTCTGGATTATTTTGGTATTTAACCTATTCGCATCGGTTGCCGTCATATCACGTGTAAGATTTCCTAACCGTTAACATCAGTAGCCGTGACATATCGTTTTGCGACTTTGCAGTACTCGTAGTGACATTTATTGTAAGAATTTGGAACCACAAATGACTCCAATACTTACCTACATGCAGTGGCGTGCCTAGGGTCAACCAGTAAGGCAAGCCCATCCGACTTTTTTGTGTTATAATATTAGTAGAGGGTCACTGTTCCGGACGAACGGTGGCTTCGACGCGTAGTGGACTGTATTTGTAGATGATGGTGATGAAGTTTGCGCTGGCCACTTCAAGTTCGGGGATCTAGAGCTGATTTCTTTACGATACGAATATAAAGAGAATCAAACTTTTCTATCAGTCTTCAAGGTGCGGTTGTATCAGCGGTACTGCTGGCAGGCTCTAGGTATTTCTTCAGAAGAAAACTCAGGAATGTAGTTGTAGAGTGCTCAGGTTGATACGATAGTCAGAGTGCGAAGAAGTGCTTTGATACGTGTCGATGATGTAATCTCGTCTGATGTAGTTTTTCGTCTGACCCGACCTGCCCCAAGGGCCATCTATTTATAGTCAAAGATCGCCGAGATCGAAAGTCTGAAAAATCTCCATTTGTTTTATCGATCTCGACTTTCATTCGCTATAAACGGACTCCCTCTTATGGTACAGATCGAGTAAAAAAATCTTGTTATGGCTGACCATTGTACCAACCGTTGCGTGTTTATTTCAATAAAATCGGTTCACAGGTTTTCATGTCAAAATTATTATCAAGAAATTCTATCTTAATTAATTTTAAAAATTGAATCTAATTTGTGAATCTCAAGCGACCTAATTATGCTCTGGACCCAAAATCTGTATCAGTCGGTAGGTATTGATGCGTACTGTTGAACTACCTAACACAACCAGTCGTACGTGTGAGGGTTCTCTTGTAATTTATTAATTTATCATAAATTAATAACACAAATATTCAGATTTCGGCTGCATTTTTGTGCAATTTTGCATTTCACTGCGGTGACATTCTTAACGACCGTAATTAATGGCCTAGGCCGCTCGACCTTTCTAGGAAGGGCAGCCGGGCGGATGTGCCCGTCCGCCCGCAGAGATTTGTTAGGTATGACCTGTAGGTATTATATCGATTCTGTACTGAATCTTCATTTTAATCGCGTCGCGGCGAGATTTGATAGCCCATCGTCTTATTGATATGCACTTACGCAGCGATAGACCATCTCATCTCGTCCGCCGCCCAATATACCTACAGGTCACGTGCTCGAGATTCACTTGTCTAAGTACATTGCAGTAGGCGCGTTCTATCGCGCGCCTACGTGTAGGTATGCATACATTATACTCTATGTACTCATGCATGCCTAGGCGTATCTTTACGCTATTTTACCAGAATCTGGCTTTGCATGGGTACGTTCGAGCGTTTATCTTTTTAGGGAGAAAGGAAATGTACGAGCTTGCTCGTCACTCGCGAGTTCTGTCTGTTACAGTCACGATAATGTATTTTTTCGGATTAAAAGAGTTTTATCTTTCTAAATTAATTCCCATTTTAGGCGCATTTTAAATATATACAAAAAATATTTTTCTGCGTCATCAAACTCGTGTTCTTGTATAATATAATAATGTATTTAACAAGAAGAAATATAATTAATAAGAAATAAGCTGTAAATAGACAATAATAATAAATTTGTTAACACCGAAACACGAATTATAAATAAATGTTCGTAAAGAAATGACATAATCTTTCTTTTCATAACATTTCTGCACATAACTTAAATGACAGATAACATTCTGACAATAGAATTGAGGTTCGTGACACATCGAATAGTATGTCAGCCCGCGTCTCTACAGCGTATGTCATGATAGGTCGCACGCATGTTTTATAGATTCTGATCTTGCTGTCGACACGCATGTGCTTGTTCTTCCAGACCAGATTCTTCAGGCATCCTGACACGGCAGAGGCTTTACTCATTACTTGTTATTTATTATAAATTGTGATAAATTCTACTCTGAATATTTTTTTCAATTTCTATTATTTTTGTGTGTTAATATATGTAAACTTCGACAAAGAATGATAAAAGCTTACATATGGTCAGCTCTATTATACGGAAGTGAAACATGGACTCTAAAAGTGAACGTAATGAATCGGTTAGAAGCATTCGAAATGTGGATACACAGAAGAATGCTTCGTATACCTTGGACCGAAAAGGTCAGTAACGACGAAGTACTTAGGAGAGCCGGAGCCAAGAGAGAGCTGTTGTCGAATGTCAAAGTGAAAAAGGTCTCATATTTGGGTCACGTGCTGCGTGGAGAAAAGTACCGCCTCCTCCGACTTATATTGGAGGGCAAGATAGAGGGAAGACGGGGAGTTAGAGAGTGGACCGGAATGAGGACGGTGGATGACCTGTTTCGGGCAGCGCAGGACAGGGAGGTTTTCGCCGGAGTGATCGCCAACGTCGGGGGGACCTGACACGGCACAGGAAGAAGAAGAATATATGTAACCTAAAAAACCTGGATGTATTGTTTTACCCTGTTCTGTTAATCTATTGTGGACCTGATGGTACATTGTTTTTTTTTGTGGACCGGAAAGGATTAAAATATCCAAGTGTTACCACTAAAACAATAGATTTTCTGATCATAAACATTATTTTGATATACCCTGTATCTTCCAGTTGAATTGATAATCGTGGCCATTGGTGAGGTATCTGTTTTATTAGTTTATTTATGAAATGAATGGTTATTTCAGCTATGGGCTCGGTGACGCCTACTGGCGCAGGGTCGGGATCCGGAGACACTGGATCAGTGACGGGGGTAGCAGACAGCGGGCAGGCACTGCGGCAGTGGACCTACTGCGTGCAGCTTGCGCGCTGGCTCATCGAGGAGGGGCTCATCGACCGCCACGAGTTCCTCACCTGGATCATAGAGCTGCTCGATAAGAGAACCCCTGACGACGGCTTACTCAGGTATTTAAATTATTATTGACACTAAAATGGCAACTGAGATGCGAAGTCTCCGTACGCCAGGAGGAAATTGAACAGGTGGACCAATTCAGATATCTCGGAAGCGAAGTAACCAGCTCTAATGACCTCCCCAGAGAAGTAAGGTCACAGGTGGATAGGGCTGCAGCGGTTGCAGGCTGCCTGAAAGATGTCATATGGAGAAACAAGGACATGAGGACTGACAGCAAGGTACGCATCTATAAGACCCGTGTGCGACCAATCCTCACATATGTCATTGAATCGAGGGCAGACACTGTCAAGACAAAGAGCATGCTCAGGACAACCGAGATGAAAACACTCCGCGCTATAGCTGGCAAGACCCCACGTGATCGAGTTAGGAATACAGCAATCCGAGAAATCTGCGAGGTCGAAGATGTGGTCAGATGGGGACGTCAAAGACGGCGATACTGGCATCAACACGTAGAAAGGATGAGCTCAAATAGGATACCACACATAGCTCTCCATGGAACGCCAAACGGACAACGCCGACCAGGAAGACCCCCGAAACGGTGGAGAGAAAGCTGGAGTTCAGCTTCTCAAGAGAACCCGCCTGAAATAACAGACTCCTGAGTCTTCCAAAAGTGAAGAAGAAGAAAAAGACTAAAATGGCAGTGGGCAGGTCATGTAGCCAGAAGCTCAGATGAAAAATGGACAAAATACGTCGGAATAACCTGGATGCAGTCTGCGCAAGACAGAGTGACATGAAAGCGAACGGAGGAGGCCTTTGTCCAGGAGTGGACGGGAATAGGCTGAGGAAGAAGAAGAAGATTGTTGACACTAGAACTTCATTATGGTAGTACATAATAGTGCCAACCCTAATGTATGGAAGTGAAGCTTGGAGTTGGCAAAAAAAGATGAAAGTAAAATAAATGCCATAGAAATGTGATCACTGAGAAGAATGTGCAGGAAAACGATGTATGATAGAATACCGAACGGCGAAATAAGGAAAATGTGTAAGGTAGATGATTGTATCGTAAAAAAATTAAAAAAGGATCCCTTAAATGGTTTGGATATATGGAACGAATGGACTAAAAAAATTTGAAAACAATTCAAAATTGAAAAAATTTACGAGCGTGCATGTTGCGATGTATGAATGTGGAGGAATCTAGAGAGGTGTGTCAGGACAGAGCAGTATGGCGGTCCATCCTCTCCGTCTACCCTTTTGGACAGATGGCATGATGGTTAGTTAGTTAATTGTGATGTAAACATTTTTGAAAATAAATTATATTTTGTATTTAAATAAAAAGGTTACCTTTCTTTTAGTATTAGTAATAGTTTATTTTATTAAAAAAATATTTTTTCATTGTTAATTTTTTTTAAGGTTATTTCTTCCCCTGACGCTCCAGTACATGTCCGAATTCGGGCAGTGCGAGCTGCTATCGCGCCGGCTGTCCCACTCTTGCTGCAGGAAGCTGGCCACCATCTGCCAGCAGTTGAGCGAGACGTCCATACAGCAGCTCAGCTCCGCCGGCCTCGTCGAACGGTGTAGGCAAAGGCAGCCGGCCGGTCATGGCGAGACTAAGCCGGAGCACACCATGCAGGAGCAGGGTGAGTGATGCTCGACTCTGTTCGAGAGGTTGTGGATTCAAACAGACATCACAAAAACATTATTATTTTTTACTATATAAAAACTAGACCTCTCTGTCCACACTAGGAAATACAGTAGAACCTGGATAATTGGAACCTGGTTAATTGGCAAAACTATAATTGCCAGAAAAGTTCCGGTGCCATCCCCTTGGATCACTAAAACCTCTATAATTTAATAAAAGAATCCTGTTTAATTGAACCAGACATTCTGACTCTAAACCTCCGTAATGGGAGAGCACTGCCTTCTCTTCTTCTTAAAGTGCCCTGTCAGGTCTCCCCAACGTTGGCGATCACTCTGGTAAACTCTTCCCTATCCTGCGCTGTCCGGAATAGCTCCTCCACAGTTCTGATTCCCGTCCATTCCCTCACATTGCGCAGCCAAGAGATCTGCCTTCTCCCTGCCCCCCTGCGGCCCTCTATTTTTCCCTTCAAAATTAGATGCAGCAGGCGATATTTTTCTCCTCGTAGAATGTGACCCAGATATGAAATCTTGCGAACTTTGATTAATGTCAGCAGCTCTCTATTTACTCCTGCACGATTCAGGACTTCTGTGTTCGTCACTCTGTCTGTCCATGGGATCCTGAACATTCTTCGATGAAGCCGCATTTTAAATGCCTCTGACCGGTTCATTGTATTTACTTTTAATGTCCATTCCTTCTCGATCTCTGTAAACTGACAACAGTATTTGTTCTGTACTCATCGAAGGTGGTCCATTTAAGATAGCAATGTTTCACAAACGTAAATATAACAGTATTGATTTGAGCTTGAAACTAAAACTATTCCAAGAATTTGACACAGGTAAATCTCGCGAAGAGTTGTGCAACATCTTTAGCCTGCGAAACAGGCCCATATAACTGATATTTTAAAGTCACAATAATTAAATCTATTGTTTGTATGTGTATGCACGTATGTACAATTACAATTTACTTATAAAACATTCATTATAAAATTGTTAGCATCTATAACAGGATTGCTTTTATAGATCATTTGATTTTTACGGAACGTTTAGAATAACTAAATGCATAACATTTTTTTTATTTCACAGTATCTAACGCAATCGGCATGTCACCGTTGGATTCAGAGATGAACGGTAGCATAGAAATGAAACATAACATCGATATTAAACACACCATAAAGAAGGAACCCCAGGCGGAAGAGACGGTGAAGAAAGGGAAGATCATTCCTCTAGCTCCGCCTCCTAGTCCCTGTCCCGTGAGACAAGCCTTCGGTGAGCTGCTCAGCTGTCCCCACCACAGAGATGTGCTGCTTCAGCTGAGCACCATAATTCAGGTATAGTTCGCTTAAAACGACATTTTGCAATAATGTGAGTAACAGAGCATTTACAAAAACATGTAATAATTTTTATTTTATAACGTGTGTGTATTTATGTACGCACGTAAGAAGTTAAGGCAGAAACATACTATTAACACGCCACGCCACCAGATGCCACGTGATGCGTGTTGAGTCGAATCAAATTGTATTGTTTTCTATGGACAGAATCACACTACGAACACCCGACGCGACGCCATGCGCGCACACGCCACCCGATCCAGACGAGCTAGATCGACGTGTTGCCGGTGGTGGAAGTAAACACGCCACGTCGCGTGTTAATAGTATGTTTCTGCCTTTATGCTTCTTTGGCGTAACAAAATAAAAATAAGTCCGAAAATTGTATCCCGTATGTCAATACTTTACGTTAGCAGAAAATACTTAATAGAAGAAAGATATTAAATACTATTAAAAAAGGCTTAATTATTAATTAAACACGCCAAAAGGAGTGTAACTTCAAAAATACTTGCTTAACTTCAGTAAATAAATAAATGAAATACAAAAACTTAACCTCAATTTTAAAAAACAGTTTTTAAACATAACAATGTATAATAATTCTTAAATTATAACAGATTATTTCTTCTTATTAAAAAGTTTTTATAAAGAATATTTGGGTAAAATATACTAAATTACTCCACTAAGATGTGAGAGTTCTTTGCTAATATTTTACACTTTTTACGACTAACTTCATTCATTCTCGTGTATATTTGTGTTCATTATAAAATGTGACTTTTTTAAATTTCAGATAATCTGTATGGAGTGTCCAACGGCTCTCGTGTGGTCCGGGGTCCCTGACGGCCGCAGCGCCCTGCACGGCAGCCCCCTGGACTTGCTGCCCATCCCACCCAGTGCCCTGCCGATGCCGTTCATGGACTCGCCGCTCACTGACAAGTACCGGAGACAGGTAACATTATAACATCCAAAAGATATTGAATTTTAAAATTAAAGACAAAATGAAAAATAAATTATAATAAAACTTTTAGAAAACAGACGTTTTCATTTGTATTATTTACAAATGTGAAACCATAATACTTGTTACAGGTGTATGAAGCCGAACAAGAAATTAGTGTGAGAAGCAAGAGGGCAGAGAACAAGTGGTGCGCTGACAAATGGCAGAGCAGTTCTCAAGGTATTATTTTATTAAATTACTTATTTTAAAAAAAAATTAAAACCTACTTTATATTACCCTCAAACCAACCCCAATTTATCACTCCTAATTGTACTCATTTAAAAAAAAATTAAAATAAAGCCTATTTTATATTACTCTAAAAACAACCTCAATTTATCACTCATAATTGCACTTATTTTCAAGTGTTTTAAACCCCTGCTTTATATTACCCTAAAACCAACCTCAATATAAAATTTATAATTGTATTTATTTTCAAGTTTTTTGAAAATCTTTTATATTACCCTAAAACCAGCCCCAATTTATCACTCATAATTGTACTACATTAAAATAATAATAATTAAAACCTACTTTGTATTACTCTAAAATCAACCTCATTTTATCATTCATAATTGTACTTATTTTCAAGTGTTTTAAAAACCTATTTTATATTACCCTAAAGACAACGTCAATATAACATTCATAATTGTACTTATTTTCAAGTTTTTTGAAAACCTACTTTATATTACACTTAAACCAACCTAACCTAATCCAAAAAAATGAGAACTAGTGTTTTTAAATTTAAATTGTCTTCAGGTACAAATACAACACGCGTTCTTGCCGTGTTGGAAGCTTTGGATCTCCATTCATTTGACCGCGTGGACTCCGGGAACAGCCTGGACACCCTGTATAACAAGGTGTTTGGAAATAATGCCGCCGGTAGCACCAACTCCACAAATCAAAACAGCAAAGATGGAAATTCGGAAACCAGAGATCCAGTTAGTTAGCAATGAATATTCTTTTTATTAGTTTCATACCTAACCTTACATTAAAATTAATTGTATTTTAAACATCTCTTGTTTTGTAACATAACTTAACTGAAAAATTAACATGAGATTACAATGCAATCTCTTTTTATAAAATATCTCATTGGCATTTTATCTCTCCTTTGTTTTGACATTCTACACTCAAATGTTGTCCCTGTGTAGGTACCATGAATAGTTATAATATTTTCATTTTCCACAATCAAACAATTATTGGGTAGGTACCTTAAGCATCTATATTTTGAGAGATTAAAGTACTTTTTTCTGTTAGAGTAGGTACCGAAAAAATTGCGTTTTCATATTGAAATATTGTTGATTTTCGTTGAATTATTTTATTATTCCACATTTGAAATATGCTCAAGAAAGGTAGAACTCATCTATTATGGTTTATTTTTCAGGAATGGGCGTGCAGTTACTCCGTAGTTCTGGTGCTTTGTGAGTGGGCAGTGTGCAACGCGCGCTGGGGCGAGCACCGTGCCATGGCCGCTGCCGCACTCCTGGATCGGAGACAGCAGCAGCTGTTAGCCAGTCCATCATCACAGACGCCTAACAATGCACAGGATCATCATGGTTTGTTTTTTATTGCATTTATCATGTGAGACAAGGTTTTCATTTAATATTGAGGGTAGGTATGAGGGTGTTATTGTATCACTATCTCGTGGAATTTCTTTTGGGAAAGTTGGGAACCATTAACCTATACAGTAGAACCTCAATTATCCGGACCTTGATTATCCGGATTGGTCAAAATAAACAAAAAATAATGCGAAAGAAATTAGTGTGTTGCAACAACACACTAATAATGCCGCAGCCACCGTATTCCCCAGATCTGGCCCTCTGTGACTTTTTCTTGTTCCCGAAACTGAAGAGGCCCATGAAAGGATGACGTTACGCTGCGATTGAGGAGATAAAGACGGCATCGAAGGAGATACATACCTCAGAAATATTTTCTAATTAATAATATCTGTAATATAAAGATGAACTGGGACAATCTCTCTGGGGTTTAAGAATGAATAATAATGTGTTCTTTTTTCCAGGTGCAAATGATGATAAAGAATCCATCTGCTCTGGAGCGGGTATCTACGGCGGGCCTCCCATCTTCCAGAGCCTACTCATGAGGTTCCTAGATAATGATGCCCCAGTTTTAGGTTTGATATTTTTCAAATTGAGAACAACTTTGCATGTTTGTTAATAAGCATTTGTTTTCATGCGTGATGCTCTAGAATTATTAATAATGTCAAAAAATGTTTATTTTCTTCATATATTTTAGATAATCAAATCATCGTAGAAAATAGGGCTTTAATTTTTTTTACAAAAGGTATTTATTAACCCAATTGAAACCTATCGAAAATTTATTTTACCCATTGGTTTACCTTGGACCTGAATCAGGAGACCTGTTTCAATACAAAGTAAGACCAAATACAATTTTTCCAGTAAGGCAATGATTTAATATTGTTGCAAATGCAGTGAAACCCGGATTTTACGTCCCCATATTTAACATTTTCCCGCCAATTGCGTTGACCACCTTCGTGGCAGAGTGGTTACGAGCTCTGACTTACATGCCGAAGGTCCTGGGTTCGATTCCCGGCGATGGCAGTGTGATTGTTACACTGTCTTTGGTCTGGTGTAGAATTCACGTGACAATAAAATGGCGATAGATTGGCTACCTATCACATGTCACGAGAATCAATATAATAGCTAAAAAATTAAATTGTATACAGTAATTGGGTTCAAACAACCTGTTGTACACAAACTAACAGTTAAAAAAAAGACATAGAAGATATTTTAGTACATTTTTTTCCGCAATTTACGTAGAAAATATTCCAAATATGTGAGTTACACGCACTTGACAGTGAGTCGGCGCAGTAGACATATTATGAGCGACGTTGTGATTGGTCGGCATACAGCACGCAATGTGGTGATTGGCCGATATCTTTCAATTTTCGCCAGTTAAAATCTGTCCTTCTGTCATTCGGTTTACCATAATGTGAGTGCTTCATATGAAAATGTATATTGAATTTTTCAGAAAACTGATGGTTTCATAGTAAATATGAAGTTTTACACAAGTTTTATTCAAGAAACAATTGATATCTTTGAAACATAACCTAATCAAATGGAAAAGTCAGGACCAAATCCAATTAAATGATTTAGTCTGAATTGTCCATTTGATTAGGTTACCCTGTCTACATCTGCTTTAATGTGACTTAATACATAAACCTTATCTAACTTTCTTGAAACGATTCTTAACCTTATTGCTTTTTCAGATGAAGGAGCCAATGCAAACTCCCAAAACCGGGCCCAGTTCACCAACCTGGTGCATCTCTTCGGGGAGTTGGTCCGCAGGGATGTTTTCTCACACGATGCCTACATGTGCACCCTCATATCCAGAGGTCAATATTTATATTTATTTGTTTTTATTATGTTTGTACGAATGAAGCAAAGATTAATTGCCCTAGCAAAATAAGAACCTAAAAATAAGAAAAATAATTGCCCTAGAAAAATAAGAAGAAGAATCAGAAAAAATAAGTGAAGCTTAGAGCTGGCAAAAGAAGGATGAAAGCAGGATAAACACCTTAGAAATGAGATCACTAAGAAGAATGTGCGGGAAAATGTTGTATGATAGAATACCCAATGATGAAATAAGAAAGAAATGTAAGGCAGATGACTGCATCGTGGATAAAATTAAAAAAGGATGAGAGTAGAATGGTTAAAAAGTTGTACACAAGCAGCGTGAGTGGACAAAGAAGCCGAGGACGACCGAGGAAAACATTGCATGACCAAATTGGTACATGGTATGATGTATGAATGTAGAGGAAGCCCGAGAGGTATGCCAGGACAGAGCATTGTGGCGCATCCTCTCTGCCTACCCCTCCGGCGAAATGGCTTGATGGTTAGTTAGTTAGAAAATTAAGAATTGCTGGGCGCGCACATTCTGACTTGCTCAAAAAGTGTTGAGGAACTGTTTCAAGCTGCTGGAGACAGAGGCGCCTACTCTTAAGTGGTAGTCAACATCGGGGGGATCTGACATAATACCGAAAGAAGTTGAAGATGAAAACTTATCCGAACTAAACATGCATGATTTTCACACAGGTGACCTGCTGGGCCCCACGGAGCCGATGGGTCTTGGAGTGGGCGGGGGTTCCACCACGCCCATCGGAGGTTCCCTGGACCCTGTAGCCCATCACACGCCAACGCTGGATGAGGAGATCTTTGCGGGAATCGATCTCAAACCCAAAACCGACGTAAATATTATATCATTATATTTCTATATATTGAAAAGCAAATGTTACTCTATCTGTCATCTCTACGCAGCACATTATTCGATGTATTTTGAATATAATGTCACTGTTACAACGATATTTTCTTCCGAACCAAATCATTATAGCAATAATTAATTACAATAAAATCTCGATATAACGGACTAATTGTGGGGAGGGAGTGTCCGTTAAAGCCGAAAGTCCATTATAAAAAATAATTTAAAAATGAATAAATAATTTTATTTTTTTAAATATGTACACTGTATTTTGATATAAAACAAACAAAATTATATTTATTGTCTTCACAATACATGGACACTCATCGTGAGGACACGCTTGCTTTCGGTAATCCTGCTTTCATAAAAGAATCAAGTTTTATTTGCACTTTTGAAATTTTCTGTTTTGTTTTTATATTCAACTCTCAAATTACGAAATCGTCGAGATGTGATCTTACCTCTGATAACTTCATTTGTGTCGGTGTTGCTTCTTCTTCGCTATCTTCACTTCCATCCTCGGCATTATGTCTCAAATTCTAGTGCTAGATGTATTACCCGTGGCTCTTTCCGACTGAATTCTTGCTAGGTATGCTAAGCTACCAATCATTGGAGAGAAGGAGGAACATTCACTTGGGAGTTCACTTCTTTCAGCTGATTGGCGGCCGTATACAGAACTCGGATGTCCTGAGTGATGTAGGTCTATTTGTCCCTGATAATTCTTCCTATTCTTCTATTTGTCCCTGATAAACCTTCGTCAAAGACAGCACAGATTGTTTTATTTGCCACGCTGCAGAAACAACCTGCCAATGGTTATGCCTGTGGGTAGGGCAATCTTATTGCTTAATCGAATCGCCTCGGAGGTCGACATATTTCGTGATAGTGTGAGTTGCCTCAGGGATGCAATATCAATGTTATGATTATTTATAATTCTTAAACTTTTTTATTTATTTATATGTTTTTATGCTTCTCTTTTAAATTCTTATAATGTAATTGCAAACGATCTGGAAATATTTCTGTAATGTTTGTAATTTTTATTAAAATAAATTCAATGAAATGAAATCACGTGATTACCATGGCCGCTAAAAATTGTTAACATGCGGCGACACTTGAATTTAAGCATGTATAATATTAACAGGAGGTTTTTAATTTTTTTCAATTGACTGGATTGGACAAAAGTTAATCTATAACAACCAACTAACTAACCGTAGGCAGAGAGGATGGACTGCCATACTGCTCTATCCTAACATATCTCTTTAGATTCCTCTACAATCATACATCGTAACATGCACGCTTGTCGATGTTTCCGACTTTAACCGCCCTACCTCCAAGTAACTTTCTGAGAAACATTCTTTAAAAAATCATGTTTTTTATTAATTAAATTAAATTTTATTTTTTTAAATTACGAAACGTCAAAAACTCGACTGCACACTTCGCCTGCCCCTTGTAAAACTATCATACTTGTGAAGACTTGTACTAGTGTGCTGTTGGCACATGCGCATATCCCTAACAGTGTGTACATTTTGGGTACATTATTTTTTCTCAAGCGCGTACGTAATACGGGATAGCGCAGAATGATACAGTCAAAGTGTGTGTATCACGTACGTTCATATGTATAGCGCGGTTAAATGTGGCCGGCTTAAAAGCCAGCTTAAAAAAATACTAAAGTATTTGATTAATTTGGTCATGCCATACTTTCTTTGGTCTTCCACGGCTTCTCTTTCCACGCACACTGCTTGTTTATAACCACTCTTCTCTCGTCCATTCGTTCCATATGTCCAAACCATTTCAGGGATTGTTTTTTTGCAATCATCTGCCTTATATTTCTTCCTTATTTCGGTATTCTATCATATATCCCATAAATTCTTCTCAGTGATCTCATTTCTACGGCATTTATCCTATTTTCATCCTTTTTTGCCAGCTCCATGCTTTACTTCCATACATAAGGGTTGGCACTAGAAGTCCATTATGCACTGCCATTTTCTCTAGCTAGAGTTAATCTGTTGTATTTATTTTAATGTATGATGTGTCTAGGATCACGGCAGGATGGACTACGATGACGCCAAGATCGATGACGACCTCGACAAGCTTCTGCAGCACATCAAACAGGACCAGCAGAACTCCATGGATGCTCCCGACAGCCCCAAGGATCCAGGAGATGCTTCTCACGGGTATTTCAATTTTAATTTAACAAACATTTTATAAACTAACAGTTAGGCAGAAAGAGTGGACTGCCACACTGTTCTTTCCTGACATATTTCTCTCGCTTCTTTTACATTTATTCACTTTTATAATGAGCTACTTCTCTATATGAGCTGAAAGGGTTGAATGTAGGTGCCAAAATGAGCGGAGTATCAGTAAGCTGTCTATTGTATGCGCATAACGCTGTCCTACTTGCAGACAACGAGCATGAACTACAAGTCCTGGTGAAAAGTATGTATGAAGTATGCATATGCAATGATCTGATGAAGAATGTGAATAAGTCCAATCCCACCAGAATCCCACGCGCTGTGGCGCATCAGATTCCTGCCGGCTGCCGTCCTCCCCGGAAGACCACCAAAGAAATGGAGGGATAGCGGGGAATCAACCTCCTAAGAGAGGCCAGCCTGATTACAGGAACAGACCAAAGGTCTAAAAGAAGAAGATAAAGCTTGCTACCACGTGAATTACATTAATTTCAATGTAATTATTTGATTTTTGCACATTTCTTGAACTTAATATGTAACTTAATAAAAAAATTAATTTAATGTAACTAATAAGTTAACACAACATTTATTGATTCTGAGGCAGTACGAAGTTTGCCGGGTCAGCATTGTAAATGGCCTTTTTCATTTTCATTGATAATATCTTCACAAAAATGGTGCTATAAAAATCATCATACTTTAAAGTATTACGCAATGAAAGTGCTAACCCATCCAATGTGCTAATTGTGTCGCAGTGTGGAGTCTCAGATGATGGGCGTGCTGCCGCCTCCCTCCCGGCACCTCCTCTACACCACGCACTTCCCCCTGGCGTGGCACGACAGCGAGGGCGGAGCGCCCCCGCACGACACCAACCAGCGACACGTGCTGCTCTACGGCGTGGGGCGCCACCGTGACGAGGCCAAGCACCAAGTCAAGAAAATGTTCAAAGGTAAATGAAGTTTCTACTTTCCAAAATGACTCTTTCTTAAAAAAAATAAAATAATATTTTTTAGTTTTAATTCTAGGGATAGGTTTGCAGCAAAGTCTATTACCATCTTTGTTGGTTCTTGGGATGCCTTTTAGGTCTTCAACCCTTACCACTCCATTATTTTTTTATATTGTTTGCCAGCCAACTCTAATATAAATAATGTCAAAATATTAATTTATTGATAGGTAGTTACAAAAAAAATCGTTAAAAATTCATTTGTAAGGATTTATTCTTCAAATAAAAAACAAATTACAAAAAACATTATGGACTACTTGTAGTTTTGCATAGTATGGTACTTTTTAAACAATCTCCAGGATGGAGACCAGGTTTTCTGGAACAGGTCTCACAAAACCACACTGTTTCCCATCTTCCCCCTGGAATCTTTCTGTTACTGCACACAGTACAGTCTTTAGAACCTTTGTCCAGTTTCGCAATGAAGTGAGGCTTGTACTCTAATCTTGATTGTATATTATGAAACTGTTTATTACACAGATATCCAAGAGCCAAAAAACATCTTTCTCCACCATTTAAAAGTTTTTTTTGGAATGGATAGCTGCTGGCATAGTGATCAGCTCTATCGACTACTCCCATTTTTGCTGTATAATCTGCTATGGCAACTGGTTTTGTAATTTCCTCAATCGTTCCTCGCGCTCCGGCTTTGTATGTACCTGCTAACCATTTTTGTGTCACCATTATGGAATGAAGATAGCATGTGGACAGTCCTCTTGTCGTATCACACGAAGTTCCCGCATTTTAGGTTATGTGAATTTGCAAGGATTATTTTATAGTAAAATAAAAACGGAAAACAATCAAAATCTTATTAAAATATGAAATTAAATGTTTTTTTAACGAATAATCACAAAAAAGTCAAGTTTTGCGCGCGAAAATACATCGCGCGCGCAAGTCTTATCTTGTCGGCCGCCAGCTGACAACTGAGTTGAAGCGTACACATAGCGATGTTGGCTGGCATTCGACAAAGGAGTGGTAAGGGTTAATGTGGTAGTTACCCGTCACTTTTTATATTTTTGTGTACAACAGGTTATTTGAACCAAATTACTGTATACAATTTGTTTTACCTTGATGATCTCATGACATGTGAAAGGTAGCTAATCGGACCGAAGACAGTGTGAGAATTACAACCTTATTTTTGGGAATCGAACCTGGGACCTACGGTGTGGCAGTCATAGCTGTTGCCACTCTGCCACGACGGTCGACAAATTTGTCAAAATCATTAGTTTTCTAGAAGTTTCATTATATTGTATTTTATGGGAGTAACATGTTTTTCAAATGTGATCAAAATGATGACTGTAGAAGAAATATGTTTTTTGTTTCTAGAAATCTCCAAGCTGTTTTCCAAGAAGTTCTCCATCGACGTAGCTGAAGGCGGAAAAGTGAAGAAACATTCTCGGAGTGAATTTAACTTTGAAGCCGTCACACAAAAATTCCAAGTGAGTCTGACATGAAAATTTAGTGATGTCACTGCAAGATATGTATTATAATCAGTGGTGTGACAGCCCATCATGAGCCTTGACCTCCTCCAAAAATTTTCACCACTCTTACCGGTCTATCACTCGCATCCTCCTATTTACAGCTTCAACAGGTTCGAGATCGCCTTCGCATTCTCCAATTTACAACTTCAACCTGAGATCTCCTTCACATTTTCCAATTTACAACTTCAACTGCCCTTGGCATTCTCCAATATACAACTTCAAGTGCCCTGAGATCCCTTTTGCATTCTCTAATTTACAACTTCAACCACCCTGAGATCCCCTTGGCATTCTCCAATATACAACTTCAACTGCCCTGAGATCCCTTCCGCATTTTCCTATTTACAACTCCAAGCGCTCTGAGATTGTTTTCCATCTGTCGATAATAGAAGATATTATATTGCTCTGTTACTCGCGGCCAGGGAGTTCTTATTCTTCCTATAGTACCGTGTCAGATCTGTCTGATGTTGAAGATCACTGTGGCTCAAAACTTGTTTGGTCATCACTGTGTCTGCCCTTGCTTCGATGCCATATGTTATTATTGGTATTACGCATGCTTTAGAGATTCTTATCTTACTCTTAATGGCCATGTTTTTCCATATTGTGGATTTTAGAGCGCCAGAGATTGCAGCTGCCTTGTGTATCTACCTGCCTGCATCTATTATATGTATACTTAAAATAAAGAATAATTGGTGGCGATGAGGTTCGCAACCCATCACACCGCGTCTCCCGCGGAGCGAAAAGAGAAGGATGGAGTGCCGCATCAGTAAAAGTGTGACAGTCCATTCTTTCTGCCTACCCTTTCGGGGAGACGGCATGATGGTTAGTTAGTTTTAGTTAAGAATAATTCCTATTTTTAATGGTCGAGTAAAAATTATAAATTATTTTTATGCCTATTTTTTCGAGCATCAGGGTGGTGTAACCCCTTAAGCCAAGTTATGAGAATTAGGACGACCAAGTCTCGTGAACTATATAATTAACGGAAGTATATAATCAAAGTATTTTTTTCTACCCAGGCTATGAACTACTTTGACCAGCACGTGGTGACGTGGCAGTGCGGCAACACGGTGGTGGAGATGCTGCAAGCCTTTGCGCTGGGGACCTTCAGCTATCTGCCTGTGCAGGAACACGTGGCTTTCCTCTTCGACCTGATGGAGCTGGCCGTCAACGTCTATGGACTCATCGACATCTGTATCCAGGTCGGTAAAACTATCATATTTATTCTTCCAACAGTCAGGGCTTTCAGAAACATCTGAGTCCTAAGAATTCCCTATTGGCATGATCAGGTGTTGCAAACAATGTTGATTGTAACACTTGATGATGCCACAAAATTCACAAAACATCACTCGTGACAATTTCATAAAAATAAATTGTGAGACGCATAATAACAGTGTAAAAAATTGTTTTGTTTTAGTTAAAATAATGGATACAGTAGACGCTCTCTTAATCGGCGCCGCTTTAACCGTCCCACAGCTTTAACCGGCCTCTTCTAGGCCTACTTTTTAATTTTTTTTTGGAGTGATGTGTGTCTTTTTCCTGTACATACTTTTCACTGTACATACTTTTCACATACTGTGAAATGTTAATTTTTGATGTGTGAGTTTCTAAAACAGAATAAAAGTTCTTTTCTTCCTTGCGAAAGTGTTTTTAAATGTGTTTTTCACTACCTTCTCTTTAACCGGCTTCGACCGGCGGGTCGGTCCCGCCAAGGCCGGTTAAGAGAGCGTCTACTGTAATTATCATATTTTCTCTGTTGATATCAGATTCTGAAGGAACTCTTGGAGGTGGAGTGTGTGCTAGCCTCACGCAGCCCAGGACAGGGCCTTCTGAGGAGCTACACAACTTCCCTCGCTCTCTACGTGGTCGGTGTACTCCGGAGGTACCAGTGCTGTCTGCTATGTGAGTACAAATCTTCAAAACCATTACCAAACTTAGTAATATATTCTATGTATGTGCTATTATTTATATAACAACGCTTCTCAAATTTTATAAACACTTGGTTTATCCATTGCTGAAATATATATCGCACCTTCGGTAAGACAAGGGCATAATTGTTCAAAATTCTCAAAATGAGTTAAGTATGGCAATGTATTTTAAAAACATCCCTTTATCTGGAGGAACGAAGTCGCTCATTAAGTTCAGTCTCATTTAGCCAGAGGGCGATAGTGTATGATCAATATAGCCACAATAACACCATATTATTCTTCAAAAATCTCAAAATGTCTAATGAAAAACTACAAAACGTGCAATTGTGCCCTTGTCTTACCGAAGGTACGATATGTGTAATTGCTTTGAATTATTATTTTAAAATCCGTTGTCTTCTGTTTTTCCGTTTTCTTTTCTTTGAAAAACGAAAATCAAAATCAATTTATGTCTTTACTTATAAATCATTCACCAACATCTAAAAAAATCTTTATTTTCCGTCTATTGTAATATGTTTAACTTTGTGGTGGTTAATTTATTTAGCCAAAAATAAACAGTTGTTAAAACAATGTTTTAATTCATATGTTAACTAATCACAGTCAATTCCATGCATCATTAAGTAAAATTAATAAATTAATAAATGGAACCTTAAAAAAAACGGTGGATACGTGGAGTAATAAATTATATTTAAAATTCTAAATTTGATAACATTTTGAAGTTCTTGCCAGAGATGGATTGTTTTAAGTATCTAATTACAGTTACTTAAAAGAACGGTGGATATGTAGAATATAAATTAAATAAACACAAAAGTCCGGATCGTCCAGCTGACAACATGTGCACCATCTAAAAGAACATTATGTTATATTATTTTTATTTTATTTTATATCATTGTATTTTATATTATTTGTTTAAGATTTATTTTAGGACATTGGACGATCGAAGTGTGCGCGGGAGATGCCTTTTGGTGGCGATGAGGTTCGCAACCCATCACACCGCGTCTCCCGCGGGGGCGAAAAGTGAAGGATGGAGTGCTGCATCGGTTAAAGTGTGGCAGTCCATTCTTTCTGTCTACCTCTTCGGTGAGACAGCGTGATGGTTAGTTAGTTCGTTAATAAACTGAACTGTTACGTAAACAGTTTTAAGAAAAAAATCTATGATATTTTTGCTCGGTATAAATGTATAGAGAAAATCCTAAACTAAAATTTCAACGAATCTTTCCTCATTGCATCCAAGATCTCGCTATTTCCGTGATCGTAATAACTGAGTTAGACTGTAGTAAGAATAATCTTCTTCTTCTTCAGCCTGTATTGACCGTCCACTCCTGGATGTAGGCCTCCTCTCGTATTTTCCATTCTCTTCTATTCCGAGCGATCCGCATCTAGGCACTTCCCGCACTTCTTCGGACATCGTCGCGCCAACGCAACTGTGAGCGCCCAACTCCACGCTTTGCCGTCCTTGGCCACTAGCACAGCAGTCGCCTTGTCCACTTTTCATCTGGATCGCGAGCGACATGTCCCGCCCATCGCCACTTGAGGGTTGCGGCCATTTTGATAACATCGGAAACCTTTGTCCTGACTCTTATATCCTCATTTCTGAGTCTGTCCCGTAAACTGATACCCAACATGGCTCTCTCCATTGCTCTCTGAGTGACTCTTAGCTTGTTGGCACTTTTTTTATGACATTGTGAGTAAGAATAACAACCAATTATAATAAAAATTTGTTGACCTTCGGAAATTTTGGAAATTGCCTTTTCAGTGTCGACTGAGCAGACGAGTGCTGTGTTTGAGCAGCTGTGTCGCCTCGTGAAACCGGTCATCAACCCGGGAGACTGCAGCTCGGCGGAGCGCTGCATCCTGGCGCATCTGTGTGACCTCTACTCCGTCTGCATCAACCTTCGCTCCAAAACCCATCAAGCGGAACCCTTCTCAAACGCCTATCCGAAAATAAGGTAATGACAACATACGATAATATTGGTACAAAGCCATTTTTATGAGAGTTTCTCTTCAATAGAGCATTGTGTCTGGAACTTTCTTTTTAATCTGGAAAGTCTTCTTAAGTAAAACATATTATAAAGTGTCAAATGCTAGTATTTCATTTCATTTTATTTTTATTTTATTAATTTGTCATGCATCTTATGTTTCTCGCTCTTTTTATTAATCTATTATGCTTATTATTGTGTATCTCCAACTTGTATCTTTAGTGTATTGGAAAAAAAAATCTGTAATGCTTTAGATATGTTTAAAATAAATAAATGAAATGAAAGTATAAGAAGTGAATGCGGTGCGAATGAAAGTGTTATGAACAAAATAATGAAAGGGTTGTTAAGATAGTTTGGAAACATGGAAAAAAAGAGTGAAGACAGAATGGCAAAGAAGTTATATGTAAACAACGTGAACAGAGCTAGAAAAAGAGGAAGACCGAGGAAAACGTGGCACGATCAAATCAATCAAATATTAAATGTCGGTCATGTGAGAAGTCTGAGAAACTGACCTGCGTGCATGACAAGATGTATTAATGTAGAGGAAGCGAAATAAGTATGTCAGGACAGAACAGTGTGGCGGTCAGACAACAGACAGCTTACTGACACTCCGCTCATTTTGGCACCTGCATCCAAACCTTTCAGCTCTTTCATATAAGTGTGTAAGATGTGCATATAAATCATAAATCTGATCTATTGAATGGCCCTTGCATTGTTCACTCTTTGTTATTGTTGAAGAAGAAGAAGAAGAAAATGTCTGTTTTGCATAATCAAATATAAAATAGACGTTTGCATTATCAAATGATAATGCCATAGCAAGGCTAAACATGGCATTTCCATAAAATATAATGAAACCTATAGAAAACAGACTTTTTCATTCGTATTAATTTATTATTTACAATGAACCAAGAAATTTCATTAATCAGCATTAATATATTGTACATTTTTCTGCTTTCAGACAAGTGCTGTACGCGGGCTTAGCGCCAACACCATCCAACTACGTCTACAATCCTCAGTTTCTTAGTGAGGTCTTCACCAACCCCAGGAGAGGTGGTAAGATTTATATTCTCCTTCCTACTTTATTTACGTTGTGTCCCTTCCTTCACCTTTATTCTTTTTGGAGTACCATGTCAGGTCCCTCCGACATCGGCTATCACCCTGGCGTAGATCTCTCTGTCCTGTGCCAGACGGTTCATAGTGATGTCCCGAGAGTTTCCCCTTGCCTTCTCTGGAGGATTTTCTGTCTGGGTTACCTTTCCTTAGCTGGGAGTATCCAGTTTTATGACGCTGGAAATTCGCCTTTCGCCCTCTTTATATCTGTTATGACAGTGGTCACATTGCCCGAGGTTCACGGGGCCTGAGAGACCACTCGAGGGCGCTAAAGAGTTAGACTTGGTATTAGTGTTGCGGGTATCGTTGCAACAAGCGGCATTACAAAATTTTTAGGGGCATACTTTCCATCAAAGCATACGGAATACAAAATTGCTTCTTCTTCTTGTTGGACAACTTCATGACTATTATTACTTCGGATAAGCAGCTCTTAACTGAACCATTCTCGAAAGTTTTCTAGCCAAGATTTTCTTCTTCCCCCTACACTTTGTTAACCTTCAATTTTATCTTGGATAATCAGTTGCAGCACTTTTATTTATCGTTTCTCATAACGTAGCCGAAGTATTCCAGTTTCCTTTACTTTATTTTGGCCGCCAGAACCAATCTGCCTCTAGTGACACCGGTGGGAAGAGAAATTAATCTGCTGAACACGGTTTTCGCGGAGATCGACGTCTTTCATATTAGTGAAAGTAGGTTCAGGGGACAAATACTCTCGACTTTAGAAAGCATCTTATCTTCTTAATGTCAAACCATCTCTAATACATTCCTGGTATTATGTTGTATTTTTATCATATTTTACCTGTACTCAATAGATGCCTTAAACTTTTTCCTGTTTGTAATGTCTTTTGAGTTAATAAACTGATTTGATGTACCAAATAAAATAAAATTAATCTCATTTCTGTAAGTTGCGCTGTTTTTTTTAATAGCCCTTCAAAACTGCAATGTCTGCCTTGCCGCACCCTGTAGATGTTTTGATTGCAATGTTTATCGATGTCAATTTTAACATCAATAAAGGTTTTGTCACAACTGAAACATGTCTGAAAAATGTGTAAAACAAAAAGTGTAATAAACTGTTATAAAAATATGAAGTGTACAGTACACTCCCGATTTTCTAGGGGTCGGGTTAACCAGTTAGCGGATTAAGCGGGATATTTAAAAAAAATATTTTATAAAAACAAGAATATTTCACAATAGTACTTATAATGCAAACAAAAACTCAAATCTGTCACAATGACAATGACATATAATGCGTTTAATTCACATTTGCGCCACCGCCAACATGCGTTTGTGGCAATAAAGCACCTGCAGCATAGTTCATACTCATAAAACATTCTTGTTAATTTTGTTTACTATGAAAAAGTGTATTTGGTATAATGGATAAACGCAAACAAGTCGTACTTTCAATTGAACAAAAACTCAAAATAATTCAAAAGTTTGAAAATGTTGCAACCGTTAAATATGTATTGAACCGCCGGTCAAAAAGTGTGACCCTGTCAACACGTGCATCTTACTAAGTAAGTATACATAAACGCATATAGCGTAGTTTTAAATTTCTCTTTGTTTACATTTTTAACCGAGAAATATATTATATGGGATTTTTTTTCACCATCCATCCCGGAAAATCGTGAGTGTACTGTAGTTATATTTATTCAAATAGAAGGTTACCCACCGCTTACCCAAAGCTGTTATAAGACGCAGCGGCGCCCTTTTGTTAGCTTCGCTCATGCAATCCCTAGGCCCATCTCCCGTCCGTGTGGGACTTACATTAACTGGGGAATGCAACATTCCAACAAAAGCAAGAAGGATTTCAGGCTTCATCTAATCTTATGTCTTCTTATTATAATTTCCAGGTAAGATAGACATCTCATGGGCCCGACAGCTCTCGGAGTCGCAGAACAACCGGTACAGCTTTGTCTGTTCCGCCATTTTAGCAGTGTGCAGAGAAGTCGACAATGACAGGTGTTTATATACATTGTTTTAGTGGAAACATTGTGATACTTAATTTACAGTGTGGAATTCCATAATGACAATTTTTTTATGAATTAAAATACTTCTTTTCCACTTTTGAGTTTATTTTTCTCAACGTGTTTAAAAGGTTTTACACCTTCATATTTTCTTGAGATGTTTAAAGGTACCTTCATACCCAAAGGTGGAAACAACGGTATTTTTATTTATAAAAATTCATCATATTAAATGGATAACAAGGCATGTGTTCGCCTCATCATGACGTATGGAATAGAGGTCAGAGCCGATACCAATAGAACCTTCTTAGAGTAGCAGAAATGCGAACCCTACGCTCCATCGCAGGCAAAACCCTCAGAGATCGGATCAGAAATTAAACGATAAGGTCTGTCTGTGGTGTTCTGGACATAGTGAGATGGGAAAGAAGCAGAAGGCGCTTTTGGAGAGACCACGTGGACCACATGGAGAACACAAGAATTACAAAAATTGGGAAAGATGAAAACCCAAGCAGCAAGAGATTACCAGAAGCCAAAGAGATGGAGAGGTGGCTGGATATCATCATCCCAGGACAGCCCACCGTCACAAACAGGTCATACGACCTAAACTAAGCTGAAGAAGAAGAAATGGATAATTAATATGAATGAAAATGTCTGTCTTCTAGGAGTTTTATTATATTTTTAGATGAAATTACATGTTTCGCGCTTCTAAGGCATTATCAAATGTGGCGAGAATCAAGTCAACATATTCCATCTAAAAATATAATAAAACTCTTTGAAGACAGATGTTTTCATTCATATTAATTATTTAACATGGAGTTCTACATCATTGGTCAAGTTTAGATTCCCGAATCACGCCCTTAATGCTTTCTTTTTCTTATTCTTCTTGTTCCTCTCCTATCAGAGGTTGGACAAAATCATGGCTATTTCAACCTGCTGGTTCGAAGGTTTTCTGGCTAGGATTTTTCTTTTCAGAAAGCTTTCTTAATGTTTTTTTTTAAGTTTTTTGAACTTGTAATAATTGCAATGCATTATTTCTAGGGTGAATGATATAGCCATAGCCTGCTGCGAGATGACGGCTTGCTGCGGGGGCCTCTCAGCCGAGTGGCTGGGCGCCCTCATGGCCCTCTGCAACAGCTCCAGCACTCATCCATCGGCTGCCTTCTACCCGGACCTCGTGATGCAGGTGGATGTGCAGGACCTGTCCATGCACAACTCTCTGGCCGTGTTCACCTGCATACTCATCGGTGAGCAGACTTCCCTGTTGGCCCTTTCCCTTGCTGTGCCGTGTATTCAATACACATTTAAAATCATCCATTCAGGGATCTATTGAGAACCCTTTTCTTACACACAAATGAGACAAAACAAACAAAAAACATTTAGGCGTCTCATTTGGACACAAAATGGTAAACAAAAATACAATATTGATATAAAACTAAGAGATAGCATATGAGTATCTCAGAAGGATCCCAAATATGTCGATATCAGTGAAGCAGTACTCTTTCCAGAATTTGTAATATATTTTTTACGAACACTGCCATTCAACATCCGAATTACTCTTTCTAATGGCATCATCAAAGGCAGGTTGGTTCTGCGTGATGGAGCAAATAACAATTGATGTCGGCGCTGTTGCAGGTCCTATTTTATTAAAAACCTATTTGTTCCAGAACATAGGGGTTCTCAATAGAGTCCCGAATCAGTTCGAAAAAATGTGTCACTGTAAATCCTTCTCTCCTCAGTTCAAGGGAGTTATACTCTAGCGTACCCAAGACAAATGCCTTTGGATAGAGCCAAGGATATACCGCGTACTCTCTCAGATAGAGGGTTCTCGATGTTATATGTTGACGACATTCGTGGCCGAGTGGTAAGTGCTCTGACTGTCACACCAAATTCCCGGGTTCAATTCCCGGCGATGTCAGTGGGATTGACACACTGTTTTAGGCGATAGATTAGCTAGAGTTCATTCACAAATTGAAAGAAGATTGTAAATGTGTTAGTGCGTGTGCGTACGCGTAATGAGTAGGGATGAGCAAAACGACTCATCTCAGGGATCTGATCTAAACGGATCGCTCAGCAGAGTGAGTCGACTCTTTTTCACGACTGACGACTCACTAAAATCAGATTTGTAACTCCAAACTCCAATGCCGCGCCGCACAGTGGGCTGAAAATGAAGCTCCATAGACTTAGCGTCACTCGAAAATCAAGTACCTAATTTCATCAGATCAGTACCAAGATCAGATCCCTGAGATGAGTCATTTTGCCCATCCCTACTCATTACGCGTACGCACACGCACTAACACATTTACAATCTTCTTTCAATTTGTGAATGAACTCTACCTATCGCGAGCCAAATCGATGTAAAGGGTAGATAGCTATACCCTTTACATGGATTTGGCTCGCGCTGTAATGATGTAAAGAGCGATTCAACAAAATAATAATTACTGTAATATATATGATTTATTAAAAATAAATTGAAATTTGTTCCAGCCCGGCACTGCTTGTTCCTGGAGGGGTTTGTGTGCAACGTAGCTTTGCCCAGCTTGCTTAAAGTCTGCAGCGAGGGGCGAGCTGAGGCTGGTGCCCGCCTCACTTGCCACTTGCTGCTGCGACTCTTTAAGACTGTGGAGACTCCTCAACCAGGTACGAAATGAACCTACCGTCATCTGATAAATGTATTCATCTACATCAGTTGTCATTGCAAACACAAGTCTATCTAAAAAAGCTAAAATGGCAGTGCACAATGGTGTTCTTCTACCGACCCTTGTGTATGGAAGCGAAGCATGGAACTAGCAAAAGAAGGATGAAAGTAGAATATATGCAGCAGAAATGAAATCTCTTAGATGAATGTGCGGAAAATCTGTGTACGTTAGAGTGTCAAATGTAAATACAAGAAGTGAATGCGGTGCGAATGAAAGTTTTATGCAAAAAATAATTCAGGTGATTTGGATACATGTAATGAATTATTAAAGAAAGAACGGTAAATGTAAACGGTAAGGTAAATTATTGTAATGATCTAAATGGAATAAGAAATAGAGGAAGACTGAGCAAATGTTGCTCTCGTGAGGAGTCATTCAAACTGATGTGCATGCTTGACACTATGTGTGAATATTGAGGCAGCGAGAGAAGCATGTCAGGAAGGAACAGTGTGGATAACCATTCTTGCTACCTACCCCTTGAAAAAACAGCTTGATAGTTTCAGATGTATTACCTTTACAAACTTTCCTCCATCCCTCATTTAGTATATAAGATACAGTTTTGTACCATTTTATTGTTAAAATTTGTACCCCCAAGAAGATGTTTATGAGTTCCTTCCGAAATCTGTCTGTGTACAGATTAATAAAATGTAAAAATACACTGTGTTTAAATATTTAATGAAATATTTTATATGCGTGTTTTTGTAATGTTACATTTATCATTTTCGTGTACATTTATCAAATGATAACAAAAAGCCGACACTGAGTAACGGGAAGAGGCAAGGAGAAAGAAGAAGATTTTTGTGCAAGTGTAAATGGATTTTGTATTCTCATCAGGCCTGTACTCTGTGTCGACGTCTCCTCACCCGGCGCCCGGCTCTCTGCACTCCATCCGCCTGAGCTGCGACCGCCACCTCCTGGCCGCGGCTCACAAGAACATACTCGTAGGACCCCTTCTCGCCACGCTCAAGGCCATTCAAGGTATAATGCACGTGGTAACATTCATTCATGCCAACATTTGTTTCTTCTAGGTAACATTCATTAATACTTGGCAACATTTGTTCTTATTTGGTAACGTTCATCCATACTTGGCAACATTTGTTCCTACTTGGTAACATTCATTCATACTTGGCAACATTTGTTCCTATTTGGTAACATTCATGCATACTTGGCAACATTTGTTCCTACTTAGTAACATTCGTTCATACTTGGCAAAATTTGTTCCTACTTGGTAACATTCATTCATACTTGGCAACTTTAGTTCCTACTTGGTAACATTCATTCATACTTGGCAACATTTGTTTCTACTTGCAACATTTGTTCCGACTTTGTAACTTTCATTTGGACCAGAAACTCATTTTGAACGGCCATTTTGGCTTTCATTATTTTTAAAGCTCCATTCGCTTTGTTACCCGAACCAACCCTTCTTTCCGAGAAGAAGAGAGATTGTAATTAATGTTGCGTTTCCAGTTATGGGCGATGCTACAGCTCGCGAGGGTAAATCCTCCTCCGGCTCGGTGAAGAAACTCACCTCCGGGGGCTGCGAACTGTCGCACATCCTCGGCACCAGCGACGCCAACACAGCCGACACCAACCTCGATCTCATGTCGTAAGTTATTCATTGCCAATATTACCATATTCACTCCTGACATTACGTGCATTAAAACAATTTTTTTCAGCACTCCCAACGATCACGAGTGGAATCGCAAATTCAATCAAACTATTATCGTGCCATAAAACACGTTTTTGTTATTCGAATTAACATCTCTGTTTTTGCATAATCATTGTTTATTAATTTTTATTTTCATAAGATCATATAAAAGATTATTTAATGTCATTAAAAAGTGTAGTTTTATTTCAATGGGTTAATACCACATACATAAAATTAATATTTAGAAACAGCCAATGCTCCAACTCAAAACAATCTCAGTATAATTTGAATTCCACTCAGCCTATTGTAGCTTTTCTATATTCCATGTTTGTTATTTGTCTATGGTAAAATTTTACACTAAAACACAATTAATTTTTTTTAAGCTGGCTAACAGCATCAAAATTATTAACTATATTTGAAATTTGAATATTATTCTATACAGGTTTCTATGATTGTTATGTTTTGCAGTTGGCTTGTCATATATTGTGGTATTTGCCCTACGAATTATGATCATAAATACGCAAAATTCATTATTTTAAATGTGTGAAAAGAGGCATTTAAGTCGTGGTCGTTCATATCGCGCATGTTTGTTCCTCGATGTGAATAGATAGTGTTTATTTTTGGCACATCATACCCGGAATTCAGGCTCACCCGACGGCGGACATCTTGGCAACATGGCACATTTGTTTTAGCACCGTTCCCTGTTTATGTTTTAATTTGAAATGATTTGGTTATAGGATGGTAGATCTGGATACATCCAGCGGCCGTAGAACTCCTAGGTTTGTTCTGATTTTATTTTATACACGACTCACGGCCCCCTTCACTGTCGCAGCGTTTGTGTCACATTCTCATCCATTCTCCAGGAGCTTACCCCCACTCTTCATTCTTCACGTCCTCCGCCACCCGCTAAATATTCAGAAGCTTTTCGGAACGAAAACACAGATGTCACCACTATGCTAAATCAACAATACACATTTTTCTCAATTTTGTGATATTTTTCAATAAATATCCATTTAAATAAGTAAAGAATATAATCAAATCAAATTCAAGTATAATTTTTATATATAACCATAGAAAAGTAATGTGAATGGTGCATTTAAAGTTGTCATCGCAAACAAAAACCTATCCAAAAAAGCTAGAATGGCAGTGCATAATGGTGTTCTTCTACCGACCCTTATGTATGAAAGCAAAGCACGGAACTGGCAAAAGAAAAATGAAAGTAGAATAAATGCAGTAGAAATTAGATCTCTTAGACGAATGTGCGGATGCTCTTTGTATGATAGAGTGTCGAATGAAAATATGTAAAAAAGAAAGCGGTGCGAATGATGGTGTTATGAACAAAATAATGAAAGGATCATTAAGATAGTTTGGACATATGGAAAGACTGTATATGATAGAGTGACAAATGCAAGTATAAGAAGTGAATGTGGTGCAAATGAAAGTGTTATGAACAAAATAAGGAAAGGGTCACTAAGATGGTTTGGACACATGGAAAGAATGAGTGAAGACAGAATGGTAAAGAAGGTATATGTAAACGGCGTGAACGGAGCTAGAAATAGAGGAAGGCCGAGGAAAACGTGGCACGATCAAATCAATCAAATATTGAATGTCGGTCACGTGAGGAGTCGGAGAAATCGACGTGCGTGCATGACAAGATGTATGAATGTAGAGGAAGCGAGAGAAGTATGTCAGGACAGAACAGTGTGGCGTTCCATTCTTTCTGCCTACCCCTCCGGGGAGACGGCGTGATGGTTAGTTAGTTAACGATGTAAATGGAACTAGAAATAGACCGAGGAAAACCAAACCTTTTATTTTATTATCAAACAAATCCTTAGGAAATGTATTTATTTTCCCCATATTATTAATTATAATTGTTTTTGTAATGACACTGTTATTTAAAATGCGCTCAGAGTGCAATCCATAGAAAGGGTAACTTGGTTGGCTTAATTTTAATTATAATCAAATGATTTTACTTCAATCTCTTGATGGAAGTTCATTTAAAATAATAATTAAATAAAACAATGTTTTTTTTTACTACTTCCACGTTTGTCTTCATTTCGATAGCGATCGGTTTCACCAGGCTTGCTGGCGTCGACAGTTTAGTCAATTTAAATTCCATTGCATTGAAAACAGAATGCTCTAAAACAATTTTACTAGCAATACAGTAGAACGTCATTTATCCGGACTAATTGGGACTGGGGGTGTTCCAGATACCGATTTTCCGGATAATAATATTAGTATACACATTATCTCGAATAAATAGTGACAAGTTGAAACTAACGAGATAACATGTTGAAACTCGCACACAGCAGGAGACTGACTGTCCTTAAAGTGCAGGGAGAACGAGAGGAGAAGAAGGAGAAGGATGATACAACCCACATTCAACGTTGTGTAGGTGTGGTGGGATAAGCTTAGTCATGCGTAGGTCACGGTACAAAACCCTTCATCATCTCGGCTTGTCCGGATAATTGACGTTCCGTTTAACTGACATCCGTATAAGCAACGATCTACTGTATTAAATTTTTTTTTTATAATGAATACAAATACTTGTAGACAAATACTGGATTTTACCCATTACCGGTTAATCATTAAGAATTAATTGTACTTACATCTACTCTCAATAGATGGCGCTAGTATATATTGAACTAGAATATGTGAAATGTTTCTCAACATGGTAGCATATATACAACTTTCAAAAATAATTGTCAGACGTGGTGTTCGTAAGAAGGGCGGAATGGGGAATGTTGTATTACATAAAGCGATCACTTAACCCAACGTCATAAGTCCTGTAAAAGCCTCGATCACCATATTCTGTTTCCAAATAATTTACATCTTTGTCTCTATTGAGATACAATTAATTCTTACTGTATTTAAATTCAGTAAATTTTACATTATTATTTTTATATAGAATCATGATTACTACCCATGATCTGTTTGTATATAAAGGAGTAAGTTTATAACAGTGTCACTAGTCTGTCAATGCCAGCGAGCCTGGCGAAACCGGTCGCTGTCGAAATAAAGACAAAAGTGGAAGTATTTAAAAACATCATTTTATTTCATTATTATTTAAAATTAACTTCCTATTTCAAATGTACTCTGAGTGAAATCCCTACAAATGGTAACTGGGACGGCTTAATTTTAATTTGAGTAGTTTTAGGTGAGTAGGTACTTATTTATAATTGTCCTTCTGAATATTTGCGGGCGGCAACTCACGGAACAGTTCCACATTCGAAAGGTTTGCGTGAATTCACACCATCTCCCCGATCACTGCTTGCTCTCACTTCATAAGCTTTGTGTTTTGCGATTACCTCTTAAATCTCTACTCCGCGGGCTTCCTATCCCCTCTCGATGTTAGTGACCATTCTACACGACCACTCCGTCTATGGTTGGGTTGAACCTTCTATGGAATGTCCTTAGTTTACCTTATTGTGTGTATAATGTAATTTCATATTGCTTCGTGGGAAATGATTGGTTTTTTTGTAAATTTTCCAGTTTTAATCTTCGTTTTCAGCTTCTGTGTTCATCATTTTACATATTTTATTTGTATTTATCATGATTTTCCATTATAATATATATATTTCAATCTAATAACTTTCTAATATAATATAATGTGTATACATAAGTTTTTTTTTCAAAATAAGAGCTACTTTTCTACATAGCTTTATAACTTTACCACCAGATGGCACTGAAAAAATAACTTATGTTTCTTTGTTTGAATTAAACACTAAAAAGTTGCCATTATTTTCTATCACAGAGACTCTAATATCTGATTGACAGTAGTACCTACCTACTCTAAAGTGCATAAGTATTTTTTTGTTAATTATCTATGACTTACTGCAATATTCAAAGCACTTTGTGATTGAATCTTTTGGAAAGTATAACTTATATACACATTTCTTGTGTAAATGATTTGAAATCACAATCCTCCATTTTATTAACACGATTTCAAGTCATTTGTTTGATTTTATTTTGGATGTCCCATGTAACTTTTTCAATAGTTACAGTTTTAGTGTACATTTAACTGATTATATTTTAATTTTAGTGTGTAACTTGATTTTTTATTGCTAAGTATATTTTCACTTATTTCAGTGCGTAGGTCTCACAGTTGACAGAAAAAAAATCAACGGTTGCTTTTGGATATCGTAGTCTGTCGATCCTTTTTATCTGTGGACACCTCATTTCAAAATGTGACAAGGTTATAGATTAGCTACCTAACCCATGTCATGAGAATCAATATAATAGCTAAATACAAATTGTATACAGTATTTGGGTTCAAATGACCTGTTGTATACAATTTTTTTTTATTGCTAATGATATTATGACCACAAATATTTTTTGAAGTTTTTGTTATTAGTACTTTTGGTTTAAAATTGACGATATTTCTCGTAAACAAAATCAATTTTATCGCTATGAAATGCAAATTCATCCAGTTAAAAATGTGTTGATATATAGCAAAAGCTACAAGATTAATTATCGTAATTAGCTATAAAAGTGGTTTTATCGTGAAATCAACATCTAATAAGATAAAATAAATACAAGGGTTTAGTAATCTTGAAGTATTGTCTGTAACCTACAGTATTATCTGTAACCTACAGTATTGTCTGTATCCTACAGTGTTGTCTGTAACTCACATTATTGTCTCTAACCTACAGAATTGTCTGTAAGTTACAGTATTGTCTGTAACCTACAGTATTGTTTGTAATTTGTCACCGTGTGCTACCGCATCATTATGTACTGTTTTGAAAGTTAAAGAGAAAACTAAAGGTAACAGGATTTTTTTAAGTTTACCGACAATACTGTAGGTTACAGATAATACAGTTTTCAGAAAGAACTGTAGGTTTCAAAAATAACTTTAATAATAGAAAATATGATAGGTTACATTATACTATTTACGTTACAGAAAATTCAGTAGGTTATAAGGAATCCATGTGAGAGAAACTGGTATACGACAATCATATCTGAAATCAACCTTTGATTCATACTAATCTGTTTTCTTAGTTCTAACACTCCCGATTACTTGTACATAATTTTATATTATAGGTTATGTGAAATAGGTCATTATTAATTGCTTTATGAATTTAATAAAGAAATTTTGTTGTTGTTTTAGCATGAATTTTATAGGTTAAAACATCATTAAAAAATCTACTTAAAAAATTTCTATGTTTTTAGTTTATATACTAATTATATTGACACTAGTTAGAAAATAACTAATGAATACAATGATCCTTTTGTAAAATTACCCCTCATTTATTTAATTTAAATCAAGAACAAGATGCCAAAAAGTTAACAAGATATTTTGATTGTCATTTGTTTTCACAGTTTCCATTTGCTTATATTTGACATTAAAATAAAAGAATTTGTGATAAATGTATCTTGTAATGTAATCTAAATTAATCAGAATGTCCGATTCCTTAAATTATTGTAAAAGCGTGTCAAATCAAACAGCAAATGCAAGATGAAAATAATGTGAAAACAAAATGGCCGCCGTGTTTGTGTATTTGGGCATCTTCTTTTGTATTTTGATTTTTATGTAACAATGAATACTTATTTCATTGTAATTTGAATGTAAAAATAATAATGCTTTATTTACTTCAAATTTTAAGTATGGAATCATATTTTATAACCTCTGTATCCTAATCAAATGTGTTAAAAAAATCTTTTGGTTTAAGGTTTGTGTTTTAACCAACCCAGTGACAAATGAAGTTAATATTTTATGTTACTGAACAGGTTTTGTCATTAACAAATCCCCGACAGCTTTTGTCCTTGCTTGGTTGTTGTATCACTATTGTGTTAATTTATTTCTACAAAATGGAAGCCTCCACATTGACCACACATTCTTCAAATTATTTAAAAAAAATACTTTTCTTTCACAGGAGAACCAGAAAATGGCATCACTATTTATTAAATATGTAAAATAATTCATATTTTCAGGCATGATATTCATCACAAGGTCAATTAATCACAAAAATATTTGAAGCTTGAAATTTTTAAATCCGGAATGAATAAAAAAAGGAAACAAATGACACTGAATATTTAAATATTAGAATAATTAACAGCGGGTAATTTTCGAGAAACGTGCAAAAAAAGCAGGTTTTTTATTAATTAAATTTAATTATACATTCTTTTTGTCCTGTCACACTTCCGTGGTGTATAGAGCCTCAAGGAACCTTCTCCACCTGACTCTATCGCATCCCAAGTGAGGCCTGTTGCCTTGACCTCGTCCTGCAGGGCTCTTATCCAGGTGGCTCTAGGTCTGCCTCGCTCCCTCTTTCCTCCCATAGGGGAACAGTCTAGTGCGCCCTGAGCGATGCAGGCTGGGTTCCGTCTCAGAGTGTGACCGATCCACTACCATTTGTGTCTAGCGACTTGTTCTCTAATTGGCTTTTCCCCTGTCATGGTCCAGAAAACGGCATTTGACACTGTTTGGGGCCAATAGATTTTGAATATTGAGTGAAGGCACCTATTTATAAACACCTGGAGTTTACCAATAACGTCCGTGGTAGATTTGCAAGTCTCACATCCGTACAGCAGTACGCTTTTAACGCTACTGCAGAATATTTGGAGCTTGAGCTTTTTTCAAAATGATACTGGAACGCCATACAGGGCGAAGCATAGCGAAAGCTCCCCTTGCCTTGTTGAGTCTGCTGGCTACATCTTCCTCCGTACCTCCCGAGCCTGCTATCATACTACCGAGGTAGCAGAAACTGGTCGTGGTCACAAAGGGGACACCGTGGAGCAAGATTGGGGTGGAGTCATTTGTGTAAATTCTACGTTAATTTTCTTTTTTTAAATTACGAAACATCAAAGACTCCACTGCACACTTCGCCTGCCTCTTGTAAAACTATCATATTTGTGAAGACTTTTTGTACATTTTAGGTACATTACTTTTTCTCAAGCGCGTACGTGATACGGGATAGCTTAGAATAGTACAGTCAAAGTGAATGTATCGTGTACGTTCATACACCAATGGTGGTTAATGTGAACGGTAATAAAAGTTCATTCTTATGAAAGGACATAGTTTGTGTCAAGAATTGAACCCACATTCACATCAATAGTCAGATTTTATGTCTCCTAGACCATTACAACAGAAAAGTGATACAAAATCAATTAAATTCACTAAAACTATACCCAATGGTGACATGATCTTTAACATTGTAAATAACTTCTAACTTTATACATTTTGGATTAATTTATCAGTTATTTTTTTCCAAGAAAATCTCCATTCATGTATTAAAGTATAACAGAGTGACTAACTCGATAAATTGTTATTAAAAAATAGAGCCATAAACACATCAATAATGAAAAAAAAAACTAGTAGGTATCTACTTTCAGATAGAACACAAATAGTTAAAACAGAAAATCTGTAGTTGGCGTTTTATTGAAATAACTGGATATTTTAATATAGAAATAGATTAAACCGCTAGTCATTTTAACAATTGTATTGTTTTCTATGGGTTTCACAGTGTTTTAATATATATTGGGTTGATCGGAAAGTAATAAAAAATTTTTATGAAAATGAGAGGCGATTTTCACAAAATTTGTAATCAATTGTATGTTTTTCACTCTGGTCAAATACCTTTTACCATCTTTCTGGCCATGATTCCATGCTCATAAAATTAAAAAAAAATTATAGAGACCGGAACAAATAATAATCAGAAGGTGCCAGATCTGGAGAATACGGCGGGTGTAGCAGTATATCCCATCCAAGCTGTAAAAGTTTTTTGCGAGCTTACATACTTGTATGAGTTTTCGCATTATCTTGGTGGAACACTACACCTTTTCTATTGATCAATTCTGGGTTTTTGGGTTTAAGTGTCTTTCCAACCAACCCAATATTATCAAATTTCATTTGTATATTTTTTCATTGGACTGTTGCATATATCCAACCTTTTCAGACCTGAATAAGTATATATACAGTCGAACTTGCTTATTACAAGGAAGACGAAATTTATTGAAATTACTCATTATAAGTATTACCGTATGAAAGAGCTGAAAGGATTGGATGTAGGTGCCAAAATGAGCCGAGTGCCAGTAAGCTGACTCTTGTATGCGGATGACGCTGTTCTACTTGCAGACAACGAGCATGAACTATTAGTCCTGGTGAATAGTATGTATGAGGTATGCATGCGAAATGATCCAATGATGAATGTTAATAAGTCCAAAGAAATGATTTTTGAAAAAGAAGAAATCATGACAGTCTGCAACTGATGAAAATTTGGAGCAAGTAGATGAGTTTGTGTATTTAAGTAGTATGTTTACAAAAGATGGGCGAGTGGAGAGGGATATTGAAAGAAGGGTTGGGGCAGGCAACAGAATAAATGTTGCACTTAAGTTGTCATCGCAAACAAAAACCTATCCAAAAAAGCTATAATGGCAGTGCACAATGGTGTTCTTCTACCGACCCTTATGTATGGAAGCAAAGCATGGAACGGTCAAAAGAAGGATTAAAGTAGAATGAATGCATTAGAAACGAGATCTTTTAGACGAATGTGTGGATACTCTGTGTTTGATAAAGTGTCGAATGAAAATATAAGAAGTGAATGCAGTGCGAATGATAGCGTTATGAACAAAATAATGAAAGGATTGAGGAGTAAGTATGGAGAAAATCAGAAAATAACATGTCAACGAATGTTTCCTCATTACATTCGAGATATTGCTATTTCCATGATCGTAATAATCGAGTTCGACTGTATATATTTTTAATTATACAATATCCGCTAATCTGGGGTTTAAAACAAGTTTGAAATGATTGTGAACATTATATTTTATTTATGTCTGAAAAGGATAAATTAAGAAAGAAAAAAAAAATACTTGTGTACATTATTACAAATACATTATTTATAATACCGACCCTTATGTAAAATACTGTGAAGCATGGAACTGGCAAAAGAAGGATGAAAGTAGAGAATAAATGCAGTAGAAATTAGATCTCTTAGAAGGATGTATGATAAATCTGTATATGATGGTAAATAAGCGGTGAATGCAATGCGAATGAAAGTGTTATGAACAAAATATTACTATGGTTTGGAAACGTGAAATGAATTATAAAGAAAATATATGTTAATTATGTAAATGGAACTAGAAATAGAAGGAAGACCGAGGAAAATGTGGCACATTCAAATCAATCAAATATTAAATTTTAGCCACGTGAGGAGGCGGAGAAATCGACGTGCATGAATGGCACAATGTATGAATCTTGAGGAAGCGAGAGAAGTATGTCAGGAAAGAGCAGTGTGGCTCTCTGTTCTTTCTGCCTACCGCTTTGGGGAGACGGCAAGATGGTTAGTTAGTTAGTTTTTGTTTATAATGAACAATTCATTATATTTAAATCATTAAATATAAAATTATCACCGCGAATCTTAAGTGTGTTCAATTGTTGACCATTCAGACAAAACCAGTCGTCGCTGACGTCAATGGACAGTACCATGTCGCTGAGCGAGTTCGCCCGCCACGTGCTGGCCGAGATCTGCGGCGAGGAGTGGGTCATGCAGAAGTGCCTCCAGTCTCCTGAGGAGCTGTGCCAGCCGGACATGCTGCTCGATTCCATGCTGACTCCTAAGCAGGCGCAGAGGTGACATTTTTTTTAGTAATACTGGGTTCAATTCTATAACTAGGCTCTTCGTGTGTTGTCATCATCTCATGAACAGCGATGCGTCTCTTCCAGGTAAAGATGTGTCACTTTCAGGCAACGATGTGTCATTTCCAGATGCCGACGTGTCACTTCCAGATGCCGACGTGTCACTTCCAGATGACAACGTGTTACTTTCAAGCGGCGACGTGTCACTTCCAGGCGGCGACGTGTCACTTCCAGGCGGCGATGTGTCACTTTCAGGTGGCAACGTGTCCGATGACATTCGGCGACGGATGTTTCTTTCTCATTCTCATACTGCCGGTGATATGGCACGACGTAGGAGTTAAGCATACATTATCCAACACATATACGAGGTGTGGCAATTAAATTCCGAGAATTTGTAAATAAAACACAGGCAAATAAAATTAGCAACCAAAATTTTTTAACGGCCTTCACAGTAGTCCCTTCCTAACTTAGAACAATGTTTCCAACGTTTCTTCCATGATTGGAAGCAGCCTTGATAGTCCTCTAAAGTTAGGGCTCTCGAGAGGACGGTCGCAGCCTCCTGGATGGCCTCTACGCTGCCATGATGGGTTCCTTTGAGGTTCCTTTGAGGCTGTAGGGTGGATGCGGTAACGTTGGGATAATTTTTTTTTGCCAAATATTCCCTCAAAATCAAGGAGGAATGAGCCGGCGCGTTATCATGGTGCAAGAACCAGCCGTTTACGGAAAACACGCTGTCGCAGCCGTTCCAAGACTTCAACATAGAACTTTCCAATCACTGTCTGGCCCTAAGGAACGTATTCACTGTGAATAATGCCATGAATATCGAAGAAAATAATCAGCATTGCCTTCAGTCGTGATTTTGACATCTTTTCTTTCGTTGGGCGCTCCCCACCCTCTTCCACCCAATGTAGGCTTTGTCTACGGGTCTACAGACACTCATCTCCATACACCTGCCGTAACTTTCGTAGGATTTCTGCAGGTTTTACACCAGTTATGACCAAAAATCTGATCACAGCACGTTGCTTAAAAACTGAGTCAGTCATTTCTGCGACCGAGTTAAAAAACTTGTAGCCGAAAAACACCAGTAAAAAATGAACCAGACGCCTGATTACCATGAAATCTTCACCGCGACTGAGTGGATGGACCTATCTAACCAGGCCCATGCGCGCGCGCCAGTCATGCAGTGTTGCTGGTTTGCACACCACAACTAAATTCTCGGAATTTAATTGCCACACCTCGTATAATTACCCTAATGATGGAGAATGCAATGATCTCCAAAAAGTCGGTCAAAGGAGACAAATTACACGCGTGTACCCAAAATCCTAAAAAATGTGTTGCTACCAATCGTGAAAATTTACACAATTATATACAAATTAAGCAAAAATTTAGATGTACATAGACACTGGACCAGGAACTGTGACAGATATCACTTACCTAATGCACGAACTAAGACAGGACAATCAAGGATATTGAACAATGGACTGAAACTTTACAATGAACTACCAAAAGACACAAGGAGTCTCACTACAAATCAATTTAAAATATACCTGAAACATTATATAGTTACAAGTAAGATCTAAAAATATATCCATTTAACCCAATAGTTTTTTTTTTTTTAAATAAATTAAATAAAATATCTATGGTCCAAGGGCATCTCAAGGCATCTAAAAATTCTTCCAAAATTGCATTTTTAGTTTTGTGGTTATACCATTACCATGCTGTTACTATAAAGACGTTGGAAGTGTAACTGCCACTGTCTTCTGATGGTCACTTCTTTCTTCTCCTCCTCCTTTCTGCAGTGTCATCTCGCGCATATTTATGAACTGGTGTTCTCCATCTAGGTCTATCCTCTTCAGTCTTTTCCCAGCGTTCACTTTAAATTTTAGTATTTTAGAGGGTAGCATTTAGAGTGTGTTTGAAATGTATCCTCTGATCTCCGTGTGAACACTTTCCTTTAGTGGTTATGTTTTATAAGAAGAAAAATGGTGAATAAAACTGTTATGTTGAACCTGATTGTTTTGTGTTCCAGATTACTTCACATGATCTGTTACCCCAACTCTGCCAATCACACACAGCCGGACCTCGACCAGAGGACCATCATCACCAGAATCTTGGAGGTATTTATCTTTCATTATTTCATTGTTTCCTTTTATAATTAAATGCACATTTTTGAAGCGCCTTATTTATCATATTTTGAACAATAGTGTTAAACTTCATATTCAATATTTTATATTGCATGCATGTTACGGTGTATGAATATAAAGGAAGTGAGAGGTACGTCAAGATAGAGCACTGTGGCGGTCCATCCTCTCTACCTATCGTGCCTTAATATTAATATGCTAACTTTTAAAACGACGTTTTTGTGATGTAATCCTATAATCACCTCAAGGGCGCATTAAGATGTGTTTTAAATCTAAAAATCTAAATATGAACACTGCATCTGATATTCGCGATCAGTTAGAAGGTAGTATAACAAAATATACAAGTTTTAAATTCGGTATGAAACATGAAAAATATGGATTTTAGATCTGAAATCTGTCAGATCATTTCATCTAAGGTATGAAGGTAGATTGTTCCAAGCTGATGGGCCGGCTACCGCAAAGGTTCGATCCACAAAATTTGTACTAAGGCAACGCTTCGGCTCAACTAACCTTCCTATTGCCGAGGAATTCACGGAGCTTCGCTCGGCGAACTGTGGATTTCCTTGGATTTCATTCCATGTAGCGCTTTGAGGACTGTCCAGCAGAGTTTATACTGAATTCTTTCTGGACTTTTTACACTTGAAGGTTAATTAGTTAGCTAAAATCTTTTTTATATGTTATTCTAGAATCTGGAGCAGTGGTCTTTGAGGATGTCCTGGCTGGACCTGCAGTTGATGTACAAGCAATTTCAGCCTAACAGTCCGGAGCTCAACCAGTGGCTGGAGACAGTAGCCAGGGCAGCCATCGATGTCTTCCACGTCAATCCTGTCACCGCTCCCATGTCTGACTCCAAGGAGATGTGAGTACAACCCACACTTCTCATCCCTCGGCTCAAATATTTACTGTTGTCTGTATTCTATTCCCTATGCTTTTCCTCGTTGCTCTACATACAGGGTGCGGCAGCATAACTTCCTTTTTTCAAAACTTAATAAAACCCATTGTATGAATCCGAAATTTTTTATTTGTTTTTTATAATGTAGGCACATACCATAAAAAAATCACAAGGAGACAAATCAGGAGAGCGGGCTGGCCACTCCAAATCGCCCCTAATTGAGATGAGGCGTTCTGAAAAGTGTGAAATCCCATCACGGGATGGCTGTTTTGAGGGAACACTAACCAATAGTGTCAGCAACCAAACCTTATCTTAACTCAATCCCCTTCAATTCTTTTGGTATATATGTAACGATTTAGTCTCATCTTATTGTTATTTTTTTTACACTAAGGACAGATGTCTGCATTCCAAAACATGTTTGCAAAAAGTAAAAAAAAGGGTTGTGAAAATACAATATTTTCAACATATGAGCTAGTATATTTTATTTATTTAATAATTAAATAATACAATGTTTTTTAACTAGTTCCACTTTTGTCTTTATTTCGACAGTGACCGGTTTCGCCAGGCTCCCTGGCATCGACAGACTGTAGTTAAAAAACATCGTTTTATTTAATTATTATTTAAAATGAACTTCCATCAAGAGATTTCAGTAAAATCATTTGATTATTTATTTATTATTTTCATTGAATCGCTGCAAAGTGTAAAGCTATCATATTGATTCTCGTGACATGCAATAGGTAACTAAGTTATCGCCATTTTATTAGCATGTGAATTCTACACCAGACCAAAGACAACTTGTAAGAATTACTGTCTTCGCATAGAATCGAACCCAGGACCACAGTGTGGCAGTCATAGCTGTTGCCATTCTGTGCATAAAATCATCTTAAGATTTCTTCATCTGATGGTAATCTTTATTTCGCTATTACAGGCAAGCCGTGGAGAAGAGACGCAGCAACTCCATCTGGCTGGTGGCCCCACTGGTGTCCCGCCTGCCACCCGCAGTAAAGGGCCGCGTCCTCAAGGTGGCCGGGTTCTTACTGGAAGGCCCCCGTACGGACAAGAGTCCCCAGGGCTACAAAGGGGCTCAGGGGTAAGCACATTTAAGATAGTACATTCTTTGCATACAAGAGATACCGCTCAGACGGACTACTGAGTGTGTGTTCTCTCTTTCTTGATTGTTCATATGAGCATACGAGTGAGTTGCACTATTTATCACACAGAAAGTATCTTAATTCGAGCATTTATGAGTCATCTTTTAGGCAACGATGATCATTCTTCTTCTTCTTCTTTCGGTGCCGTGTCAGGTCCCCCTAACGTTGGCGATCACTGCAGCAAAGGCATCTATCTCTATCCTGCGCCACTTGGAACAGGTTCTGAACTCTTGTTATTCCTGTCCACTCTTTGATGTTCCGCAGCCAGGACAGCTGCCTTCTACCAACTCCTTGATGTCCCTCCACTTTACCCATTAATATCAGTCGAAGGAGGTGGTATTTTTCTCCCCTTAGCACATGACCCAAATATGAGACCTTTCTAATTTTCACACTCGACAACAACTCTCTATTGGCTCTGGCTCTCTGTAGTACTTCTGCATTACTGACCTTATCGGTCCACGGTATACGGAGTATTCTGCGGTATATCCACATCTCAAACGCTTCCAACCGGTTCATTACATTCACTTTCAGAGTCCAGGTTTCGCAGCCATATAGTAGAACAGACCATATATAACATTTAATCATTATTTATCAATGAAAGCAAAAATGGCCGTTCACAATGGAGTTCTGGTCCCATCCCTAATGTATGGAAGCAAAGCATGGAACTGGCAGAAGAAGGATGAAAGCAGAATAAATTAATGATATACGGCAGAATCTCAAAGGCTGATTGATATAAGAAAGGAATGTAGATCGGAAGAAGTTATGTATTAAGAACAAAATTATGAAAGGATCGCTGCGATGGTTCGGACATACGAGGTCTGTTCAAAAAGTATCGCGAATTTTATATTTTTTCAAAAAGTATTTATTTATTCATGAATATCTATTTTGTCCCCTTCAAAGTAATTCCCCTCGGATATAATACATTTATGCCAACGTTTTTTCCAATCCTCGAAGCACTTAAAAAAATCATTTTTTGTGATCTTGTTCAGCTCCTCCTTCGATGCCGTCTTTATCTCCTCAATCGTGGCGTAGCGTCGTCCTTTCATGGGCCTCTTCAGTTTTGGAAACAGGAAAAAGTCACAGGGGGCCAGGTCTGGGGAATACGGTGGCTGCGGCACCATTACTGTGTTGTTTTTGGCCAAATATTCGCGCACAAGCAACGATGTGTGAGCAGGGGCGTTATCATGGTGCAAAAGCCAGTTTTTGTTCTTCCACAAATCCGGGCGTTTCTGGCGGATTGCTTCGCGCAAATTGCGCATAACTTGCAGGTAATATTCCTTATTGACCGTACTACCCTGTGGCAAGAACTCATGATGCACCACGCCCCTGCAATCGAAGAAAACTGTGAGCAAAACCTTCACGTTCGACCGAACTTGGCGCGCTTTTTTTGGTCTTGGCTCATGCGGCAGCTTCCATTGGGATGATTGAGCTTTGGTTTCCACGTCATAACCATAAACCCATGATTCGTCACCAGTTATGACCCTCTGGAGCACATTTGGGTCGTCACGGACCGAGTCCAACATCTCCTGAGCAATGTTAACGCGATGCTGTTTTTGGTCGAAATTGAGCAATTTTGGCACGAATTTCGCGGCGACCCGACTCATGCCCAAATCATTGGTTAAAATCGAATGGCACGAGCCAATCGATATGTTTAGGTCCTCAGCAACTTCTCTAACGGTGATTCGACGATTGGCTAATACTATTTTCTTCACTTTATCAATGTTTTCGTCTGTTGTTGACGTGCTCGGGCGTCCGGCACGCTCTTCGTCGTTCATATCTTCTCGGCCCTCTGAGAACATTTTGTACCACCGATAAACGTTGCTTTGGTCCAAGGTAGCTTCACCATATGCCACAGTCAACATTCGAAATGCGTCCGCGCACTTTATTTTGTTTTTCACACAAAATTTGATACAGATTCTTTGATCCATTTTTTGGAATAGGCAAAAATCGAAGACGAGCCAAAACACATCCAAGTAAAACAGCTGTCAAAAATTAACTAAACATTCAAAATGGCCGACCTTGTCAGCATAAGTAAGGGACATGAGTACCAACATAACGCTACAAAAAATTCAAAAATCAAATATACGTAGCCAGCGGAAATTCAAAATTCGCGATACTTTTTGAACAGACCTCATATGGATCGCATGGATGGAGAAAGAATGGCTAAGAAAGTATACGTTAATGATGTAAATGGAGTACGGAGTCGAGGCAGACCGAGGAAAACACGACATGACCAAATTAATCAAATTTTAAAGGTTGGTCATGTTAGAAGTCGGAGGAATCGACGTGTATGACTCGTATGAATGTGGAGAAAGCTAGAGAGGTTTGCCAGGATAGAGTAGTGTGGCGGTCTATTCCCTCTGCCTTCTCCTGCGGTGAAACAGCGTGATGGTTTGTTTGTTTGTGTTTGTAATCATTCTTTGATGATCATTAGCATTTCTCAATAGTTTTTGGAATAACAATATCTTCTTCTTTTTATTTCTTGCTATAGACTTGTGTGATCTATTCTCCAGAGCACAAAACAGCGTCTAGTTTTTTGTAAACGCACTGTCACTCATACTATTGCAAAGAATCTCCCTGAAATAAAAGGACTCTATTCGCGTAGACAAGGTGTTATTCCATTCTGCATTTCAGGTTGTCGTCCAGTGGCGGGGCCGCGGGGGGTGGCGCCCGCAAGCTCATGGGTACAGCCGCTTCTGCGTTGTGCCACCAGCCCTTCCTGGCGCTGGTGCTGACCTGCCTTCGCGACCAGGATGACCAGAAGGAGGGCCTGCTCACCTCGCTGCACACGCAGCTCTCGCAGTTCCTGCAAACGGCCAAGGAGGTACCCTGCCCGGTTCTTACTTATGACTATAAAAATACTCCACTAAACAATTTTACGAGGGTGTTTTGAAAAGTTTTAAAGTGAGTCATCAACGCTGTCAATGCATATTTTGAGGAGCTTGATAAATTTATTTATTTATTTTTACATAATACACAAATGAAAAACATTTAGGCGACTCATTTGGACACAAAACGGTGTAACAAAGATAATTAGTATCAATGTCTGAATTGCTCTTCCTACTGGCATCACCAAAGACAGGTTGGTTCTGCGTGACGGAGCAAAGAACATTTGATGTCCATGTATTGACCAACCTATGTTGGCATCATCAGGTGCTACAAACATTAAAAAATACAAATTAAAAGACTTACTATTTTTAACTAAATACGTTGTGTTGAAATGATAATAGTTTTGAATTGATTTAAATTTCAGGAGCGCCAGGGTGCAGTGGAGGACTACCCCCTCCGTGAGCAGATGGTGGACGGGCTCCAGCTGCGCTTCTCGCTGCTGGGGGGCATGTTCGACACCATCCAGAGGAACGCCACCGTCACCACGGACTGGGCCATCCTGCTGGTGCAGCTCATCTCCCACGGAGTCATAGACTACAACAACAATTCGTAAGACACTTTATCAACATCGACTGATAAACAACACGTCAAAGATTTGGTGCTCAAAAATCGTCGATTGAAAATTAGAGAACTGGCTGAGACTGTTAAAATTTCATTTGGATCAGTCCAGAACATTTTGAAAGATGTTTTGTGCCTTTAAAGAGTGAAAACCCGTTTTTTTTTTTTTTGCCAAAAAGACTACATTTTTTGGAAATACAGCTTTACGTTGAAGTCTGAAACAATGCTCAAATGCCAAAAAATCAACTTATATCATTCCACAACCATCGTATTTGCCTAATTTAGCACCGTGTGACTTTTAACTGTTCCTTACTGCTCCAGGGACATGGTGTTGACATTATTGAAGAGATAAAAACCGAATCTCTGTACACTTAAAAGGCCATTCCAAAAATCACTTTAACAATTATTTCGAGGATTGGAAAAAACATGACATAAGTGTATTGTATTGGGAGGGGAGTACTTTGAAGGCGATGAAATATATTTAGAAGCATAAGTTCATTTTCAAAGTTACAATTTCATCTCACTTTTTGATCACAGTAGTATATTAGTAAAATGAGTCGAAAAATAAGTCAAGGAAGTTGGCAGAAGAAGGATGAAAGTAGCATTAATACCGTAGAAATGAGATCACTAAGAAGAATGTGCGGAAAACCATGTATGATAGAATATCTAATGATGAAGTAAGAAAGGAACGTGAGACAGATGAATGTGTCCTAAATAAAATTAAGAAAGGGTCACTAATATGGTTTGGACATGTTGAATGAATGTATGAGGGAAAAATGATTAAAAAGATATATACGAGTTGTCTGAATGGAAAAAGAAGTCGAGGGAAGCCAAGGAAGACATGGCAAGACCAAATTAATCAATCATTGAAAGGTCAATGTTCAAAGTAATATCAATCGACGAGCGCATGTGTAACGGTATGTGAATGTGGAAGAAGCTTGAGAGTTATGTCAGGATAGAACAGTGTGGCAATCCATTATCTCTGCCTACCCCTCCGGAGAAACGGTGTGATGGTTAGCTTAGTTTTGTGTTTATTATTATTATTTATGATGATTTTTATTTTAAGTGCACCGTTTTGTACATTCTATTACTCCCAAGGACGCATTAGGAAAAGACTGACCGAACAGTGCAGTCTTTAGAAGTTTTTTAATTATCCTAATACTTGATATTAACATGGAAGCTATTCCACGCCAACGGACCCGCAACGCTGAAAGCGATCACAGAAACTTGCTTAATTGGCTCTGACTGGAATCGTTATGTTGTTCGCATTTGTTTCTACTAATCGGAGTGAACATTGCCTTTCCATTGGCATAGGTGTCACGCAGAGGTCTGAAATATACGCTGGCACTCTCTGGTGTCGAGCCTTAAACACTCTCAAACACAATTTGTATTTTACTTGCTCCCGGATTTTGAGCCAGTGAAGTTCCTTCACCAGCGGCGTAATATGACAGTATTTTTGTTGCCCCATAATCAATTGAGCAGCAACATTGAATATGCTGTGTATTCTGCTTAATTGATTATTTGGCAATCCAGCGTACATTTCGTTACGATAATCTAAATGTGACACTACAAAAGAATTTACAAGGGACCTAGTTTCATCAATAGGTAAACATCACCTTATATTTTGTTGTCTCAATTGGAAGAAACCAGACTTAACAAGCCTGGATATGTGCGTATCGTAAGATAGATTATTATCTATATGAATACCTAGAAACTTTAAACTCTTTATAATAATAATAACAATAATATGCTAACTTTTAAAGTGCCGTTTTTGTGATGTAATCACCTCAAGGGCGCATTAAGACGTGTTTTAAATCTAAAAATCTAAATGTGACCGCTTAAAAGCGATCGGTTAAAAAGTATAGTAGAACAAAGTGTAAATGTTTAAATTGGATATGAAATATGAAAAAGATGGGTTTTCAATTTAGATCTGAAATTGGTCGGATCATTTACGCATCTGAGGTGTGAAGGGAGATTGTTCCAAGCTTATGGACCGGCTATCGCGAACGCTCGATCCCCGAAATTTGTACTGGGGCAACGCTTCGGCTCAACTAATCTTCCTATTGCTGAGGAGTTCGCCGAGCGAAGTGTGGATTTCCTTGAATTTAGGCTGTCCGTTATACAAAGTTCAGATATATAACTTGATGCCATTCCATGTAGCGTTTTGAAGACTGTCCAGCAGAGTTTATACTGGATTCTTTCTGGACTTTTAAGCCAGTGAAGTTCCTTGAGATTTTGTGTTATATGGGACTTTTTTGGAATACCTTTAATGAGTCTTGCTGCTGCATTGAACACAGATTGAAGTTTGTTTAGTTGTTGTTTTGGAATGTTTGCATAAATTCCATTACAATAATCAAGTTGTGACACAATGAAGGAATTTACAAGAGTTTTGAAAGTGTCATGAAAATGTCTCCTTTTGACGGATTTTAATCGTCTTAGGTGGAAGAAACTAGCGCTGAAACGCTTTGAAGGAGATGTTTCTATCCCTCCTATTTTCAAAGGGGATTTCAAATCTAAAAGATTTTGTGGCCGAGAAGAGGCCACCCATATGAGTTCTGTTTTTGTACTCTTAAACTCGCTCTATACATCGCACAGTATCATTCCGTGTTTTATCTTTCATCGAAATTGCATAATTTATAGATCAGATGATAATCAATGTGATAACCCCAGGTCTCTGTTCTCCGTGGTGACGGACATGCTGAGCACGCTGGTGCACTGGACGCTGGCCAGCGAGGGGGCGGCGGGGCCGGGCGGCGACGAGAACAAGAAGCAGTACCAGAACCTCATGAAGAAGCTCAAGAAGGAGGTGGGCGAGCGCCACGGGCCCGAGATGATGGTCGTCCGCCAGCTGCTGCCCCTGCCCAAGGTCACCATGGAGGTGAGACAATCCAATAACATCTTAACATAATATTTTTAATTATTAATTTAACCTAAAATCAACTAACTCTGCATTGTATTACATCATCATAATATAAATAGGCAAAACCCCAAATGTCATTAATAAAGTATGCGAGAATATTTTGAATACAAGAGAGCGAGAGAGGAATACTTCGATTTTTTCCAAAAGTAATTCGATATGCACACGGTGCGCATGCCCGAACGTTTTTTTTGTATTTTTTTCTGATTATTGTTGTATGATGGTAGTGAAGAAAACAAAAGGAGTACAAATTTGTTTTGTTATTGAGAAATTTTTATTGTGTGTGAATTTATTTAATCTATATTAAATATTAAAACGTATTACTAATTATGATTATACAATTTTTTTAAAAGCATTTATTTCTGTGAATATTTCAACTGTGTTTGCAATTAGTCACAATTTATTTATAGTAGTTTGTTACAACAGCTGTTTCGCCAATATAGTTACAAACAACTGTTGTTTGTAACACCTGATGATGCCAATATAGGTTGGCGAAACAGCTGTTGTAACAAACTCGAGGGTAGAACTGTTGCAACTAGTTTGAATATTAGTCATACCCTTCACTTTGGAAGCTTGGAGTTGGAAGAAAAAGGATATAAGTGGGATAAATGACGTAGAAATGAGATCTCTAAGGAGAATATGTGGAAAAACAGTGTATTATAGAATACCGAATGAAGAAGTAAAAAAAGAACTTAAAAAGGGGAATGGAAAAAGAAATTGAGGAAGACCAATAAAAACATGGCATGACCATATTAATCAATTACTTCTTAGGGATCTTGGAATCAAAATGATCTTGTCAGTGAAATAATGGGAGAAGTCAACAAGGCTTCGGCGTATCAGGTTGTCTCAATATACAAAACCTGCGTAAGGCCTATACTGACATATAGCATTGAGACCAGAGCGGATACTACAATAACGAAGGCTAAAGTGCGGATGGCAGAGATGCGAACGTTGAGGATGATAACAGGAAATACTCTTCGAGATAGTATGAGGAACACGGCTATCCGCGAAATCTGCATAGTGGAAGATGTCAGATGGGACAGAATATACGTGCAGAGGATGGATCCCACCAGAATCCCACAAGCTGTGGCACACCAGATTCCTGCCGGCCACTGTTCCTCCAAGAGAGGCCAGCCTGATTACAGAAGACTTAAAGGGAGCCAATTTGAAGTTGGAACCCCCCACCATTAGTATTTCATCTACAAACCTAACAAACTTGGATGGAGGTACTAGAAGATGGCTGCCAAAACCAATAATCTAGACGATACGCATGTGCTTGTTCTTCCAGACCAGACTCTTCCGACATACTGACACGGCAGAGGCTTTATTGTTCAATAAACAATAAATAAATTCTATTTGTTACATATTTATTCTTTAATTTTAGGTGATAGCGTGCGAACCAGTTGGCTGTTTAATGGACACCAAAGGAAACAAGATCACCGGCTTTGACAGCATCGATAAGAAACAGGTAACTCTTCGTTGGCATTAATTTTTTTAATTTGAAACGATATATACCAAACATCCATCTTTTCTACATATTCTTATTTGCTAGTTTTAATCCTTGGATTGATGATGGTTAGAGCAAAGTGTAAAAAATTTTCTGGTTCTTGGGATGCCACTTTCGTAGTTTTCCACACTTCGTATACAGTAGGTTATTTGAACCCAATTACTATTGATTCTCATGACATGTGATAGGAAGCTAATCTATCACCATTTTATTGTCACGTGAATTCTAGACCAGACCAAAAACAGTGTGACAATTACACTATCATCGCCGGGAATCGAGCCCGGGACCTTTGGGGTAGCAGTCAAAGCACTTACCACTCGGCCACGAAGGTCGTCGTTATAAAAGGTTCACTACATTGGTTTGGATAGATGGAATGCATCGATGGTGAAATAATGGTTAAGAGAAAATACAGACATGATCAAATCAAATTTTAAAAGATCATTTATTTAAATTTAATTAAACGAGTGGCTTTGCTTGTATGACTACTATGATTGTGAAGGAAGCTAAAAAGGTTTGTCAAGATAGAAAAGTATGGCGGTCCATTATTTCTGCCTAACAGAATAACTGTTTGATGGTTTGTTGTTTTGATAAGAATGTTTTTATTTTAGTTTAGTCTAATGTGATGTTTTTAATATTTCAGGGTCTCCGGCTGTCTGATAAGCAGCGCGTGTCTGCCTGGGAGGTGGTGGAGGTGGGCCGTTCCCCCGCACCCCTCTCCTGGGCATGGTTCGGAGCCACGAAGATGGACAGGAAGCCCCTCACCTACGAGCACACTCACAGGTATCAACCATTCTGTTATTTTGTACCCAATATTTAATGTTTCAATAATTGCATAGGTTTGTCCATGTCTCTTGCAGTTTTCTATTTGACCAACATTTCAACAACTACATAAACTTATCTTTGTCTCGTGCAGTTGTTTCTTGACCGATGTTTCAACAATTACTTAGATTTGTCCATGTCTTATTTTATTAGTATTTGTCATAGTGAACTATATTTAATCATTTACCAAGTACACGGTTTTCATAACGTCCCAACTGTGTTAGTTTAACATTTAACCTCAAAAGATTATATGTATTTTAAAGTTTTAATATATTGATTCAACAGGTTACTCCGATACCACACTCACTGCCTCGTAAAGCCAGCTAGCTACTACCTCGAGCCGTTACCTCTACCTCCCGAAGACTTGGACCCTCCTCCGGAAAAACCTGTGAGATTTTTTTTTGTATTATTTAATATTGTCATGATACTGTCCTAGTAAAGCGTGTTTTTTTGGAGGTATACAATACATATTCAAAATAAATAAAAACACATTGAAATAATGTTAATGTCTATGATATTAGCTTTATTTAATAGATAATTTTATGCCATTATTGTTTAAATACGATTTCGGGCGTATGAGCGCCACGGCTAGCTCGAATGAAGCGCAATCGTGAAATCAAATTTTCGACAATTGTCGTCTTTGTGGATGCGTATCATCCACTAGAGTGTACGTGGTGCGAAAACGATCCATGGTCTTCCGAATAACTTGCTCGGATGGACGATTATGTCGACCGTAAAATGGACGTAGTGCACGATAAGTTTGGCGAATCGAACCATGATTTTCAAAATAAACTTGCACAATTTGCAAGGGCTGTTCTGACGTCAGTCTATTTATGGTGAAATGGCAAAACGTACTGACTACAAACCAACTGTCAACTGTCAAATTGACAGTCTGTAGAAACAATGTTGTTAGTTTAAAAACCAAACCTCTAAAAAAACACCCTATAGTAGTAATTTTTAAAATCAGAACAGAATTTTCAAACTTTGGTTTTATTGCAGGGGTTGGATTCTGGATCTCTGGATCAAAGTCCCACCGGAGTAGGCAGAGGTCGTGCCAGAGGTAGAAAACCAAGGAAAATCAAAGCCAATACTCCCGTAAGTTTTCCTAGCATATTGAATGAGTCTATATAACATATATCACCACCAGAAAATGTCTATATAACCACCAATGTCTAGTCTCAAGATTTAAATAAAGGAAAAAAATCTCTGAGATCTTTTAGATGAATGTGTGAAATCTGTGTATGGTGAGTGTCGAATGAAAATATAAGAAGTGAATGCGGTGCGAATTAATGTGTTATGAACAAAATAATGAAAGGATCATTTAGATTGTTTGGACAACATGGAAAGAATGCTAAAAAATGTGTATGTATTGATTAAGTAAATGGAACTAGAAATAGAGGAAAAAAGAGGAAAATGTGGCATGATCAAATAAATAAAATATTGAATGTCGGCCACATGAGGAGTAGGAGAAATCAACGTGCGTGCATGACACGATGTATGAATATTGAGGAAGCGAGAGAAGTATGTCAGGAAAGAAAGGCAGTCCATTCTTTCTGCCTACCCCTTCGGAGAGAGGGCATGGCGGTTGATGACTCCTCGCGTGGCCAACAGTCAATATTTGATTTATGGAATTTGATTGTGCCACATTTTGCTCAGTCTTCCTATATTTCTAGTTCCATTTACATCGTTAATATATACTTCTTTTAATCATTCTTTCTTCATTCATTCTTTCCATGTGCCCATGATTTTCACCATTCCATATTGCAGACTGTCACGATTTCTCCTTGAATTAACAATAGTTAAAATCAAAAGTGAAAATATTTAATATATAATTGTAAATAATCATGTCAATCTTATCAGGTGGCTGGTAATCTGGGTGCGGGGGCCATGTACCCCCCGGGCGGAATGTGCCCTGTGCCCGGACAGGCCGGGCTGGGCCCCGGCGGGCCTCAGATGGGCCCCGGTCCCGGGGGGCCTCCCGTGCAGCCCGGGCCGCAGCCCTACCAGCAACCCCCGCAGCAGCAGTGGTACCCCCAGCAGGGCTACTACGGACAGCAAGGTATTCATTTTTACTACATACGAGATCATATTCAGTATTGTATTTAACTTTTGCTTAATGTGGAAAAAAATACACGCATTACTGTGCTATGTATACACTACACAATTACTAATGTTTGAAATCAAAATAAAAAAAATTGAATATTTATTCCATATGGCTTCAATTTACAACAATTAACGGTGATTATTATACTAACTAACTAACTAACCTTCACGCCGTTTGCCCGTAGGGGTAGGCAGAGAGGATGGATAGCCACATTGTTCTATCCTGAAATAACTCTCTTTCAAATTATTAACTCAAAAGACATTACAAACAGGAAAATGTTTAAGGCATCTATTGAGTACAGATAAAATATTATAAAAATACAACATAGTACCAGGAACGCATTAGAGATGGTTCGACATTAGGAAGACAAGATACTTTCTAAAGTCAAGAGTATTTGTCTCCTGAAGTATTCCCATTGTATTATCTGAAGTATTTATCTTCTACATTCACACATCGTGACATGCACGCTCGTCGATTGTTCCTACTTCGAACATGGCCGCCTTTCAATAATTGATTAATTTGGTCATGCCGTGTCTTTCCTTGGCATTCCTCGACTTATTTTTCCATTCACAATGGTCATTATACTTTTAATCTAAATGTTTATTCAATTTATTAAAAAAATATATAAACATTACAGAAAAACACGTTCCAATTTGTTTATAATTTCAATTGAAATAATAATAGTTACAGCAATTTAATAAAAAAATAAAGAGAATATTGTAAGACAAGAAATGATAGTAAGAAGAAAACAAAATACAAGACAATAAAAAACAAAAATTGTAAAACGCTCACATCATTAAAGGTGTGCCGAAGAGTTAACAAGTTGTCTCAAAAGAACGTTTATATGTGAATTCAGAGCGTTGTGTGAAGATGTTAGATGATTTCTTGGTGCCTGAAATGCAAAACTTTCCTGGCTATAACCAAAGAATATGGTTCCAGTAGAACGGAGCAACGTCACGCACGTCCCATACGTCTCTGCCACTAGCTTGTGAAATTTCCCTGGCATATTAATCTCCAAGAGAGGTGACATAAATTAACCACAACGCAGTCCTGATTTAACCACCCTACCTATTTGAACGTACGTGATACGTTCACTTTGACTGTACCATTCTACGATATCCCGTTACACGTACGGGCTTGAGAAAAAGTAATGTACCTAAAATGTCCTAAGTTTTAGGGATACGCGCGTGTGCCATCAAAACTTGAGCGCAAGTCTTCATAAATATGATAGTTTTACAAGGTGCAGGCCAAGTGTGCGGCCGAGTATTTGATATTTCATAATTTAAAAAAATTTATTAATCAAATTTCATTAATAAAAATCCTGCTTGTTTTTTGCACGTTTCTCGGAAAATAACCCAAAGCTAGGGCGGTTAATTAGTCTTGCTGCCACATTGAATGCAGACTGGAGTTTATTAATTTGGTGTAGACTCCATTGCTACCAAGTCATGACACGAAGGAATTGATCAGTGTTTTAAAACTCTCAATGGGAATATTTCTTTTTAATTGCATTAATTTCTAAACCCACGTATAATTCTAATAAATATGATAAATTTTCTCTGCGTAGTGGGAAGGTTCGAGAGACCCCCCGTGAACCAGTCGAAGATGGCCTTATCCAACATGCTACGGCAGCGACAGCCACTCGGAGGAGCCGGCTTCGCCCCACAGCAGCAGATGGGGCCCCACCGGCCAGGACCTTACGCCCGCCAACAGCCACGACCCCCTCACCAACCAGGGTGGGTAGATTTTGATATTACAATAAAACCTCGATATAACGGACTTCGGATATAACGGACAAAAAATCCGGTCAAATGTAAAAAAATCAAAATGCATTTCCGTAATTTTAAAGAGTTTATTGTCACGTGAATTCTACAACAGACCAAAGACAATGTGACAATCACACTGCAATATCCGGAAACCTTTATTAATTATAATAAATTTATTTTCTTTCCAGGGCCCAAATGGGTCAAATGGGCGGCCAGATGGGTCAGATGGGCGGCCAGATGGGCATGGCTCAGATGGGTCCTGGCCAGATGGGTCCCAGCCAGATGGGTCCTGGCCAAATGGGTCCTGGCCAGATGGGCCCCGGTCAGATGGGCCCAAGCCAGATGGGCCAGATGAGCCAGATGCAGATGGGGCAGATGGGCGGCATGGGGAGCGCCCAGGGGGGGCAGATGTTTGGTGCGCAGGGGTACGGCATGGCGCAGGGGTATGGAAACTCCGGATATGGCGGCCAGCAGATGATGCAGGGAGGGCAGCAAGGAGGACCCATCGGTCAGCAAGGGCCCATGGGGCAACAGATGACGCAGATGGGACAGGGTATGGGACAAGTAAGTGTTTTTAATTTTTTATTACAATTATTATATTTAAGAAGTTAGAAATAATGGGACAAGTCAGCAAAGCTTCGGCGGTATCAGGTTGTCTCAGGGAGGCCATATGGAAGAATAAGTATATGAGAACTGACGGTAAGGTCTATTACCGCTACTGACTTATAGCGTTGAAACCAGAGCCGATACCACAAGAACGAAGGCTAAAGTGCGGGTGGCAGAGATGCGGACGCAGAGGATAATAACCGCAAAACTGCAAGGTGGAAGATATTGTAAGATGGGGCAGACAAGGCAGAAGATATTGAAATGCACACGTACAGAGGATGGATATCTGGAAAGCCTTGAGATATTAATATTTATTATTTTATAATTATATATTTTTTTACAGAATATGGGGCAAGGGGTCAACCAAATGGGTCAAGCCATGAATCAAATGGGCCAACCTGTCGGACAAATGGGACAAGGTGTCAACCAGATGGGCCAGGGCGGGCAGATGGGTCAGGGAGTTGGACAGATGGGCCAAGGCGTGGGACAGATGGGGCAAGGTGTCGGACAAATGGGCCAGAGCGTCGGACAGATGGGCCAGGGCGTAGGGCAGATGGGCCAGGGTGTCAGTCAGATTGGACAGGGTGTAGGTCAAATGGGCCAGAGCATGGGGCAGATGAGCCAGGGCGTGAATCAGATGGGTCAGGGCGTGAACCAGATGGGACAGGGCGTGAACCAGATGGGGCAGGGCGTGAACCAGATGGGGCAAGGAGTGAGCCAGATGGGTCAAGGGGTGAACCAGATGGGGCAGGGTGTGAACCAGATGGGAGGGATGGGGCCGGTCATGACGAGTCAAGCGGGGGCCATGGGCGGACAGGGGCAAGGAGGGGGCATGGGGGGCTTCCCTAACCAGCAGTCATTCCAGCAGGTAAGCTGACTATAACATGATAATGTATTAATATTAACTTACTGACTTGGGATCCTGCACTCATATTTATGTGTTTATCAGCAGTTATCAACCTAAAAATGAATAGTCAGACATTTAAAAAGTAAATCATCACAAGATCTTAAAACATTATTTAAAAACTAATGTTCTTTATGACTCTACTTTATAGTTATAACTAACTAACTAACTAACCATCACGCCGTCTCCCCGAAGGGGTAGGCAGAAAGAATGGACTGCCACACTTTTCTTTCCTGACATATTTCTCTCGCTTCCTCAACATTCATACATCGTGTCATGCACGCGCGTCGATTTCTCCGACTCCTCACATGGCCGACATTCAATATTTGATTTATTTGATCGTGCCACGTTTTCCTCGGTCTCCCTCTATTTCTGGTTCCATTTACATCATTAACATATAATTTTTTTATCATTCTTTCTTCATTCATTCTTTCCATATGTCCAAACCATCATAATGATCCTTTCATTATTTTGTTCATGACACCATCATTCGCACCGCATTCACTTCTTATATTTTCATTCGACACTCTATCATACACAGAGACGAAGATGTAAAATGTTTTCTGGGAACAGAATGTGGTGGCCGAGGCGCTTACAGGACTTATGACCTGTCACTGGTTGGGTTGAGCGATCACTTTATGTTTAACAACATTCCCCATTCCGCCCTTCTTACGATTACCACGGCTGAGAAATTTTTGGATCGTGCCATGTTTTTCACTATTTCTAGTTCCATTTACATCATTAAAGTATAATTTTTTTACCGTTCTTTCATATGTCCAAACCATCTTAATATATCCTTTCATTATTTTGTTCATAACACATTAATTCGCACCACATTCACTTCTTATATTTTCATTCGACACTCTATCATACACAGACACACATTCGTCTAAGAGATCTCATTTCTACTGTATTTATTCTACTTTCATCCTTCTTTTGCCAGTTCAATGCTTCGGTACCATACATAAGGGTCGGTAGAAGAACACCATTGTGCACTTATATGTAATACTATTAACTTTTTATTTGGTTAATTGTATCTTTGGTTTTTCCAGAGCATGATGGGAGGCCGGGGGGCTCAAGAGGCGGCGTACTTGGCTCAGCAGAGGCAGAGCACCCGGCCGCAGTACATGCAGGTCCGCTAGTCATCCTCTTACAATTCTTGCACTTCTATAGCCATCGCACTCATTAACTTCTTCTTTTCAAATTCTAATTTCTTAAGTTATCCAAATATACATTACAAATATAAAAACATTTAAGATAATCAAATGATTTTACTGAAATCTCTTGATGGGAAGTTAATAAATAATAATTAAATAAAACAATGTTTTTTAACTACTTCCACTTTTGTTCCAATGACATTTTGAATAATTTCTTCAATATTATTTTTAAGTTCTTGCTGGTTAAGTGCCTAATTACAGCTAATTTAAAAAACGGTGAATACGTGTAACAAAAATTAAATAAACACAAAAGTCCGGATCGTCCATGTCAACATGTGCAACATCGAAAAAAACATTGTGTGTTATTATGTGCTAAATTAAAAAAACGGTGGATTCGTGGAACATAAATTAAATAGACAATACGTGCACCATCTAAAAAGAACATTTTGTGTTAAATTATTTTTATTTTGTTATTTTATTTTATATCATTGTATTTTATATTATTTGTTTTAGATTTATTTTGTGGGTGTTGGTCGATCGAAGTGTGCGCGGGAGATGCCTATTGGTGGCGATGAGGTTCGCAACCCATCACACCGCGTCTCCCGCGGAGCGAAAAGAGAAGGATGGAGTGCCGCACCAGTAAAAGTGTGACAGTCCATTCTTTCTGCCTACCCTTTCGGGGAGACGGCGTGATGGTTAGTTAGTTAGTTAGTTTTTTTTTCCACTTTTGTCTTTATTTCGACAGCGACCGGTTTCGCCAGGCTCGCTAGCATCGACAGACTGGTGACACTATTGCAAAACGAGTCCTTTATATACATACAGATCAGGGGTGGTAAACATTTAAAATTTACTAAATTCAAATATTGGTATTACAGGTATTCAAGAAGATTCATATTTAATAAAAATTTTAATCCATTGTATTGAATATGAATCTTCTTGAATACCTGTCTTCTTATTCTTTTTGTCCTGTCACACCTCCGTGGTGCATAGGGCCTCAAGGAATCTTCTCCACCCGACTCTATCGCATGCCTGATGCTTAACATCGTCCCAAGTGAGACCTGCTGCCTTAACCTCGTCCTGCAGGGTTCTTCTCCAGGTGGCTCTAGGTCTGCCTCGCTTTCTATTTTCCCCCATAGGGGACCAGTCTAGTGCGCCCTGAGCGATGCAGGCTGGGTTCCGTCTCAGAGTGTGACCGATCCACTGCCATTTGCGCCTAGCGACTTGTTCTCTAATTGGCTTTTCGCCTGCTATGGTCCAGAGAACAGCATTTGACACTGTTTGGGGCCAATAGATTTTGAATATTGAGCGAAGGCACCTATTTATAAACACCACAACCAAACAACTTGAATACCTGTAATACCAATATTTAAATTCAGTAAACTTTACATAAATAATTGAAGATTATTTTTGTATAGAATCATGTTTACCACCTCTGATCTGTATGTATATAAAGGACCCAGTTTGCAAGAGTGTTACCCAATGGCGGATTTGTAGTCTTGGCCATCCTAGGCTGTGTAATAGAGTCCGTTCACGGCAGGGAGATTGTTTGCAATAGTATGAATGATATGTCTGTGTTATAATACCAAGTGTAATTATATTTATTCAAATATGAATCCACAACCCAAAGTGAAGGCGAATATAGAAGTAATTTTCAGATTATGTCTGTAGTAGATTTCGAAGTCATGCAATTCATACAGCATAACATACAGCTTAATATTTGTGTTTAGGGCTCCAATGTTCCTATGGGTGTCGGCGGGATGGGAGGCCCCGCTCCACCTTACCCCCGCGGGGCCATGCCCAATCAGCAGAATCAGCAATTCCAACAGGTAATTAATATATTTCTTATTAACCCTTGGACCGTTGAGCAAATGTTACTCTATCTGTCAGCGCTTTTTCATCGCTTTTTGAATTAAATGACGCTTTTAAAATAATATTTTCTTACAAACCAAATCATTATAACAATAATTGATTATTATTTTATTAGATCGCTCTTTACATCATTACAGCACAAGCCAAATCGATGTAAAGGGTATAGCTATCATATTGATTCTCGTGACATGTGATAGGTAGCTAATTCTATACCAGATCAATGACAGTGTGACAATCACATTGCCATCGCCAGGAAACAAACCCGGGACCTTCATTTACATTCATGAAAATTTTGTTAAAATATTTATATTGTATATACAAAACATTGATTAAGGGCTTCTGTGTCTGAAACACATTTGATTTTTTAATTAATTTTTTTTTTTAAATTAAATTCGTCTTCTTCTTCTTCTTCTGATTGTAGATCTTGCGATCTGTTTATGCAGGATATCAACTTTCTTCCTGTGATGAAGACGACCAGCCTTCTCTCCATCTCTTTGATGGTCGACAGCTCTCTGGAGTCTCGTGCATCACGATATTAGGAATTCTTGCTGGATCTATTCTCTCCATGTGGTCCCTCCAGAATCGTCTTCTCTGCCTACTCCATCTCACTATGTCTTCAATTTTGCAGGATTTGCGAATTTCTTCATTGGGTATCTTATCTCTAAGGGTTCTCCCCACAATAGGTCGCAATGTTCTCATTTCTGCTACTCTTAAGAGATGTTTGGTTCTGACAGTGTCTGCTCTTGCTTCGATTCCGTATGTCATTATGGGCCTGATGCATGTTTTATAAATTTTAACTTTGCTTTATACTAGCATATGCTAATTGTCCCAGACAGTGTCCCTTAGGCATCCGGAGATAACTGCAGTTTTATCAGTCTGTTGTTTAACATCGATCGCTGCAACTAGATATCTCCACACCCAGATATCTGAAATTCATGACCTGTTCTATGGGTTTATCGTCTACAACCAATTTGCATCTGAGAGGCTGTCTGGATATTGTTAGACATTTTGTTTTTGCGACGGATATCATCATATTATTCTTCTCAGAACCAAGATGGAACCTATAAAGCATTCTTTGTAGACCGTCTTCACTTTCTGCCAGTATTGTTGCATCGTTAGCATAGTATACCACATTGATGAGTTTTTCTCCCATCCTATATCCGAGGTTAAGAGATGCGACCTCCTCTATGATCTTGTTCATGATGAGGTTAACCCTCCCTTCCCTGTGATGGGTATCTTCTACACGTTGCTTCTAAAAACCATCAATATCTCTATAAATATAATAAATACAAGGTTAAGATTTTAGGTATTCCTCCATAATGTATTTAAGCATTGATTTAAAAAATAATATTAATAGTAATCAGAATTTATCGGGTACATCGGAGGTATTTTGTGAAAATCGAAAACAATGTCGCGTATAAACAGCGCCACACTATATTCGCATCTCACTCTTGCATATGTTCTAGCTCAATGTTCTCACTCTCGCCGCAGCAGTTGCTTTCGGGCTTGCGACCAGAGCGGATCTATGCCCGTTCCGTGAGCGTTGCCAGATGTTTTTTTTTTAAATGTTTTCAGCAATTAAATCTCAATTAGTATAATTTTTTACTTCAATTATAATTATATAAGGGGATTAGCTATGAATGTTCCTATTTTTCCGATTTAAAATCGCTAATTTTTTAACGCGTACTGACTACCCTACACTAAAACGCACGTTTTTATTTTAGCATCGTAAGGGAAAGGTTAAAAAGGAAAGGACTGAGACTGTCGCCCTGTCTTATTCCTGATATAGCAGGTATTTCCCTAGAGAGCTCCCCATCTGCTTTAATAAAGTTTGTGTTGTTTTAAAACATTGTTAATGTATATTTTGATTTGTATTCAATTTCCAGCAAGTGAACCAGCAGCGCATGCGGCAGCAGATGCTGGCCCTACAACAGCAGCAGCAGCAGCAACAGCAGCAGCAGCAGCAGCAAGGCAACCAGTCCTCCGGGCTCATGATGTCGCGGCAGTACCAGCCCCCGCCCTACTAGGCGACGACAGAACCCCGTCACTCCAATCCTCTGTACATGCCGTGCGTTATTTACCGACCCGTTCCAATGAGCCATCGGTAAAACACTATCTATTATCAAGTGACATTGAGTTTGGACAACTTGACTATGTTTAATCATAAATTGACGACTGTTTGACATCTGGCTTGTTTGGGTTATTTTCCAATTTTTTATAAACTTAAGTGTACAATTTAAACACCAAGGATTTAAAGCAATGATATTGGAATTTAATGTGCAATCTCAAATGTGAGTAGAAATAATATAAATTGATTTCAGTTTGAGGCAATTTGATGCCATTTTGATGGAAATTGATTTCAGTTAGAGGTAGGTTGGCACCATTTTGATACCTATTGACAACAGTTTGGGGCAAATTGATGTCGTTTTTATTGAAATTGATTTCTAATAGAGGAAAATTGGCGCCATTTTGATACCGATTGCAAACAGTTTGAGAAAATTGACTTCAGTTTGAGACTAATTGACTCCATTTTTATGGAAATTGATTTATGTTAGAAGCACATTGGCGCCATTTTGATACCAATTGACATCAGTTTAAAGAAATATACTTCAGTTTGGGGCAAATTGATGTCGTTTTTATTGAAATTGATTTCTATTAGGGCCAGATTGGCGCCATTTTGATACCGATTGCAAACAGTTTGAGGAAATTGACTTTGGTTTGAGTTAAATTGACGCCATTTTGATGGAAATTGATTTCTGTTAGAAGCATGTTAGGGCTATTTGATATCAATTGACATCAATTTAAAGAGAAATTTACTTCAGTTTGGGGCAAATTGATGTCGTTTTTATTGAAATTGATTTCTATTAGAAGCAAGTTTGTGCCATTTTGATACTGATTGTAACAGTTTGAGGAAATTGACTTCAGTTTGAGTTAAATTGACGCCATTTTGATGGAAATTGATTTCTGTTAGAAGCATGTTGATGACGTTTTTATTGAAATTGATTTCTATTATAGGCAAATTGGCGCCACTTTGATACCGATTTCAAACAGTTTGAGGCTAATTGACGCCATTTTGATAGAAATTGATTTATGTTAGGAGCACGTTGGCGCCATTTTGATACCAATTGACATCAATTTAAGGAAATTTACTTCAATTTGTGGCAATACCACTTCCAGTTTACGATAAGTTGTCAGTTTAGGACTAATGTCAGTTTGAGACACGTTGATGTCAGTTTTAAGACAAGTCAGTATATAATATATTGCTAGGAAGGAGCTGATTTTATTTGAATGACTTTATTGTTGGATAAAGTTGAACCTGTTTATACTTAACATTCTTCCGTGTGTGATGTTTTAGGATGCCTTGTTTTTATTATTATTATGTATCCAGATATATTCATAATGCGACTGATTTCATACAACATTAAGACTTTAGATACTACTATTAAGTTTAAAAAATATCACAAACAGTCCATCTTATTCCTAAATCCAATCTCACATTTGTATTTATAATTATTTTATCGCAATCTATTATGTTAAAACAATTGCAAGTAGTTTATAAAATGATAATGTGAAATTTTTATACATATTTATATATACACAAGTTTATTATATAAACTTGTAATCAATTAATAAAAATTTGAAAAATTAAAGCAATATAATGGTGGTTATTTGATGTATGCACAATATTTTCAATAGACGGCATAAAAATATTACCATTTAAAAAAAATATTTATATGAGTTATTCACAACCTTGGATAATTAATTCTGATTTTTTTATCAATGGTAACACTATTTTTTGCATTTTAATGAGTTTATTTATCTCGGCATTCATAATCAACCCTCATGTATGGAAGTGAAGCTTGGAGCTGGCAAAAGAAGGATGAAAGCAGGATAAACGCCGTAGAAATGAGATCACTAAGAAGAATGTGCTGGAAAACGTTGTATGATAGAATACCGAACGATGAAATAAGAAAGAAATGTAAGGCAGATGACTGCATCATGAATAAAATTAAAAAAGGATCCCTGAGATGGTTCGGACATATGGAACGAATGGATGAGAGTAGAATGGTTAAAAAGTTGTACACAAGCAGCGTGAGTGGGAAAAGAAGCCGAGGACGACCGAGGAAAACATGGCATGACCAAATTAATCAATTACTAAAAGGCGGCCACATTCGGAACAATCGACGTGCGTGCATGGTACGATGTATGAATATAGAGGAAGCCCGAGAGGTATGCCAGGACAGGCCAGTGTGGCGATCCATCCTCTCTGCATACCCCTCCGGGGAAATGGCGTGATGGTTAGTTCGTTAGTTAGTCATTCATAATATGACAAAAACTAAGTTTATATGGTTCTCCTGATTGTGAAGGTATGCTACCTTCGAAGGTAGCATACCATCAAGTAGCATACCATACATGTCAAGATTTATAAACTCATAAAAGTGAAGAAACACTGTTTTGATACTTTAAAAATGCAGAATTATAGAAACTTGTTGAAATTAAGAAAAAATCACATTTCCTTTACTAAGGGTAGTTAGAATTTACAATTCAATTGTTCATAATCGGGGCAAATTGTTTTTATAAATCGTTCATTAACCCATTGCACCACTAATAAAGATGACATAATTTGTTCATACAATACACTATTTCATTTTGACTCATTTTTTTATTACAATAAAATTAAGACTAAATTACACACAAAATTAAAATGATAAAACATAAAAGCTTAATTTTTTTTTTGTTCGTAAGCTAGATCATTATGGCTCATCCCCAGGTAGTTTTGGAAGAGAGTGATAAGCTTTAAAGCATTCTGGCATGTGGAGAGCCACCAAACATTTCTCACATTCCAGAGAATGTGAGAAATGTTGTTTAGAAACTAACTAACTAACCATCACGCCGTCTCCCCGAAGGGGTAGGCAGAAAGAATGGACTGCCACACTTTTCTTTCCTGACATATTTCTCTCATGTCATGCACGCGCGTCGATTTCTCTGACTCCTCACATGGCCGACATTCAATATTTGATTTATTTGATCGTGCCACGTTTTCCTCGGTCTTTCTCTATTTCTGGTTCCATTTACATCATTAACATATAATTTCTTTACCATTCTTTCTTCATTCATTCATTCCATATGTCCAAACCATCTTAATGATCCTTTCATTATTTTGTTCATGACACCATCATTCACACCGCATTCACTTCTTATAATTTCATTCGACACTCTATCATACACAGAGTATCCACACATTCGTCTAAGAGATCTCATTTCTACTGCATTTATTCTACTTTCATCCTTCTTTTGCCAGTTCCATGCTTCGCTTCCATACATAAGGTATCATCCTCATTTGATGAAATATTACAAGCGCGACGAGTTTATTTACGAGTGCGTTCGGCCATTTCGGAGGTATTGACAGATGTTAAAATATCGTAATATTTTGTAATAAATTGTGATTATTACATTTTATTATGAAATCAGTAACCGAAATATACTTATTTATGTCATTTTTATGAATGAAGTTATTGTCATTCAGTTTCAATGTAAAAAAAATCACTTCAAAGACAAACCGGCGAATCGCCGGCTTTGTGTTGCAATGGGTTAAATAAGTACTGTTCTGAATTAATATTTCTTATATTCAAACTTTTCATATGCTTGATAGTTCTAAATTTAAAATATATTTTTTATTAGCACAATAGATTATTTTTAAATGCAATGTATTATTTATGTATGAGTGACTTAATGGTAAATTAGTAAATTATATTATTTAAAGTGTTAATTTTTATATGTAAAGGAGGTTAGGTCAAAGGAACAATCTAGATTAATTCGCAAATACACTATTTGTGCCGCAATGTAATTACACAAGCAATACATTTATTGTTTCTTTTTAAAATATGGCAATATTTATTTTCAATTGTTTTTTTATTTCTTTGCAACAAATTTTAGGTTAGTTTTTTTACAGCAATATTATTTAGCACAATGGTATCATTTTCGTGTTAATATCGTCACCCCAGAGCAATAGTGAGATAAACCAGTGCCATCTTGACATTATAACAAGCCGTAATGTTCCTTTGATATTGTTTATGGTTTGACTTGGTGGAGGCCTTGCACTTATTTGAGTCTCCTAGGCTCCTAGGAGTCTCCAAGTCAAACCATAAATAATATCAAAGGAACATTACGGCTTGTTATAAGGTCAAGATGGCACTGGTTTATCTCACTATTACTCTGGGGTGACGATATATGTATAGTATCGAGGCGTTTTGAAATTTGTTCAATTTTCAAAATATCCGTTCTTTTAACAGAACTAAAAGGAATGATCATTTTAAATATTCGATTATTTGGAAATCTCATTTTTATTTTATTTATAATGTAGAATCTAAATTGCAATTTTTAAATCGTATTTTAATTAGATGTATTTTTTATTTGAAATATGTGTTCTTTTATTTTGTTTTGAATCATCTTATAAACAATGTGAGATCATTATTTTAACTTTTTTAAATAATTTTTGGATTAACTGCTTATTTTGAAACCTGTTTTCATAGCGTAAATGTAGATAGCTTAGTTCATTTTAATTTATTTTATGTAATATTTGATGCCTGATGAAAATTTGAAAGTTAGTTTCGGATTATAATTTATATTAATGACTACAAAATTTTATGTCACGTGAAACAATTTTTTAATTACAAATTAAAACAGTTTTTTTCTCCTTTTCGAGTTTATTTGTCTCGACATGTTTCTAAAATATAATATCTTCATCATCGTTATAACGATATAAACTGTTGTATCATTCTCCTTGTAACGAAGGTATAAAATGAATTCTTTATAATGTTGACAAAAATAAACTCATAAGTTGAAAAAATAGTGTTTTAATTTTTTTTAAATTTAGTGTTTATAGAATTCCAGCGTTAACGCCTTAAAAATAGATTAATATCGTTAATTAAAATTTGTTGTTAGAAGTTCATTTTAAATAATGTAAATAAAAAAATAATTACAATATGTATCTACGAATTTTCATGAATTAAAACACCGGTTTTTTCCACTTTTGAGTTTATTTTTCTCAACATGTTTCGAAGGCTTACACCTTCGAAACATGTCGAGAAAAATAAACTCAAAAGTGGAAAAAAACAGCGTTTTAATTCATAAAAATTCGTCATTATGGAATTCCACAGTGTTAAGTTGATCTAAAATATGAATCTAGTTTAATATCAATTGTTGTTCAGATTCGACCAGTTTTGGCAGCTCGCTGCCATCTTGCCGCCATCAGATCAAAAGATGGCAGCAAGCTGCCAAAACCAGTTAAAAAAACAAGTGAAATAAAACTAAATATATATTATATAATTATTTTTTTATATTCATGATTTTAAATGCCTTAAGTTTATCACAAATTAAAATACTTATGTATTTTGTTTTTAAACTAACCTCACCATGGTAACAAAGCAAAGTAAGTAAGAAAAAACATATTTATTAATAAACCTTGTTGTTTGTTATGTTACCCTGATGAAGCCCCATATAATTGGTAGAGTAAAAAACTAATTGAATGGTATTAGAACAAAAAATAAAAGTGTCTTTTTTAAAATAAAATTCAGTTTAAACGAGCAATAACATATTTCTGCTTAATGCTTCCCAATCTTAATAGATGACGCTAGTGTAGAGTGAACTAAAAAAATGTGAAGATAAGTGCAGAATTCTAGCATCTTCCAAAAATTTGTCAGACGTGGTGGTCGTAAGAAGGGCGGAATGGGGAATGTTGTTAAACATAAAGCGATCTCTCAACCCAACCAATGACAGGTCATAAATCCTGTAAGCGCTTCGGCCAACATATTCTGTTCCCAGAAAACAATTTACATCTTCGTCTCTATTGAGATACAATTAATCCTTATAAAATAATAATTTATCCGTAATGGGTAAAATCCAGTAATTTTCCACAAGAATTTGTATACATTCAAAATGTTGAGCAATAGCACTCGTGGAATAGATTTTTAAACAATCTTTTGATATTGTCTACTGTGACAATCTATGTTTGCATTCGTGTTAATTGTCTATTTATATTTTTTTTAAATCTATAGATTTAGCCATAAATAAATCCCTCTCTTCCAATTATATGCACTTTTACCCATCACTGTTTCAGCATACACGATTGCTTGGAATAATATCATTGATAGTCAAGAAAAACTTCTTTAGTCCCATAGATATTTATACTCACCTCAGATGCCTAAATGATTCAACAGATTTCAGATCTAAGCTTAAAACCCATCTTTTTCATATTTCACACCCAATTTAAAACTTGCATATTTTGTTCTATTATACATTCATAGACAATAAATCAGATGCAGCGTTCACATTTAGATTTAAAACAAGTCTTAATGTGCCCTTGAGGTGATTACATCACAAAAACAGCGCTTTAAAAGTTAGCATTATTATTATAATTCAGATTTTAACTAACTAACTAACTAATGAAATAATGTACTGCCACACTTTTCTTTCCTGACACACTTCTCTCGCTCCCTTCATACATATTCATACATCGTTTCATGCACGCACGTCGATTTCTCTGGCTCCTCGCGTCTACGACATTCAATATTTGATTTATTTGATCGTGCCACGTTTCCCTCGTTTTTTATTTATTTTTTATTACTACTTACTTTTTTTCAGATATTAATATGTTAAAAAATATATAATTTCTGTTCAAAAATTCATATTGTGATACATATATTGGTCACGTGTGTGATGCTACCAAAACTATACATAAGCAATTCAGACATCTAACTTTTAGTTTAAATTTATTATCAAATACATATTGCGTACTTACTATTCACGTATTACAATGAATATTTTAAATTTAAAAAGGTAATTCCAAATATATTAACCATATTGAAATATCTTAGTATGTTAAAGATTAAAAAATATAATCTGTGAAATTCTAAATCATGAAATATCTATTGTAAATTATTTTTTGATATGTTGGTTTTGTGTCTTCCTGTTGACAGAAGAAAGTCTTCAAGTATTGCAATGGAGTTCAACATATGAAATATTGTCATATGTTCGTTGCGTGTCTGGTGTGATGCGCTCGGTTTTATATTTATTGTGTCTAGTATGTATTTAAATTAATATTTCCTTTTTGTTACTCTAGCGATGTAAGTAGAAAACTGCCTTTGTTTTTATTTTGATTATAAGTTGGAAATCATATTTTAATAAATATTTTTATCAACATTTGAACTGTATTCAAATCCACTTTAACCTAACCTTTCATACCCTTACCTAACTTTACCCACTACATTTAAAAGTCTAAAGTACAGGTATTGTATTGGCTCCCATAGGGTACTGGAGAGAACTAGGGAGGTCACGCCGGCTCTGGAGGAAGAACGGGAGCCTAAGAAAGCAAAATGGGACCAAGAGTTACTAATATTTTAAAATCTTTTGATACACTGTAAGTATTTATCTAATTTGTTACATTTTTTGAAAATAAACTCTTAAAAACAAAATCACTTTCTCTGACACAATTCACTAGCAATTTTTTAATTTATTTTTTTTGAAAAGAGGTTTTTAAATTAAAAAAAATACTTGTTTTGTCTGAAATTTGTCACTTATAAATTTATATTAACATCATTCGACTAATTAGGTTCATTAAAGAAATACTTAAAGAATCTGAGTGTTTTATATAATTGAAAAAGAAAATTTCGTGAGGAAGGCTTCTTATCCGTTTTTCTCTCATCGCAAAAATGGTTAAAAAGCAATGAAAAAATAAAATGACGGTTTCACTAATTTTATTATGAAAAAAAACGTGTAAACTTATACTGGTAATTGTTTAAAATAATGTTGTTTCCTGTGTGCATGAACCTTTTCCCGGCAAGTCATTAGTGGTATCCATAGACAAAAAAACCAAGCTTGCATCCATAGAAATATACTGGCTGCGGCTGTCAAAATGTTATAGTATTGCGGTAAACGTATACAAATACAAAATATACCGGAATCTAGATGATATATTTTTTTTAAATTTTGCACAAATAGTATAATATAATTATTTTTTATTTTTGCAATGGCTGGGAATTTTTGGCAAAGCTCACACCATCAGCAATGGATTTTAGATAAACAAGATTTAATACGAGATCGCCAGCACGACTTGGCCATACTGAATGAAGAAGAATACCAAAAAATATTTAATTTCTTCGCCGGACTAATTCAGATTCTGGGAGAACAGTTGAAACTTCGCCAGCAAGTGATCGCCACGGCGACGGTATATTTCAAACGGTTTTACGCAAGAAACTCGTTAAAATGCATAGACCCTCTACTCCTCGCTCCCACCTGCATATTCCTAGCCTCCAAAGTAGAAGAATTTGGTGTTATTTCTAATTCGCGGTTGATAACGACGTGCCAGACTGTGGTGAAGAATAAATTCGGTTACGCGTATGGCCAGCAGGAGTTCCCTTACAGGACTAATCACATCCTGGAGTGTGAGTTTTACCTGTTGGAGAATTTGGATTGCTGCCTTATCGTGTACCAGCCCTACCGGCCGCTGCTGCTCTTCGTGCAGGACATCGGCCAGGATGATCTGCTCACCATCGCCTGGAAGATCGTCAACGACTCGCTCCGGACAGACGTCAGCCTACTCTACCCGCCCTATCAAGTTGGTACTTCTAACATCTCACATTTGTCCCCTAGTACCTTTCACAATGTCAAGTTGTTTTTTATTTTTCTGATACACTATCAAAAAAAATTGTGCTTAATACATGAAAAATTAACCTTATTTATTTTTAGCAGAACAATAATATATAACTTCAGTTTATCCAAATTTATTCTATTTTCGCCATAACTTTGTGTTGTAGATGTTTAATATTTCTTTTTTTATATACTTAGTATACAACACTCACTTTATTAAAAAAATAATAATTAAATACCAAACATGTTTCGGACTATCCAGTCCTTCATCAGTGATATTATATAAATGTAAATATTTAAAATATTATAAAAAATTTACAAATGTGGTCAGTTTTGACAGATGTTAAAATTTTAACATCTGTCAAAACTGATCACATTTGTAATTTTTTATATAATATTTTAAATATTTGTATAATATCACTGATGAAGGGCTGATTAGTCCGAAACATGTTTGGTGCTTAATTTTTATTTCTATAATAATTAGAGTGTTGTATACTAGGTATATAAAAAAAGAAACATTATCCAAATTGAAATAAAACTTGAGATAAGCATGAATTATCGATAAATTTTATTATATTTACAAGTGACATGTTTCACCTTGAGAGGGCATTATGCATATCAAACAATAAGACATATAGGTAATGCCCTAACAAGGTGAAATATGTAACTCCCCTAAACTTTCAACAATAACCATTTACCGATTCCGTCAAAATGTTTTTTCTTGTATTTTTTCTGACTTTCAATTGATAAAAAAATATTCAATAATCTTAAAGCTTTTACAGCTTGGAATACCATAGTTCCGTAATCCTTGCTGGTTTTGAAAAAAAAGTTTATTTTTTATGTACATAATTAAAACCCTATAGTGTGGCTGGCTATTCAGAAGTTTTGGTATATTAACTAACTAACAAACTAACCATCACGCCGTCTCGCCGAAGGGATAGGCAGAAAGAATGGACTGCCACACTTTTCTTTCCCGACATATTTACTCTCGCTTCCTCAACATTCTTACATCGTGTTATGCATGCGCGTCGATTTCTCTAACTCCTCACATGGCAGACATTCAATATTTGATTTATTTGATCGTGCCACGTTTTCCTCGGTCTTCCTCGTTAACATATAATTTTATTACCATTCTTTTTTCATTCATTCTTTCCATATGTCCAAACCATCTCGACTTGATTATAGAGACTTCAAGACCACATTCTAGGGTCCCTACTGCGGACACGGTATCATGGAGGGGCTGGAATTTTTCCAATGGTGATTTCAGTTTCCTCTATGATGCACTTTTTCAGGCAAACTGGGATCAACTTCGCTCTATAACAGACGTGAATGAGGCCGTACAAGTTTTTTATGACATTGTGTATTCTTGTTTTGATGATTGCTTCCCTAGGAAACCCCCGGCTACCACTAATAGACGATATCCGAGGTGGTTCACTCGAGATATTATCAGTGACATCAGAATGAAACATAGTTACCACAAAAAGTGGAAGTCTTCTGGTAATTCACATTACTACACTCTCTTTAGTAGTCTTCGAGCTACGGTAAAATGTAAAATGAGATCTTCTTTCACATCATATATATCCAACATTGGAGCCGATATCTTGAGAAATCCCAATGATTTTTGGAAATATATAGACTCCAAACGCCATGATGGTGGTGTTATTGATACAATGACGTGGCAAGGTCAAGAGGTTCACAATAGAGAAGTTGTGAATGCGTTCGCTGAACATTTTAAATCTGTGTTCAGTACTCCATCAAATGAGGCAGTCCATGCTGATTCGCAGAATACGACTCAGGGCGCTCAAGATATTTCCATAGATTTTTTCAGTGAATGTGAAGTCTTCAAGGCTATTAATCAACTCAAAAACACGAATTCATTAGGTCCAGATTTTGTTCCAACCTTTATATTAAAAGGTTGCAACCACATTTTCAAAAAACCACTGTCCATTATATTTAATCGATCGCTACAAACGGGTGTCTTTCCGGAACTTTGGAAGATTTCTAAAATCTCTCCAGTTTTCAAGAAAGGCACAAAATCATGTGTTGAAAATTATCTACCAGTAGCAATTTTATCTACACCTGCGAAGGTATTTGAGGCGTTAATACATCGTTTTATTAACCCAAAGATAGAACCATTCATAATTAATGAACAGCATGGATTCAGATCAGGGCGTTCAACCATTACAAATTTGATGGTATTTACGAACTTTGTCACTAAGTGCCTTGATAAAGGTGCACAAGTCGACTGCTCGTATAGCGATTTTTCAAAAGCGTTTGATAAGGTGGACCACCAACTTTTGCTTCGAAAGCTTCAAAGGATTGGCTTTAGTGACAATCTGCTCAAGCTTTTCTCTAGCTATCTAACATCTAGAAAACAATATGTGTCATATGGACTTTTTCAGTCTTCGGCCTTTCACACCTCATCAGGGGTGCCACAAGGGTCTAATTTAGGACCATTGCTTTTCACGATATTCATAAATGATATTTCTAACGAAATAAAGTTTTCAAATTTTTTATTATTTGCTGATGACATAAAAGTTTTCTCTGAAATAGAGAATCCCTCAGATTGCTTGAAGCTTCAGTGTGACATTCAGAGCATAACCCAATGGATTAAACGTAATAAATTATTCTTCAACGTCTCCAAGTGCTTTGTTATGTCATACACACGGGCATCGAAAACATTATACTTTCGCTATCTTATGGATGGGGTACAGCTTGAAAGAGCTTCTACATCCAGAGATCTCGGTGTTCTGTTCGATGCTCAATTATCGTTCAATCTTCACATAGTTGCTCTATGTAATAGTTCCATTAAAATGCTTGGATTTGTTTTCAGGAATGCCAAGATATTTTCGAACACACAGGTACTTAGGGTGTTGTATAATTCCCTGGTAAGAAGTCGGCTGGAATATAGTTCCGTTATTTGGTCACCGCCTGGGATCCGATATTCTCTGATGGTGGAGCGAGTGCAGAAAAAATTTCTGCGCTTTCTTTACCTCAGGGAGCGCGGTTATTACCCGTGGCTCTTTCCGACTGAATTCTTGCTAGGTATGCTAAGCTACCAATCATTGGAGAGAAGGAGGAACATTCACTTGGGAGTTCACTTCTTTCAGCTGATTGGCGGCCGTATACAGAACTCGGATGTCCTGAGTGATGTAGGTCTATTTGTCCCTGATAATTACCTTCGTCAAAGACAGCACAGATTGTTTTATTTGCCACGCTGCAGAACCAACCTGCCAATGGTAATGCCTGTGGGTAGGGCAATCTTATTGCTTAATCGGATCGCCTCGGAGGTCGACATATTTCGTGATAGTGTGAGTTGCCTCAGGGATGCAATATCAATGTTATGATTTTTTCTTACTCTTAAGCTTAATTTTTATTTTTTTTAATGCTTCTCTGTTTATAATGTAATTGCAAATGATTTGGAATTGTATGTCTGTAATGTTTGTGATTATTAGCAAAATAAATGAAATAAATGAAAAAATCTCAATTATCCTTTCATTATTTTGTTCATAACACCATCATTCGCACCGCATTCACTTCTTATATTTTCATTTGACACTCTATCATACACAGAGTATCCACACATTCGTCTAAGAGATCTCATTTTTACTGCATTTATTCTACTTTCATCCTTCTTTTGCCAGTTCAATGTTTCGCTTCAATACATAAGGGTCAGTAGAAGAACACCATCTTCTTGGTATATATTACAACAACAACAACAAACCATCACGCCGTTTCCCCGCAGGGGTAGGCAGAGAGAATGGACCGCCACACTACTCTATCCTGGCACACCTCTCTAGCTTCCTCCACATTCATACATCTAGTCATACACGCACGTCGATTCTTCCGGCTTCTGACATGACCAACTTTTAATATTTGATTAATTTGGTCATGCCATGTTTTCCTCGGTCTACCTCGACTCCTTACTCCATTTAGATTGTTAACGTATATATATTAACTTGAGTTAATTAACACCTGGGTTGGAATATTTATAGATAGCCATCGGTTGCCTTCACATTGCCTGCGTGGTGCAGCAGAGAGACAACAAGAGCTGGTTTGCTGAACTAAATGTTGACATGGAAAAGGTATTTAAATTTTAATCTCATTCTGTTTTCTCATTCACAACACTTTTTGTCTCATTCACAACACTGAAGAGTGATGTCGATATGATAAATGTTTGTATTAATAAGTAAACTGTTGTATTTACCTCTCCGTGTGAGTCAGATAGCATATGGCCCCATGCTTGGGGCAGTGATTATTTCTCAAATATTCTCAGATATTTTGACTACTAACGACATCTATTGATTAGGTTACTTATCGCCTAGTTATATTTTTTACCAACTCAACAAACAGTGTTTTAACCCTCCCTTCCCTATGATGGGTATCTTCTACATGTTGCTTCTAATAATCATCAATATCTCTATACATATAATAAATACAAGGTTAAGATTTTAGGTATTCCTCCATAATATATTTATGCATTGATTTAAAAAATTATATTAATCAGATTTTATTGTGGAAGCGCGAGGAGCTCAATGTTCTCACTGCCGCCGGCAGTAGCTCTCAGGCTTGCAACCAGTGTGGACCTATGCCCGTTGCCAGATGTTTTTTTTTTTAACGTTTTCAGCAAATAAATCTCAATTATTATAATTTTTTACTTAAATTATAATTAATTAAGGGGATTAGCTATGAATGTTCTTATTTTTCCGATTTAAAATCGCTAATTTTTGATCGCGTACTGACTACCCAACACCGGAACGCGCGTTTTTATTTTAGCACCGTAAGGGAAAACTTAAAATGTCATTGATATATTAATTACTACTCGAAAGTGGTTAACACAAAGTTTTATTTTAAATATATTATTGGACCATGTGTAATAATTTTCTGTCGTAGGTTCAAGAAATTGTTCGCTCAATAACAAACCTATACGAGATGTGGCGGAACTACGATGAGAAGAAAGAGATTCAAGCCCTCCTGGCCAAGATGCCCAAGCCCAAGCCGGCCCCGCAGAGATAGGGGCGTCCCCACAGCCCCCTGCATCCTCCGCCCTCCCCCAAGGGGAGTAGTGACGCCCCCAACTTCACAAAGCAATAACCCGTCTGCACACACACAACGGATTTGTCCAAGATCGGATAGTCAAATGCAAGTGTCTCCAACACCATATTCTAAAATATAATAAGACGCCTCATTTGCATAGAATGCAGCTTGGAATGAACAAAGACGGCAGTATATGATGCAGTTCTAGTGCCAACCTTTGTGTATGTTAGTGAAGCTTGGAGCTGGCTAAAGAAAGATGAAAGTAGGATAAAAGCTGTAGAATTGAGATTGCCAACAAAAAAATGCGGAAAGATGAAAGCGAAAGGATGTGTCATATAAGGAAGAAATATAAGGGAAATGAATAGGTTCTCATTAAAATAATGAAAGAGTTACTAAGATGATTAAGAGATGAGGAAAAAAAGTTTTGTATAAAGAAATACATGGCATGACCAAATCAAGTATATTTTAAAAGGTGGTCATGTTTAGAGTCGACCAAATGGATAATCGTGCAGGTTATGATGTATGAGTATATAGGAAGCTTGAAATTTATATCAGGATAGAATGTGGCGGTCTATTATCGCTTTCGAAATCTCTGCGTGATGGTTAGTTAATGGGATCTAGAGATTTTTATGATTTTTTTTTATTATGACTGATGATTTTCTTTTAATTTGAATAACTTTTGAAAAATATCGTATTTTCACAACACTTTTCACAGATATGTTAGAGAGAAACTGTACAGAGCCAAAAATGTTTGTGAAAAATGCAAAAAAGTGTTGTGAAAATATAATGTTTTTAAAAAAAATTGACAACAGCAATCATGGTGAATATATTGGGAAAAAAAAAATCCTTTCGAGACTCAAATACTGTACATTTAACAATATAATTATTATATAAATGCTTTGTTTAACATATTTACAAAAGATCTCTACTGATATACCGTTCTTAAAACCCGTGGTTCTGAGAAAAAAATTAAAATAAGTGTTTGGTACCCAGCGGGAAGTATGTAATACAGGACATAAGACAGAGACTGTCAGCCATAATCGTATTCGTATAGTATCTTCTCTATCGCACAATATGCTGACAGTCTGGTAACTGTAAAGACAACAAAGTATCCTAAAACGGCAAGAACCAAACGTCTGCAAATGATAGAAACGAAACTCTACAAAACCTAACTTAGCAGACAGTCTCTTTCTTAAGCCCATTGTGTATTACTTATGTTACTACCAAACCATGATCAATATTTAAAAGAGAATCTTTGTTCTTTCAAGTAATCTTATAGACTTTTTGAATTTATATTAGTTCCTTTTTATAACTCGTTGATATGAAATCTCATAAATTTTATTATTTGACAAATAATCAATTGCTATGATAAAATGTGTATTATATAATGTGTAAGGTACTTCTCAGAAGCTTGAATAATATCGATATAGTGATAAAGTGACTAGAAATATTTTATTTTCCTCATTAATGATAATACTGAACATAACCGCAAAATAAATGTATATAAATTGCAAAAGACTTTTATTCATTAATTTTATTTTGACTTGTATTATTTCCGTGGACTGGGATTTGTAATAGCTGGTTCTCAAACCTGGAAGTATCTAACTGCAGATCCAAAGTATATTGAGAACCCAGCAAAACTTGAGATTACCTTCATATTTTCATCAGTTCGTTCATTGCACAGGACATTCTTGATCGCAATGTATTGAGTGTTTCGGAAAGTGCAGTTCGTTTTATGTATGAAAATTGCATTTATTTAAAAGGTAAAATAAAAAAATACATCAATCAAAATATTGTCCATCGTTAGCTACTACTTTTTCCCATCTTTCTGGCAATAGATGAATCCAGCGTCAAAAAAACGTCTTTTGAGGCAACCCAATTCTTGACATCTGCATATGAATGGAAGTGCTGCTCTTCTAAGGCATGCGTCATGGATCTGAACAAGTAGTAGTCCGATGGTGCCACGTCTGGTGAATAAGGCGGGTGCGGTAGAATCTCCCAACCCACATTCTGTATGTAGTTTTTGACCGCGATTGCGATCTGAGGTCGAGCGTTGTTGTGTTGAAAAATCAACTTGCTGTACCTGTTGCCCAATTCTGGTAGTTTTTCAGCCAGTACCTGCTTTAATCATTAGTTGTTGTCGATAGACTTCCCCCGAGACCATTTCATCTGGTTTGAGGAGTTCATTTTTCAGTCTTCCACATCATCAACTTTGAACCGTCTATACCATTCTCTGCATGATTTATCCGATGGGGCATGATCAGCATAAACTTCCACAAGCATTTTATGTGCCTCAGCTGCACTCTTCATCGTGACCTATTTCTCGAGTTCTACACATCTGCATTTTTGCTACTGTCTTCGCATTCGTAGTCATCTTTACTGGCGATATCAATTATTTCCTAGCCCGTAAAAAAATCATTTTCGAGGAGATTAAATTTTAAAATAATAACACATATTCGATTCAGGAGATTATTAAGTAAAATAATATGGGGTTTAATAGAAAAACAAGTTAATAACAAAATTAATATATTTTCATTTGTTTATTGCTTGATTTTATTGGAGAGGTGTGTAAATAGGTCCTGTGAAGTAAAGCCTGTGCCACATGGTCAGGGAGTGAGGTAATTATTTAATATCTGCGTATGTACAATTTAATTTCCTTTCAAACAGAAAGCGAAGCTCCATCGATCCCTTCTTAAATATAATTATTGCTAGTTCCAACATGATCTGTTGTTTAAATAAAACGATAAATATACAAACACGACAAATTAAATCAGAGTGTAAAAATTATGATAACTTAATACATTAAAATCTTATCTTTTAATAGCGAATATTACTTTACCACTTTGTTATTTGATTTATCACTTTTGCATACAGGGCTACTCCAAATGAGATATAAAAGTGTAATATGGACCTAGTACTTCAATAAAGACTTGCAATAATTGTAATTTCATTTAAAAGGTTGAGTATTTTAATAAGTTATACAGCAAAAGTTTTCAATTTCAACAAATAAACCACTTTTATACGACATACAGAATATTCCTGTGAATTAAGGCCAAGATTTTCATGAGAAATCATTTTATCCGCAAATATAATCATATTCCAATATATACACACACATAAAAAATTGGGCGGGAAAACAATATTGACAGATTGCAACTATCTTCAGTTGCCTACTTGGGCAGTGTTGCCGCCCACGAAAAGTGATGTTACCTACTGAACGATTTGATTTGTTTTTCACAGAAAACATCCAAAAGACGAATTTTAATTTAGTAAATGATATACTAACTATGTATTGCTTAAGAGTTTATAATTATGTTAAGTCTCTTCACTTATAACAAAATACTTAGGTACTTAGCAAAACATCAAAAGACAAATGAATTTAATATTTTGTTGTATACACACAGAATGATGATCTAAATTTGAAATTAAAAGGCAAAATATAAGAATGAGAACAAAAAACAATCATTTAAATAAACAAAACAAAAAAAAAGTCATGCTCAACATTAAAGGCTTCCCTTTTAGAGATATTATTTTTATATCTGAAAAATAATAACAATCTTTTTTACTGAGATTATGGCAAGAAAAACGTTAAAATTTTATTATTTTTTAACAGCATAATAATTATTCAAAAATAGAATACTTTCATTTCTATGCTTTAATTTATTCGCATAGATAAAGCGACAAGACTGTAACATGCAGAATTTCTGATATCATTTTATAAAAATTGATACACTTTGAATTACGTAGATTTTTTTATCAGTCAAAATTAGAAAACAAAATTAAAACGGTATGTTCCAAATTCACATATTTTTAAGCCAAATTATACTGCGTTACAAGAATAGAACAAATATCTCCTGTATTGCCAACCACATTTGGTCAGAAGTGAGGTAGATTTCGTATTTTAGTATGTGCGTACATTCATAAGAATATACTAATAGCATTGCTTGAACATTTAATTTGTTACCTATGCGCTTGTAGCGTCAATAGTTCACATATGTCGATTTCTTAAATTAGGTTACTACATCTTTTAAAAATTGATTTAAGATTTAATTAAATAAGTACCTTAGTTTCATGGCTGTTTACAGAGTAGTCCTGCACTATTGTCAGTTCTCTATCAACCACATCAACAGGGTAGGTAATCTGGAGTAACATCACAAAAAAGATTCATTATTTGAATTTTTACCAAGTCACAAAAGTAACCATAGATAAAATTTGTTTTCAACACTTGTTAAAAACACATTTAAAATAAGAACTTAAATTTAAAAGGGGTAAATTGAATAAATCAAAAGATATAAAATACAATGTACAGTCTACCAATCTACCCCGATGATGAAAACAGCAATCATCACAGAATATGTTGACATTGGTGTGCTCTATAAACTGAGCTATTGTGACGGTTTTTAGATGAGTAAAAAAATCCGATAATTTACCATCATAATCAAAACATTTTAAATAAATTTGATAAGTAATTTCAATTGTCGATATATTAAATACCATACATCTAATATGAATTAATCACTATTAAATTAGTAAAGAGTGAAAAAAAACGCAACTTCGAAAGCAGCATTGGGAAGATCCATTTACAAGAATTTGTTCTCCCCCGTGGAGAAGCGCGTGTCCAAGAGCTGGGCCTTCCTCATCATGGACTTTTTCTGTGCCTCGTCGAAGCGGTTGACTTTCAGATCCACGTCGCGATCGAAGGGACGTCGCGTCGACTCTCCACTCTCCTTGGCTTTCTGTAGATAAAATACAAAAAACATTAATTTTCTAAGTGAATAATCGGTATGAAAAGATGGAACAGGATACTTAACCAAGCAAAATGCGATATTTTAAAATTATTTACATAAAGAAAATATCCTCTGTAATTAGTATTTTGCAACAAAACAAGATATTTTTAATACTTTAGACCGGAAAGTGTTAATATTAACCACCTTAAGCATATGAACGTACATAACACGCACACATTGACTGTACCATTCTGCGCTATTACAATTCTTCACAAGTATGATAGTTTTACAAGCGGCAGGCGAAGTGTGCAGTCAGGTTATTAACATTTTGTAATTTAAAAAAATAAAATTTAATTTGATTAATAAAAAATGAGGTTTTTTAGCATGTTTCTCGGAAAGTTACATGAAGGTAGGGTAGTTAAAGTAAAATTAAAACAATTTTTGCGTTTTGGGGCCTTAAAATAATACTTCCTGATTATAAAGTATCAATAAATTTAAGCAATAACCTCCGTGACAAATATATTTCTTCCACAAGTTAGTGAAAAATTCATTGAGGTATCTGACATTGGAATAACAACAAATTAGTGAAATGATATTGCAGAAATCAATGAACGTCAATATATATTTTTAATTGTAATAAACTTACGTTGATTACGTTTAATCTGAGACAAGTTCACGTTGATTATGTTTGTTTGTCATGAGTCTCACTTGATATTAAGATGTTAAGAGGTGACAATTGAAAATGAAAAACTCAAATTATCAGGTTTTTATAGAGTTAAAAGAAAGTGGTTTGTGTCTATAATTTACCAGGGTATTCATACTAACTTAAAATGGTTTTTCAAACATACCTTTTTCTTCTTTTCAAGCTTCTTTTCGTGGATTTCAAGCAGACTTTTATCCCTTTTATGTTTTTTCTTGTGTTTTCTGAAAAAGAATACGTTTACCATTTTACATAAATATATCATCCATACTAAATCATTCACAAAATGTCATGGTTGTCACAACTTAAAACTAAAAACAACTCGTTCTTTGCACAATTCACAATAATTAGAACTATAAATCATCTCAATTTTCAATGGAAGAATAAGTGAAACATTGCCACCGTGAAATCTAACAATCCTGTATTAGAAACACGGTTTTAGATAAATCTCGCGGCCCGGATGTCATTGGAAAACTCCAGGTGTTTATAAGTAGTTGTCACTGCTGAATATTCAAGATCTTTTGGACTCAAACAGTGTCAAGTGGCGTTCTCCAGGCCATGACAGGCTAAAGGCCAATCAGAAAACAAGTCAAAAATCGGTCACACCCTGAGACAGAACCCAGACTGTATCGCTTAGGGCAGGGATGGCGAACCTTTTTGAGCCTGAGTGCCAAAATTTTTTTTTTTTCAATATAATAATATGTCGCGTGTCACATGCCATGGAAATGAAAATCCATCAAATGTTGGTGTAACTTCACATTTTCAATATAAATAAAGCATTAATACATCGAAAAAATAATTAAGTACGACGTATGCCAAGGATAAATCACACACATTAATAATTTCGGAACGGCTCGTGCCGGGAGCGATGTTTATTACAAAAAAATTCACCTCGGGGGACTAGCACCGTGCAGGAAATATTAAACAATGCGATCTATTTATGCATGAATGTCGTCATATACTTCATTTCCGTCGTTTGTGAAACTATTGATGAACGAAGAAAATACACACGGCTATTTAAATATTTTTTGAATTTTTTTCTACTATTTCTGAAACAATTTTAAATTTTTTGTATATTCACTTTAATTTTTTCTCTTCATTCGCATGCCATGCAAAACCGTCTCGCGTACCACCTATGGCATGCGTGCTGTAGATTCGCAATCCCTGGCTTAGGGCATACTAAATTGGTCCCCTGTCCCTGTGGATGGAAAGAACCCTGCAGAACGAAGTTAAGGTGACTCAATAGGAATCATGCATGCGATGGAGTTGGGTGGAGAAGGATCTTTGAGGCCATAACTACATCCAACACTGGAGGTGTGATAGGACAACATGAAGTTGGCTTTGTGAGTAAACAAAGATGCAATGGACTTACTTGACGGCCTCCTCCTGCTCTTGGTCTCTCTGCTGGATGTACAGGAGCTCTGCCTGCTTCTCCATGTCTGCCTTGGCTTTCTCGTCGCTGTCCACGGTGACTCCAGCCGCCTTTAATGCCTTTTGCTCCGGGGTGTCCGTCCACATGGATCTACAAACAATTCCAATCGTAAAATAATTCTAATTTCTAAAATAAGTTATAAAATAAATATCAAATCAGTTTATTTTTCTCAAAAGACATTACAAAGGCATCTATTTGAGAACAAGTGAAATACCAGGAATGCATGAGAGATGGTTCGACTTAAGGACGAAAAGATACTTCTAAAGTTGAGAGTATTTGTCTTCTGAACGTACTTTCACTAATATGAAAGATGTCGATCTCTTTTGCCACCAGTGTCACCAAAGGCAAGTTAGTTTTGGTGGCTGGTAGGTAAAACAATCTATGCTGGTGCTGCCGGAAACATCCCTCCAGCATGGTTGAGTTCTCGAAATATGTACTGATTAATCTAATGAAATAGGTTATGAAAAACCCAAATCTTTAAAGGTGCAGCTGCTCTATTTGCTGGGATCTTGGATATGTCCGTGTGTCATGAAATTTTCTTTGACTCCGTTGTTGTAGAATCCATCTCCAGGGTAAACAATGTGTGTGGTGGGTAAAACCAATTACCTTCATCTGTAGGACCTTTTAGCAGTTTGTTTAAAGTGTCATGGACATAATAGCAAAGATTTTGTGAAGACACCAAATAAAAAATGTGTTTGGAACAACGTCGAAGATCGCTGTGACGTCGTTTAAAGTGACAATCTACGCACGAGTAAACATTTATTGGTTTTCCTAATAAGCTAATATTAATCGTTATTAGGAATATGAAAAACAGCTCGTCATGATGGAGTGTGCTGCCAAATTAAAGTGGAAATGGGCAGGACATGTTGCCAGATAGGGAATATATATAGAAGCACCCAGAGGCTTGATAGTAGAATAAATGCAGTAGAAATAACATCTCTTAGACCAATGTGTAGATACTCTGTGTATGATAGAGTGTCGAATGAAAATATAAGAAGTGAATGCGGTGCGAATGATGGTGTTATGAACAAAATAATGAAAGGATCATTAAGATAGTTTGGACACATGGAAAGAATGAGTGAAGACAGAATGATGAAGAAGGTATATGTAAACGACGTGAACGGAGCCAGAAATAGAGGTAAACGTGGCACGATCAAATCAATCAAATATTAAATTTCACGTGAGGAGCCAAAGAAATCTGTATATGATAGTGTCAAATGCAAATATAAGAAGTGAATGCAGTATGAATGAATGTGTTAGGAACAAAATAATGACAGGGTTGTTAAGATGGATTGGACACATGGAAAGAATGAGTGGAGACAAAATGGTGAAGAAGTTATATGTAAACGACGTGAACGGAGCCAGAAATAGAGGAAGACTGAGGAAAACGTGGCACGATCAAATCAATCAAATATTAAATTTTGTTCACGTGAAGAGTCAAAGAAATCGCCTGCGTGTATGACAAAGTCTGTTAACAAAAGATAGGCGTGTGTATACTAAAAGTTGTCATCACAAATACAAGTATTATGAAGAAAAAAAATTAAGATGACAGTACACAATTGTGTTATTGTACCGACCCTAATATGTGGAAGAGAAGCGTGGACCTGTCAAAAGAAGGATGAAAGCAGAATAAATGTTGTAGATGAGATCTTTAAATATAAGAAATGAAATAAGCAAAAGCATTATTAACCCCCTACAGTTTTGCTGACTATATTTGCAGTCCAAAAAAATTGGTTTTGAACTGTGGAAGACTACCTTTGCAGCTCATATTTGAATGCATCTTATAAACCTTTTTACTTCAGATCCTTGCTACTAAACTGAAGCAGGACTATCTGTCTGAGCTGTAAATGTAGCCAACCGCAATTCAAGACCAATTTTTATTTGCTGCAAATGAAAGTTAAAAAAAAAAAACAATAATCAAGTTATTTATTTAATATTCATAAACATTACAGATTAAATCAAATTATTTATAACTAAAGATTAAAATAAGAATAAAAGTAAACAAATTTAATACATTAAAGATAGACACTTTCTAAAGACAGCAAAATATTCTTACGAACATATTTTTTTTCCTAGAACCAGATCAAAGCACCACCTACGGGGTCCAATTGTGAATCTTAACCATCCAGGGACACAATTTACTCAAAATTGGTCCAGCTGATTAGGAGGATTTTAACTACATACGCCCGTACAGAAGAATTATAACTAACTAACCATCATGCCGTCTCCCCAAAGGGGTAGGCAGAAAGAATGGACTGCTACACTTTTCCTCCTCAACATTCATAAATCGTGTCATGCACGCGTGTCGATTTCTCTGACTCCTCACGTGGTCGACATTCAATATTTCAATATATAAGGTCTTCCTCTATTTCTGGTTCCATTTACATTGTTAACATATAATTTTTTTACCATTCTTAATGATCTATGTCCAAACCATCTTAATGATCCTTTCATTATTTTGTTCATGACACCATCATTCGTACCGCATTCACTTCTGATATTTTCATTCGACACTCTATCATACACAGAGTACTTACACATTTGTCTAAGAGATCTCATTTCTACTGCATTTATTCTACTTTCATCCTTCTTTTGCCACTTCCTTGCTTCGTTTCCATATATAAGGGTCGGTAGAAGAACACCATTGTGCACTGCCATTCTAGCTTTTTTGGATAGGTTTTTGTTTGCGATACAACTTTAAGTGCACCATTCTTTCAATATCCCTCTCCACTGTAAACCTTTTGTAAACATACTACCTAAATACGCAAACTCATCTACTTGCTCCAAATTTTCACCATTCACGCTAATGTTGCAGACTTATATAGGGTGTTTTTTTTTTAGAGGTTTGGTTTTTAAATTGGCAACATTGTTTCTATAGACTGTCAGTTTGACAGTTGATTTGTAATCAGTATGTTTTGCCATTTCACCCAGTTGCTCGATAAAGTTGTCGAAAATTGTACTTCAGGATTGCGCTTCATTCGAGCTTGTCGTGGTGCTCATATGCCCTAAATCATATTTAAACAATAATGGCATAAAATTATCTATTAAATAAAGCCAATATCATAGACATTAACATTATTTAAATGTGTTTTTTTTTCATTTTGAATTTGCATACGTCTAAAAAAAACACCCTAATGCACATTGTTTTTTTTTTAGAGGTATACAAATTTAACTACCTTGATGATGGGGACTGCAACGATCTCCGAAACATCAGCAGAGAAAGACTAGTTACACGAGAAACCCAAGATTCCAAAAAACATATGGTTGATTAATTTAATCGTTTTTAAGTTACACTTCCGTAATACTATTCATTACCTGTCACTCATATCAGGCCCTTCCTTAGCCCTGAATGATCTGGGCCCCAAGCCCAAGTATTTGGCTTTGGCGTCGGGCAGCTCCAGCATCCACTCCTCGCGGGCCTCTACGGCTTTGCCCGAGCCACCCTCCAGGGCGTCCATCTTCATCTTGAGCTTGCGTTCCTCGAGAAGAACCTCGGCCTCCGTCAGGGTGCGTCCGGACTGTGATGGAAGGGGCCCAACCAAATCATCATCCGACTCGCTGATGGATGCGGCGCTTTTAGCGAGGTCGGAACGCATCTCGGCAGAGAGAGACGGACCTGAAATAAATTATAAATAGGAATTATTATACACCTGATTCGTATATTCTTTCATTAGTTTTAAACTGATTCTGGATGATTATCTACGATGATTTTCAAAACACCAGTAAGAAATGCTATCACCCGTAATTTAAAGACAATGATTTTTCAGGTGTCAAACAGGGTTGCGTAATGTCCCCGTAGTTGTTTAATCTATATATCGTATCTTCAGTAAGCCAAGGGCACAATTGCATGTTTTGTAATTTTTCATTAGAGACATTTTAAGTTTTTTGAAGAATAATATCGTGTTATTGTGGCTATATTGATCATACACTATCGCCCTCTGGCAAAATGAGACTAAACTTAATGAGCGACTTTGTTCCTCCAGATAAAGGGATGTTTTTAAAATACATTGGCATACTTAACTCATTTTGAGAATTTTTAACAATTATGCCCATGTCTTACCGAAGGTGCGATATGGACAAGTATTTGAAAGAACTGAAAGGGTTGGATGCTGGTGCCAAAATGAACGGAGCATCAGTAAGCTGGCTATTGTATACGGACAAAACTGTCCTACTTGCGGACGAGCGTGAACTATAAGTCCTAATGTTTAGGATGTACGAAGTATGTTAATAAGTATTGATTTTCAAAAATAAGAAAGCAAGACAGCCTGCAACATTAATGTGAATGGTGAAAATTTGGATAAATTTAGGAAGTATATTAACAAAGGATGGGCGAGTAGAGAGGGATATGAAAGAAGGGTTGGAGCAGGCAACAAAGTGAATGGAATGAACCCTAATGTATGGAAGAAGCATGAAACTAGCGAAAGAAGGATGAAAGTAGAATAAGTGCAGTTAGGTTTCTTAGACGGATGTGTGTAAATCTGTATATAATAAGTGTCAAATCCAAATACGAGTATAATAAGTGAATGCAGTGCAAATAAAAGTGTTGTGAAAGTAATGTCATTAAAATCAAATTAAATCAGTTTATTTATCTCCACAGACATTACAAACAATATTAATGTTTGAGGCATCTATTGAGTACAGGTAAAATATAATATCAGGAATGCAAGAGAGATGGTTTGGGGACATGGAAAGAATGGTAAAGAATGTATAAGTAAATGACGTAAATATTTCTAGAAATAGAGAAGACCGAGGAGAACGTGGCACGATCGAATCAATTGAATATCATATGTCGGCCACGTAAGGTCTTGGAGAAATAGACGTGCGTGCTTTACCGTATTTTACATGGATTTATATGGGTAAAATTGTTTCACATAACGAGTAAGATTCTGGAACGAATTATTCTCGTTATGAAAGGTTCCACTGTAGATTGAAAAGAAACAACATCAAGACAAATTTTATAATTAAAAATAAAAGATATATAATTTGGCTTACCTAAATGTTTGGTGGGTTTGTCTGAAAGATTTTTCTTCAAATGCGGCGGTAGCGCGGGTCCTTCTACCACTGGAGAGTTTCCATCATCGAATTCCTCCTTTGCTCTCATGTGCGGGGGCAGTGCTGGGCCAGCTGCGGCTTTAGGGGACTCGTTGCCATCCGGCTTCGATGACAGCCGGTCCCTTAGATCTGAAACCTTTGATTTGCTAGAGGCCGCACTCGGCAGCATCGGACCGATCTGTCTCCCGAGTCTGTGGCGGAGATCGGAGGAGTCCATCGCGAGTTTCTGGTCGTCTGAATCACTCACAATTTCACCTTCCTCGTTTGAATCTTCGGATTTCACGTCTTTAATTTTCGGAGCTGGCACGGCTTCCGTAACTATTCTAATGTTTGGAAGTTCACTCACAGATATAATAACGGGGGGTTTCTTTTTACTAGGTTCGTCCAAGAGTTCTATGCGGGCGCTTGAATTATCACTCTCGCTCCCTTCGCCGCTGTCACTTCGGTTCTTAGACTTCTTATGTTTCTTTTTTGATTTTTTTTCTTTGTATTTTGTTTTCTTCTTGGTTTTTTTTAGTTCATCCTCGAGCAAGAGCAGTTTTCTACGCAAGGCAACTTCGTCTTCAGACGAATCTGATACCGCGATGGTTTCTTGCACGACTGCTTTAGAACTAACGTCGTTTGCTTGTGGAATATTACTAATCATATTGTAGTAAGATACAGGTTTGGGTTCCGAATCGGAAATATCCTCGCCGGGAGGACTTACGCTGTTACGAATCCTTTTGGGATTACTATTGACTACTTGTACGGGACTTTTATCTGCTCTTTTCTTTCTGTCTGTTTCTTTAATAACGGACTTTTTAATAGAGGTGTGTCGTTCTACAGGAGGGGGGCTTCTTTCAAACCTAATGGGACTAATGGCACGAGATCTGTTGGTACTCCCGGAATCGGAATCTTTAGAGTCTTCTTTAATAATTTTACGAATGTTTTGGATGGCGCACCGATCGATTAAGGGACTTTGCCAGGGTGATGTTTTAACTTTTTCACTGGATCTTTCTGGCTTAGCACTGATCCTGTCTTTAGCATCTCGGGGTCTAATCTCACTCTCTTTGTGTGTTCTTCTCCCATCCTCTCTCTTGTAATCTTCTTTGGCTACAACTTTATCGGAAGAAGATATTCGGTCACGAGGTCTGCCCACGTCGCGTCTTTTATCTTCGCTATTTTCTCTCGAGTAGCCGGTTCTTTGCGATTCTTTCTTTGCGCCATTTTTTTCTCTGTCGTTTGGCCTGGCGTTCCTGTCGCTGTAGTTGTCTTTAGATCTTTCTCTACCGGGGTTTGATGCCCTCGGTCGATGCTGGTCTACCCGGGACCTGTCATCTCGAGGGTATCTATCCGAGTTGTATCGAAACGGAGACCTCTCCCTTCCTTTGGGGGACCTCCTATCCTGTCGATCGCGGTCCCTGTTCCCGGGAAAGAAGGCCCCTCGGCTCGCTCCGCCTCCACTGGGGGCGTTGAACCTGCGGTTATCTCTCCCTCCCTTGTTGAGCTCCAAAGAGTCTGCATTTTTGACCTGACGCCTTGTAGAATCAGTTTTGAACCTGATTCCAGAATCTGAGTCGGATGTCGAGTCATCAGATAACATATTTGAGCTGAAACAATAGAATTTACCTTATAAGTACACAATAACAAAATATTCAAATCATACATAACTATACATTGTATAATTTATATACTTGAAGTCTACGATCTAAACATAACAATAATTATTTCATTGAGACAATAAAATAACTATCAATAAACAAAGTTGTGGAAATCAAAATAAGAACTCTAACATTTTATGTAGGTAGGTATTATTAACGGGCACAGCGTGCAACACAGATGTATTTTATAAATGGCAAGAAATCTTGTCAGTGTATTGGTAATCCGAGATGACCCACCACCAGTCCATTTCAGTCAGTGCCTATTTTAGTGTTTTGAAAAATAAACAAAAAGAGGAATAAATAATTAAACTAAAATACTTTTAAAATATATATTTCACTAATCAACTTGGTATAAATTAAAATATAGGTAACAAAAGAAATAATGATATATATTTGATATTTTTACAAGTACGAAAGATGTTTAAAACCCAAAAAATGACACATTGTTAAATTAGCAAACTATATATTTAAAATCTAAGATGGCTGCCCCATTTTTATGAACGATTCTGCATTTTTTTTAAATACTACATTCGCAGATTGATATAATAACACATTGGATTCCAGGGTTTCTAAATGCATGCCCTTTCATGATGTAAATAAAATTGAAATTTTAAATGTACCTACATTATTGTTCAACATTGTATTAAAAAATGCATTCTGGTTAGATTTTGACCTGTTACAAAAATTTCACAATTCTTTTCCTGAATTATTTTTATTTATACAAAAATAGTGCCATCTCGATAAAATTAATACTATAAACAAATGTAAACTATTTTGATAAAATCAGTTTAAAAAATAAGTGCATAGATTATCTTTGAAAACATTGTATTTTCACAAACATGTTTTGGAACACAGAAGCTCTTCCTCAGTGTAGAAACCTTAGGGGACACTTATAATATGGATATATCTCTAAACAATGTTCAATGCCGTTCTCTAGGCCACGACAGGAGAAAGATAAGACGGAAGACCCTGAGACAGAATTCAACTTGCATCACTCGTGGTGCAAAATAATGGAATTCTGCAGGTGGAAGGAGGAAACAAGGCAGACCTAGAACAACCTGGAGAATAACCCTACAGGATGAAGAGCAGGCGGCAGGCCTCACTAGAAATTATGACCTATGTGTGTGAGGCGTGGAAAATGACAGCGAAATCCGCAGAGCGACTGAATACTTTTGAAAGAAAGGTGCTGCGCAGAATTCTGGGACCTGAGAATGATGGTGAAGGTTGGAGAGTGCGGCATAATGACGAGCTGTACCATATTTACAAAGCTCCCAGTCTCTCCACACAGGTCAGACTGATTAGACTGAGATGGGCCGGTCACGTGCAGAGGATGCCGTCATCGCGAACCCTAAAAAGATTCCTGGAGTGGCACCCAGGTGGCAGAAGACCAATTGGACGACCAAGGCTGCGATGGGAGGATGAAGTTGGGAGAGATGGGGCGAAATTGTTACGAGTGTCAGATTGTAGGGTCGAAGCGGAGGACAGGAGGAGTTGGAGGCGAAGAATACTGGAGACAAAGGCTCGATATGGGCTGTAGGGCCATCAAAGAAGATAAGGTGTGCGAAGGCGTTGAATGACAAACTAAGACTTATTTTTATTTAACCTTAGTTATCAATATGAACATTGTTACATTTCTCTCTAACTAACATCAATAGACAATGTATTATGTGTATAAAACAGTCAAATATTGATAATGGAATAACCTAACTATAAATCAATTCAGTTCAAAACATGGCAAAGAATTATCAAATAAAAGTTAACTGTTTCCCTACTAAATTAGCTAATATAATCATTTGAACATTTTGCTTATTTTTCTAGCACTGTAATTCATAGACTTCATCATTCCCGCTGTGAGGATACCCTTCAGGGACTGGCGGACACTAGACTGCCAGACAATTGCGCCCAGGGCCTTCTTAAGCACTTCCGGACATTCCTTCTCCTGGGCCAAATTCCCTAAAACATCTTCTGCCTCCGTGATGCCGGCCTTCTTATAGTAATACAGCTCCATCAGCCTCAGAGGATTCGAGGGCAATTGCGATAGATGATAGTGTCTCGTTGCCACGGAAACATCTTGCTCGCAATCCTGACCAACTTCACCCGCATCACTTGGAAAGTGCAGGAGATTTTTAAAGTTCCTAATAGTCGGGGCATACAGACGTCTGAATTCTAGCAGCTGCGGTTGAACAATGTTCCTCACTTTGTTTTTGTTTTCTCCGAATATCATGCGGAAGTCTCCGGAATAACTCAAATTTGAAATTGTGTGGTAGAATTCGTATTCCGTGAAGCGCGCTGGAAGCATCAGTAGAGCCGAGCGCGCCGCGGCCTCCAGATTGGCTTGCAGCGCGCTGCGAAGACGCGCGTCCGTCTCACGATCTATCACTTGCACAGGCTTGTGAAGTCTTCCCGCCAAGTAGAGGTGCTCCCAGTTAAGCAAGTCCGCCAGCAAATCCTGCTTCGACACGACACCGTACTTGATCATCACTCCCTCTTCGACGATCGGCACCAAGGTGTTGAAGTAGACTCGAGCTCCGAAACCCTCTTGAAACTTGGATACCATATTCCCACCTAAATGTTTAAGAAAAGAGTAATGCCCCGCGTTGATCTTCAAGTTCTCCGCATGCCACATCCGTGAGTCCTCCGTGGTGATGATGAGATCGAGCATTTGTTCGCCTTTATTCGATCCGGTTTGCTGCTTCACAGCCGAACCATACGCGAAAGAGAAACTGCAGCCCTTTGGAAATTTTGATAAAATACGGCTGTACACCGGCGGTACACGACGAGCAGTCGACATGACGAAAGTTGTTGCCATGATTTAACTGAAGAATTTACGATAACACGGACATAATCGACAATTTATGTTGATGATCTGCTTGACCTAACCTTAGCGACGTCAAATGGATGAGTTGGTAGAATCCAGGGAAGCCATCATGCGCGACGTGAACATTTACAATATTCAATTATGAATTAAGTTTCATTACACTCTAACGAATAATTAGATTAATATAGATATTACAGAACAATAAATTAACTACTGGTACTCAAACATAACCTTCGAGATTTCAGCGTTTAACGTTTAACCCACAGACAAAGATTACAGTGCAAGCCATAGACAAACTATTCAACCATAAAAAAAAATTCTTCCCAATGATAAAATCGTGGACTTACTTTAAAAAGTATACGTTTTAATAAATTTAATGTACATATTTACATAATTTTTTTCAAACGACTATTTTCTTCTAACGAAATAATAATCTTATTTCAAATTTATATGTTACGATATTTTTTTAGATGAAAAATAAATCAGTGATTTTTTTTAACGGTTGATAATGTTTGTTGTACCTGTTCTCACTTACCATATTCTACTACGCTGCTTCAATAAGGATTGATTTAAGGATTGATTGTATCTCATAGAGACGAAGATGTAAATTGTTTTTTATTTTGGAAACAGAATATGGTGGTCGAGGCGTTTACAGGACTTATGACCTGTCATTGGTTGGGTTAAGCGATCGCTTTATGTTAACATTCCCCATTCCGCCCTTCTTACGAACACATCACATCTGACAACATTCTTCAAAAAAAAAAAAAATTACATCTTCGTCTCTATTGAGATACAATCAATCCTTAAAAATGATTAACCCGCAATGGGTAAAATCCAGTATTTGTCTACAAAAATTTGGTAACATTCAAGGATTGGTTTGTAGTGAAGTCTAGCACAGCCTCCGATGCGATCGATTTTTAGCATTTCTCTTCAGCTCAACATATAAGACTCATTTCATGCCTTTCAACTACTTAATATCAAACATATTATTATTTTTTTAAAACTCAATAGTATGATAATGTATTATGTAATTAAAATATTTTTTTGTATAATACTTAACATAGCTAACATTTGTACTTAGCATTCACATTCCAATGAATTTAATAATCATAATTTTCATCTAACTTTAATTTGCATATCTACTTGTTCTTCCTATACACCCCATTCTGTCCATTACAATGGTATGATGATGTAAGAAATTCTCCTTACATCATCATACCATTGTGTAAGGGGTCAACATATCTTTTTTTTATCTTGACGATGTCTCTATTCCATTACCCATTTAGTCCATCTTCGATCTCCTAGTTTGGCAACATGTCCCGCAAATGACTATTTAAGTTTAGCCACATTTTCGGCGACATCCGTTACTCCCGACCTAGTGCATATCTTAATGTTACTTACAAGATGTAGCATGACTTTTTCATGTTTCTTTGTGCTACGCGGAATACCTTTATGGACGACTTGGATGTAAGCTTTTTTGCTTCATATATCAATACTGGAAGTACGCACTGGTCGTACATTATGCGTTTTAGTTTTAGACTTTTGAGCCTTTTGTAAATTTCTCAGCACCGCTAATGATTACATTTGTCATTATTGTAATTTGTGTATCTATAAAAATCAGGAAATATGTCATTTTTCCATTCACTGCATATTTTCTTATTTATTAAATATTACTAAAAACAAACATTAAAAGCCACAGTTTACTTTTATAAGGCAATTGTTATAAAGGGATAACCATTTTCCGCCCACAAATTTCAAATTTATTTTTTATTTTACTATTTTCGTTCATATCGTGAATATTTTATGTACATCCCACGACTAGAAACTTTTTCAACAAAGCTAGGTGTCTTGTAAAGAGAACGATTACCTAATAAGCAGAGAAATTTTTGTGTGGGTAGAATCTTGATCATTGAATCAAAAATATTCTAAATTTGGTATTTTGTATCAGTTTGCGTAGGTGTCCTGTGTGAATCGGGACTAAGAATGAATTTTCATGTTCACCGAGTCTCCGGGCTTGTCAATTTATCCATTACTCCATTTTATATCCACCAATCATGGAGAGAGAAATATTTTTAGACCTCTCTTATTGGATGAAAATGTTAATATGGCGACCATGGATAAAGACGTCGAAAAAACGGGCGATCGTGTAAACGAAGCATAATTACCTGGGTGTGTTGTCATCTGAACTGGATGTCAGTGTAAAAAATAAATCGAACGGGTCTTCTTACGACGTATACGGGTTAATATTATTGCATGTCCTCTGTAATCGTTAGTGGTGTTGTTAACTTAGGGAGACATTTTTAACATCGGTTTATTTCATTTTTACAGTTTGTTTTATACGAGATCAATGACTCTGTGGGTGGGTTGTGTTACGACCCTTTTAGTATCGGAGTCACGTTATGTATAGCTGTCCTACTCGCACTTGCATATCTGCAGCGGGAGGCGTGCACTGTGTCGTTTCGATTCAATCGCTTCGTGTGGGTTTGCGTTGACATAATTATTTTCTCTTCCTATGAAGAATTTCCTAGTTGATCGCGAATAATTGTACTGAGATCAATCTTGACACGAAATGTTTGTAAATGTCTAAGTGTTAAGCTTTCTGTCGATGTAGAGCTCAAATTTTATCCGGAAATACAACAGAATCACTTAGCTAGAACACACACCCGCCCTTACTATTTGTATATTTACGTTTCTTCGGTAAAAAATCTGTAAGCTAAATAAAGTTTAATTTGTGTATTCAGGAAGCTGGGTGTAATTACAACGCGTCGCTAGAAGGATCATTGCCTTGTGAAATCGAGTGAAATATAATATTCTTTCGTGATTGAATACACCAAGAACCCCGAATGGCAAATTTGTGTTTTATGTTGTGCGCTCTCGCCTGAAATTCTGAAATAAAATCTAACACGAATAACTGTATGTGAAAGACATTATTGTATGTGAAATCTTTGAAAATAAAGGTGGAACTAAAGGCTCTAGCTTCGTTCCAAGGATATTGCGCAATTCACGAGAGGTTTGTATTATTTTTTTTACCATAAAAGTATGTCAATTTTTCATGTATTGCGAACGATTAAATGCACTTATTTATGTATAAAAATGAACGTTTTTTTAATTCACCAACTATATCTTATTGATTTAGGCTTATTTATAATTTATTGATTATTAATTAATTTTTAGGCAATGGTTCGAATATATATGGCTACAGTCAAAACGTCATTAACGATAAATATAAATTATTTTAAAGAGACTACCTTCTGAATATCTAAGTCTTTTGTATAATATTGTAATAAATTGGTTAATAATAATAAAAAAATCATTTGCATAGACAATTAGAAAACAAGATTAATAGTAAAATCTTAAAAATCTTTTTAGATTTATTAAATAAGGTTTACGTACCTACCTAGCGCCTTCAAATTATAAATATCAAATTTTTAGATTTTATTCGGAATTTTCATACTTCTTTTAATAATGAAAATATCAAAGCATTTGTGAAACTGAAAAATCTTTGTATGGTTAAGATTAGAATCATACATTAGTCATAAATAATTTTTGTTTGAAGATAACGGATATTTACCAAATAAGTGAATTGCTACTATGATATGTGTAATATATATGAACAGGAAATAATTGAACAATGTCAAGCATTCTTCATAACTGTACCAAAATGTAGCTTTCCGTGATAAGAAAAAATATATATCAATATTGAAATTTGATAATTCTTGTTTTAGCAGAAAACAGTAGAAGAAATGATGTTATTTCAATTGTAATATGGTAAAACATTGCACAATAAAATGATTTAAACATATATTAACATACGAGTAGAGTTAAGGGGTTTATCATTATTCGAATATGAAATTGTTTAAGTAACATTTAGACAGCCGTTGTCGTCTATTGCTGGACATAGGTCTCCCCCATACTTCTCCACGTATCCCTGTCTTGTGCCTTTTGCATCCAATCGCCAGCAATTCTTATGTCATTGGACCATCGTGCGGGGGGTCTCCCTCTGTTTCTCTTGTCTTCGTGGGGTCTCAACTCTACCAATCTGGCAACATGTCCAGCAAATGACCATTTAAGCTTCGCCACCCTTGCAACGACATCTGTAAGTAACACTAGGATGAAGAAGATCATGGTACCTTCTCCAGTGCAGATCACAATAGACAACACCGTAATCGAAATGGTGGATGCATATATTTATTTGGGCCCCAAAATAGTAATGAGTAGAGAAAATCAAATGAATTGGTTTGGGTTGGGCTGCCTTCCGTAATTTAAACGGAAAGTATTTGACTACTCCGTCCTACCGGTGTTATCCTATGGGTTTGAAACTATAACATTGTCTCAGAATAGTACAAATAAATTGAGAATTGTCCAAAGAACTATGGAAAGAGCAACGTTGGGAATCAGTATAGCTGACAGGGTGAGAAACACTACTATTAGAGCCAGAACAGGAGTGTCAGACATCATCGGAAGAGTGGCAGCGCTAAAGTGGCCCTGGGCAGGCTATATCGCTCTAAGCTCTGATGATAGATGGACAAAAATGCCTTCTTTACTGGTGTCCTAGAACTGCATCCTGAAACCCAGGACGTCCCCAATTTCGATGGAAGGACGACATTAAAGAAACTGCGGATACGATATGGATGCGTGTTGCCCAGTATCAACAGACATGGAAGCGAATGGGGGCATATATCCAGGAGTGGACGGATATAGGACGATGGTGATGAGGATGTTTTTAACATGAAACAAATGAATTATGGGATTGTATATGAACATTTAAAATATAAACTGAAAAACATGGCCAGACAAAACTTTCAAAGTGTTCAGATCTGATATGATATTATTTATATAAGCATTTTTTATATAAGCTAGCAACTATAAAAAAAACTATTAAAAATACATTATCTGCTAGTTTATCAACAAGATGACACTGTTTTGAACTTTGTCAACTTTAAATATGAGATTGTTTTAGTTTTAAATCAACATGTTTGGAAGGTTTTACACCTTCATTATCCGAATAATGATATAAACTTAGTTTGTAATTAGTTAGTGAGTAATTACTATAAATTTGTTTGTAAGATTAATCTCGAAATGAACATTTGTATTTAACTCATACTACCCTCACCTATTGATTGATTGATTGATAGAAGATTTACAAATAAAAATTCCTCGAGAGAATTTTATTTTTTATAGATTTTAAAACCATTTTTACTAGATTTTACACCACTTTATTTTTGTCAAAACCAACTGATTTCACTCCCGTCGGAGCTTCGTCAGGGTTACAAAAAAAAAAAAGACTAAATATCAGTTTATTTTGTAACCCTAAGCGAAACCGGTTGGTTTTGCCAAAATTAAAGTGTTATAAAAACTAGTAAAAATGTTTTTAAATTTATTTTTAGTAATGCCACACCACAAATTAAGTGCTTCATCTTCTCTTCTCTGGTTTCAATCCTGGGATTGGTTTGCAGCAATTTCCTCCATTATTCTCTTCCATTTTTCCCTGTCTTGTGCGGCTCTTTTGAAATCTGCATATGATGAGCAGCGTACGTCCACCAACAGGTCCTCCAGGTACTCTCGGCGTGGGCGTCCCCTAGAGTTTGTCCCCTCGATCATACCCTCCATTATGGCATGCAAGAGACCTTCTTGACGTATTACATGGCCGATCCATCTTGCACGCCTTTCGGACAAGGTCCTGAGCAGGTGCCTTCCTCCTTCGATTCTTTGAAGAACTTCCTCATTCGTGATGTGGTCTCTCCAGGAAATTCCAAAGAGTCTACTATAGGACCACATCTCAAAAGCCTCTAGTCTCCGCTTATCCCTTTCGGATAGGCACCATGTCTCGCAGCCGTACATCAAGACACTCCATACATAGGTCTTGATGAGGAGTATTCTCAGTTTTAGGTCTATATTATTTGATTCTATTATTATGATTCTATTATTAGTGCTTCATACGAAAGAAAAAAATATGTATTTAAGAAATTGGGCATAAAAGAATTTATTTTATTGATTTTTTTGTCTTAATTTATAATTTTTGATTTGAAAGTTTTAGAATTGTAATTTTTTTTAACAGTCTTGAGTGCATTGTACTGAATTAATTTAGTTCTTTTCCAAAGCTACTTAAATAATTGTCACATTAAAAGAAGTGCCTAATTAAGTGCCTAATTACAGTTATTTAAAAGAACAGTGGATACGTGGAATATAAATTAAATAAACACAAAAGTCCGGATCGTTCAGCTGACAACATTAGCGTCATCTAAAATAACATTATTTGTTATATTATTTTTATTTTGTTATTTTATTTTAGATTCATTTTGTGGACGATGGACAATCCAAGTGTGCGCGGGAGAAGCCTATTGGTGGCGATGAGGTTCGCAACCCATCACACCGCGTCTCTCGCAGGGGCGAAAAGAGAAGGATGGAGTGCCGCATCGGTTAAAGTGTGGCAGTTCATTATTTCTGCTTACCCCTTCGGAGAGATGGCGTGTTGGTTAATTAGTTAGTTAGTTTAAAAGAAGTATGCATGTGTGTGTTATGCAAATTTGTATTATCCGCAATTTGCGTAAGGAACTCGAACAGCTAAGGTTCGGCCTGCGTTATGCCAACTATAAATATTTGCTATCTCCCAATCTTTGGAGTAGATACGCATTATGACTCTATAATAGGAGATAATCGTGTTGGAAGTAATAATCTTGTATTCATGGTTTAATATGATTATACAAATATCAATATCGTTTATGAATATCGTTGGCAATCTAAAATGCATTACATTTTTAATAAAAAGGGTAAAACCATAGTGAATATATGAATATCTATACCCGGGAGCCATAAAGTAAATTTTTGGCCGAAATGAGTTTTTTTTAATTTTATTTTTTAATTTAATTTAATAAATTTTTTAAAGAACCCAATTGGGTTATATGGATACATTTTTAGATCTTATTTTTAATTATGAATTGTTTCAGTTATTTTTAAAATTGAGTTGTAGTGAGACTCCTTGTGTCTTTTGGTAGTTCATTGTAAAGTTTCAGTCCATTGTTCAATATCCTTGATTGTCCTGTCTTAGTTCGTGCATTCGGTAAGTGATATCTGTCACAGTTCCTGGTCCAGTGTCTGTGTATGTCTGAATTTTTAGTTAATTTGTAGCTGCTGTCTGTAGTCTCTTCCATGGTCACTCTGTGTACAATTTTCAAGGTCTCAAATTTGGTCAGGTCTGATATGTCCGTTTGTTTTGTTTGTCTGTATACGTGTATGGTTATCTCTTCTTTTTGTCCTGTCACACCTCTGTGGTGCATAGGGCCTCAGGGAACCTTCTTCACCCGATTCTATCGCATGCCTGATGCCTAACATCACCCCAAGTAAGGCCTACGGCTTTAACCTCATCCTGCAGGGCTATTCTCCAGGTGGCTTTAGGTCTGCCTCGCTTCCTCTTTCCCCCCATAGGGGACCAGTCCAGTGCACCCTGAGCGATGCAGGCTGGGGTGTGACCGATCCACAGCCATTTGCGAAATGAGTTGTGTACATCTAAATAACTTTTGAAAAACATTTAAAAAATTTAAACTAATTAACAATTACACCGTCGCCCCGAACTAACATAGTGTCATGCACGCTCGTCGATTTCTCTGTCTCCTAACGTTGTCAACATTTAATATTTGATCCTGCCATATTTTCCTCTATTTATTTTTCTGTTAACATTGTTAAAAGATACTTTTTTTTTTTTTTAAATACTTATATCAAGGATTTACATCAATGATATTAGAATTTATTTTACAATCTTCAATATGAGCAGAAAATAGCTCATTATTATGAAGAAGAAATCTGGTCGTGTCCAGGTTTGAACCCATGTCCCCTGGATCAGGAGCCAAGCGTTCTATCCCCTAGACCACCACCATGTGTAAAAACGTTTTACCATTCTTTATCTCCATGTGTAAAAACCATTTTAATAACCCGTTTATGTAAACTTTTCACAATCATGTTTTGGATCGCAGACTTCCCTTACACAGTGTAAAAATAAATAAAAACTGATTTATATATTTTTCTATTTACAAATAATTTTTACTTTCTTTCATTAAAGCTACATTTTGGTTAATTCAAAACAGTACTATAGGCTAATTGGTTATTTAAAAAAATGAAATTGCCTGATAATAAACATTTTATACTGATAATATAAATTAAATTGATTATTCAAGTTGATTATATCAGTAAATTAATTTGTTCACTGAGAAAACCCACCAACCATAAATATTAAAAAAAAAAATATTATTCTAAATGCAGTAGAAATGAGATCTCTTAGACGAATGTGTGGATACTCTGTGTATGATAGAGTGTCGAATGAAAATATAAGAAGTGAATGCGGTGCGAATGATGGTGTTATGAACAAAATAATGAAAGGATCAATAAGATGGTTTGGACACATGGAAAGAAAGAATGGTAAAAAAATTATATGTTAATGATGTAAACGGAACTAGAAATTGAGGAAAACCGAGGAAAACGTGGCACGATGAAATAAATCAAATATTGAATGTCAGCCACGTGTGGAGTCAGAGAAATCGACGCGCGTGCATGACACGGTGTATGAATGTTGAGGAAGCGAGAGGAATGTCAGGAAAGAAAAGTGTGGCAGTCCATTCTTTCTGCCTACCCTTCGGGAGGCGGCGTGGCTTAGGCTAATTCCTAAAATGGCTCTTTCCATGACTCTTTAAGTCACTCGTAGTTTCTCGGCACTTTGTTTGGACAATGTAACAGTTTCAAGACCATAAGGTATTTTCCGGTTTTTAAGGATGTAACCCATGTTTCCGAAAGCTGCCCAGCTTAGTCCAATTCTTCTTCAAAAAGATCTCATAAATACTCAAATTGAAATACTTTATGTATGATAAATAGTGCATCTCGCGAATAAAACATCAACTTCCCAGTAGTTTTATTATATTTTATGATAGTGTTCAAATGTTTGCTAATGTCGTAGCAAGGCCAAACCTGTCACTCCCATAAAATATAATAAACTTCTAAAAAGTATGTCCATTCATATTAATTGTTTAGTATGGAATTTTACACTATTATTAACGAAAATGCCTATTGGTGGCGATGAGGTTCGCAACCCATCACACCGCGTCTCCCGCGGGGCGAAAAGAGAAGGATAGAGTGCCGCATCAGTTAAAGTGTGACAGTCCATTCTTTCTGCCTACCCCTTCGGGGAGACAGCGTGATGGTTAGTGAGTTAGTTATTAACGAAAAAATTAATAAATATTTTGAGATTTTAATATTGATGAAAACATTCATTATCTAGAAGTTTTATTATATTTTTTGAAAGTAATATAATGCTCTAGTAAGGAGAAACATGTCACTCCCATAAAATATAATAAAAAAATCTAGAAAAATACTTTATTAAGAGTTTTATATTATTGTTTTAAACAAAATATTGGTTGTCTGTTTTTCGTAGTGTGGAAAATGTTTTTATTAATATATATGGTTTTATCATTATGCGTTATCATACCATAAATTCATCAGACACTTGGGCACCCAATTAGTTGTCACACGCGTGAGTTAGTCACGCGATTCAGATGGTTTGGGCTTGCGACATGTGGAATGCAAACACGGATATCTGTTGGTTCTCCCACCAATCAGGAGAGGGAACCAGTGTGCTTTTGTTTGTTTACATTTCTCCACAGGCCCCCATAAAAATTGTGATAAAAACATTATCAGGAGAAGAATTTTTCTGATAAGAATTAATGGTGCTAGAGCACATAGTTTGTACTAAAGAAATATTGGATTTTTTTTTAACTACCTGCTATGATATTTTTAAATATCTTCTTCTTCTTCACTTTTGGTCGACTCAGGAGTGTTATTTCAGGCGGGTTCTCTTGAGACGCTAAACTCCAGCTTTCTCTCCACTGTTTCGGGGGTCTTCCTGGTCGGCGTTGTCCGTTTGGCGTTCCATGGAGAGCTATGTATGGTATCCTATTTGAGCTCATCCTTTCTACGTGTTGATGCCAGTATCGCCGTCTTTGACGTCCCCATCTGACCACATCTTCGATCTCGCAGATTTCTCGGATTGCTGTATTCCTCACTCGATCACATAGGGTCTTGCCAGCTATAGCGCGGAGTGTTTTCATCTCGGTTGTCCTGAGCATGCTCTTTGTCTTGACAGTGTCTGCCCTCGATTCAATGCCATATGTGAGGATTGGTCGCACACAGGTCTTATAAATGCGTACCTTGCTGTCAGTCATGTCCTCGTTTCTCCATATGACATCTTTCAGGCACCTTGCAACCGCTGCAGCCTTATCTACCTGTTTTTAAATATACTTCCGAGAAATGCTTGGACTTGGATCTTCTGGCTTACAGAGGTTCAGCTCTAATGGCTATTCCTCTTACGTCTGTAGGAAACATTGTTGGAAATGTGATTTGGTAATTGTTTTATGATGGGACTAAATGTATGGCCCGGAGTGTCCCTCCGAAAGAGGGCAATCATCTATAATTAATAAAAACAATTATGTGCTTCATGTGCTTGTCTGCCTACCTAATGTTTGCTGTCTATTTAAAACTTAACTTGTATATTTGTTTTATTTTCTAACAGAACATGAATATCAGATACAGTGTTCATATTAAGATTTTTTACATTTAAAACATCAAATCAAATCAGTTTTAATTAACTCAAAAGACATTACATACAGGAAAATGTTTAAGGCATCTATTGAGTACAGATAAAATATTATAAAAATACAACATAGTACCAGGAACGCATTAGAGATGGTTCGACATTAGGAAGACAAGATACTTTCTAAAGTCAAGAGTATTTGTCCCCTGAACGTACCGTCACTAATATGAAAGACGTCGATCTCCGAGGAGACCGCGTTCAGCAGAAAAATTGCTCTTCCCACCGGTGTCACCAGAGGCAGATTGGTTCTGGTGGCCGATAGGTAAAACAATCTGTGCTGTCGCTGTCGGAGAAATCTATTAGGGACAAAAAAACCAACATCCTCTAGCACGAACTTGGAAATTAGGTTTTAATGCGCCCCTGAGGTGATTACATCAACACGAAAAAGGCACTTTAAAAGCTAGCATATTATTATTATTATTATCAGTGGTGGTGCTCCCATAGAAGCCCAGAAGCCCGGCTTCCGTAAGAAATTTTTAATCAAAACCTCTTCTGGCTTACAGAGAGGTTCAGCTCTTGTGGGTATTCCTCTTATGTCTGATGGGAACATTGTTGGAAGGTGATTTGGTGGGTTGTTGGTTTATGCGGGGGCATGATTACTTAGATTTCGGGGTTTTGATTCAAAATTTCTTACGCAAGCCGGGCTTATGGAAGTACCGCCACTGATTATTATCTCTTTCTCTCTTGCTTGTTTGCACACGTGTGCGAGCGAGATGCACTATTTGTCGCACAGAAAGTATTTGAATTTGTGCATTAATGAGTAATATTTTATGAAATCATGAACAACTTTATTAAAGTGCTTTCTGAGTAGTCTCACTATTTTCTGAATTAATGCAGTTTACATGTATTGAATTATTTTCTAATGCATTTTTTTCCTTTTCTTTTCAGATTTTAACGACGGAAGAACCATAGATTTTACATATCACGAAAGAATTACATTCGCGCTTTCTTATAAATTTAATTATAATATTCAATAATTTAATTCTTGTAAATAAAAAGTTACATAATTAATTACATTCGAAAATTTTAACATTTGAATGTTGTGGGATAGCTGTGTATGTCACGGCCAAACTAGGTTTTAGGGAAATTGGTTCTGTTTTGGTCAGATGTATTAACCATACTTAATTAATAGTTTTATTTAATATAAATAAGAATTTTATCTTGTCTTATATAACCTTTACTTACTTATACACCCGATGTCTTCCACTGTAGGACATTGGCACCCCCATACTCCTCCACATATTCTTAAATAATAATATAAATTGGATAATTTATAGAGCGCCATTTTTATGAATTACTCATCTCAAGGGCGCTGTAGAAAATACTACGTTTTATGAACTAGTAAAAAAAAAAAAAATTAAATGTATGAGGGCTGCACCTGACGTAGTTGATCAGCCCTTCCTATCAGGAAATGATAATTTGAAAAGGTGCGTTTTGAGTCTTGATCTAAACTCTGACTGATTATCTATGCACTTAAGGTCTGCTGGAAGATTGTTCCAGGCTGAAGGGCCGGCTACCGCGAGGGCTTGGTCGCCAAAGTTTGGGCTTGGACAGCATTTTGGCACAGTCAATCTACTGATCGCAGAAGACTTAGCTGATCGCTATGTGTGTACGGGGGGACATCGAGGGAGAGTAGCGTAGCTTAAATGTGGTCTGGGTCCCCCTTGGTTGCAAATATACATATATTATTACTTTTTAACGTAAGTCCCGCAAGGACGGGGGACAGGCCTAGGGAGTGCACGAATGAAGCTGATGAAAGGTGCTGCGGCGCCTATAACAGCTTTGGGTAGCGGAGGGAGCCCTCTATGGCTCGGCCATATATATGGTCGCAATGTAGACTGTCTGGCATTCAGGTTCTCGTTGATGCAGAGTTCAGATATATAAGCTGGTGCCATACCATGAACGCCTTAAAGATCGTTCAGCAGAGCTTGTATTGTACCCTTTCTGGACATTTCAGCCAGTGGAGCTCCTTAAGATGCTGTGTTATGTGACAACTCTTACGCCTTCTGCACCCAGTCACCAGCAATTTTTATTATGTCATCAGATCATTGTGTAAGGAGTTTCGCTCTTCTATCACGAGGTCTCCACTCCATCTTTAGTCTACCAATCTGGCAACATGTCCCGCAAATGACCATTTGAGCTTCGGCACACTTTCAGTGACGTCCGTTAACTCCCGACCTTCTACGTATCTCAGAATCTTACCTGTATATAAATAAAATTCTTGACAAAAATTAAGCAAGGTAAAAATTTCTCTAGTCTTAATCTGAGTTCAATCTAACCTAATCAGAACTGATTTCGAACCACTCCTAACTAGTTTGTTTTATAACAAAATATATTAGTACTTTATTTGGTGTTCTAACCTCAAAATATTTACAGATTTATCAAAGTAAATAGTGAAAACAAAGAAGCAAAATTCTGTAACAGAAAAGTGTCATTTTAAATACAGTTGAAAATAATAGCATTGCGTTGAATCTTTGCATTCTGCAACGATACTTATTTTGCTTCAAATACCATCAAAATATACGCAACACATCTCCGGTTATACGACTCGATCGAATTTGGATCTACGATATACGACGATTCATCTATAACAACATCCGTGGAGTATTAAAGATCACATATACGTGATTTGTTTTGGGCATCCGCACAGTATTAAAGGAGTGATCACAATTCCAAGCTGTGATTGTAAAGCATTATAAAGATCACAAAGCTATTGATAAAGTGATTAGATAAGTGATAATTGGAGTTATAGTATCCAGTTGATACAAAAGCGGTTGTGCGATTGGTTAGTGGCATCCGTGGGGTGTTAAGCGGTAATCACGATTCATCCAGGGCTCCATCACCACAGCTCCCAGCACAGCATAGGGAGGGACGGGGGAGCGTACCGGCGTGCGCCCACGCTCTCGCCGCAGATGTCGGGCGGGGGCAAGGTGGTCTGGTGACCCGATGCTGGCAGGGGAGCCATGATGGAAGGGCAGCTGCCGCCCGGGGGCTCCAGCTCCACGGGACACCTGTCCTCCGCCGGGGTTGCCTTCTCCGGTACTGGTAAATATGCACATCCCCTTTTTTGTTTGTTTGTTGCGAAAAAACCTTCGTATCAATGGCAATCTTGTAAACAGTTACCCGTTTGTACGAGGATCTCTCTCTAGTTTTAATCCTGGAATTGGTTTGCAGCAATTTCCTCTATTCTTTTCTTCCATTCTTCCCTGTCTTCTGCGGCTCTTTTGAAATCCGCATATGATGAGCAGCGCACGTCCACCAACAGGTCCTCCAGGTACTCTCGGCGCGGGCGTCCCTTTGAGTTTGTCCCTTCGGTCATACCCTCCATTATGGCATGCAAGAGGCCTTCTTGCCGTATTACATGGCCGATCCATCTTGCACACCTTTCGGAGAAGGTCCTGAGCCGGTGCCTTCCTCCTTCGATTCTTTGGAGAACCTCCCCATTTGTAATGTGGTCCTCAGGAAATTCCTAATAGTCTTCTATTGGACCACATCTCAAAAGCCTCTAATCTCCGTTTATCTCTTTCGGATAGGCACCATGTCTCGCAGCCGTACATCAATTCTTGAGAGCCCTCTACATGAGAGAGTACAGGGTATATCCTTGGCTCTATCCAACGGCATTTCTCTTGGGTATGCTGGGGTATAACTCTCTCGAACTAAGGAGGGAAGGATTATTAACATCACATTTTTACAAACTGATTCGGGGCTCTATTGAGAACCCCTATGTTCTGGAGCAAATAGGTCTTTTTGTTCCTGATAACTACCTGCGACAGCGCCGACATCAATTGTTCTTTACTCCGTCACGCAGAACCAACCTGCCTTTGGTGATGCCAGTAGGAAGAGCAATTCGGACGCTGAATCTAATCATCTCGGATTTGGACATTTTCAGTGTCAGTGAGGCAGTATTCAAAAAAAAAATATTGCGAATTCTGGAAAGAGTACTGCCTCACTGACGTCGACATATTTGGATTCCTTCTGATATATATGATTTTTTGGTCTCATGTTGTTTTGTTTTTTTATCTTTATAATACTGTTTTGTGTCCAAATGAGTCGCCTAAATGTTTTATCGTTTGTTATGTCTCATTTGTAAATGTATAAATAAATAAATAAATAAATCAAGATACTCCATACATAGGTCTTGATGAGGAGTATTCTCCGTTTTAGGTCTATATTATTCAATTATATTATTTTCGACCTTCTATACGAGCATAAGGAATACAAAAATATTTAAATTTGTCTTCTGTGCCGCCTGGTGTGGCTATATAGTCCTATTTTAGATTGACAGACTTTGTCACACTCCAGACAAGGATATTCTGCCCCCACGGCCAGACCCTGTCCTCTCCGTCTCTCCAGCCCCTGGCATGCATCCACGACTCTTCTCCATTTATAAACTGACTAACCATCAAGCTGTTCCGCTGGAGGGGTAGGCATAGAGAATGTAACGCCATACAGCTCTGTCCTGACATACCTCTCGAACTTTCTCTACATTCATACATCGTTACATGCACGCTCGTCAATTTTTCCGTCTTCGAATGCGGCTGCCTTTTAGTATTTGATTAATTTGGTCATGCTGCTTTCTTTGGTCTTCTACGGGCTCTCTTTCTATTTTCTACTCACTCACATTCTTCTCTCATCCATTCGTTCCATATGTCTAAACCAGAGGTTCCTAAAATTTTTTGCCCCGTAGACCCTTTGCCGATTTTTTCTATCTCGTATAAACCCCCTGCTTTTCTAATTGATTTTTCGAATTGATTGCTAAAAAAAGTTGGTCGCTGCCGAAATTATACTGACCGGAAGTCGTTGTCAAGCTAAAAAAAAGGGTTGCCACCGAATTCTGTACCCACTAACCGGAAGTTGCTGGTGAGCTTAAAAAAGGGGGCTAACGATTTCAATATTCGGCTTCAATTTAGTTGAACCATCTCATGGACCCCTATTTACATCTCGTGGATCCCCATTTACATCTCGTGGACCCCCAATTTTTTCTACAATTGTCGTAGACCGCTGGGGGTCTATATAGACCATTTTGGGAATCATTGGTCTAAACCATATCTCAGGGATCCTTTTTTAATTTTGCTTATGATGCATTCATCTGCCTTACTTTTTTTTTGTTGTTCGGTATTCTATCATGCATTATTTCCATGCACATTGTTCTCAGTGATCTTATTTCTACTGCATTTATCCTATTTTTATTCCCATACATAAGGGTTGGCGCTAGAACTCTATTATGTACAGCCATCTTTGTCATGTTTTTATTTGTGTTATTTGAATGTCTAGACACGCTTATCGGAGATGGTGGCGCCTCATTAACGAGGATTGTTTGATCTCAGGGCGCATGCACCACTCCCTGAGCACCCCGGCAGGCGTGGACTGCGGAGGCTCGGGCGCCCTGTTCCGTACGCCCCCCGCCACTCCCAAGAAAGGCGGCAAGATGCTCGCCGTCCGCGTGCAGATGCTGGATGACTCCATCACCATGTTCCAGGTTCAGGTCAGTGCTCACAACTACTATTTCATCTGCTTCTTTTTTAACGGATTTGGCAAAAAATGTGCCTTTTTATTACCTAACTAACTAAATAACCATCACACCGTCTCTCTGGAGGGGTAGGCAGAAAGAATGGACTGCCACACTGTTCTGTCCTGACATGCTTCTCTCATTTCCTCTACATTTGTACATCGTGTCTTATTGTATAATTCCCTGGTAAGAAGTCAGCTGGAATATAGTTCCATTATTTGGTCACCACCTGGGTTCCGATATTCTCTGATGGTGGAGCGAGTGCAAAAAAAATCTGCACTTTCTTTAACTCAGGGAGCGCGGTTATTACCCGTGGCGCTTTCCGACTGAATTCTTGTTAGGTATGCTAAGCTACCAATCATTGTAGAGAAGGTGGAATACGCACTTGGGAGTTAACTTCTTTCAGCTGATTGGCAGCCTGAGTGATGTAGGTCTATTTGTGAAAGAACCTTCGTCAAAGACAGCACAGATTGTTTTATTTGCCACGCTGCCGAACTAACCTGCCAATGGTTATGCCTGTGAGTAGGGCAATCTTATTGCTTAATCGGATCGCCTCGGAGGTCGACATATTTCGTGATAGTGTGAGTTGCCTCAGGGATGCAATATCAATGTTATGATTCTTTCTAATTCTTAATCTTAATGGTTTTATTATGCTTCTCTTATAAATTCTTATAATGTAATTGCAAACGATCTGGAATTATATGTCTGCAATGTTTGTGATTTTTATTCAAATAAGTTAAGTGAAATGAAATTATAAGAAAAGAGAAATTGGAGCACGTTACCGAATTTACGTATCTGGGAAGCATGTTTACAAGAGACGGAAAAATGGAGAAAGACATTGAAAGAAGGGTTGGTGCTGGGAATAAAATAAATGGCGCACTCAAAGTCATTACTACAAATAGAAATATATCCACAGCAGCAAAGATGGCAGTACACAATGGAGTTCTAGTGCCAACCCTCATGTATGGAAGTGAAGCTTGGAGCTGGCAAAAGAAGGATGAAAGCAGGATAAATGCCGTAGAAATGAGATCGCTAAGAAGAATGTGCAGGAAAACCTTGTATGATAGAATACCGTACGATGAAATAAGAAAGAAATGTAAGGCAGATGATTGCATCATGGATAAAATTAAAAAAAGATCCTTGAGATGGTTTAGACATATGGAACGAATGGATGAGAGTAGAATGGTTAAAAAGTTGTACACAAGCAGCGTGAGTGGTTAAAGAAGCCGAGGACGACCGAGGAAAACATGGCATAACCAAATGAATCAATTACTAAAAGGCGGTCACATTCGAAGTCGGAATAATCTACGTGCGTGCATGGTACGATGTATGAATGCAGAGGAAGCCCAGGACAGAGCATTGTGGCGATCCATCCTCTCTGCCTACCCCTGCGAAGAAATGGCGTGATGGTTAGTTAGTTTATTTTTGTTGCCCCATAATCAATCGGGAAGCAGCATTGAACGCTTTGTATTCTCCTAATTGATTATTTGGCAGGATAGAAGAGTGCCGCTTTCTTTTCTCTCTGTCTGTCAATTCAGAGAGGTGGTTGATATTTAAAATTTATTGCTGCACTTAACTTCTGTGACTCAGTTATATTAAAATTCATTTCATTTTAATTTAGTACCATTCCACTTGACAAATAAATTATATTATATTGGAGTGCGAATTCATCTGCGTGAGACTTATGATGAACTGATTACATTAGGACATTTTAAATGGTCGCATAGTTCTTTTTTTTGTTTTGTCAATTGTCTATGGCAGTGGTCAGTTGTGCCAAGTATCAGCAGTACAATTTTTTTTTCAATAGCAAAATTTCTTTATACCCCAACAGTCAACACAGACAATGAGTTGGGATAGCGCTTGTAAGAAGAAAAAGAAGAAGGTTTACAATTAATTTCTACCATGAAATTTCAAAAAAAAAAAAAATTTTAATATATTATTATTTAAATAACTTGGCAGCATTATCACTAAAGAGCTTGACCAGGACATTGAAATAAAATGCAGAATTGAAGTTGCACGAGCTGCATTTAATAAAATGAGAACCTTCTTTTGCAATGATAATCTAAACTTGAAACTCCGACAAATAATGATTAAGGTCTGTTCTACTATATGGCTGTGAAACCTGGACTCTAAAAGTGAATGTAATGAATCGGTTGGAGGCGTTCGAGATGCGGATATACCGCAGAATGCTCCGTATACCGTGGACTGATAGGGTCAGTAATGCAGACGTACTACAGAGAGCCAGAGCCAATAAAGAGCTGTTGTCGAGTGTGAAAATTAGAAAGGTCTCATATTTGGGTCATGTCCTAAGGGGAGAAAAATACTACCTCCTTCGACTGATATTAATGGGTAAAGTGGAGGGATGTCGGGGAGTTGGTAGAAGGCAGCTGTCCTGGTTGCGGAATATTAAAGAGTGGACAGGAGTTACAAGAGTTCAGAATCTGTTCCAAGTGGCACAGGACAGAGATGCAGCGGTGATCGTCAACGTTGGGGGGACCTGACACGGCACCGAAAGAAGATTGCTATTAAATATATTGAGTAAAAGAAGCGATACTGATTTATGTAATCTGTTGTTATTCGCCGTGTGACATAATTGTAATTTTGTTTCCGATGGTATTCACTTGTTATTGTATAATAATGAAAAGGCCGGCCTCGCTAACCGAGGTGTTATTGTTTGACCTAAAAATAGTGTCTGCCTTTGATACGAGCAGCTGGGCCATGCGAGGTACACTCCGCGCCTGACTAGAGAGTAGAGCCCGTCGTCTTAATTATTCACGTCCAATTACAGAAGTTAATTGTCCCACTTTGCAACTACACTCTGGCATGCAAATTATGTACAACTCTCAAGATTTTAGCCCGCATTCTGGGAATTTAACCCTATATCAAGCAATTTTTTTTATGCTTATGATATAAAATAATAAAACACTTTTTATTTAACCACAATATGGTTATTATAATTGATGCTAACTAGTTTTGCTTGGGTCCAAGCGAAACTAGTTGCATCAATTATAATAACCATACCGTGGTTAAATACAAAATGTTCTATTATTTTATATCTACAAGTTTAAAACTTCTAACCACAAAGTGAGTGCTTCATATATAGATAATTTTTTTTTTATGAATAAAACACTGTTTTTTCACTTTCAAAAGTGGAAAAAAACAGTGTTTTAATTAATACAAATGAAAATGTTTGTTTTCTAGAAGCTATATTATACAAGGAGATGAAATGTTTCGCCTTGCTAAGGGATTATCATATTTGATATCTAATGATAATGATATCACATTTGATATCTAATGATAATGATATCACATTTGATATCTAATGATAATGATATCACATTTGATATCTAATGATAATGATATCTTATAATAATGATTTCACATTTGAAATCTAATGATGGTGATATCACATTTGAAATTTAATGATAATGATATCATATTTAATATCTAATGAAAATAATATCACATTTGATATCTAATGATAATGATAAAACATTTGATATCTAATGATAATAATATTACATTGGATATCTAATGATAATGATTTAACATTTGATATCTAATAATAATGATAACACATTTGATATCTTATGATAATGATATCACATTGATATCTGATGGTAATGATATCACATTAAATATCAATTCCTTATCAAATCACATTTGGAACAAGAAATAGAGGACGACTGAGGAAAACGTGGTACGATCAATTTTAATATTAAATGTCGGCCACATGAGGTCGGAAACAGACATGTATGACTGTTGAAAGGCGTGATGGTTAGTCAATTTGATACATTGTAAATGTATTGATCCAAGTGTATATAGGCACAGCTCGGTCCACACCATTTTATTGCTCCCCTGTCGGGAGTTAGGCCCGCCCTCAACTTCGAAGTTTGCCTTGAACCTTTTCCATTATAAATTAACAAACTTTCCCGATAGATACTGGGGGGAAGATAAACACAAGAAATATTTATTTTGGCCTAGGTTATGTCTATAGAAAATTCAATACAAATTTTTCTTTATGTCAATTACAAGGCCTTATCTCTCATATTTTTTTCTTGCCCTTGTGGAGGAAGGTTTGAATGGCTTTGGGTGTTATAGTTTTAGTAACACCACACATGGAGTAAATACAATTATTTTTTATATATGGGTCTTGTTTCGGGTGATAAAATTATGCACAGCAGAATTTCAAATTAGAAAATGGTGTTCTTGTACCAACCCTTATGTATGGAAGCGAAGCATGGAACTGGCAAAAGAAGGATGAAAGTAGAATAAATGAGACCTCTTAGAAGAATGTGTGGAAAATCTGTGTGCGGTGCGAATGAAATTGTTATAAACAAAATAATGAAAAGAACATTAAGATGGTTTGAACCTATTGAAAGAAAGAATGGTAAAAAAAATAATATGTTAACGATGTAAATGGAACTAGAAATAGAAGAAGAGCGAGGAAAACGTTGCACAATCAAATAAATCATATATTGAATGTCGGCCACGTAAGGAGTCGGAGAAATCGTCGCGTGTGCATGACACGATGTATGAATGTTGTGGAAGCAAAAGAAGTATGTCGGGAAAGAAAAGTGTGGCAGTCCATTTTTTTCTGTTTACCTCTATGATGGTTTTTTAGTTTTTTTTATATAAGGAAATAATGTAAAGCAAAGAAAGTATTATGAAAGAATCATTGCGTTGGTTTGGACATATAGAACGCATAGATGAAGAAAGAATGTTTAAAAGAATATCCGTTGGCAATGTGATACAGAGTCGAGGAAGACTGAGAAAAATGTGGCATGACCAAATAAATCCACTTATAAAGGTCATGTTAAAAGTCGAGAGAATCAATTTGTGTATATGACTCACTGTTGGAATGTGGAGGAAGTTAGAGAGGTGTGTCAGGATAGGGTATTGTGGCGGTCCATTCTCTGCCTATCCTTTCGGAGAAACGGAATGATGGTTTGTTGTTATTTTTGGGTCTTGTTTTTTTGAACAGATACGGACCAGTGGCGGTACTCCCATAGAAGCCCAGAAGCCCGGCTTGCGTAAGAAATTTTGAATCAAAACCTCTTCTGGCTTTCAGAAGTTCAGTTCTTGTGGCTATTCCTCTTGCGTCTGATGGAAACATTGTTGGAAGGTGATTTGGTGGGTTGTTGGTATATGCGGGGGCACGATTACTTAGATTGGGGGGTTTTGATTCAAAATATCTTACGCAAGCCGGGCTTCTAGGCTTCTATGGGAGTACCGCCACTGATACGAACCCCCCTTATATCTCGCTACGAACCCATGTTGAGATGCAATGTTCGATAGGAATGTATATTATTCGTTAATATCAAATGCAAACACTTGATACAATAGAAGATAAATAATATTATTACATATTTTTTTAAACATTGAGCCGGCATTTCAGAATAGTTGATACGACGCAAGCCACATATAACCCTTTGAGACAGAGATTAGAACAATATTTTTTTTAAATCAAACAAACAAACAAACCATCACACCGTTTCCCCGCAGGGGTAGGCAGAGAGAATGGACCGCCACACTACTCTATCCTGGCAAACCTCTCTAGCTTCCTCCACATTCATACAACGAGTCATACACGCATGTCGATTCCTCCGACTTCTAACATGATCAACCTTTAAAATTTGATTAATTTGGTCATGCCATGTTTTCCTTGGTCTGCCTCGACTTCGTACCCCATTTACATCATTAACGTATACTTTCTTAACCATTCTTTCTCCATCCATGCGTTCCATATGTCCGAATCAACGCATTTTTTTTTTTTTAAATCAATGATAAATAATTTAAGATGAAAGATATAAGCAACTAATTAACAGACAGAAATAATGGACTGCCATACTGTTTTTTTCCTGACATATTTTTCTCATAATAATTTGGAGCAAGTAGATGAGTTTGTGTATTTAGGTAGTATGTTTACAATATATGGGTGAGTAGAGAGGGATGTTGAAAGAAGGGTTGGGGCAGGCAACAAAGTGAATGGTGCACTTAAAGTTGTCATCGCAAAAAAACCTATCCAAAAAAGCTAGAATGGCAGTGCACAATGGTGTTCTTCTACCGACCCTTATGTATGGAAGCGAAGCATGGAACTGGCAAAAGAAGAATGAAAGTAGAATAAATGCAGTAGAAATGAGATCTCTTAGACGAATGTGTGGATACTCTGTGTAAGATAGAGTGTCGAATGAAATATAAAAAGTGAATGCAGTGCGAATGATGGTGTTATGAACAAAATAATGAAAGGATCATTAAGATGGTTTGGACATATGGAAAGAATGAATGAAGAAAGAATGGTAAAAAAATTATATGTTAACGATGTAAATGGAACCAGAAATAGCATCAAAGTCGGCCATGTGAGGAGTCAGAGAAATAGACGCGCGTGCATGACACGATGTATGAATGTTGAGGAAACGAAAGAAATATGTCAGGAAAGAAAAGTGTGGCAGTCCATTCTTTCTGCCTACCCCTTCGGGGTGATGGTTAGTTAGTTAGTTACTTTTCTCATGTTCTCAACATACATACATCGTGTCATGCATGTACATAATTTTCTCCGATTCCTCACATGGCTGACATTTAATACTAGTTGCAACCAGTGGCGGTACTCCCATAGAAGCCCAGAAGCCCGGCTTGCGTAAGAATTTTTGAATCAAAACCCCCAAATCTAAGTAATCGTGCCCCCACATAAACCAACAACCCACCAAATCACCTCCCAACAATGTTCCCATCAGACGTAAGAGGAATAGCCACAAGAGGCAAGAGGCAAACCTCTGTAAGCCAGAAGAGGTTTTGATTCAAAATTCAAATATTCACGGAAATAAATATTTTTGTACCCATTATAAACATGGTTAACTGTGCAATCGTAATCAGTTTTAACTTTTAATGTAAATATTTTTTATCACACACGTTAAAATTTTCACAATCAACAACATGGGGCTCAAAAAAATTGGCTCTAGAATAAATTTAAATATTTGAACTGCTTGTATTATATTTGGCTCTTATAACTAATGAGTTTGCCGACCACTGCTCTAGGGTAATGAAGTACAAAGGTGGAATGGGGAATGTTGTAATTACATAAAGCGTGCGCTTAACCCAACCAATGACAGGTCATAAGTCCTGTAAACACCTTGATCATCCATGTTCAGTTTCCAGTTTACGTCTTCGTCTCTATTGAGATACAATTAAAATTTGAATTAACCACCCTTTGGTGTAAATCCAGGATTTGTATACAGGTATAAGTATACATTCACAAATATTTGGTCTTCAAATATTCTGGTCAAAATTCTTTGGCATATAGAATGGAATAATACTCCTAGCGGCTTCTAACAATATGTTGGGCGACAGCCTTCGCATTGTGTTAATAAGGTAGTTTGCTAAATGCCGAAAATCATTCTCCATAGATGGCGTTAGTGGGTCGGTTGTATAGGTTAATTCTTGAAAAAATTCACAAGTGCAACCAAATCTACATAGATGGCTGACTGAAACTGACACGTGAAGATAAATATGGATTTTGAAGTATATATACATCTTCCAAAAATTTGTCATGCATGATCACAAATAACAAAGGTGGAATGGGGAATGTTGTAATTACATAAAGCGTGCGCTTAACCCAACCAATGACAGGTCATAAGTCCTGTAAACACCTTGATGATCCATGTTCAGTTTCCAGTTTACGTCTTCGTCTCTATTGAGATACAATTAAAATATTGAAGTATATTTTCATTATTACCAAATATTTTATATTAAATATTTAAAGGGACTACCCCATTCCTACGGGGTCTGAAAGATTCAATTAGTTTGTGTCGGGTAACAGTGAGGTCAGAGCCAGCCAGATCGCGCAGGTAGGGACGCCAAGGTCAGTGTCGTCGCGCCCGGTTGGCCGCCGCGGCGCTCTGATAAACACGACTTTTGCTTTCTTCATCATTGCCTAACCTCGACCTTTGTATTATTTCTCCTTTCGTACTTCCTGACGGGCCTTCAATATTAAAATTACAATTGATTTATACAATATAATTTTTCTTCCAAAAAAATCACACGCTTAATAGAACACTGGCTTAACTCAAAAAAGCAAGTTTTGCTCAATCTGACATGAGTCGGTGTTTTAACAAAAACAGTCGAAAAACACATACGAATGGATAGCGTTAACATTGTGAAAAATAGATGGATAACATTAACATTGTGAAAAATATATGGATAGCGTTAACATTGTGAAAAATAGATGGATAGCGTTAACATTGTGAAAAATAGATGGATAGCGTTAACACAAGCCTCTTTCTAATGTTAACTCAATTATGACCTAAACCATAATCGGTCAGTTTACTATTAAGCGTGCGAAATAAATTCCTTGATTCCATTCTTGTTGCGACTGTCAAGCGGGCAAGACGTGTGTACACTTTTACTTTCTATATAAATAAAAAGCAATGTTCGTGGCTATAGGACTGATGAAATTTTCACTGTTAATTAATATTACTTAGGTGAAGATTTAGAAATGAATTTGATACTAACCAAGTTATAATGCACTTCTTAAATGCAGATAAATGAATTCTTAGTGCCAGGCAAATAGTAATTTTATTGCTAGGGGCATTACAGTCTATATTGCTGTGAACTAATTTTGTTTGATATGAGTGTATAATTGTGTGTAATGTAAGTTACCAAGAGATGGCACTCAAATTGGTTTAAACCACAGTTGTCATTCATCAGTAGATCGTCATGACTGATCAAAAATTGAATTCATTAATGGATTTCATTGTTAAACTTCATGTGTTCGGAGAAACACATTGACGTGGAAGCAAATGAAGGAGGCCTATGTCCAGGAGTGGACGGGAATAGGCTGAAGAAGAAGCAAAGTGTCAATTAAAGTATTCTTTGGCAATTGAGGGTAGGCAAAAGAGTAAACGGTGTACTTAAAGTTGTCATCGCAAACAAAAGCCTATTCAAAAAACCTAAGATGGCAGTGCACAATGGTGTACTTGTGCTGACCCTTATGTATGGAAGTAAAACATGGAACTGGCAAAAGTAGGATAAAAGTAGAATAAATGTAGTAGAAATGAGATATCTAAGACGAATGAATCTAAGAATGTAAAAATGTGTAGTAAGTCTGTATATGATAGTCAAATGCAAATATAAGAAGTGAATGCCGTGCGAATGAAAGTGTTATGAACAAAATAATGAAAGAGTCGTTAAGATGGTTTAAACGCATGGAAAGAATGGTGAAGAATGTGTTTGTTAACGGAACTAGAAATAGAGGAAGACTGAGGAAATCGTGACGAGTCAGAGAAATCGACGTTCGTGCATGACACGATTTAGGAATGTAGAGGAAGCGAGAGAAGTATGTCGGGACAGAACAGTCTGGTGGCCCATTATTTCTGCATACCCCTCCTTAGAGACGGCGTGATGGTTAGTTAGTTAGTTAGTTAGGCAATTGGTTCTGTGACATGGAGTCCTCACGAAGTGAGATATTCCGTTTTGCTGGAGAGGGTTCAGAAAAAATTTCTGAGGTATCTCTACATGAGGGAGTATGGTAGTTATCCATGGCTCTATCCCACGGCATTTCTTTTGGGAATGCTCGGAACCAATTCTCTACAGCTTCGAAGAGATGGACATCTAATAACCCATTTCTTCAGATTAATTAGGGGATACTTCGAGAACTCGGCCGTACTGGAGGATGTTGGTATTTTTGTCCCCGATAGATATCTCCGATAGCGACAGCACAGATTGTTTTACCTACCGACCGCCAGAACCAATCTACCCCTCGTGACACCGGTGGGAAGAGCAATTAGTCTGCTGAACGCGGTCTCCTCGGAAATCGACGTCTTTCATGTTAGTAAAAGTACGTTCAGGGGACAAATACTCTTGACTTTTGAAAGTATCTCGTCTTCCTAATGTCGAACCATCACTAATGCGTTCCTGGTATTATATTGTATGTGTATAATATCTTACCTGTACTCAATAGATGCCTTAAACATTTATGCTGTTTGTAATGTCTTTTGAGTAAATAAACTGATTGATTTGATTTGATTTGATTTGACCTCCAAAAATACCATACGAAAATATGTGAGATAGCTGGACATCTCTACATCCCAGGAACAGGTTCCGAGAAATACCAGGACATAGTCTTAAAGATAGCAGAAGAAGAAAAGATGATAATTTTGCACGGCATATGTTCCACTTTTATTTGAAAACTGTTTACTCTCCGAGACGTGGCCTTGTGAATGTATTGATAACTCAAAAATTCATTGCAGACAAACAATCCATCAGACTAATGCCCCCGGTAGTTGAAAACATCTTAGTGTCTAATGGCTTTTCAAAATGGGCGAAAAACTAATAAAAAATTTGTTTTATAAAGGCGCGTTTGTTTTGCAATCTTTAATGACTTTTTTTGTATTTATTTTCACATATCTCAATGTTTCCGGAAAGATGTTTGCGGTATAATTTTTAATGTATCAGTTTTGAATACTTTAAAGCTTGTAATATGGTTTCCATTGATGAAAAAATTATCATCATCATCATCATCATGACTCATTATTCATCCAGTGTTGGACATAGGCCTCCTTTCTCTTGTAACTAACTAACTAACCATCCATCACGCCGTCTCTCCAGAGGGGTAGGCAGAAAGAATGGACCGCCACACTGTTCCGTCCTGACACTTCTCTCACTTCCTCAACATTCATACATCTTGTCATGTGCGCACGTCGATTTCCCTGACTCCTCACGTGACCGTCATTTAATATTTGATTAATTTGATCGTACCACATTCTCTCTTCACTCATTCTTTCCATGTGTCCAAACCATCTTATCGACCCTTTCATTATTTTGTTCATAACACTTTCATTCGCACCGCATTCACTTCTTATACTAGCTTTGCTACACTTGCAACGACATCTGTTACTCCCGACCTTCTAAGTATTTCAGTATTTCTTATTCGGTTTGAGAGTTTTACTTATAGCATGGCTCTTTTGTGTTTCCTCTGTGCTACACGGAGTCTCCTTATGGTCGACTTGGTGAGACTAACGCTAACCCTCACCATATATTATATCTATGGGTAAAAGCATATTTTTTTTTATGCCTCAATGTTGTTGTGACAAGTGGAACAAGAAGAAGACGTAGAAAAATATTTAAATTAAAAAATTGTTTACTCCATGTTGTTTGTTAGCAATTAAATTTATTTTGATTCTGTTATCTTTCGCGTTGATCATTCATGGATTGGGGTTTGCGACGTCCCATGCGAGGTTACTGTCCCTAGTTAGAGTTCTGCTATGTAAACACGGGGGCAATTTGGGACATTCATTGAAATGTTTCATGCAAATTGAATGAAATGATTAAACCGTCTACGGTGATGGCGGCCGGCCTGTGACGGATTGGGCCTTCAGTCATAATTAATGATGATTAATTGTATCTCAATAGAGACGAAGATGCAAGTTGTTTTCTGGGAACAGAAGGTGGTGGTCGAGGCGTTTACAGGACTTATGACCTGTCATTGGTTGGGTTGAGCGATCGCTTCACGTTTTTAACAACATTCCCCATTCCGCCGTTATGACCACCACGTCTGACAAACTTTTTGGAACTTGTATATATGGTAGGTTTCTACAAATATTTTCACAATATTATGTTCACTCTACACTAGCGTCATCTATATTAAGATTAGAAAGCATTAAGCAGAAAACCTTTATTAATGTACTGTGAAAGTCTATGCAAATCATACAGTACTAGATTTCGCCTGGAGATTTCCCAGAAAACAACTTGCATCTTCGTCTCTATTGAGATACAATTAATCCTTGTAAAATAAAAATAATTTATCCGCAATGGGTGAAATCCAGTATTTGTCTACAAGAATTTGTATACATTCAAAATGTTGTTATATAAATATAACTGGTACATGCAGGCAAAAAAATTGGAGAGACATCTCCAGGCGAAATCTAGTACTGTATGATTTGCATAGACTTTCACAGTACATTAATAAAGGTTTTCTGCTTAATGCTTTCTAATCTTAATATAGATGACGCTAGTGTAGAGTGAACATAATATTGTGAAAATATTTGTAGAAACCTACCATATATACAAGTTCCAAAAAGTTTGTCAGACGTGGTGGTCATAACGGCGGAATGGGGAATGTTGTTAAAAACGTGAAGCGATCGCTCAACCCAACCAATGACAGGTCATAAGTCCTGTAAACGCCTCGACCACCACCTTCTGTTCCCAGAAAACAACTTGCATCTTCGTCTCTATTGAGATACAATTAATCCTTGTAAAATAAAAATAATTTATCCGCAATGGGTGAAATCCAGTATTTGTCTACAAGAATTTGTATACATTCAAAATGTTGTTATATAATTAATGATGTTTCAATCAATTGTTTATATTTATTGATTTATAACTAACTAACTAACTAACCATCACGCCGTCTCTCCGAAGGGGTAGGCAGAAGGAATGGACTGCCACACTTTTCTTTCATACATTGTGTCATGCACGCGCGTCGATTTCTCTGACTGAAATGTCAAATATTGCAATAATCTTTTTAAAGCGTTTGAATATAAATTAAACTGTTTTTAATTCTTACTAAGGAATAATGTTTCAAAAGACACTGCAGAATCAGTATTTCGGTTATTGCAATCTTTCACTTTTCGGGTGAATGCTCCAACCGCTAAGTTATGGCCTCTTAAATATATCATTTTAAATGAATGTCAAGATATTAATTTGACACAAATTATTATTAATTATTTTTTGGAACTTATTTATGTTTGAAAATCATTTACATATTAAAATCTTGCAGATTTCTCTGACTGGCCGACGTGGCCGACATTCAATATTTGATTTATTTGATCGTGCCACTTTTTCCTCGGTCTTCCTTTATTTCTAGTTTCATTTACATCGTTAACATATAATTTTTTTACCATTCTTTATTCATTCATTCTTTCTGTATGTCCAAACCATCTTAATGATCCTTTCATTATTTTGTTCATAACACCATCATTCGCACTACATTCACTTCTTATATTTTCATTCGACACTCTATCATACACCGAGTATCCATTTATATAACAACAAAATAATGAAAGGGTCATTAAGATGGTTTGGACTCATGGAGAGAATGAATGGTGAAGAAAGTGTATATAAACGGAACTAGAAATAGAGGGAGACTGAGGAAAATGTGACACGATCAAATCAATCAAATATTAAATTTCGGCCACGTAAGGAGTCGATGAATTGAGTCGAGAAATCGACGTACGTGCATGATATGTACGAATGTTGAGGAAATGAGAGAAGTATATCAGGTGGTGCTCCATTCTTTCTGCCTACTCCTTCGGCGAGTCGGTATGATGGTTAGTTAGTTATATAACATTCATGTTTTTTTCTTCTGTACAATACTGTTAAACAAGTACTATACAAGACCATTATACAAGTACTGTACAATACCATTATACAAGTACTGTACAAGACCATTATACGTGTACTGTACAAGACCTTCTTACAAGTACTGTACAAGACCATTATACAAGTACTTTACAATACAATTATACAAGACCTTTACTAACTGTACAAGACCAATATACAAGTACTGTACCCCATTATACAAGTACTGTCCACCATTATTCAAATACGATACACCATTATACAAGTATTTTTTAAATTAAAGAAAATCTGTCCTATAAATAGAACACTGGACTTTGACGGGTTAAATTAAAAAAAAAAAAAATCGAATTATCCAAATGCCAGATGGAACACATATATGTCAAACAGCATTTCAAATTGATAAAAATAAAAAGATGAAAGGATTGTTTGAAATACACATCCGACACATGTCTGACCTCACTATTCTAAAAACTGACTTTGCTTCAAGGTGAAGCATTTTATAATAACCTCCGTGCAATTAATTTTATAAACAAAATCTATGTATCTTTGTGTGCAATCGTCATTACGTCAATCGACAAAAAACACGCACTTTGGTCGCAAATCAAATCCCGTTCCAGCAATTGGCAAACATACACGAATGATTGGCAAACATACAAGATGCATTGAAAACTCACTTTGTTGCCTATTTATCACCATTAAGAAATATGAATATGAATAATAATGTCTGTTTTCTAGAAGTTTTATTTTATTTTATGTGAATGAGATGTTTCACCTTGCTAAGGCAATATAAATAAAATAAAACTTCTAGGAAACGGAAGTTTTCATTCATTTTAATTATTTAATATGGAGTTTTACAACACTTTAAGTGCAACAGAGTGAATGGTGCATTTAAAGTTGTCATCACAAACAAAAACCTATCCAAAAAAGCTTAAACGGCAGTGCACAACTGGCAAAAGAAGGATGAAAATAGAATAAATGCAGTAGAAATGAGATCTCTTAAACGAATGTGTGGAAAATCTGTGTATGAGTGTCAAATGAAAATATAAGAATATATGGCCGAGCCATAGAGGGCTCCCTCCGCTTACCCGAAGCTGTTATAGGCGCAGCGGCGCCTTTCGTCAGCTTCACTAGTGCACTCCCTAGGCCCGTCCCCCGTCCATGCGGGACTTACTTAAAAAAAAAATAATAATATGTATATATTTGCAACCAAGGGGGACCCAGACCACATTTAAGCTACGCTACTCTCCCTTGATGTCCCGCCGTACACACATAGCAATACAACAGAAAAAGAAAATACACAATTGATGCATAAATAACATATGTTAGAGAAAGAATAAAAAAGAAATAATGCACAGCAGGAGGTACAGGAGGGAGAGAGGAGACAAAATGCAGGATGGGGGAAATAAGGAAATTTATTTAATGTGTGGACTAAGGAAGGTAACATAGGAAGTTTATTCTATATATATTTAAGAGAAGAAAAAATAATGCAATTGAACTAAGCAGGAGGAGGACGAGGTCCGGCATTGCGGATCAGTGTCCCCTCCCCCCAGCAAGATAATCGGCACCCCCTCAAAGGGGTAGAGAAGGAAAATATAAGAAGTGAATGCGGTGCGAATGATGGTGTTATGAACAAAATAATGAAAAGGTCATTAACCCATTGCAACACAAAGTCGGCGAATCGCCAGCCAAGGTCACTTCGTCTTAATTACTGTGTTGTATGAACAAATGATGACAAAGTGACCTTGGCCGGCGATTCGCCGACTTTGCGTTGCAATGGTTTAAGCAGTGGGTACCCTTCTAATTGCTCCGGAGCTAAGCATGGCTCTCTTAATTCCCTGCAGTATCCTCAAAGAGTTGTTGGGTCCACTTTGAGATCTTATAATTTAAACAAACAAACAAACCATCACGCCGTTTCTCCGCAGGGGTAGGCAGAGAGAATGGACTGCCACACTACACCTGGCAAACCTCCCTAGCTTCCTCCATATTCATACAACGAGTCATACACGCACGTCGATTCCTCCGACTTCTAACATGACCAACCTTTTTTTTTAATCAACCAAAAATTTGATTAATTTGGTCATGCCATGTTTTCCTCGGTTTGCCTAGAATCCGTACTCCATTTACATCATTAATGTATACTTTCTTAACAATCATTTCTCCATCCATGCGTTCCATATGTCCGAACCATCGCAGCGATCCTTTCATAATTTTGTTTATAATACCTTCTTCCGCTCTACATTCCTTTCTTATATCAACATTTGAGATTCTGTCGTATATCTTATATCTTATGTCTTAGGGACCTCATCTCTACCGCATTTATTCTGCTTTCATCCTTCTTCTGCCAGTTCCATGCTTCGCTTCCATACATTAGGGATGGGACCAGAACTCCATTGTGAATTAAAATCTTTAGATTATTATTAATTTATTGTTTCTTTCGCTTGTTTCAGGCCAAGGCTTTGGGTCGTGTGCTGTTTGACCAAGTGTGTCGGCAGCTGCATCTGCTGGAGTCTGACTACTTTGGCCTGGAGTACCAGGAGCTTGGTGGAGCCAAGGTAAGCGTTCATCTTTACGCATGTGTGGAAGTTTAATTGGGGTTTGTTTGATATTAAAATCTTACAAGGCAACTTTACAATTCATACACATTAAATCAAATCAAATAAGTTTATTTCTTTCAAAAGATGATTTCGAGTGCCATGTCAGGTCCCCCCGACGTCGGCTAACGCCCTGATGTAAGCCTATCTGTCCTGTTTCATAATGATGTCCTGGGGAGATTGCCCAGAGTGGGTTTTCCTTGCCTACTCTGGAGGATTTTCTGTCGGGGTTGAGGATGCCGTGAGATGGGGCAGACAATGCACAAGATACTGGAATGCGCACGTGCAGAGGATGGATCCCACCAGAATCCCACACGCTGTGGCGCATCAGATTCCTGCCTGCTGCCGTCCCCCCGGAAGACCGCCGAAGAGATGGAGAGATAGTTGGGAGTCAACCTCCCAAGAGAGGCCAGCCTGATTTCAGGAACAGACCAAAGGTCTATAAGGAGAAGAAGAAGAAGATTAGCTACCTATCACATGTCACGAGAATCAATATGATAGCTAAACCTTTTACATCGATTTGACTCGCGCTGTGATGATGTAAAGAGCGATTCAACAAAATAATAATAATAATAATAACATAACTAACTAACTAACTAACCATCACGCCGTCTCCCCGAAGGGGTAGGCAGAAAGAATGGACTGCCACACTTTTCTTTCCTGACATATTTCTCTCGCTTCCTCAACATTCATACATCGTGTCATGCACGCGTGTCGATTTCTCTGACTCCTCACATGGCCGACATTTAATATTTGATTTATTTGATCATACCACGTTTTCCTCGGTCTTCCTCTATTTCTGATTCCATTTACATCACTAACATATAATTTTTTTACCATTCTTTCTTCATTCATTCTTTCCATATGTCAAACCATCTTAATGATCCTTTCATTATTTTGTTCATGACACCATCATTCGCACCGCATTCACTTCTTATATTTTCATTCGACACTATCATACACAGAGTATCCACACATTCATCTAAGAGATCTCATTTCAACTGCATTTAATAATAATAATAATAACATCTCGTGATATATTTTGATCTAAAGTTTTAAGGAAGGTTTTTTTTCTTTGTCAGTACTGGCTGGACCTGGAGAAGCCGGTGTGCCGCCAGGTGGGCCTGTCCCTGGTGGACCCGCTGCTCCGATTCTGCGTGAAGTTCTACACCCCCGACCCGGCCCAGCTGGAGGAGGAGTTCACCCGCTACCTCTTCTGCCTGCAGATCAAGCGGGACCTCGCGCACGGCTGCATACAGTGCAACGAGAACACCTCTGCGCTGATGGCCAGCTACATAGTGCAAGGTAATACTCACACGTTCACTTGACCGGTTAGATGCCTTAAGCGATATTACTCACTCTCAGTTACAGTATCTTCTTAAAGTGCCCTGTCAGGTCCCCCTGACGTTGGCGATCACTCTGGTAAACTCTTCCCTATCCTACGCTGTCCGGAATAGCTCCTCCACAGTTCCGATTCCCGTCCATTCCCTCACATTGCACAGCCAAGAGATCTGCCTTCTCCCTGCCCCCTTGCGGCCCTCTATTTTTCCCTTCAATATTAGATGCAGCAGGTGATATTTTTCTCCTCGTAGAACGTGACCCAGATATGAAATCTTGCAGACTTTGATCAATGTCAGCAGCTCTCTATTTACTCCTGCACAATTCAGGACTTATGTGTTCGTCACTCTGTCTGTCCATGGGATCCTGAACATTCTTTGGTGAAGCCACATTTCAAATGCCTCTAACCGGTTCATTGTATTTACTTTTAATGTCCATGTCTCACACCCATATAACAGAACAGACCACACATAACACCTTAACATCCTCTGTCTTAGTTTTAAGTTGACATTGTCATTGCAAAAGAGTGACTTCATTTTGTTAAATGCTGTTCTTGCTGCTTCAATCCGACATTTCAACTCTACATCTGGGTCAAGGGTGTCTGTAAGCATGCTGCCGAGGTATCTGAACTTTTCCACCTTTTCAACATTGTAACCGTTCAGTTGCATCACCGAATCAGTACAGTATAACTTGCTCAAATAAACTAACTAACTAACCATCACGCCGTCCCTCCGAAGCGGTAGACAGAAAGAATGGACTGCCACATTTTTCTTTCCTGACATAATTCTCTCGCTTCCTTAATATTCACACATCGTAACATGCACACACGTCGATTTCTCGGACTCCTCACATGGCCAACAGTTAATATTTGGTTTATTTGATCGTGCCACGTTTTCTTCGGTATTTGAAAAGGAAGAATGTATGACGGACTGTGAGATAAGTGCGAACGGTGAAAAATTGAGCAAGTTACCGAATATGTCTACCTGGGAAGCATTTTTACAAGAGATGGAAAAATGGAGAAAGATATCAGAACAAGGGTTGGAGCCGGAAACAAAATAAATGGTGCACTCAAAGTCATTACCGCAAATAGAAATATATCGACTGAAGCAAAGATGGCAGTGCACAATGGAGTTCTAGTGCCGACCTTTGTGTATGGAAGTGAAGCTTGGAGTTGGCAGAAGAAGGATGAAAGTAGGATAAATGCCGTAGAAATGAGGTCACTAAGAAGGATGTGCGGAAAAACAATGTATGTTAGAATATCTAATGATGGAGTAAGAAAGGAATGTAAGGCGGATGAATGTGTGATAAATAAAACCAAGAAAGGGTCACTAAGATGGTTTGGACATATGGAACGAATGGATCAGGGAAGAATGGTTAAAAAGATATATACAATTAGTGTGAATGGAAAAAGAAGTCGAGGAAGGCCAAGGAAGACTTGGCATGACCAAATTAATCAATTACTGAAAAGCGGTCATGTTCGAAGTAGGAACAATCGACGAGCGTGCATGTCACGATGTGTGAATGTAGAAGAGGCGCGAGAGTTATGTCGGGATAGAACAATGTGGCGATCCATCCTCTCTGCCTACCCCTCTGGGGAAACGGCGTGATGGTTAGTTAGTTAGTTATATAATTTTTAACCATTATTTTTTCATTCAAAAATTTTATACATAAAAAGTTTTCCCTAAGATATGTTTGTGAGTATGTGATTATTGATGATGTGTTTTGTTTTTAGCCGAATGTGGAGACTTTGTCCCAGAGGACTATCCGGACCACACATACCTCAGCAGTTACAAGTTCTTCCCGCTACAAGATGCCGATCTGGAGCGGCGGATCATGGAGAATCACAAGAAACACATGTGAGATTTTTATTTATTATTAATTTTTAACACTGTGCGAACCAAGGGACTACTAAGATCATCGGAGATGAACGTCCTACGATCAATTACTGAAAAAACTCTATGAGATCGTGTCCGCAATGCAGACATATGAAAAACTTGCGAAATAGAGGATATCGTTCATTGGAGAGATCCAGAAGAAGATACTGGAGGAACCATGTAGCCCGAATGGATGGTGACACACTTGCATATACAGCCTCTTATGAAATTTCCTCCGGACACCACCCAACTGGAAGACTGCCTAAGAGATGGAAGGACAGCTGGATCTCATCATCCGACGAGACACGATTTCTGTGTCACAGATCGTCAGATCTATTAAAAGAAGAAGAAGAATTTTTATAGTTTTTAAAAGGGAAGAGGTAATGACAGTTTGTTAAGATAAGTTTTTGTAAGGAGAACCTAGAACAGGTTACTGAATTTGTATATTAAGGTAGCATATAAGGCCAATCTTGATATATGGAGAGGAGACCTGGACGCTGAGTGTTGTGGATTCCCACAAGTTACAAGTGTTTGAGTGCAAAATGCTAAGGAGAATTTTTGGTCCAATCTGTGAGAATAATATATTGCGACGCCGGCATAACTCTGAGCTATACAAATCAAATCAAATCAAATCAGTTTATTTTCTCAATAATCTAGTCGTTTTTTTCGCTGCTAACCCTAAATGACCAAACACCAATCAGTCGGTTTTTCTACCTTACGTACTGGAAATAATTCTCACAATTATGTGAATCACTATATCCATTTCAAATTTGAACTATTAATTTAAAAAGGATATTTACTACGAACTTAAAATTGAAATCAAATATATACAGGGTGATATAAAATTCATCCATAATTTTTTGCAAATATCGGCAAATGTCAGTTCTGCTTTGACATTTGTGAAGTAAACAGATACAGAATACACGTCAATAAGACATGAAACGCTTAACTTCTCAAGAACGTGGAAAAATTGTTCCGATTTTTTTACGGAATAATTCGTAGGTGGTATTGGCGCAGCGTGAATTTGAATGAACGGCGCATACTGCACGAGCCACAACCAATATTCTGAGGGCTGCATTGCTGGCAAGATTGCCTAATTGCCATTCCAGACTTCCTTTTGTGGGATTTCTTGAAATCACGAGTCTATGGCAACAAGCCTCAGACTCTTGAAGACCTCAAAGAGAATATCCGTCAAGAATGCGAGAACCTATTGCCAGAAGTTCTGGAAAGAGTGATGGAAAATGCCATAAATCGGGCCCGTATGGTCTTCAATTCTGGCGGCGGCCACTTGGCCGATATCATTTTTTCAACTTAATGGAAAAAAAAAATAAGATATCAAATAAACACAATCCAAAAGCAGAACTAAAATATTTCATTCATAAAAAAAATTACAGCCAAAGAACATCATATGACAACTTTTGCGTCACCCTATTTATGCTTGAACTTAAATTTTTTTAAATTTGTTGATAAGTGAAGTGTTAAGTTTCCCGCAGATAATGTGTTAATATTATGTATGTTATTTTTCCTATTGGAACATCCGTATTGATTGAACATCTCTTTACAGAGGGCAGAGTCCCGCTGAAGCAGACCTCAACCTTCTGGAAACAGCTAGAAGATGTGAACTCTATGGTAATTTTTTAATCCTTTTCTTTTCTCCCAATCAAAACAAACAAAAATAAACTGTATAATGGCCGATTATAACCATGATAATGGCATTGAAATTTGATAGTCACCGCATGTGCACTCTCTCTTGCATGTTCGTACAAGCGAGATGCTTTATTTAACCCATAGAAATTATTTTAATTTAATTTGGATTCTCAATAGAGCCCCGAATCAGCTTGAAAAAATGTGTCCCTATAAACCCTACCTTCCTCAGTTCAAGGGAGTTATACCCTAGTATTGGGCTGTCCAAACCAGATATGATCCCAGGCCAATCCAAATAACTAAATAGATTGGAGGGCCACAGAAACAAATTCTTTGACTTTTTAACCCTCCCTTCCCTGTGATGGGTATCTTCTACACGTTGTTTCTAATAACCATCAATATCTCTATAAATATATTATAATAAATACAAGGTTAAAATTTTAGGTATTCCTCCATAATATATTTACGCATTGATTAAAAAAATAATATTAATAATAATCAGAATTTATCGGGTACATCGGAGGTATTTTGTGAACATTGGAAACAAAATTCCTAGCGCTGAGTGCGCGACATTATATTCGCATCTCACTCTTGCATAATTCACTGTGGAAGCGCGAGGAACTCAATGTTCTCACTGCCCGGCAATAGCTCTCGGGCTTGCAACCAGAGTGGACCTATGCCCGTTTATAAACTCCTGATTGAGAAAATTTATCTTCCTAAAATATTTGTTTCATGACTGATCACTTTGACTAATGTGTCTCCTCAGGTATGAAGATGCACCCGACCAAGGACCACGAGGGCGTGCCCCTGAACATCGCGGTGGCGCACATGGGCATCGTGGTCTTCCAGCACCTCACCAAGATCAACACCTTCAGCTGGGCCAAGATCCGCAAGATATCCTTCAAGAGGAAAAGGTTCCTCATCAAGCTGCATCCCGAGGGATATGTGAGTAGCCTTTCTTTCTTTACCCATTGTCTGCAGGTAAATTGTAACTGAAAAATAATGATAACATTCAACTACACTGGTTAATTGGCAGAAAAGTTCTGATCCCACCACTTTGGAGCACTAAAACCTCTATAATTGGAAAAAAGAAACCTGTTTAATTGAACTCGACATTCTGGCTCTAAACCTCTGTAATTGGAGAGCACTGCCTTCTCGACCTCTGTAATTGGAGAGCACTATCTTCTCGATCTCTGTAAACCAGAGGTTCCCAAACTTTTTTGTCCCGTAGACCCCTTGCCGATTTCTTCTATTTTGTGTAAACCCCCTGCTTTCCTAAGAGGTTTTATTTTCAGGCCAAAAAAATCCGAAACAACCGGAATTCCTTGTCGACCTTTTTTTTTAGCTCATTTGGAAATATTTAATATCTGATTTTTGCCGAATGAGCTAAAAACGATTTCGATATTCGTTTTGCGTTTCAATATTCGACTTCAATTTAGTTGAACCATCTCGTGGACCCCCAATTTATTTCACAATTGCCGTAGACCCCTTGCAAGTTGTCGTAGACCTCTGGGGGTCTATATAGACCATTTTGGAAATCACTGCTGTAAACTGACAACTCCTCATTATTTGTTCTGTACTCATCGAAGGTGGTCCGTTTTAGATTGCAATGTTTCACAAACGTAAATATAACGTCCTTGATTTGAGCTCGAAATTAAAACTAAATCTCGGAAGAGTTGTGCAACATTTTTAGCGTGTGAAACAGACCCAGAAATTAAATTTACTGTTTGTATATGTATGCATATGTATGTACAATTACAATTTACTTATTAAACTTTTACAAGGGTTGCCTTTAATGTTTTTACAATGGAACAATAGATGGCGTTAGTGAGTTATGGCATCACTGTATTTGTGAACATTGACGTTTGATTTAAAAAAAGGCCTTACTCGACAACAATGCATAGAATCGCTTATCGAATAATATCTATGTTAATGAACCCCAATGAATGGATTGCATTGTGAATGGGGAAATAATATATTTTTTTCCATTTAGGGCTACTACAAGGACCTGGTGGAGTTTTTCTTCGAGGGCCGCAACGAGTGCAAGAACTTCTGGAAGAAGTGCGTGGAGAACCACAGCTTCTTCCGCTGCACCACCGTCAAGTGCATGCCGCGCCACCGCACGCGTGTCCTGTCCCGGGGTTCCTCATTCAGGTAAACCACCATCAACGTGTCTTTATGCCTTTCTTCCTATGGCTGTACAACTCTTGAAGAGTTTATGCCTCCTTGATGATTTTATTCCAAGCTCCTCAATCAAAAGCCGAGGACTACCGAGGAAAGCAAGGCATGGCCAAATTAATAAATTATTAAAAGACGGCCACATTAGAAGTCACGGTAGTGTCTAAATAAAAATATTTAACAACGAACTAACTAACCTTCACGCTGTCTCTCCAAAGGGGTAGGCAGATCAAAAAAATCATTACTCGCTGACCAATCACGTACAAAATAATTTGTCTACTGCGCCGATTCATTGTCAAGCGCGCGAAACTCGCGTATTTTGAATATTTTCGACATAGATCGCAGGAAAAATAATGTAAAAGCAGGTAATAAATGTATTAAAATATACCAGGACTGAAATAAATACAGTTAAACCTCGATATAATGTCAGAAGACACTAAATAGAAATTTGTTTGTGTTTTGTATTGTTTATTTATATCTAAATACAGTGTACATATTTTCAAAACAAAGTTTATTGATTTATTTTAAACCTATTTTTATATAACGGACTTTCAGCTTTAGGGTGCCTGTCCACCGGAGCGGAGCTAGGTGGCGGAGCGGTGAGCGAGGTAAAAATCCACCAATAGAATTGCATAAAATCTCTAACCGGAGTTTTCAGAGCAATTCTACTGGTGGATTTTTACCTCGCTCACCGCTCCGCCATCTAGCTCCGCTCCGGTGGACAGGCACCCTCAACAGACACCCCCTCCCCCCAATTAGTCTGTTATATCGAGATTTTACTGTACACACAAATATTGGGAAAACGTTAAATCCGTGGACGTAAAATCCGGGTTTCACTATAGTTTATCGAAAATACGAATAACGAAAAAATGTTTACTGAACCAGCTAATAGCAGGCGAGCCAACTTTCGGGCAGGACAATGTCTGTCAGGTCCGCTAGTATTTATAGATATATATTTTTTTTTATCAATTATATATCTTTGAACTTTAACTTGATATTCAATTGTTTAATTTGTATTCACAGATATAGCGGAAGAACCCAAAAGCAGATTGTGGAGTTTGTACGGGAAAACTATGTGAAGAGACAGACATTCCAGAGGTGAGTTGGCCAAACTTTAGCCTTAGATTTTTATTTTTTCACCCCATTTGTTTTTGTAAATCATTATTTATTTATTTATTTTCATTTCACTCGATAGGACCCTATTAAAAATGAATTTAATAATAAAAAATAATCTCTTATAATTTTTCATGATTATGATTTTTACATTGACGACCTTTTGGCAGACTGGCAAAATCTTTGACACCGAGGGTCCGGGTTCGATTCCCGGATATGGCTATGTGATTGTCACACTATCTTTAGTCTGGTGAAGAATTCACGTGATAATAAAATGGCGATAGATTAGCTTCATATCACATGTCATGAAAATCAATAGTTTTACATCGATTTGGCTCGCGCGATATAAAGAGCTTTTAAATAATAATCATAATAATAATAATATAAAAATTATTGAACGCTAAGACATTAACACTGTGGAATTCCATAGTAATATACTTAGGAAATCGAAAGTAACTTTGTTTAATCCACTAATTATTAAAAAATATTAAAAAACACGACATGTTTCAGAGGATACCTCCATCTTCAGGTGTAAAAATATAATAAAAACTAAACAATGAAAGACTAATATAAAAACGTATTCAAAATTCAATACAATAATTCAAATTTAAAATGAACCTGGGCTATTTATTATAAGTAGAATTTTTTTTTTTTTAACAGTAAGAACTAATAATACATGATGATAATATAAAAAATTGTAATTAAAAAAAAAACATACTTTTGAAAAGACATAATTTAAAAAGAAATCAATAAATGATTAATTTGCATTTGATTGGGAATGGGAACTTGGGAGATTAAATGTAGACAGAGTATTTAAGGAGAAAGGAGTAAAAGGAGGAATCTAATTATTAATTAGGAGGTATCCTCCGAAACATGTTGTGTTTTTTAATATTTTTTAATAATTATTGGATTAAAACTAAGTTATTTTCAATTTCCTAAGTATAATAATATAAAAGTTAAACTTGTGACTGACAAAGATATATAAAATTAAAATAAGTGTGTTAAAGATGAGCTCTCTCAGATGAATGTGTGATAAAAAATTGAATACTTCATATGGCTGTATAACTCTTGAAGAGATTTAGCCTTTGATGATTTAATATTTTCCCAAGCTCCTCGATCCTTTGCTTCCAGCAGTCCGTTTCATACAACTTAGCCAGATCAGCCAGGACATTATCCATTTGGCGCTGTCTAGGCCTTCCTAGAGGTCTTACTCCAGCCGGTCTTGACGTGTATAGAGTCTTGATTGCTTTGGTCTCACTGTGCTCGTTGTAAGGAACTGCTGACCCATTGTACGAATCTGTTGGTTGTTCCTATACCTTCAAGATCCCACTGCAACACCAGATCTGGGTCCCACGATCTTTCTTTGGATCCTATTCTCAAACCAGTAGTTTCATTGTTGTTCTTTAACCGCCCTACCTTCAGGTTATTTTCCGAGAAACATGCGAAAAAAAGCAGGTTTATTAATGAAATTTAATTATATATTAATTTTATTTTTTTAAATTATGAAACGTCAAACACTCGGCCGCACACTTGGCCTGCCCCTTGTAAAACTATCATATTTATGAAGACTTGTACTCAAGTGTTGTTGGCACACGCGCGTATCCCTAAAAGTTTGTACATTTTAGGTACATTAGTTTTTCTCAAGCGCGTACGTGATACGGGATAGCGCAGAATGGTACAGTCACAGTGAACGTATCACGTACGTTCAAATACGTAGGGTGGTTAAAACAACAATTTTTAAATTCCCATGAAATTATCAGTTTAAATAATATTACTATTGCATTTGAAATGTGACACGTGGTCCTGGTTCAAACCCTAATGTATGGAAGCGAAGCATGGAACTGGCAGAAGAAGGATAAGAGCAGAATAAATGCGGTAGAGAAATGATGATATTAGAAAGGAATGTAGGAATGTAGGAACGACTATTGCAACGGCATATATGCCAACATATCCAAGAAACAAACGAACAAACTTCAATCCGTTTTCAATGCGGCAGCACGACTTATAAAAGGTGTTCCAAAAAAACTCGCATATTTCACAACATCTAAAAGATCTTGTGGGCTCAAGTGTCCTGAAAGAATCCAGTATAAACTATGCTGGACGGTTTTTAAAGCGCTTCACGGAATGGCACCAGCCTATATATCTGAACTTTGTGTTGCTGATAGCCCTAACTTGCGGCAATCTACGCTTCGATCAGCAAACTCCTCGGCAATAGGCAGATTAGTTGAGCCAAAGCGCAACCCCCGGACAAATTTCGGAGATCGGGCCTTCGCAGTGGCAGGTCCGTCCGCCTGGAATATGCTTCCTGCACGCCTCAGATGCATTGACAATCCGACAGACTTTAAATCTCACCTAAAAACCCACCTTTTCAAAATATCCCATAAAATGTAAACAACAGTTATCTGATTGCTGGTGTCACATGCAGCTCTCATGACTAAAAACATTGTCAAAGCGCCCTTGAGGTGAGCTATTCACGAAAACGGCGCTATACAAATTAGCCTAATTATTATTATTATTATTAGAGCGAAAGAAGGTATTAGGAACAAAATTATGAAAGGATCGCTGCGTTGGTTCGGACATATGGAGCGCACGGGTGAAGAAAGAATGGTTAAAAAAAGTATACATTAATGATGTAAATGGAGTACGGAGTAGACCGAGGAAAACATGGCATGACCAAATTAATCAAATTTTAAAGTTAGTCATATTAGAAGCCGGAAGAATCGACGTGCGTGTATGACTCGCTGTATGAATGTGGAGGAAGCTAGAGAGGTATGTCAGGATAGAGTAGTGTGGCGGTCCATTCTCTCTGTCTACCCCTGCCGAGAAACGGCGTGATGGTTTTTTGATGTTGTTGAAATGTGGAAGATATGGTCGGCCATGTTGAACTAACTAACTAACTAACAATCACACCGTCTCTCCGAAAGCGTAGGCAGAAAGAATGGACTGTCACACTTAAATCGATGCGGCACTCCATCCTTCTCATGTTGAATGTGCGGAAAATTGACATGTGTGTATGACCGTGCGTTGTGAATGTGTGATTTTGGTAATAAAGCGTGTCTGAATAAAATTTACGGCTGTCTACCCTTTCTGACGATTGTTAAGATAGTTTGTTAAATATTTTAAATTATAATAGGTTTCGTCTCAATTATAAAGATAAATAATACAATTTTGGATGAGACTATTTAACTCTAAAAAATGCATTTTAAAAGTCACTATATACAGATATATTTTTATTATTTCATATTTCCTTTTTGTTTTTTAAGTTGATTTATTTTGGTTCTATTTATTTAATAAAAAAATTATAGTTATGGAATGTCGATTTTAAAATTTGAATGTGGAGTCTTAGAGTAGATAGTAGGCTACTCAAGGGTACGGCCACACCGGAGTACCAGAACAGGAGTCAAGACACAGGTGGCTTGTGATCACGCACTGTGGCGCGAAGCGTGTAGTGTGGCCGGTCCCATAGTGCGCCATACGTTGGTTCGCCGGGTGTTCGTCTTGACTCCTACTCTGGCACTCCGGTGTGGCCGTACCCTAACGCTACATACCAATGGTTACACCGAAAGCTTTATATATCGTTCTCTATTCTTATTATTTAGTAAATCATATTAATAATATAAATTAATGAAATATTAATATTATCATAGATTACTTAATTTGTATAATGTACATTTTAAATCTGATATAATGTTTATTCAATTAATGATTTATTGGGTTTTACCTACTTTCTACCTTTGTGTTTTTTTCCGAGAAACGTGCCAAAAAAAGCAGGTTTTTTATTAATGAAATTTAATTATACAGCGCGACGCAAATGTTGTCACCCGATGTTCTTTGGCTGTAATTTTTTTTATGAATGAAATATTTTTGTTCTGCTTTTGGATTGTGTTTATCTGATATCTTAATTTTCTTTCCATTAAGATGAAAAAATTATATCGGCCAAATGGCCGCCGCCAGAAGTACACACGGGCCCGATTTATGGCATTTTCCATCACTCTTTCCAGAACTTCCGACGATAGGTTCTCGCATTTCCATCTCGAATAAGCAGAATTTTCGCTTCTGGGGCCTGAAAATTCGCGTAAAACCCAAGAAGAGACATTACACCTGCTCAAAGTTACTGCATAAACTCTCAGCTTATTGTAACACCTGATTCCATAGACAACAAGATTCAACGTGATTCATCATGTCACCTCACTTGTGCCATACGACCGCATCGACAAAGTTCTGTTGTCACGTCAGAGGTGACTTACGTCCGTTAAGGGTTAAAACATTTAATAATGTCGAAGTATCAGTGTTTCGGCAAAAACAATGGATTATCTAAAATTGTAATAATTTCTAAAAATAAGAATAAATGATAATTCACGATTCATTGACGACCTTCGTATCAGAGTGGTAAGTGTTCGACTACCACACTGAAGGTTTCGGGTTCGATTCCCGGCCTGGTGAAGAATTCATGTGACAATAAAATGGCGATAGATTAGCTACCAATCACATGTCACAAGAATTAAAATGATAGATATATAAAGTGTATTTACATGGATTTGGCTTGCGCTGAAATGATGTAAAGAGCGATTCAACAAAATAATAATAATAATATGACAATAAACACGTCATGTTTCGGAGGATACCTACATCTTCAGGTATAATAAAAACTAAACGAAGAAAGACTAATATATTTATAAAAAACACATTTAAAATTCGATACAATAATTTAAATTTAAAAATTAACCTGGGCTAATTGTTAAGTACTAATAATTATTTAGATTATCTATTGTTTTGGCGGAAACACTTTGATATTTTAACATTATTCACTGTTAGATTAAAAACACTGTTCTAATATAAAAAATTGAGTTTATCTTTTATAAAATCGTCGCGACAGCTGTTTCGGTAACCGATGTTACCATCTTCAGGTGTTACAATAAACTCACTCGTCAGGTGTTACAATAAACTCATCGTCAGGTGTTACAATAAACTCAGTTTTTTGTAACACCTGACGATTACCCAAACAGCTGTCGCGACGATTTTATAAAAAATAAACTAATTTTTTTATATTAGAACAGTGTTTTTAATTTAACAGTGAATAATAATTATTTGTTTATTCGTAAGAACTAATAAATAATATTAAACAATAATAATACATACGCCAGGAGGAAATTGTCGAGGAGTCTCCGTACGCCAGGAGGAAATTGAACAGGTGGACCTATTCAGATATCTCGGAAGCGAAGTAACCAGCTCTAATGACCTCCCCAGAGAAGTAAGGTCACAGGTGGATAGGGCTGCAGCAGTTGCAGGCTGCCTGAAAGATGTCATATGGAGAAACAAGGACATGAGGACTGACAGCAAGGTACGCATCTACAAGACCTGTGTGCGACCAATCCTCACATATGGCATTGAATCGAGGGCAGACACTGTCAAGACAAAGAGCATGCTCAGGACAACCGAGATGAAAACGCTCCGCGCTATAGCTGGCAAGACCCTACGTGATCGAGTTAGGAATACAGCAATCCGAGAAATCTGCGAGGTCGAAGATGTGGTCAGATGGGGACGTCAAAGACAGCGATACTGGCATCAACACGTAGAAAGGATGAGCTCAAATAGAATACCACACATAACTCTCCATGGAACGCCAAACGGACAACGCCGACCAGGAAGACCCCCGAAACGTTGGAGAGAAAGCTGGAGTTCAGCATCTCAAGAGGACCCGCCTGAAATAACAGACTCCTGAGTCTACCAAAAGGGAAGAAGAAGAAGAATAATACATAATGGTTATATAAAAATATAAAATTGTAATTTTGAAAAAAACATAAATTTGATTAGAAATAATTTAAATAGAAATTAATAAATGATTAATTTGTATATGATTGGGAATAGCTTGGGAGCTTACACCTGAAGATGGAGGTATCCTCTGAAACATGTCGTGTTTTTTAATATACGTACAATAGATAATAAACAAAGTTATTTTAAATTTCCTAAATAATATTACAATTTTAAAAGATCTATTTTTTATTCACACAATTCAAACATTGTTTTTTATTGTTATTTGTAGAAATTCCCACAAATGTAAACTATTATTTGCACTGGCTTTGTAATTATTTTGCAATATTATAGAGCGAGTATCTTACTTGTGCGTAGATTGCCGAGGCTGACGCAGTCGAATGTTGCTTCCTTAGTTACTCCGTGTTCCAACATTTGTTCTCTTCCAACATGATTTGTCCTCTTGTATCTGTGCTGGCAGTATTTATGCCCAAACTGGTTTTGAAAAAAATTTGCAATACTTGTATAAAGTTACCTGTCTATTCATGCCATGGATGCAAAGGTAACAATGAAATTATATGTTTTTTTTTATATGAAGCACTCACTTTGTGTTTAGACATTTTATATTTATAAATACAAATAATAATAAATAACAAAAACACTTTGTATTTAACCACGGGGTATGGTTATTATATCATACCTTCGGTAAGACAAGGGCACAATTGCACTTTTGTAATTTTTCATTAGAGACATTTTAAGATTTTTGAAGAATAATATGGTGTTATTGTGGCTATATTATTGATCATACACTATCGTCATCTGGCTAAATGAGACTGAACTTAATGAGCGACTTTGTTCCTCCAGATAAAGGGATGTTTTTAAAATACATTGGCATACTTAACTCATTTGTAGAATTTTTCACAATTATGCCCTTGTCTTACCGAAGGTGCGATATTATTATTGATTACGTAAGATGGAAAAATGGAGAAAGATATCGAAAGAAGGGTTGGAGCTGGAAATAAAATAATTGGTGCACTCAGAGTCATTGTTGATGGTTGAGGTATTAGTTTTGTAAAACCCATTATTAATTTATAATAGTAAACAAGATTGTTTAGTGGTTTTACTTGGATTTAATTTATATAATGAGTGACCATTCTCAAACCGTTGAGAATGCCCTCGCAAGGCGAAACAAATTTGTCACAATTTATATCAATTAAATCCAAGTAAAACCACTAAACAATCGTGTTTACTATTATAAATTAAACTCAAAGTCATTACCAGCGAATAGAAATATATCGACTGAAGCAAAGATGGCAGTGCTCAATGGAGTTCTAGTGCAGACCCTTATGTATGGATGTGAACCTTGGAGTCGGCAGAAAAATTATGAAAGTAGGATAAATGTTGTAGAATTGCTGTCACTTAGAAGAATGTGTAAAAAAACAATGTATGACAGAATATCTTAGAAGTAAGAAAGCAATGTAAGGCGTATGAATGCATCCTAAATAAAATCAAGGAATGGTCACTAAGTTGGTTTGGACATATGGAACGAATGAATGAGGGAAGAATGGTTAAAAAGATATATTGAAATAGTGTGAATGGAAAAAATGTCGAGGAAGTCGAGGAAGACATGGCATAACCATATTAATCAATTACCGAAAGGCGGCCATGTTTGAAGTAGGAACAATTGATGAGCGTGCATGTCATGATGTGTGAATGTAGAAGAGGCGCGAGAGTTTTGTCAGGATAGAACAGTGTGGTGATCTATTCTCTCTGGCTACCCCTCTGGAGAAATGGAGTGATGGTTAGTTAGTTAAATTATTAAACTTGGGTGCAAGCGAAACTAGTTGGCATCAAATATGTGTATCGTGGTTAAATACAAAGTGTTTTTTTTTTATAATTTTCTGTGGACCACCATTAGATTTTTTAATGAGTTGACTAACTAGATTTAAAAATGATATAAATTGCCATAGTAAGGCAAAACATTTGAAAACCATAAAAAAAATATTAAAGCACTTAGAAAAGGTAAAATATCTCAAGTTATTTTTCTACTGTTATTTGAACAATTATGTAAACCTCCATATTAAATATGCATTATTGATGAAAATGCCAGTTTTCTAGACATTTTATTATATTTTATGTGAGTGACACGTTTCGCCTTTCTAGGGCATTATTAAAAGCACATCAAGACGAAACGTGGTACTCTATAAATATATAATTTAACTTCTGGAAAATGGATGTTTTCATCTGTGTTAAATTCTCAAAATATTTTATTATTATAATGATGTAAAACTCCATATTAAATAATTAATACTAATGAAAATGACTGTTTTACACAAGTTTTATTATATTTTATGGGAGTTACACGTATCATCTTGCTAGGGTTTTAAACGGTCGAGTTTTAAATCATTTATTGTTTCTTGAACAATGATGTAAAAGTCCTTATTAAATAATTAATATGAATGAAAACATCTGTCTTTTAGGAGTTTTATTATATTTTAGATGGAATGACATGTTTCGCCCTTCTAAGGCATTATCAAATGACTTTGAAGGGGTTTTCATTCATATTAATGTGCTTTAAATCGTTTGAAAGAGAACAAATGAACAGAACATTTCTTGTACATTTATCGTAGTGTGTTTTATTAGAATTTTACGTGTTGTTATTTTGAATATCATTATCTCTTTCTAGATTATTGTTATTTTTTTCCATCATTCATCCGTTTGTTTTTGTTTTCTACAAATTTGTTTACTCATTTCGAACTCCGGTCGTACCTAGGGACAAGCGATCGGGACGGTTACCCTAATAAACGTGCAACGTTGAGTCCTTCTCACCTGACAACTTTGAACTTTTTTACTACAGTGACGTCAGAACAAATACTATGTGTTTGCAGAAGAATTTTGTAATTTAAACAATCACTCATGAAAGTATAGACACATATATATGTTTAAGAAATGAAATCTACCATAGGAATGCGTGGTGAATCTTTAGGTGATGGAATGACAAATGGAGATTATAAAATATTTATTGTTTCTTGAATAATTATTTATTTTAGATTTATTTTGTAGACGTTTTAGTTACTAAGTGTGCGCGGGAGATGCCTATTGGTGGCGATGAGGTTCGCAACCCATCACACTGCGTCTCCTGCGGGGGAAAATAGAAAAGGATGGAGTGTCTATTCAGTTACTCAGTTTAGTCTGTCTATTCAGTTCAGTTAAGTCAGTCTATTCAGTTCATATACTCGTATATGTGGAAGTCTATTCTTTCTGCCTATACCCCTTCGAAGAGACGGCGTGATGGTTAGTTATTTTTTTCTTGAATAATTGAAGGGTTATCATTTTAAAAGGGTGTTTTTGATCCCAACTGCTGTTAAAAGGGTCAATAACAATAACACATTTTTTATTTAGAAGTTTTATTGGCGATTTTTTTATGAATTAAAACACTGTTTTTTCCACTTTTGAATTTATTTTTCTCGACATGTTTCGAAGGCTTACACCTTCATCATCGGGAGAACGATATAATCTCCCGATGAAGGTGTAAGCCTTCGATGCATGAGAAAGCAGTGTTTTAATTCATAACATTCCACTGTGAACGCCTTAAGTTTATCTAGAAGTTTTATTATATTTTATGGGAATGACATGTTTCGCATTACTAATATCATGGGAAGTATCATAAGAGTCAGAAAAGAGTTTTTGATCCCAATTGGTGTAAAACATGAAGGCCAATAACTCTAATTAATTTTCTAGAAGATTTATTATATTTTATGGGAATGACATGTTTCACCTTACTAAGGCATTATGAAATGGTTTAGTAAAGCCGAACATGTCACTCACATAAAATATAATAAAACTTCTAGAAAACAAATGTTTTCATTTGTATTAATTATTTGATATATAGTTTTATGTCATTGTTCGAGGAACAATAAATAAGGCAATAACTGTGCAAAGGTGCAAAGTTATTGAATAATATAATGTAGTTCAAAATACAATCGAAAGATGTCACCCGTGTGCATGCCTTCGAGTGTGAAGATCCCGGCAAGGGCAGTGTGACTGTATTTGTAGGGATGGGCAAAATGAATCACTTAAGGAATCACTTTTCACCAATACATTTTATCGGTCACTTTTGCAACTTTGAAAACTTTGGTGACCTTTTTTTTAGCTCGTTTCAGAAATTCATTTTTACGAACGACTCAAAATGGTGAACCGTGAATTATTAAAAAGAGTCGGCTCACTTTACTGATAGCTCAAATCCCTTAAAGAGCTCACTAAAAAGAGTCGACTCTTTTGCAATAATTTACGATTCGCCCAGCGAATCATTGAGCTGCCGCTCTTTTTTATGAATCATCGCTCACTTGCTCACCAAAGTGAGTCGACTCTTTGAGTTAACTCGTGAGCGGATCGCACATCCCTATGTCTTTGGTCTGGTTTAGAATTCACGTGACAATAAAAATGGCGATAGATTATCTCCATATCACTTCATGTGAATCAATATAATAGTAAAAAAAAAAAAACTACATGTAAACGGTAATTGAGTTCAAATGACCAGTTGTATACAAAAAAATCCTAATTATCAGTCTATGTTTTCGTCATATTAAATAGAAATTCATGTTCCTGCATAATATGTTGTATGAATGTAAACAAAGCTAGAGAAGAATGCCAGGATAGAAGAGTATAGAGGTCCATCCGTGTTAGTTATTTATTTATCCTGATTAATAATTAATATTTTTGGAATATTCAATTGGAAAATATTGTATTTTATTAAATTTTTAAAAAACTTTTATCAAATTAATACTGGGCAATTAAAAGGACTCTAAAGGAAAAAGACTCCAAGTGATAATAAAAGATTACAAGACATTTCGACGTGACTATTTGATGGTTACTGACATTTATATTTGGGCATCAAAAACTAAATCAGCATGCACCGATAATTTATACTGTCAGAGATTTTTTTTCTCATACGTATCACCAAGGATTTAAATGAATGGTATTAGAATTTATTATACAATATCCAATGTGAGCAGAAAATAGCATATATTTATGAAGAAAGAATCGGGTCGATCCCAGGCTTGAATCCAAGTCCACTGTATCAGGAGACAAGTGTTCTGTCCCCTAGACCACCCCACAAACCATCTACTTCTACTTGAGATTATTTACTGACACATATCTACAGACATCATGACTTCAAAGTTTTTTTAAAGCAAGGACACAAGCATTTTTCAAAGTTAAAAAAATGGCTTATTTAGAATACTGGCATATAAAGTGTTTACTGACATTTATATATAAATATACTGACGTCAAACTTTTTTTGATATCATTTAACTTTTCAAGTAATCCACATATTGTGCAAATGATGAATATCAAAAAGGCGTTGATATCAGATTATCAGAGATATAATATTTTTTTGTATTTAGTTTTCTGACATTTATACTCGTATATGGACAAAACCTTTTTTGTGTGGTTAATTATTCAGAAAAGCAACAAAGACATTATATTATACGTTACTTTTAGATAAACTTAAGGCGTTAATACTGTGGAATTCCACAATGACGAATTTTTATGAATTAATTACACTGTTTTTTCCACTTTTGAGTTTTGTTTTCTAATGTTTCGAAGGCTTACACCTTCATCATCGGGAGAAAGATATAAGTTTCTATCGTTCTCCCGATGATGAAGGTGTAAGCCTTCGAAACATATCGAGAAAAATAAACTCAAAAGTGGAAAAAACAGTGTTTTAATTCATAAAAATTCGTTATACGTTACTGATGTTTATCTATGAAAACTTAAAACCTAAGTATTTTTAATCATCTATAGCAACTTTTTAGATAAAAAAAACACTATCTTCTATAACAGCCAGAAATATATTTTTTATTTATAAATATGAAATAATGAAACAACCTTATTACTAATTTATTGCGACAGTTTTATTTATTAATTTTTATCACTTTTCGTTTGTATTTGTTTCTTTAAAATTCATTTGTTTTATTTTTAAACTTATTTCAACATTTCTTTCTCATCATTTTTGTTGTTTTCCTGTCAAGCAAATCAGTTGCCTCCATCTTGTGTTCTTGCGTTATTCAAAATGGCCGCCAGCCACCAGCCCGGACCCGCCCCAGACGTAATGCATGTTTGTCACACCCACTCTGCATATCACAATCTGTACCTTGATATAAGACACACCTATTTTGTTTTCGTAGTCTTAATTCAGAAGTACTAAAATATTCATATTTTATGTACAAATCCCTATCGATGTTGTAGAATGTATTATTATTATTTATTTATTAATATATAATTATTTATTTATTTTCGCACATATTATTTTACGCTAGTGCAATAATCCAATTAATACGATATTTAAAAAAAAAACAATAAACGCACTCCTTTGTCGTCATTTATAACCATTAAAAAAAAAAGAATTATACAATTTGTATGGAGTTGTTTCACGTTTTTATTAAATGCTTATTTAAAAAATCTGTTTCCCCATTTGATTATTCGTTGAATTATCAAAGCCAGAATTTTCACGTTAACGTAACAAAGTTATTAATATCATGAAGTTCTAAATTTCGTGAGCGAAGTTATATATTTCGTGAACAAAGTTATACCTTTATTGAATTATTCTATAAATCTTGTGAACGAAGTTATGTATTTCGTGAACACATTTGGTGAATTATTCTATAAATTTTGTGTGAACGAAGTTATAAATTATATTTCGTAAACACAGTTATACCTCTGTTGAATTATTCTATAAATTTTGTGAACGAAGTTATATATTTCGTGAACACAGTTATACATTTGTTGAATTATTCTATACATTTTGTGAACGAAGTTATATATTTCGTGAACACAGTTATACTTTTGTTGAATTATTCTATACATTTTGTGAACGAAGTTATATATTTCGTGAACACAGTTATACTTTTGTTGAATTATTCTATACATTTTGTGAACGAAGTTATATACTCGTATTTCGTGAACACAGCTTTGTCGAATTATTCTATAAATTTTGTGAACGAAGTTATTATTTCGTGAACACAGTTATACCTTTGTTGAATTATTCTATTAATTTTGTGAACGAAGTTATATATTTCGTGAACACAGCTTTGTCGAATTATTCTATAAATTTTGTGAACGAAGTTATATATTTCGTGAACACAGTTATACATTTGTTGAATTATTCTATAAATTTTGTGAACGAAGTTATATATTTCGTGAACACAGTTATACATTTGTTGAATTATTCTATACATTTTGTGAACGAAGTTATATATTTCGTGAACACAGTTATACCTTTGTTGAATTATTCTATACATTTTGTGAACGAAGTTATATATTTCGTGAACACAGTTATACCTTTGTTGAATTATTCTATAAATTTTGTGAACGAATTATATATTTCGTGAACACAGTTATACCTTTGTTGAATTATTCTATAAATTTTGTGAACGAAGTTGTGTTTCGTGAACACATTTAGTAAATTATTCTATAAATTACGTGAACAAAGTATTAACGTTTAGTGAAAGATTTAAAAATTTAATAGAATACTTAAATTTCGTTATAGTATTTTTAATGTTTATGATAAAATATATCATTTTCGTTATCAAAGTCGGATACTAATTTTATGAACGAAGTTATAAATTGCATTACCAAAATTATGATTTTCATAATTAATGTCAAAATTTCATGAGAGTTAAAAATTTCCTTCCAAAAATAAATTATCCTCAGTTATAAGTGTCCAAAGTCAGAATTATGAACAGAATAAGTGCTTTTAAATAATGATCAGTATTTTTCTTTTAGCAAATCCATTTTACATATTAAAACATATAAGTGAATCATTTTTGCATATTGGATCCAAAGAGGTGTTAATTTTAATTATACAATTGCTTCCTTCACACGGATAAATGTCGTGAACGAAGCTACCATATACTTGTTGTGCACGTAGTTATAAATTTTATTATTAACTGTATCTCAATAGAGACGAAGATGTAAATTGTTTTCTGTGAACAGAATATGGTGGTCGAGGCGCTTACAGGACTTATGACCTGTCATTGGTTGGGTTAAGCGATCGCTTTATGTTAACAACATTCCCCATTCCGCCCTTCTTACGACCACCACGTCTGACCTAAGAAGGGCGGAATGGGGAATGTTGTTAACATAAAGCGATCGCTTAACCCAACCAATGACATGTCATAAGTCCTGTAAGTCTCTCGACCACCATATTCTGTTCCCAGAAAACAATTTACACCTTCGTCTCTATTGAGATACAATTAATTCTTAAAAATAATTTACTCGCAATGGGTAAAATCAAGTATCTGTATACATTCAAAATGTTTTATTATTAACAACAAATAATTCGTGAACAAAGTTATACATTTAGTGAACGAAATTATAAGTTTCGCAAAAGTAATTATACATTTTATTAATAATTTTATGATCTTCGTGAATGAAGTTGTAAATTTTGTGAATGAAATTAGAAATTTTGTTAACCCATTCATCGCCACATGTTTGTAGAAACAGCGTGCCGGTACGCCACGTATTTTCTCCCAAACTATCGAAAAATATCTATCCTTTTTGGTTTTGTTAATATTTTAAAATATTCATAGATGTCGTTGTGAGAAAATCGAAATTAATTTTGAAATACATCTTTCGAATATTGCGAAGCGCGCACAGCTGCGCTTATGGCGATCGTCTACGTAGAGCGCACACGTGTGCTTACGGCGATCGTCGGGTTAACGAAATTATAATTTTCGTGAATAAAATTTGATGATCATAATTTTACTTCCTTGGTGATATCGTTCCATCTTCTGCGTCTACTGCCTTCTGCTCCCAATTATACCCCTCGTCCCACGTGTCCAGATTGACCATTGTCCATGTTGCGCAAATTCGCACGTGTCAGGCCAGCACGATGAAGTCACGATTGAGGTTAGGTTAAAACCAAAATGGCGACCGTTAGTGAGAACCGTCCTGTTGTCGCTTGTCCGCAGGTCGCAGTCGTTCCGCGTGAGCCGCTCCCTCCGCTCCAGTCGGGCCAACGTCAGCTCCGGCTCCGCCAATCTGGTGTCCAATCCCAGCTCCTCGGTGTCCGCACACCCCTTGCTGCCACTGCCCCCTGGATCCAACGGTTTGTTTTTTGTTTCCTTTTGTTTTTTTTATTTTATTATTTACGAGTAATTTGGCAACACAATAAACACACATTCGCTTTTATTTATATAGATTTATTTTCATATACGAGTATAAGGGTGTTGTCCACTGGAGCGGAGCTAGGTGGCGGAGCGGTGAGCGAGGTAAAAATCCACCAATAGAATTGCATAAAATCTCCGCTCCTCTTCAGTGGACAGGGAGTTGCGATTGACATATATGATTCCCTCCTGGGGGACAGGAAACCAAAAGGACATCTCCAGACTCCAAAGACAACAAAATAAAATAATAAAATTAGCATATAACATTAACTACCTTACCACAGACACGGACAGACACCCTAAGAAGTGAATGCAGTGCGAATGAAAGTGTTATGAACAAAATAATGAAAGGGTCATTAACAAGTTGACTGCCACGGTATTTCTCAGGATTCAGATGTAAAAAGCCATTTTAACTTTAATCATATTAACATAACTAACTAACTAACCACCAACGCCGTCTCCCCGAAGGGGTAGGCAGAAATAATGGACTGCCACACTTTTCTTTCCTGACATATTTCTCTCGCTTCCTCAACATTCATACATACGTCGATTTCTCTGACTCCTCACGCGGCCGACATTCAATATTTGATTTATTTGATCGTGCCACGTTTTTTACTCGGTCTTCCTTTATTTCTGGTTCCATTTATATCGTTAACATATACTTTTTTTTACCATTCTTTCTTCATTCATTGTTCAACAGCAAAATGTTTAAGGCATCTATTGAGTACAGGTAAAATATTATAAAAATATAACATAATACCAGGAACGCATTAGAGATGGTTCGACATTAAGAAGACCTTCACTAATATGAAAGACGTCGATCTCCGAGGAGACCGCGTTCACCAGAAGCAGATTGGTTCTGGTGGCCAGTAGGTAAAAGAATCTGTGCTGTCGGATATATCTATCAGGGACAAAAAGACCAACATCCACTAGCACGGCTGAGTTTTCGAAATATCCCCTGATTAATTTAAAGGATAATGATTAATTTAAAGGATTTTAATGAAAATAAACAAAGGTAAAACTAAGGTAATGACACTGGGTAGAATTGAACGCCAAATAAACATAGAGATGGCAGGAACTGCCATCAAGAACGTAAAGTATTTTGTTTACCTGGGGAGCTGCATTACATGGGATGGTCGATCAAAGAAAGACGTCGATAGTCGTACCAGGCTAAACTTGCCTTCAACAAAAAATCTAAAATATTCGAGTCCAACAACATAGACCTAAACCTCCGAAAACAAATTTGGTGTGGAGTGTTTTACTGTACGACTGCGAGACTTGGAGAGTGGCTGGAGACCTCTGATAATTTTCTTACGGGTTTTAAAGGAAAAATGCAACAGTTAATTGTTTATAATTATAAAAGAGAAGTTTTTTTAAAAGAAAAAAAATCCTCTAATCAGACACTAGATTAATTACTTAAGTATTTATTATTATTATTTGAATTATTTTAGATGAATCTGTAAGAATTATGGAACAGGGTCCAACAAATATGTCGATAACTTCATATATAATTTATATTTATTTTTTCAAATTTAGGTCAAATCAAGTTAGGACATCCTATAATAATTTTGTTTTGTTGGTTTTATAGAATAAATTAAATTACTGACAATTTTATTATCATTAAAATGCTAGTTTTTTCAAACCTCTAACTGCCCCTAACCCCTTAAAATCTACAAAAAATGTATTTAGAATGAATCCTTTGTTATTTTTATAAATAAAATATTTTTAGTAGATTTCAATAGAATTTAGTTTCTTTTTCTTTGACAGATCAATAGTACGAAGACTTTCAGTTCTTATCTTGTCCAATTAGAAAAAAAATCTGGATAGAACGACGTTTTTACAGTATTACAGGAGATCGGTAGAAATAAACACATATACTCGTATCATTTCCATAAATTATATTAAATAACTATCCATTATATATTAAATACCTATCCAAAAAAGCTTAAATGGCAGTGCACAATGGTGTTCATGTACCGACCTTTATGTATGGAAGCGAAGCATGTAACTGGCAAAAGAAGGATGAAAGTAGAATAAATGCAGTAGAAATGAGATCTCTTAGATGAATGTAAGATACTCTGTGTATGATTGAGTGTCAAATGAAAATATAAGAAGTGAATGCGGTGCGAATGAAAGTGTTATGAACAAAATAATGAAAGGATCATTAAGATGGTTTGGACACATGGAAATAATGAATGAAGAAAGAATGGTAAAAAAAGTATTTGTTAACGATGTAAATGGAACTAGAAATAGAGGAAGACCGAGGAAAACGTGGTACAATCAAGTAAACCAAATATTGAATGTCGGCTACGTGAGGAGTCAGAGAAATCGACGCGCGTGCATGACACGATGTAAGAATGTTGAGGAAGCGAGAGAAATATGTCAGGAAAGAAAAGTGTGGCAGTCCATTCTTTTTGCCTACCCCTTCGGGGAGACGGCGTGATGGTTAGTTAGTTAATTTTTATATTGGTATTTGTTTTGGGGTAAAGAAAGGACCTACAAAATAAGATTGGGAACCAGTGATTTCGATCATAGGCTCTCAAACTTTTTAAACCCTATCGCCTCCATTAAAAAAATAAACAAGCTTAGTACCACCTAAGATAATAAAAAAAACAAACGAAAGTGGGAGTTTAAAACTATTTTGCATTTTGTGCTCTTTTTGTAAAAAGTTTTTTTTAAATGATAAATAAGTTTAGTCAGTGTAATGGTGTCCTTTTCCACAGCAATCTCCCTGGAATGGGACCAGCAGCCTCAGTATCTGGAGGCTTCTCTGATGATGAGGGGCTACACGGGGCAGGCGGCCAAGGAGGTCCTGGGGAGGAGGAGGTCGGAGGGGGCGCCGCGTCGCCCACCCGCTACTCCTACGACCTCTGCTGCCACGAAAGACCAGGTGGGATCTCTTGCCGACAAAATCTAAATAAATCCCATAAAAGTGTCGCTTCAGTTAGTAGGATGAATGTTTTACCGTGTGTATTGATTCCAGGGTACCGGATTAGTGACCCACGCGGAGGTCAACCATCACCCTATGGAGGATGCGTCTCCTCAGCGTCAGATGACGACACCGCTGGTCAGTATATCTAATATGTTCTATACGTATCAAGTGTCATATGACTCGCTGTTAGCAATATTTGAATGTGGAACTTTGTCCGTGTAGGCTTCTCCGGAGAGTACGTGGAGCCAATCGACCTCGCTGCACAGCACATGCGCTCCCGAAGCTGCTCCGCCTCAGGAGGCTGCCGGCCCCTCAGGTCGTGCCCCCACCCCCGGCCCTGTCCCTGCTGCCCCCCTCCCCCCTCCGGCCTGCGCTGGCCCCCCCTCTAGGGCCCGCAGCGCCAGCTGCCGGGAGCTGCACGACTTCAGCTTCGACGACACCGGCCAGGCCAAGCGGCGCCGCCCCAAGGCCGCCTCGCAGTCCTCGCGCCTGGAGGCCTGCTCCTTCTTCACGCTGGAGGGCGAGCGCCGCATCGACTCGCCCGTCACGCGCTACGACGACTCGCGCCGCATCCTGGCCAGCGCCGTCGCCTCCCGCAACGCCTCCGTGGACCTCGAGCGCGGCAGCCTCCGCCTCGCGCAGAAGGTATTCTCTTCCAGCTACCCGGGCACGCTGCACTCGGCGCGGCGCGAGCCCTTCCCCGCCCTCGAGCTGGGCGCCTCGCAGGACGACATCTCCCACGACAGCTACGAGCTCATCGAGCGCTCGGACGACGAGTGCTTCGACGTATACGACAGGTACAAGGCCCCCCGCGTCAACACGAGGTCGTGCTCGCTGGACTCCGGTAACTACATCCCCTCGGATGACGATAATTCAGGGTCCCACTTAGAATCCGACTACGAAACCCAGCACCACCACCACCACGTTCCCAAGTCTAGAGTTATAAGTTACATTAAGTATAAGAGCGATAATGATATTCAGTTTGACCCGTTCCTGATGGACGATCCTAGGGATCTACCCCGCGAGAAGATGTGCGTCAGGTCCGACGGTAGTTTTTATAAAGAAATCAAGCGTACGATGGGTTCCAGGGCCTCCAGCCAGGAATCCAAAAGTGATATGTACGATTCTAAGATCTCTAAAAGCAGCGGCGATTCCAGTAAGAAATCCAAAGACAGCGTCTACCACACGGACAGCAAGAAGTCTCGGGAGACTATAAAAAGCAAAAATTCCGGTTCGCGCACCTCCAGCCAGGAGTCGAAATCAGATTATCACGAGTTTAAAAAAAACGAATACATCGAGTTAGAAAAACGTAAGAGCATCACTGCCATTATTTACGATACCAAGAGTCTTCCCCCCGAACCGATTTCGCGTACTTCTAGCCAGGAATCCAAAAGCGAGTACTACGATACCCAAGCCAACTTTCACCATATTGAAGTTAAGTCTCCCGATGGCATCAAAACCAGAGCTGTCAAGTCGCACGAGGACCTCATGGTCGAATTGAATACTAAATGTGCCAAATCAAATTTTTACGATGTTCAAAACCCATATTCGACATTCCCAAGCAACGTTAGACACAAAGAACCCTCGCACGTTCATTCGATAAGTCTTCAAAACGTCGAGACCGAGCAGAGCTTGCGTACCTACGCCAAGATAGCAGAGGAAAAGTTATCCCCGGCTAAACCGATATCCCCCAAGGAATCGGATAAAAAATACCAAAACACCACACACATTTGGCCGGAGCAAATTGCGGGGATAAACACGGAAATCGATAACAGAACCGCCAAAGCCCTCGCATATCAGAGACAGAGGTCATCGGATTCCGAAAACATATTCAGCTTCGATAAAGAAAAGATCGAATCTATGACCAGCTCCCACCGAGACAACGGTCTCATGGTGTTGACCGATTCTTCTAAAGACTCCGATGTACCCATGCCTAGCAAACTACCCGCAATGGACAGTATCGAGTACGCCAAATCCAGGTCACATCCATCCATGCTGCAGTCGGAATTCGATAAGGCGAATAATTCCGATTTGCTCTTCGGTATTACAAGCTCTAAAAAAGACACGAGAAAGGAGGAACTCATAGCCAAAACTCATTTCGACGAATATAACCCTAAAGTCATTCTCGATACGAGCTCCAGCAGTAGGATCTGCGACGCCCAGATGACGTACACGCACGCCACTGTCGAACGAACTAAGAGTGATCCAAACAGCCTTGCCAACAGGCAGAGACTCTGCTCCACCTCCCGCAGACACGTCTTGATGCATCAAAAGTCTATCGATCTCACTCCGGCCGATTCCAGCGACGAAGAATACATTTTCAGGCAGATTCCCAGCGCTCCCCCTTTATCTTATAAGTTCAGCCATTTTGAAATGCCCCCCGAAATAGGTAGAGCCCCCGGTGAAATTTTGAAAACTGGATTCGATCTCCCGAAAAATTATTTCAAAGAGTTCGATGACATGAAAGCGGGGTTCAATAAGGATTACAAGAAATCTCCCGTGGAATCAGAAAAAGACTATGATATTCCTTACGTGCTACATAAGATACACGTCATGAATGGGACAGCCCCAACACCGACCACAGGTAGACCGACTATCCATTTGGATACGGGTTTTATTAAAAATTCAAACGGTAAGTACGGAAATAATGGTTCCCGTTGTCATCACCATCCGAAATCTCCTCGATCACCGAAATCCCCGAAATCACCCAAATCGCCCAAGTCTCCCAAATCCCCCAAATCACCTAAATCCCCGAAATCTCCTAAATCCCCAAAATCTCCAAAGATGATATCGAACGAACTCCTCGTAGGTAATGTCCATTCGGCATTTCTCGACGTCGAACCTCCGAGTTTTCTTTTCACCCAAAATATTGATTTGTCTAAAATTGATCCGGTCACTTTAGAAGTGGACAAGAACGCGCCATCCATTCAGCACATGTCGAGCCCCAAAAGAGACATTTCCAAATCCATCGATCCCGCACTTCTGGAAACTCTAAATTCCAAACTCAGTCAAATCGAGAGTGACTCTGCCACAAGTTCCAAAACAGAGAGCATCCAGCAAGAAAAGATGAAATTTAAGGTACATACCGATCCAAAGGTGAATCCGAACAGCCTCGCTACCAGTAAAGATGCGGCATCCATGACTACCGTAGAAAAATTGAAGGCGGATGCGAAATTGCGGCAAGATAAACCTCTTCCACCAAAGAGAATAATCAAACCCAGGATGCAACCGAAGAAAGGAAGCTCTTTGAAGCCGAAGAACAAACCTAAAACAAGAATCACATCATTTTCATCAGATGACGAGAGCTTAGATTCTGACGACGTATTCGGCTCAGCGGAGGCTACCCCTACCAAGCTAGAGTTCTCGCCCCCGCAGTCAAGGAAAGACATGGAACCGATACTGCAGTTGGAGTACGACAAAATCACGTCGGGAGCTTGGCACAGGGGTCAAACTATGAGCTCTACAGAGATCGAAGGGTCCCCCCCGCAATGCAGGAGACTCATGGAACTGGAAGCCAAGTACACTCCTCAGATACTGGACCCCAACTTCTGCAATGCGACAGAACTGCGAAGGATTTCGGAACGCTCAATTTCGATCCCTAGCTCCGAAGACGATATTGTTGTAAAAAAATGTGAGCCTCCAAAACCTGAAACCAAAGAGAAAGAACACACTACTTGGGAGTATCACCTAACGGAGAATATCCCATCGCCTATTCTAGAAAGCTGCGAGTTTCTCAAGTCGGAGGGAGAAGAAGACACCATAGATCGGGAAATAGAAAGAATGACATCCGGTGGTCTGAAAACGGATGAATCCAAAGACAGTAACGAAGGAGACGACCCAAAAGACAAGGCAGCCAATGAACTTAAAATTGCTAGGAACAAGTTGAGAGACGAATTAATATCCCCCATGCTGCGCACTAAAGGAGGTACTCCGATACTCTTTGCGCACGCAAGACTTAATCTCTCAGAAGGTTCGGTTCTGTCTCTTCAGAGGCAGAAAGCTACCCAGGATTCTCCAACAGCTGGAAGAAGAGCAAAAAGTTTGGATACGCCAGTGATATCGGTTCATAAATTGCCCCCGATGAATGCATTTTCATCCAAAGACGACACTGTAGGCGATGTGGAGGAAGAGGATGAAATTTTAGAAGAAAAAACTCTAGTAGATGAAAAATCTATCACAAACGATGAGGATTTTCAAAACAGCATAGATAGAATCCAAGAAATAGAAGATGAAGAAACAATCAGCAGGAAACCTAAAGAACTTGAAAATGTCGTTATCGATAACGAAGAAATGGCGTTATTAGAGTGCTTGACGGAATACAGGAGGCCACGGTCTTTTAAGAGAAAGCAAGAGGTTCAGAAAGCAAAAAACAAATCTCCCGGAAAGTCGCCCAACAGGTCACCGACTTCCAAATCTCCCATATCCAAGTCTCCGTCACGATCGCCTTGTTCGTCACTCAATTCGCCCAGAGATAGTATTAGAAAATTTTCCGATCTGAGCGAGAATGACCAGATAGTTCCAGACATGGAAAGAATAAAAAAGAAAGAGAAAAAGAAATCTCCACCGCACAAGGAGAAAGGGACAGAACCAAAGATTACAGATGAAGATTTCCAAAGTATCTCGCCACCAAAAACGTTCCAAAATTCTTCCCCAGAATTCCATCACAAAGGGTTGCCACCGAAAGGCAAGTCGTTGGATAAAACGGATTGTAAAAAACACAAAACACAAATGCTCACCACACAGAAATCTCTCCCTTCTACACTGAAGGATAGACCCGATTTCTTGACTGTTCCGTCTTTGGACATCAAACGTACCAAGAGCCAAGAACTGGAACAAGTCAAGAAATCCAGTTCAAAAGAGAAATCAAAGTCCATCGAGAAGATGGAACTGAAACGCACCAACAGCAAAGAGCGCACCAAGTCTCAAGACGAGAGCGATACTGAAATTGCTAAGAGAAAAGAAAAACAACAGATGCTCTTTGAAGCTGCGCTAAAGCAGACAAAAACTCTCGTCAGTCCCGTCAAAGATTCTCTACCGCCCTTTCCGTTGCCCGAAGACAAAATTGTTGTTAAAACTGAAGGAGACAAAATCATCATAGAAACAGAAATCAAGAGCAAAGCTGAAGACCACGTATTCATAGCCAAGTCTCCAAAAAAATTGGATAACACACTGGGGGGAATAATCAGTAAAAGCTTTGAAGAACAAAAACAGCAAAATAAAACCGGAAAGAATTTCAAGAGCTTTGATGATAAAAGCAGCAAGTCTTTCGAGGATTATAAAAAAGACGAAATCGAATCATTACAGAAGTCTCCAAAAACGTTGTCCCGGAAACAAGAGTTGAAGCAACAGATCGAAGGCAGAGTTGTCCATAAAAACATTAAATCCAAGAGTTTAGAGAGAAACGTGGACAGCCACATGCCGATGGAAGCCAAATCCAAGAGCCTCGATCGTAATTTTGAGATGCCCGCTGATTCGTGCCATGATTCATCATTTGACCGTAGTCTGGATGGAAATGTCGACCCTAATTTTGGGGACGCGTCGGATGATATTCAAGATTTTTTAATCAACAACAAGAAATATGGCGTGCGCTCACCGAAATGCCGATCACCCATTAAATCTACAGACAGCGAAAAGTCTGATAGAGAAGAAAGACTTGTGTTGCAGGGAACCAGTTTAGACATATGGCTTTCTGTTGACGAAGACAGAAAAGCCGACAAGGCAAGCACATCAAAAGGCGTAGAAACTGCTAAAGAATATTATGGGAAATCTTATAACGAGTGTGCTTCACCTCAGCCTTACTTTGATGATACACAAAATATAATAATCGAACGAAGACAGATCGACATGATCAATAAACAACGACAGCTTTCTGAATCTTCGGACAAATCGAAAACAGAAGTCGACGCTCCTCAAGACGACAGCGATCTATCTAAAACTAATGATCCAGTGGACACACTTTCCATTAACGAACAAAACACGATAGTAAGGATTATCAGCGAAGAAGAGTCACTCACAGAAGTCAGCGAATTAAAAATCTCAGACGATAATAGCCCATACGTGGTTCCTCAGCAATTTGTCGACACCGAGAGTTCTTCGGAAACACAGGACAATGAATCGCTGCCGCGCCAAGTGAAAAAGAGTTCCGATTCCGCAAAGTTAAGATATCTCAACTACACGGAGCTGGAGTCTAGCCAAGACACAGGCAGCTCAAATGAACCTCTACCGCAAATGAAGTCCGTGGAGAAACAAGGAACACTTGAAGACGCAAGCCTCGCTGAATTCTTAAAGCACGAGTCCTCCGTTCAAGTCTACCCGGAGCCTGATGCGGACGATCATGACAAGACTCCGACTAACATTGACGTATCATTAAAATGGAAAAACAAAATTATCGTCACTCCTCCACAAGAGAATAGCCCGACTGTAGAAAGCGTCTCGATTTTTGGACCCAAACAATTTTCAGACGACTTTGATCAGCTCGATCCGCTTGAGCAAGTGCCCTCGGATGGAAACCATCTTGGTACCAATTCGAAACATGACCTATTAAAACTCAGTGCAGACAGATCGAGGAGTTCGGAATCAACTTCTTGGACAAGCGTTGAAAAAGACACTAGTCCATCCAGCAATCGCGATATCAAGGGTAGTTCTGTTGACGACGAATCAAGCGTGAGTTGTTCGATCGCTCGACCTTTGGGTATCTCCCAAGATTTTGGCACCCTCAACAAAAAAGATAGGGTTAAACCCACAGAGCTAAAATTGACCCCTGATTATAGCGATGAAAATCTAAAGAAAATATTTTCCAGTGAGCCGTCTAAGACTCCTTCTCCCTCTCCTTCCATAACCGAGTTTGTCGGGACCGACGGGCAGCGCAGTCCGAGAATCAGAAAGTCTCCGACGCCAACTTTGGAAAAGCAGGGCCAAGTAGACTCTCAGAAAGCGCCCACTGATTCAGATTCTAGTTCAGAAAGCCATCATAAAATTACGGAACAACTGCGCCAGCCGCAAGAAAGGAAACCCTGCCTCGATAAAGCGGATAAAGTTGTGGAAGATTCGGAATCCAGTTTATCGGGAGCGTACAAGAAAGATCCTTTTGCCAGCACTACGAAAGCGACTAGTTCTAAAAAAACTAAAATATCAATAACTCTATCGCAAGATGATCAAACTCAACAGATAAATATTGACGATAATATTTCAGAAGTTAAACCGGCAATCAAAGATTTCAAAAAGAAAACTCTTAAGGAAAGTTCAGATCAAAAAAGCTCGTCGAAATCCAGCATGGAGACGACTTCAAGAGGTTCTCTTAGCGTAGAAGATTCTAAACCCAGAAATAGGAAAGGTAGACTCAGGGACGAACAAAAGAGCTCTTCTAAATCCAGTGTTGATTCTAAAGGCTCTTTGAGCGTTGAGTCGAGGGGTTCGTTTGAAACCGAATCGAGTTCCGGCTCACTCGGAGCTGCCTACAGGCGAGGAGACGCCGACAAAGAAATCAGGCCCACTTGGAGACCTTTTCTAGTTGGCTCCGGCAGCGAAGGTAGCTCTAGTATGGACGAAGGGTGGATCCCGCCAGACGGCGAAAGCTACGAACCTTCGGCATTCAATAAAGAAACGTACGACTTCACCAATCAGCGAGCCATCGATGAGTTCCAAACATTTTCTACCATGAAGAACCCTTCGCTCTCCGCGGGCACATCGAAAGACTCCACAGAAGCGGATTTCACGGATGACTTGAGCGATTTCCCCGTGAATTTCAATTTCCCTTCATCCAGCAGTTCTATGAGCGGAAGCACGCCGGATTTGGTTGTTAATTATGGAGCCAATTTCGCAGTATCGAGGACGTTATCCCGAATATCCGAAAGGAGCACTAATTCGGAAAAGTCTAGCGGCGACGACGATTCGACCAAAGCCACATCACACTCTGAGAGTTTAAATGACGAGTCGGTCGTGTCAAGCGACCACCAAGCCAGTTTGAGCTCCGATCCTCCGAGTCATACAAATTTAGCCTACATTTCGGATACGGATCGCAGAACATCCGCCGAGATGCCCGACATACCCATCGATCAGGGATTAGCGGATAAAATATACGAAATGTACACCAGCCAAAATGAAAACTCCAAAAATCGTTTCAAAGTGGAGAGAGTCAATGAAGGCATTTATTTCCAGACGTTGATTCAAACAAAAGAGAAATGTGCCGCCAAGAAGGAACCGCCTAAACCGTTGCTAGCAGAATCTAGCAGCCAAGAGTCGGAAGATTGGCCCCTGCCAGAATTGCCTCAGAAAGGGGAACCGACGACTCCCACCATCACGCATCAGCCACAAAAGAAATCGCCGCAAATTGATTCAAAGACCACCAAAGTGTTTTGGAAAACTCAACCTATGATGTCTGTCGATTCTGAAGGGTGGCCTTCACCGCCGTCGAGTCTATTAGAAACTCCCATAGTTGAAAATGTTCAAACTTACTATGTGGATAATAAACACGAAGAGGCGGACAAAGTGTTGCTAACTGATTCTAACACGGATCAAAACACGATTGAAGGTAACCACGAATCCGACGATGAAAACAACACCCTCAACAACGATGACGATATCTACAGAGACGATGATCACGATGTTAAAGACGATGTATTCGGTACCAAGGAAAACACCACCGATTTTGTCGATCAAAACGGTAAAGTGCACACCATCAGTAAATCGGTAGATTTAAAAGAAAGCATCGACTCCAAGAAACATAAATTACCTAGACCCATCTCTTACGAGGAAACTAGCTACTTGGTCGATCCCATTAACTTGAGCGAGGACGAAGGCCTGAAGACTGCGATAGTCCACGATCAGTCCTGCATGGAGCAGCACGTGAGCTCCGCTAGTTGCCTGAGAGGCTTTGATATCGGTAGCTGTTGTTCCCAAAGTCATTTGAAAAAACAAAACGCGGAAAATACAAAGGAATACAAAGTTATAGTGGCACAACCAACGAGATCGCCCCAAAATCATAGTCCAGTTTCCGAAGATGATATTTACTTCAACGATGAAGTCTTCAGCATTACCAAGTCGGGAGCATCCCCCGAGACGGAAAAATCTCTTCAACCCTACACGTCCAAATATTCGCACGGCTCCAACAACTCCGATACTTCGATAGACGATATTCTATCGCAGAACACTATAGAGGAGCTACCGGGCTCTAGGTTGAGTGTCACCTCTCACAAGCGCTGCAGCCATAGCAGTCATTCCGAAGAAGAAACCAGTTCCCTGGGAACGGACTTGGACGGAACGGTCAAGATGGGCGTGCAGCCTAAGAAGTGTACCCACAGCTCGCACTCCGAAGACACTTCTATTGGACTAAGTATATCCGAATGGTCCACGGGAACTAACACGGTCAGGCAATACGCTAACCTTTCCGCCTCTGAAAGCATTTCGGGTGTTTCCAACCTCTCTGGGGCCAAAAGCGAAAAATCGACAAATAAAAGTAGCGATTTCTCCTCCAACCTTAGCTGCAATAAATCTGGTGACAACGGAAAGTTCATTCTGCAATCGAATAATAAAAGCAGCTCCGACAATTTATCCTACGACATAAATAATTACGACAAGCTTTGTAATTCCGAAACCCACTCGGTTTCTAAGAAACAACCAGCAAACGATAATTCTAGTTCTGGAACCAAGAGCGATAGTACATTGACTTTAGCACAATCCATTTCAGAATGGTCTGTGAGCACTAGCAACACGTTAGTTCCGACAACTGTGGAGACCCTCGATGTTAACAGACATCACGAAGCAGATTCAGAACATTCCAAGGTTCTATCGTCTTCTCAAAAGAGCAGCAAGACTTCGTCACACCCTGAAAGAAATGCCGATCCAAAGAACGAACCCATGAGGGTTAAAACTTCGATGTCTAATAGGCCAATGGATATCAGGTACTACTCTCAGAGCGAAAGCGATAAGTCTAGCAAATCCGATAAGTCTAGTTCGAGCGCTAATTCAAGCGAGAAGAAACCGGTTCCACCGGCCATTCCCGAGAAGCCGTTGAATCTCCGAGGCATGAAATCTCACGGTGGACCTCCGTTGCCTAAATCTTTTGAACGCCCCTTAAAAATATCCCCCAAGAGCTTGAGCTGCGAGGAAAGGTCAAATAACAAAGAACCTCCCGGCTTTAGCCAGCGTTGTCAAAGCGAAGACAGCGCCGTAGTAGATCAGTACAATTTGGCTTCCCCACAAGGAGAGTATTCCGGTAGAGCGGAGTCCAAGCTTTACAGCCAAGAAGAAAAACTATCATTGCGATATCAAAGCCAAGAGTTTGCCAACTTCCACGATAACAGCCAAAAGAATTTCATTCCTCCGGAATATAAACCTTTAACGAAACATTCCAGTTACGACGATAAAACGCTCTCCAGACATCAAATTAGAGAATACAAATCTTCGCAGCATCATAGAATCAAAACCAAGAGTAGGTCATTCCACGAACACTTTTTGGTTTCGCCAGATGGTTCTGGAAAACCGCTCGAGCTTACCCATCACCTGACCAAAGAAAATGTTACGAATTTACCCGAAAACTTGCAGGCTTTGGAAAGGGCTAACAAAACTCCAATTAAATTATCCAAATGTTCCCCCTACTATTCGAGCAGTTTGAGTTCCGAGTCCCCTCCGATTCAGACTTCAAAAGTCACGGCGAAGAAGTCCGTGTTGGTTCGTAATCTATCCATGAAGAGTCCACCCAGCGGAAACGATACGGACAGTTCTCTCGACCTGATGCACGATCCTAAAGAAAGAATCCGCAACTACCGTAGGAGGCGGCAGGTCTCAGCTAAAAAGAACAAACTAGATAAAGACAAGTTTGAAATTAAAGACACCAGGGATACATGTATGCACGATCTGATGGAAGAGGATATTCCCAAGAGTCAAAACTCTTCAGAAGGTGAAAGAACTTCCCACTCGGAGCGTTGTCCGGTGGGAAGGAAGGGAGCCGAAAGTTCCGAATGTTCCGAAGGATATATTCCAGAATTCGAATCCGGTTCTTCCGAAATATCAAAAACAGACTACCACGAATGCCAGAGGACTATCGAGTTTGACGATAACCAAGATGGATACGATGACCTATACGCCAAGATTCCTAACATTGGATTCGACGAACCTTATCCCCAGTTCGAAGACCAGGACAGGAGGTTTAGGGAACTTGATGATAATTTTCCACATATTCGGGAAACGTTTAACCCTGGATTCGAAGGCTTTGGCGTTTCCGCCGATGAGGACGAGATGGGCTATCCTCGGTTCGATAGACTGGGTCGATTGAGGCATCCCTACTTGGACAGCGAAAACCGTAACACGAGCGTACCCTACCCACCACCGCCGGACGAGAGGTGTGAGGAAATGGGCTATCGTAGCGGGGGCAGCAAGCGATCCTCGGTGAAGAAAAAGTCCGGAAAGAGTTCTTACATGAACAGCCCACCGCCGGAATCTTCTTCTTACCAGATGGAGTCGCACTATCCGCAGGAGCAGCGCTCCCCCACGGAGCACGCCAGGAGACAGTCCATGGACCGAGATTTCGAAGATGACGAGGAAGAGACGAACGATGTGCCATATCATTTGGACAGCTTCGTTTATACCGCAACGACTATCAAAAAAGCCCCTAGTTCATCAAAAGGTGGCAAGCGGATGCTCTTTACTAGAGAAGATTCTATTTCTGCTTTCGCAGGCTACGATAGTCCATCGGATAGGATGGATTACGAACAGTTTGACTCCCGAGGTAACTTCCCCGAGAACTACGAGTACAGCTCTCCAGGGATGTTCAAAATGCAGGAGGTCTATCCGCAATACGATGACTATGCTATGCCGAAAGACGTGAACCCTTATTATGGCGTGGCGGAACGCGGGCCCATGGAGCTGCCGCAAGAGGTAGACGAGTACGACGACGACTCGAGACACTCGGCCGAGCCGAACTCGTTGCCGGATCTGAACCGTTTCGCCCTCAGGCCGAACTACACGTCCGAGCCCAGCTTCGAGGGCTCCGAGCACAGTTTCGACGTGTCGACCATACCGCCGCCCCTCTTCTCGGAAGAGGAGGACGACTCCCAGAATGAAGACCAATAAGTTGACGACTCTCTATTATACGTTCACGCCGCACAGTAATCGACACTATCGCAATCTCCCCCCCAAAACAACCCGATTCCTCACGCGTGAATGTTTTAAGTACCTAGAATTTTGCTTTTTATACCTCTGCAAGGTGTCGTCACTTCAGCGCTGTCCGTTGTATTCGATTGGCGCGTTTTCGCACAGATCCCACATATTTTAGCTTAGCAATAATATACGCAATACCCAAAATACCTGATCTCATTTCTAGTGATAAAATATACTAGTCACGTACGTATTAATTAAACCTTTTAGAAATATATACTAAGAGGGTTTCATATTTCGTAGCTTTAAGTGCCAAATTTTTAGTACAAAGAACACTTTTTATTTTAGTTTCAACATATTTTTATTGTATTGGATTGAATTATAATAAATATAACCTAAAAAAAAACCTCGTTAATGCGAAATTCATGGGACCGAAATCAATATGAAAAAAACTCTAATTAATTATGACGGTGTCGAATTTTAAAATGGAATAAAATTATGCTGCCATTTTTAAACCATTTCTAATTGATGCCCTGTTTTAAAATTCGAACTTACGCATTCGATATTCGAATGAAAAATATTTTGAAATTGCGAATTTATGGCGCATATTTTAATTCCATTTTTTTTAATTCGACTTTGATGCCTTCAAAATTCCAACGATTTTTTTTTTTAATTTCGAATGTATCCCGCAAATTTTCGAACACCATCTGTTTAATTTGAATTTATGGCGCTAGTATTCGATCGTATTATTTATAAATTCGAAATTATATCGCCATTTTTCGAATGCAATGATCAAAATTTCAAGAGGTTTATTGTTTTAAAAACTTTTTATTTTAAAATATATTGTGTTTAATAAAATATCAATTATGTGGTTAGTACAAAGTCAAAGATTTTGAATTAAAATGTGATTCGGCAAAGTGATTTGCCGTTTGAATTCAGAATTGACATAACCTAATAAAAAAAATCGATGTTAACTTTTGAATTTGGAAGCCAAAACAAAATGCACCCAAATAATATTATATTCTGTGAATCATAGATTATTAGGTGCTCTTAGTATCTCTTGATTGTTTATGGGTAATTATATTTAAAAAATAATTATTAAAAACATTCCAAACTTGTCTAGTATTAACATTTTTCATCTTAGATAAATAAATTATAGCGACTACATGCATTTTGACATTTGTTTTTGAATTTCGAATGAAGCTGTATTTTTTTTCTGTGGTCTATTGTGTCAAACTGTTTATTTGTACTGGCAACACTAAACGCCACAGATAAACTATTTAAATTGTTCTTCCATTTACAAATGTATTATTATTTTATTTTTTATTTCAGATTTTTAATTATTTTTTTTTTTTAGTTATGGTCGGTAAGTTTTTTTTTCATTATTATTTATTTTATTGTTTTCTCAACTTTAATCCTATATCTTCCGGATTTCATAGTATTACCAAGTGTGCCAACTGTTAAAAAATATGCTTTTTCCAAAAATTATCTTATCGTTTATATGATCAATTAATATGTTATTATATTATTACTAGTAAAATACTAGAAGTGCAATGTAAATGCTTTAATAAAACCCAAAAAATATGTTATAACTTCCCATGATAGAACACTCGTGTCTCAATACAGTAGACTCCTGATTTTCCGGAGTTGGATTAACCGGGAAGCGTATTATCCGGGACATTTGAGTTGTTAAAAAAATATTTCACAATAATACTTATAATGCAAACAAAAACTCAAATCTGTCACAATGACATTGGGCGTTTAGTTCATATTTGTGCCACCGCCAACATACGTTTGTGTGTTTGCAATAAAGCGCCCGCAGCATAGTTCATACTCATAAAACATTGTCGTTAATTTTATTTTACTGTGAAAAGGTGTTTATAATAATGGATAAACGCAAAAGAGTCGTACTCTCAATTGAACAAAAATTTGAAATAATTCAAAAGTTTGAAAATGATGTAACTGTTAAATATTTATTGAATCAATATAATGTTGGTAATCAAACTATACGGGACATCATTAATAAAAAGAGAAAACTGACAGATTTTGCGGGAACATCAAATAGCGCCAAAGGCATGATCAGTAGAAAGACTATGAAGTTGTCATCCTACTAAGATCTCAATAATGGTTTTGTAAATTTTAAGTGACAAAATATTAAAAGGATATTATTTGACAAATCAGTCAAAAAGTGTGACGCTGTCAAAACGTGTGTCTTACTAAGAAATTAGGTATACATAAGCGCATATAGCGCAGTTTAAATTTCTCTTTGTTTACATTTTTTTTCATGTTTTCGGATTTACCGGGAAATCGATTATACGTTTTTTTTTTTCACCATCCTTCCAGGAAAATCGGAAGGCTACTGTACATGGATTTTTGATTCAATTGTTAATACAAACCAAGGTATTTACAAATTTAAGAACTATTTCATATTTTTTCTGTGGTCTATTGTGCCAAAAAAATTATTTGTGTTGGCAATACCGTATGTCACGGATAAAGTATTTAAAATGTTCTTCCATTTACAAATGTGTTATTTTATTTGTTTCACATTTTAAAACTTCTTGTTGAATTTGACACTTCTTGAATTTTATCTTACTAAAAAATATATATATTAAATATTTATAATATCATTACAATTTCTTTTGTTATAAATTTTATGAAATATGAATATTACAATATATGTGTATGTTAAAAAAATTGTTTTCAAATCTTTTACGAATAATTTGTAATTTCAAATTGTTCTATTTATTATAATTGTTAATTTCACCTACCCAAGGAGAAGGATGTAACAAAAATGTTTAAAATGCGTGCGTATTAATGTTCACATTTTTGTAGTACAAGATTTCTTTTGAATCGGCGTATATCACGCACCAACTATTTTACATATTACATTTACCATCTTTTCAATATCATGTATAATAAATTTTACGCAAATTATTTAGCTATAATCTATACGAGTTAGTAACAGTACTACATAGGTCTTGTTAGAGTAACTTTGAGTGTGCGTTCAGATTGAACATTGATGTAAGAACAATCATTATTGGGTATTCTTTAGGTCGGCGCGTCGTGCGTACTGTAAATTTTCATTTTGAGTCAATAATTATATTCGTCGGTATTAGATTTTTAGGGTAAGTTTAATTATTATTATTTTTAAATTAGGAATCACATTTGAAAAATAATTTATTTACACGGCAATACAATTAGGCTAGTAATTATATTTATTCTTCTGTTTTTAATTTTGAATATGGAATAATACAAAGTAAATACTGAATTACTCAAACATCAAATCAATTAATTTGTTTGGTAATTTTTAAAACATGTAAAAAAAAAATCGTTTTCATAATTTGAATTTGGAAATGTAAAAAAAATATTCAAATGTGTTCTTTGAAATTCTTTTGAAATCAAATATATATATACCTACGATTAATACTAATTGTTTTAAAAAACCAAAGAAAAATTTTTGTTTTGAAATGTCAAACATTGTAATTATCTTTTTGAAGCGTTTGAATACAAATTAAACTGTTTTTAATTCTTACCAAGGAATAATGTTTCAAAAGACACTGCAAAGTCAGCATTTTGGTTATTGTGACCTTTCAATTTTCGGGTGAATGCTCCAACCGCTAAGTTATGGCCCCTTTAACCGCCCTACCTTCAGGTAATTTTCCAAAAAACGTGCAAAAAAAACAGGTTTTTTATTAATCAAATTTAATTATATATTAATTTTATTTTTTTAAATTACGAAACATCGAAGACTCGACCACTCACTTCGCCTGGCCCTAGTAAAATTATCATATTTGTGAAGACTAGTACTCAAGTGTTATTGACACACGCGCGTATCGTTAACGGTTTGTACATTTTAGATACATTACTTTTTCTCAAGCGCGTACGTGATACGGGATAGCGCAGAATAGTACAGTCAAAGTGAACGTATCACGTACGTTCAAATACCAAGCACGGTTAATATATTATTTGAAATGAATGTTAAGATATTAATTTGACACAAATTAGTATTAATTGTGTTTTGGAATTTATTTATGTTTAAAAATAATTTACGTATCAAAATCTTGACATAACTAGTAAAATATCACATAATTAATACAAATGAAAATGTCAGTTTTCTAGAAGTTTTATTATATTTTATGGGAATGACATGTTTCGCCCTTCTAAGGCATTATCAAATGTTGAAGTTGATAATGCCTTAGAAGGGCGAAACCAGTCATTCCCATAAAATATAATAAAATAATTTAATACGGAGTTTTACATTATTGTTCAAGAAACAATAAATTATTATAGTAAAATATCACTTTAACTGATTAAATAAAAAACTTTGTTATAAATATCACAATTGATTATATTTTGTCGCGACAGCTGTTTCGCTAACTGATGCTTGCATCGTCAGGTCATACAATCAACTTGAAAGGTCACGATATCCAAAATATTCATTCCATTGTATTTGAATGACTTTTTGAAAACATTGTATTTTCACAATATTTTTTGCCCAAAGCTTTGTGAAAATACAATGTTCTTTTTTAAGTATTTCAAATGTGAATACACAACACAAAGTGATGGCAAATATAGAAGTATATTAGTAGTCTTTTCTTTTGGCATGTTATTCCATAGTATTATTTGAAAACAGTTTAATTTGTATTTAGAATGCTTTATTCAAATAACTCATTGATCTCATAAATTGAATTCCTTTTGTTTCTTTTTGAATACGGAATCGTCTAAATAGTTCATACTAGTTATGTTATTGTACACAAGCTTTCCGTAGCGGTATGTTCTATAATTAATCCTACCATTTAGGGGAAAAATAGATTTTTTTAGAACAGAACAAAGTGCTATTAAAATGATTAAATTAAATTTACATACATTAAAAATATCTGAAATGGCTTGAATTAGATTTTAAAAAATGGTGATTGATTTTCAGTAAGTTCTTAGAGAAGCACAAATTAAAAATATTTAATATTAATTAAGGTAACGTTTTATGTTCCAATTCGATCATGTCATTTATAAAAATTGGGAATTTTTTTATTGTTTAATCATTTTCTTTCTCCACGCCTCTTCCCTTTACTCGAGGTAGGCTTTTTTATCGCTTGGCACCAAGTGTTTTGCTAATGGGCATCTTCTTTGAGGTGCCCAGGTCTTTGAGGCTTTCATGTCCTTCTGCACATTCATCGGCCAGGTGGTTTGGGTCGGCCTCTCCCTCTCTCTTCTTGCTAGCCACGGAAATACAATTTTGAATGTATACAAATACTTGTAGACGAATACTGGATTTTACCCGTTGCGGGTTATCAATTCAATTCGATTTATTTATCGATTAAAATTTCATGTATACTTAACATAATCTACGAATTTATAAATAAATTTAAAAAAATTAGCCCAATTTTGTTTAAATTTGGAGTATTAACGATGCCATATAAAAAATGTATTTAAAAATAGTATATTACACCCCTAGTTAAATAAATAACTAAAATCTTTTTTTAAATGCATTTTATGCAGTATTTATTATTATAATTTACAGTTCTTAAAGATATATTTTAAAATAATTAAATAGATCAATGTTTTTAACAACTTTCCATTTTTTTCTGTAAAAAATGAATGTAGTTATTTGAAATTTCATGGTAGAAGTTCATTGCAAATTATGAAAAATTTTTTTTTTGTAAAAAATATTTTTTTTAATGTATATTTACTTAAAATCAGTTTAACTAAAGTATAAATTTAAATGGTTAAAAAGTTGAACACAAGCAGCGTGAGTGGAAAAGGAAGCCGAGGACGACCGAGGAAAACATGGCATGACCAAATTAATCAATTACTAAAAAGCGGTCACATTCGAAGTCGGAATAATCGACGTGTGTGCATGGTGAATGAATGTAGAGTATGAATGTATGAATGTAGAGGAAGCCCGAGAGGTATGCCAGGACAGAGCATTGTTGCGATCCATCCTCTCTGCCTACCCCTCCGAGGAAATGGCGTGATGGTTAGTTAGTTAGTTAGTTAAATTTAAAAAATATTTTTTACATTTTATTTTAATTTATTTTCATTACTTTTGTTTTTATTTTGACAGTGACCGGTTCGCCAGGCTGGCTACCATCGATAGATTCGTCCAATCTGTCGATGCCAATCAGCCTGGCGAAACCTGTTGCAGTGGAAATAAAGACAAAAGTGAGAGTAGTTATTAAAAAACATTTTTTGATTTAATTATTATTTAAAATGAACTTCCATCAAGAGATTTTAATTAAAATCATTCGATATACCACTAAATTATTCGATTATACAACTAAATACGTTTTTATATGAATTTATTATTTATATATGTATTTTTTGTCTCATATGCCTTTCCCTAATTATAATAATATATAATAAAAAATTTAAACTTAACGATTTATATAATCGATTAAAGATCAGAGGTTTCGTGCAATCTTTATAAACTGAGACTTGGGAATGCAAAGTTCCATCAAACATTAAAAAAAAAACAGTAGTTTTATACGTTTTTTAACATTGATATTCCTAAAGTAATCTAGAACCATGTAAATGTATGGTTTCATTGCGTTTCTCAAACATTTCCCCCCAACTGTTTAATTTGGATTAAAAAAATAAAATTTAATGCAAAATAATAATAACATATTTATTTTGACAAATACTTATTTAAGTATTTTTTTTAAATGTATGTACCAAGAAAAGGCCAATAGAAATGATTCATGAATCTAAACTTGACGTAAACATAAATAAATTTTATTTATAACTGGTTCGCAACCCATCACACCGCGTCTCCCGCGGGGCGAAAAGAGAAGGATGGAGTGCCGCTTCAGTAAAAGTGTGACAGTTCATTCTTTCTGCGTACCCTTTCGGGGAGACGGCGTGATGGTTAGTTAGTTAGTTATAACTGTTAATGAAAAAACTTTGTTTTTGTATCACTTAATTGTATTTTATTTTTTAACACCTGATGATGTCAACATTGGTTGATGAAACAGCTGTCGTAAAATAAAATACAATTGTGATACAAAAACAAAGTTTTTTCATTAACAGTTATAAAATGTTGAAGTATCATAGTGTTTCGGCGAAAACAATGGACTATTTAAATTTTATTTATAATTTAATGAACAAAGTTCAATATATTCCGCATTAAGATTGTTTTTAAATTGCATACAATTTATTATTTTACTTTACAAAAAAAATTGTTCGCGTGGTTTATTTATTTTGATTAAATATTCTTTCTTATGATTCTACGACTGAAATAAGAAGAAACAAACTATTACATGTGTAAATAATTGTGTTGTCTTTTGTTTTTTGCAAATATATGTTTTTTAAAAAGCACAATTTTTATGTTTATTAGATGATATTGTCTATGGTTAAAGTATTAATCATGTTTTTAAAAAAAAATCGTAAGCCTGGATTAGGAAAAATATTAATCAAAATATATATTTGTCTTTGTTTAATTAAATATGATATTTAACACTTTTTAAGTGATTGAAACAATTAAAATTTGTGAACAAAATAATCGGGTAAGTAGGTACTTGTAGAGTGTCCCTTGTTGATTATCTGCCATTTAATTTATTAAAAAAAAAAAGAACAGCAATGCCATCTATGGATGATTGTTATATTTAATATTCCAAAGAAAAATATAGATTATTTTTTAATAAGTCTACAATAAACATTTTTTCTCTCTGAGAGGTTGATGATGAGGTTATGACACCGAATGAATTATTATGAAGATTATTACACCGATGGGAAGAGCAATTAGTCTGCTGAACGCAGTCTCCTTGGAGATCGACGTCTTTCATATTAGTGAAGGTATGTTCAGGAGACAAATAGAAAGTATCTTGTCTTCCTGATGTCAAACCATCTCTAATGCGTTCCTGGTACTATGTTGTATTTTTACAATATTTTACCTGTACTCAATAGATGCCTTAAACATTTTCCTGTTTGTAATGTCTTTTGAGTTAATATAACTGATCTGATTGAAAAGATTCATAATTCTTTGAAATTTTTGTATTATTTGTTTCTTATAAGATTGTAAGCTATTATTTTTAATGTGTTAAACTCCATATTCAATTATTGATATGAATGAAAACGCAATTATTTCCATGTTACACTTTCATATTTTAGGACATTTTCTCTTGCCCCTTAATTATTGTTAACATTGTATAAGCCACATCAATTGCATTAAGTGCCATATTCTGCTACATTAGTTCGGTTATATAAACAATATAATTCCTTTGCAGGACGAAACGTGTCATTCCCATGAAATATTATAACACTTATATAAAACAGATGTTTTCATTCATATTAATAGTCTACACATTGATTAGTATTTTGTTATTTACACGATTGATGCTCGTATCTTAATCAGGGCGAACCGAACTGTTTCGCCCTGTTTAAGATACAAATAGAATAAAAATGGCCGTAGAAGTAATATGAGATTTTTTTTAAACATGTAATTTAATGTGTTAATAAAACCATAGCCAATCCAGGCTTCGACATAAACAGCTCAATATAATTGTAAGCATATTTCAATATATAAAAGTATTATTGTATTATATATATTATTATATATATATATATATATATATAGTAATATATATATATATATATATATATATATATATATATATATATATATATATATATTACATATATATACATACATAATACACATATTATTATTATTATTACTGCCACACATTATTATTACATTATTATTATTGTTACCATTACACACCTTATGCCATTATATATATATGCCATATATATATATATATATTATATTATATATATATATATATATATATATATATGTATATATATATATATATATATATATATATATATATATATGTATAGCAAAATTGATGGAAATGTACCCACGTTGTAAATTTTTAGAATTCCTAATGTTTATATTATTAACATGTCTAATTTTATGAAATAATATTTGCATACGAGTATCTTAACTGATTGATTAAACCTTTTATCGTGTATATGTTAAAGTTTTCTAAAGGATTTAAATAAATTATGATCATTATTGGTGGCACTATAGCCTACTATGACCCTTGGCATCCTTCAGAATTTCTTGTCATTCTCCGCGGTCCATCGCCCGCATTCTCCAATTCGACAGTGGCTAAGTCTGCCACACCGAAGGTCCCGGGTTTGATTCCCAGCGATGACAGTGTCATCTTTAAATAATAAATGTTTTTAATTGAAATTTCTTGGTAGAAGTTCATTTTAACCGCCCTACCTTTGGGTTATTTTCCGAAAAACGTGCAAAAAACATGCAGGTTTTTATTAATGAAATTTAATTACATACTAATTTTATATTTTTAAATTACGAAAGTCAAATACTCGGCCGCACACTTCGCCTGCCCCTTGTAAAATATCATATTTGATGAAGACTTGTGCTCAAGTTTTGATGGCACACGCGCGTATCCCTAAAACTTTGTACATTTTAGGTGCATTACTTTTTCTCAAGCCCGTACGTGATGCGGGATATCGTAGAATGGTACAGTCGAACGTATCACGTACATTCAAATAGGTAGGGTGGTTAAATAATGAAAACAAAAAAAAATTATATAAATTTCTTTATTATTATGTATTTAGTGTGCTTCCACTTGTGTTCGACTGGTTTCGGCAACTTGCTGCCATCTTCTGGTCAGTGTCATCTTTGGGAATTATCACGTTATCTTTGGTCTGGTGAATAATTCATGTCTTGAGAACCAATATAATAGCCTATTTGGCTCAGGTTTGGCCTATTTGGCGGGTACCTTTGTTTCAGTCTTCATACACTTCATCTTTCATCTTGTTAGGTATCGAGAATCTATTTTTTGGGATCTCGAGTATATCTGTGTAACTAGTTTCCCTATACCAACATTTTGGAGATCGTTGGCAGTATGAGAATATGAAAGAAATTATCATACATTGTGTTCCAACCCTTTCTGTGGCCAACGTAATAAAAATTCGATTGATTTTATTTGGTCAACCTCGATTTCACGCTCCATTCACATTGTTAATGTATAAATTAATCATCGAACCATCTTAATGATCCTATTTTGATTTTATAAGCTATTGTAGTCATGGACATATGGAGCGCATGGATGGAGAAAGAATGGTTAAAAAAGTATACGTTAATGTAGTAAATGGATTATGGATTCGAGGCAGACCGAGGAAAACGTGGCATGACCAAATTAATCAAATTTTAAAGGTCGGTCATGTTAGAAGTCGGAAGAATCAACGTGCGTGTATGATTCACTGTATTAATGTGGAGGAAGCTAGAGAGGTGTGCCAGGATAGAGTAGTGCGGCGGTCCATTCTCTCTGCCTACCCCTACGGCGAAACGGCTTGATGGTTTGTTTTGGTTGTTGTTGTACTCGTATGCAAATATTTGATAAAACATATTTTCCTTTTTGAAAATAGTGGTACTTGACTTATATTTCTAGTATATAGTGATATTTGAAATATAAATTTTGAAGTGTATTGGCCTAAATTAAATTACCCGCTTTTAAATACCCGACTACTAATTAAAACAAATTATTAATGATTAAAATTACAATAAAAATATATGTTTTAATTTTAATTGTATGTATTTTTTTTATATTACCACTGTTTTCATTTTGATTACTAAACAATTTTTCTGACAGTATTTATATGTACTTATAACTATTTTAATAACAGATGTTTTAGCATATTTTTATTATTATTAATTTTACTTAAAGGGTGTTCCTGAATATGTATATAATTTTGATACAAGGTGTCCCAAATGAACCAGCTGAAATAACATACTTACTTACTTCCTATGGCCATACAACTCTTGAAGAGTTTTAGAAGAGCCTTCTTGATGATTTTTCGCCAAGCTCCTCGATCCTGCGCCTTTTGCTCCCAGCAGTCCGATTCGCCCAACCTAGCCAGGTCAGCCAGAACATTGTCCATTAGGCGCTGCCTATGTCTTCCTAGAGGTCTTACACCAGTCGGTCTAGACGCGTACAGGGTCTTGATTGCTCTGGTCTCTTCGGCTCGTCATACGTGCCCAATCCATGCTAGGCGACCGGCTCTCGCGGTGCTCGTTATAAGGGGCTGCTGGGTCATCGTACGGATGAACTAACAATCCATTCAAAATAAGCTCTTGATAATAAATTAAGTTTTTGAAATATGAATCACAGACAATGAGTTAATAGGAGTTAATATATATTGCAGGGCGTGAAATTCTGAATTGTTTTCATAATGTGGTGTTATAATATTTAAGGAAAAAAGATGAGTTGTAAATTATATTATGAAATCTTTATAAAGCAATAAAAATTCCGCAAGCATCTTTTACTGAGTATATCGCACGCTTAATAGTAAACTGACCGATTATGGTTTAGGTCATAATTGAGTTAACATTAGACAGAGGCTTGTGTTAACGCTATCCATCGTTTCGCGTTAAAATTAATTCAAAATTCCGCCAATTGACCTCCATTACACTATATCGGTCTTTTTCATTCATATGTGTTTTTGTTAAAACACCGGCTCATGTCAGATTGAGCAAAACTTGCTTTATTGAGTTAAGCCAGTGTTCTATTAAGCGTGCGATATATCTCATGCAAGTTGACAAGTGCAGATTGCACAAGTTGTGTAAGCAACGAAACTTGCAAAAGTTGACTTGAAGGGTTCAAAATTCACACAAAGAAAGCTGTTTGTTGTTTTTTGAACAATAATGTAAAACTTGTTAATGCAAATGAAAACGTCTGTTTTCTACACGTTTTATTATATTGTATGGGAATAACATGTTTCACCTTATTTATTGTTTCTTTAACAATGATGTAAAACTCCATATTAAATAATTAATACGAATGAAAACGTCAGTTTTCTAGAAGTTTTATTATATTTTACGGGAATGACATGTTTCGCCCTTCTAAGGCATTATCAAATGTTTGATAATTAATAAACTATTAATACTAATGAATATAATCCCATATAATATAATAAAACTTCTAGAAAACGGACATTTTCATTCGTATTAATGTTTCACCTTGTTAAGGGCATTATCAAATGTAGCGAGAATCAAACGCGTTGCTATATACGAGGTCTGTTCAAAAAGTATCGCGAATTTTATATTTTTTCAAAAAGTATTTATTTATTCATGAATATCTATTTTGTCCCCTTCAAAGTAATTCCCCTCGGATATAATACATTTATGCCAACGTTTTTTCCAATCCTCGAAGCACTTAAAAAAATCATTTTTTGTGATCTTGTTCAGCTCCTCCTTCGATGCCGTCTTTATCTCCTCAATCGTGGCGTAGCGTCGTCCTTTCATGGGCCTCTTCAGTTTTGGAAACAGGAAAAAGTCACAGGGGGCCAGGTCTGGGGAATACGGTGGCTGCGGCACCATTACTGTGTTGTTTTTGGCCAAATATTCGCGCACAAGCAACGATGTGTGAGCAGGGGCGTTATCATGGTGCAAAAGCCAGTTTTTGTTCTTCCACAAATCCGGGCGTTTCTGGCGGATTGCTTCGCGCAAATTGCGCATAACTTGCAGGTAATATTCCTTATTGACCGTACTACCCTGTGGCAAGAACTCATGATGCACCACGCCCCTGCAATCGAAGAAAACTGTGAGCAAAACCTTCACGTTCGACCGAACTTGGCGCGCTTTTTTTGGTCTTGGCTCATGCGGCAGCTTCCATTGGGATGATTGAGCTTTGGTTTCCACGTCATAACCATAAACCCATGATTCGTCACCAGTTATGACCCTCTGGAGCACATTTGGGTCGTCACGGACCGAGTCCAACATCTCCTGAGCAATGTTAACGCGATGCTGTTTTTGGTCGAAATTGAGCAATTTTGGCACGAATTTCGCGGCGACCCGACTCATGCCCAAATCATTGGTTAAAATCGAATGGCACGAGCCAATCGATATGTTTAGGTCCTCAGCAACTTCTCTAACGGTGATTCGACGATTGGCTAATACTATTTTCTTCACTTTATCAATGTTTTCGTCTGTTGTTGACGTGCTCGGGCGTCCGGCACGCTCTTCGTCGTTCATATCTTCTCGGCCCTCTGAGAACATTTTGTACCACCGATAAACGTTGCTTTGGTCCAAGGTAGCTTCACCATATGCCACAGTCAACATTCGAAATGCGTCCGCGCACTTTATTTTGTTTTTCACACAAAATTTGATACAGATTCTTTGATCCATTTTTTGGAATAGGCAAAAATCGAAGACGAGCCAAAACACATCCAAGCAAAACAGCTGTCAAAAATTAACTAAACATTCAAAATGGCCGACCTTGTCAGCATAAGTAAGGGACATGAGTACCAACATAACGCTACAAAAAAATCAAAAATCAAATATACGTAGCCAGCGGAAATTCAAAATTCGCGATACTTTTTGAACAGACCTCGTATACATTTGATAATACCTTAGAAAGGTGAAACATATCAAAAGAAAACAGATGTTTTAACTTGTATTGATTATTTTATATGGAGTTTTACATGTTCAAGAAACAACGAATACGATGTAAAACTTCATATAAATTAATATTTAAAATGAAAACACAACAAAAAAAGCATTATTAATTCCCCTAGCAGTGTGAAACATGTCATTTTCATGAAATGAAATAAAACTTGTATTAATTACAGTGAAAGGTGTTTACCAAAGATTCCTTGCTGGTTGATATGTTGCTTAACCCATTAACGTGTGGTATATATTGAAATAAAAATGTGTGTATTTTTATGACATAAAATTATGCATAAAATATTAAACAAAGTTCTTCTAAATGGCTCTTACTGAACTTTTCTATCATTCTTCTTCTTTTGGTATGATGTCAGGTCCCCCCATCATTGACTATCACTTGAAAGTAATTGATTAACTGATGACCTGGGGAATGATATCCAGAGTGGTTTAATATCATCAATGCTGGACTTTATTTGAGTCCATTTTATGATACCATCAAATACAATGTCATTTGAATAAATTTGAATCCGCGCTTTTTTCGCTGGAATTAGATTCTTGAGTTAATTTGAGTGTGCGCAGTTAAAAACCTATTCATACACTGAACTTCTTTTTACACGATTCTAAAATAACACGGTGCAAAAAAAAAAGAGAAAAAACAATTGAACATTCAATTAAGAATGCGTAACAGTAATTTCAAATTTCCTTCATCGTAGAGAGAGGTATGCCAAAGGGGCTGTAATAAAGAGGATCCGTTTGCGATGAAAGGTGTGGACTTTAATAATTTACCGGTACATTTGATGTTGAACAAAAAAGCATGGATGACAGCAGGAATGCTTACAAATGAAGGCTGGTTATTACAAAGGTATTAAGTGGTTTAAACATAAAACAGAAAAAAAAGTAAAAACTGTTTACTGTTCCATATGTCATGTACCACGGGTGGCATGACATTCGAACTACACTATTGGGTGTTTCGGAAAGTTCAGTCCATTTTTTTTTTGTATGAAAATTGCATTACAAAATATTAGCCATCGTTAGCCAGTACTTTTTCCTATCTTTCTGGCAATAGATGAATCCATTGTCGAAAAAACGCCTCATATTTTGAGGCAATCCAAGCTTCGTCCCATTTCTTGACATCTGCATATGAATGGAATTTCTGCTCTTCTAAGACATGCATCATGAACCTGAACAAGTGGTCGTCCGATAGTGCCACGTCTGATGAATATGGTGGGTGCGGTAGAATCTCCCAACCCACATTCTGTATGTAGTTTTTGACCGCGATTTTGTCCCATTACATTGTTTTTGTTCAATCATTTTGCATCTTTGCACATTTATTGGCTTTTATGTTTAACACCAATTGCGATCAAAAACTCACTTTTGACATTTTTGATACTTGACACGAATGTAATGTCCAGCCTTCAATTGGTTCAGCAATGTTTTTGTTCCTTATAGTATACTTTTTTTTATCCGGTATTGGGTGGCACGTATTTACCGTGTAAATGGGGAATTCAGTGTACTTGGAATAACCATTAATGCAACACATTGGGCACCTTGTACTGTTATAATGATTGTGTTTTATGTTGTTGGATGTCAATAATTTTGTAATTAAAAATCTGATTGTGATAGTTTACGAATATAAATTCCTTGTTAGTATTGTGTAAGATTATTAATATGTACCATAAACATTGAATAATATTGATAGGATGACGAGCATGGAAATAAAATAACAAATATAACCAAGGTCTTATTATTGTTAAGTTGGTTTTTAAATTTTATTTATTTAAAATCATTTTTTATTGCAATAATTAAATAAAACAATGTTTTTTTATTAACTGCTTCCACTTATTGTCTTTATGTTAGCTGGCATCGACAGACTTGATCATCTTTTGGAAGTCTTCTTCTTTTTGTCCTGTCACACCTCTGTGGTGCATAGGGCCTCAAGGAACCTTCTCCACCCGACTCTATCGCATGCAGTGGCGGTACTCCCATAGAAGCCCAGAAGCCCCGCTTTTGTAATAAATTTTTAATCAAAACTTCTTCTGGCTTACAGAGGTTCAGCTCTTGTGGCTATTTCTCTTATGTCTGATGGGAACATTGTTGGAAGGTGATTTGGTGGGTTGTTGGTTTATGTGGGGGCATGATTACTTAGATTTGGGGGTTTTGATTCAAAATTTCTTACGCAAGCCGGGCTTCTAGGCTTCTATGGGAGTACCGCCACTGATCGCATGCCTGATGCCTAACATCATCCCAAGTGAGGCCTGCTACCTTAACCTCGTCCTGCAGGGTTCTTCTCCAGGTGGCTCTAGGTCAGCCTCGCTTCCTCTTTCCCCCCATAGGGGACTAGTCTAGTGCGCTCTGAGCGATGCAGGCTGGGTTCCGTCTCAGAGTGTGACCGATCCACTGCCATTTGCTTCTAGCGACTTGTTCTCTAATTGGCTTTTCGCCTGCCATGGTCCAGAGAACGGAATCTGACACAGTTTGGGGCCAATAGATCTTGAATATTGAGCGAAGCACCTATTTATAAACACCTGGAGTTTTCCAATAGCGTCCCCAGTAGATTTTTTGGAAGTAGTCAATGTAAAAACATTTATTTATTTTACCCTTTTTTGTTGTTACTTTATTTTCGTAGTTTTTCACAATTGTGTTGTTTATTTTTACTTTTTCTGTGTATTTTTTTTATTTCAAAACCTCAATACTCTTATCTCATAAAATTTTGACAAACTTAAGGCTTATCAAAAAATTTTGTGGAATTCTATAGTGACAATTTTTTTATTTTTGAAACACTAAACTTTTGTATGAAGCACTTAATTTGTGGTGTATCATTATTAAATTAAATAATAATACACTTTTAGTAATTTATATCCACACCACTTTATTTGGTAACACCAACCGGTTACGCTCCCTCCGGAGATTCGTCAGGATAAAAGTAAACGGAGAGCAAACTGTTTGCTCTCTCACCCTGACGAAGCTCCAGCGAAAGCAAACCCGGTTGATGTTACCAAATAAAGTGGTGTAGATACAAATTACTAAAAGTGTATTATTATTTTATTTAATTGAAACACTGGTTTTTTCCACTTTTGAGTTTATTTTTTTGACGTGTTTCAACGGTTTTATACCTACAATTATAGGGAGAAAGATATAAACTCGGATGATGAAAATCACAGTTTATATCATTCTCCCGATGATGAAGGCACAATAATCTACGAAACTTGTCGAGAATAATGCTTGCAAGTGGAATGAAATATTTAAATTTTTGAAGAATTTTTGTATCGAATTTTAAATACGTTTTTTATTATTCTTTCTTTGTTTAGTTTTTGTTATATTTTTACACCTAAGATGGAGGTATCCTCTGAAAAATGTCGTGTATTTTAATATTTTTTTTATTAAAAAGTGGTAAAAACAATGTTTTTTTAATTCCCAAAGTAGATTACTATGGAATTCCACAGTGTTAATGCCTTAACTTTCAATAAGTTTAATGAAATATTGTTTAAGTTCATAAAATAATTCAAATTGGCAATGACGACCTTCGTGGCCGAGTGCTAAGTGCATTGACTGTCACCCCGAAGGTTCTGGGTTCGATTCCCGGCGAGGGCAGTATGATTGTCACACTGTCTTTGGTCTGGTGTAGAATTCACGTGACAATAAAATGGCGATAGATTAGCTACCTATCACATGTCACGAGAATCACTATGATAGCTATAATACCCTTTACATCGGTTTGGCTCATGCTGTCATGATGTAAAGAGCGATTCATCAATAAAAAATAAATAAAATAAAATTAAAAGTATAAAAAAAATTGAATAGAGCTGATTTTGTAATCTTATTCGTTGTCTTGACTTTTGTCGATAAGTTACCTTTTTTCATATATATCATTTTTGATCATTTACAAATTTGCATGTTCCTAATTATAATTTTTTTGTTTTTATACATATTTTTTTCAGCATTATCTTTTTTCTTTTGTTTTTTTTTTTTTTCAGACAATTCCATTTCCCCATCCTATTTATTTTTTGTTTTTCAGCATCTCTCATCCTACACCCCTATTATTATTTAATGATTATTATAAGTTTTTGTATTATTAATTTGATTTTTTAACAGATAGCTCGACTCACGATCAAGGGTACATAGGTTCAATAGATAAGACTAAACTAGAAACTAAACAATTTTAAAGAATGGACGTTTTAAGAAAATTAAAATATAGTCACTAACGCTACCACAGGACTCAAACCTACAAAAAAGTCTATCATTACACTGTGTAACAATAGGCACTTTCAAAAACACTTACACTCCTTATTATTATAATTTTTTTTATCTACAACCAACATCAGTGATTAACAAAAAAAACAGAACTTTCAATGAAAGTCATATTCAAATAGTGTACGATGTCGAGTCTAGCTTGACATTAGAGTTGGCGTAAGATATACTATGTCAAGCCACACTTGACATAGGAGTTGTAAGGGTTAAGATTATTTTTTAGATAAGCTTAAGCCATTAACACTTTGGAATTCTATAATATTGTTTTTTTAACAATTAAAATAGTATGTATGAGGTATGCAAGCGATACGATTTGATGAGATCTCTTAGATGAATGTGTGGAAAATCTGTGTATGATAGTGTCGAATGAAAATATAAGAAGTGAATGCAGTGGGAATGGAAGCGTTATGAACAAAATAATGAAAGCATTATTAAGATGTTCTAGAAACATGGAAAAAATGAATGAAGAAAAAATGGTAAAAAAAACGTATATGTTAACGATGTAAATGGAACTAGAAACATAGGAAGACCTAGGAAAACGTGGCATGATCAAATGAATCAAATATTGAATGTCAGCCATGTGAGGAGTAGAGAAATCGACGTGCGTGCATGGGTCGATGCGAGAGAAGTATGTTCAGAAAGAAAAGTGTCAGTTCATTCTTTCTGCCTACCCTTTTGGAGAGATGGCGTGATGATTAGTTAGTTAGTTAAGATAGAATGTGTTCAAGTCCTGAGGCGATGAATAATATGTTGAATACAGAAGCGGTACTCCCATAGAAGCCCAGAAGCTCGGGTTGCGTAAGACATTTTGAATCAAAACTTCTTCTGGCTTACAGAGGTTCAGCTCTTGTAGCTATTCCTCTTACGTCTGATGAGAACATTGTTGGAAGGTGATTTGGTCGGTTGTTGGTTTATGATTTATGATTACTTAGATTCGGGGGTTTTGATTCAAAATTTCTTACGCAAGCCGTGTTTCTGGGCTTCTATGGGAGTACCGCCACTGGTTGAATAATATATAATTAATGCTAGAAATATATAATGTATGGAAGCGAAGCATGGAACTGGCAGAAGAAGGATGAAAGCAGAATAAATGCGGTAGAGATGAGGTCCCTAAGACGCATGTGTGGTAGAACTATATACGACAGAATCTCAAATGCTGATACGAGTATTAGAAAGATGAAGAATTATGAACAAAATTATGAAAGGATCGCTGCGTTAGTTCGGACATATGGAGCGCATAGGTGAAGAAAGAATGGTTAAAAAAGCATACGTTAACGATGTCAATGGAGTACGCAGTCGAGGTAGACCTAGGAAAACATGGCATGACCAAATTAATCAAATTTTAAAGGTCGGTCATGTTTGAAGTCGGAAGAATCGACGTGCGTGTATGAATGTGGAGGAAGCTAGAGAGGTTTGCCAGGATAGAGTAGTGTGGCAGTCCATTCTCTCTGCCTACTCCTGCGGAGAAACGGCGTGATGGTTTATTTATTTGTTTGTTTAGAAATATAACACGTCGTGCCCGTGCGATAGTCTAGACAGGAATGAACTTGGGCATCACCGGTTGCAAGGGATCCATCACCGTGCGGTGAGTGTTGACTCATTTAATAACAATTATTATGTCTGTACAGATGAGTCCTCGATGGAGGTGGACCGGACAGACTCCACAACGCAGGAAAGCTTCTATCTGTGTCCGCAGAGCCCTCCTTCCAAGCAGGAACGGTCCTTCATAGCGTCCACACCACGGGCGGACAGCAGTGACTCGGGGGCGCAGCGCCTCAGTCACCACGCCCCGCCAAGCCCCCTGCCTGTGAGGAGAGCCACGAATCCGGACACGCCCAATGGGATAGGTAATAGTTAACTAATAATAATAAATTGGATAATTTATGGAGCGCCAGTTTTATGAATTACTCATCTCAAGGGGGCTGTAGAGGATGCTCCATTTTATCAACTAGATAAAATAATAATAATAATTATAACAATAATAATAAACATATTTAGTATGAGGGCTGCACCTGACGTAGTCGATCAGCCCTTCCTGTCAGGAAATGATAATTTGAAAAGGTGCATTTTGAGTCTCGATCTAAACTCTGATTGATTCTCAATGCACTTAAGGTCTGCTGGAAGAAATAACTAATTAACCATCATTCCGTCTCTCCGAAGGGGTAGGCAGAATGAATGGACTGCCACACTTTTCTTTTATTTCTCTTGCTCCCTCAACAACATTCAAATATCGTGTCAATTTCTCTGACTCCTCACGTGGCCGACATTCAATATTTGATTTATTTGATCGTGCCACGTTTTCCTAGGTCTTCCTCTATTACTAGTTCCATTTACATCGTTAACATATAATTTTTTAAATAATAATTGAATAAAACAATGTTTTTTAACTACTTCCACTTTTGTCTTTATTTAGACAGCGACTGGTTTCGCCAGGCTCGCTGGCATCGACAGACTGGTCAGACCAGTCCAGTCGATGCCAGCGAGCCTGGCAAAACCGGTCGCTGTCTAAATAAAGACAAAAGTGGAAGTAGTTAAAAAACATCGTTTTATTTAATTATTATTTAAAATGAACTTCCATCAAGAGATTTCAGTAAAATCATTTGATTATATAATTTTTTTACCATTCATTATTTTTTCCATGTGTCCAAAACATCTAAATGATCCTTTCATTATTTTGTTCCTAACACCATCATTCGCACCGCATTCACTTCTTATATTTTCATTCGACAATCTTATCATATATAGAGTATCTACACATTCATCTAAGAGATCTAATTTCTACCGCATTTGTTCTACTTTCATCCTTCTTTTGCCAGTTCCATGCTTCGCTTCCATACATAAGAGTCGGTACAAGAACACCATTGTTTGAACACATTTCATTTAAATCAGTCCAGACCATTTTGAAAGATGTTTTGTGCCTGAAAAGAGTAAAAACTCATTTGGTGCCAATTTTTTTGGAAAAACAGCGTCGCTTTGAAGGTAATTGTTTCTGTATAGAATTTTTTCAGTTTGATTTTTTCTTAAACAATGATTTTTGTTTCTTAACACGTTGACTGGGGTGGACTGACCGGGACAGTGGTAAGGGGAGAACCCAAATGGCGGACCCCTGTCAGTTTTAAGTAGGTAGGAACTGATAAACCTTTCCCTGACGGCTAAACCCCCTACTTAAAACCAAACAGTATGGGGCCTGACCTGGACATGGGTTGCCGTTTGGGTTCTCCCTTTTACCACTGTCCCGGTCAGTGCTCTGCAGCAACGTGTTAAATAATGATGTAAAACACAATAAACTTTTTCAACTTCATCATCGGGACGGAACAATAAGACATTAATGGGTTGATATTTTATGTTTTGAAAAGAACCAAAAAAAATATTGGTGTTTTCTAAAAGTAAGAATAGGAATGAAAACGTCTGTTTTCTACAAGATTTATGTAAATGACATGTTTTACCTGTCTAAGGCATTATTCTAAACTGCATCTCTTCGGATGTGGACATCTTCCACGATAGTGAGGCTACCCTCAAAAAACATCTAACTCTTAACAAATGTGTTGTTCTTCTTATTGTTTCTAATTACTTAATTGGTCTAAATTTTTTAATTATCTCGTGTTTTTTTGTAAACAAGACAAACACGAATACACATATCTTGGCCAAATCATACAATTAGGACGAAACAATTTCGAGAAAGAAGCCGACCGAAGAATTCAGTTAGGTTAGGAAGCCTTTGGGAAATTACGTCATGTTCTCACTTCCAAAATACCACAATGCCTCGAGACTAAAGTCTTCAACCAGTGCGTTTTGCCAGTCATGACGTACGGAGCCGAGACGTGGACATTGACAAAAGGTCTAGTCTACAGAATCAAGGTTGCCCAACGCGCCATGGAAAGAGCCATGCTTGGAATAACCTTGAGGGACAGATTTAGAAACGAATTTATTCGACAACAAACCAAGGTGACTGAGGTGGCTCTACGGATAGGCGGGCTGAAGTGGCAGTGGGCTGGCCATATCTGTCGGAGAACCGACAGCCGATGGGGAAGACGGGTTCTGGAGTGGAGACCGCGTACAGGATTCCGTAGAGTTGGATGTCCCCTTGCCCGCTGGACCGACGATCTGAAGAGGATTGCTGGACATGGATGGATGGGAGCGGCAATGGACAGGGGGCGGTGGCGGGCTTTGGGAGAGGCCTACATTCAGCAGCGGATGACAGACGGCTGATGATGATGATGATGTGTTTTTGTCTATTGTTTATTTTGTGATTTTTAAATTTCACAATTGTATATTCGGTTTAAAATAGTTTTTTTGGTGTTTTTGTATTCTTCCTGTATAGTCAAAAGCGCTTTGGTTATATACTGCAATGTTTATGATTTAAAAAAAAAAAAAAATTGAAATTGAATTGAAATGTCTGATCCGGCACTGATACAAATGTTACATTTGATAATGAACACACGTTTTCATTCGTATTAATTATTTAATATGGAGTTTTACATCATTGCTTGAGAAACAATATCGAAAAATATTATTATATTATGTTGCAATTGTATGTTTTGCCTTGCTAAGGCATTGTCATTTATTTGGCATGTTGAATGTTTAGATAAAGTGCACCCTGTGGCAGCCCCGAGGGCTCAGCTGAACAGCGACTCCAGCTACAGCATAGATGTCCTCAGCGGGGGCGAGAGTGAGAGCGAAAGTCTCCGGAAGAGGAAAGACGACACGTAAGACACTTCTTCTAAATTTTATGTAATACAGTCAAATTCGGTTATTACGATCACGAAATTCACACATGTAACTTCAATGCTCTACCGACTTGTTCAATGTTTGCCAATACAAAGTATTGACAAACATTGTACCAAGATATATAAAAATCTGTTGATACATACGAAGTCTGTTAAAAAAGTAACGCGAATTTTGTGTTTTTTCAAAAATTATTTATTTATTCATTAATATTTATTTTGTCCCCTTCAAAGTAATCCCCACCAGATATTATACACTTGTGCCAATGTTTTTTTCGATCCTCGAAGGACTTCAAAAAATCATTTTTTGTGATCTTGTTCAGCTCCTCCTTCGATGCCGTCTTTATCTCCTCAATCGTAGCGTAGTGTCATACTTTCGGGAACAAGAAAAAGTCACAGCAGGCCAGATCTGGGGAATACGGTGTCTGCGGCATTATTAGTGTGTTGTTTTTGGACAAAAATTCGCGTACAAGCAACTATGCGAAATTGAGCAATTTTGGTACGAATCTCGCGGCGACCCGTCTCATGCTTAAATCATTGGTAAAAATCGAATGACACGAGCCAATCGATATGTTTAAGTCCTCGGCAACTTCTCTTACGGTGATTCGACGATTGGCCAATACTATGTTCTTCACTTCATCAATGTTTTCATCTGTTGTTGACGTGCTCGGGCGTCCGGCACGATCTTCGTCGTTCACATCTTCTCGGCCCTCTGAGAACATTTTATACCACCGATAAACGTTGCTTCGGTCTAAGGTAGCTTCACCATATGCCACAGTCAACATTCGGAATGCGTCCGCACACTTAATTTTGTTTTTCACATAAAATTTGATACAGATTCTTTGATCCTTTTTTTTTGGAATGGGCAAAAATCGAAGATTAGCCAAAAACACGTGCAAACAAGCAGCTGTAAATAATTAATTGAACATTCAAATGGCTGAACTTGTCGGCATAAGCGAGAGACATGGGTACCAGCATAACGCCACAAAAAAATCGAAAATCGAATATAAGTAACCTGCGGAAATTCAAATTTCGCGATACTTTTTGAACATACCTCGTACGCTATAGGATGGCATGACACAAAGCTCAGGGTGGCTAAACTATACTTCGACGCGGATATGCTTCATTAGCACTCAGTGTGTTAATAGAATTTACTGAAAACCAATCCCTAGGATTGAAACATTAAAAATAAGAGAATGAAATGTTTCATGTTTCAACATGATTATTTTTTGTACAATCCAGTCTCGGACGTCTCCTGCGAACGCCGGTGTCCAGCAATGGCGTGATAAACAACTCGGACTACGTGAACATCGGGACGGGCACGTTTGACAACAAGCACGCCCGTCGAGGACACGCCGACCGCTCTCTGTACATCGCCAAGGAGATGCTCATGACCGAGAGGACTTACAAATCGGACCTGCAGGTCATCACCTCGGTGAGTAGGAACCTTGATTATAACCATTGAAAAAAATTAATTTAGAAGGCAGAGAATTCGGCAGCGATTTTTTTTTAGGGATTGACAGCGACTTCCGGCCAGTAGGTAGATGATTGAGCGGCGACCTATTATTTTTTTAGCCATAAGCGACTTCCGACCGGTAGAATTTCGGCAGCGACTAATTCGATTTTCCGGACTACTGATCGGAAGTCGCTGATGAGCTAAAAAAAAAGGTCGCTGACGAAAAATATTCCTGAAAACTACCCAGAATGGGGCATCGTCCGTCGTTCGCTATCTCTGCCTTAGACATATGTGTGGTGAGACAATACACAACAAAATTTCAAATGCTGATAATAGGAAGGAATTTAGAACACAATAAAGTATTATGAAAGGTTCACTTCGTTGGTTTGGACTCACAGATCGCACGGATGAAGAAAGGATGGTTTATAATCTGAATGGAGTACAGGGTCGAGGAAGACCAACGAAAACATGGCATGTCCAAATGAATAAAATTTTAAAGGTCGGCCATTTTAGAAGTCGGAAGAATTGACGTGCGTGTATGATTCGCTGTATAAATGTGGAGGAAATTAGAGAAGTATGTCAGGATAGAGTAGTGTGGCAGTCCATTCTCTCTGCGTACCCTTTCGAAGAATTGTCGTGATGGTTTGTTTTGTTTATCCCATTTGTTAGATTCCAGAAAACGTCTAAAAAGTAAAATTTGTGTTCCATCATATTTTATATAACCCAAAAATTTTAAAGTAAACACTAGATCTGGACAGTTGGGGATGTAACCAGAAATCTTCGAGTCATTAGCTGATGGCCCATATTTCCACAGTGTCTCCGCGCAGAGCTGCCCCCGGAGCTGGAGGTGGAGCTGTGCGGGAGAGCGCTTTGGGCCCCCCTAGAGGGCCTGTGCACAGTGGCCGGAATGCTGCTCTCCACCCTGGAGACGCGCCTGTGCGCCCGCCAGGACAACAATAACCTCGGAACCCCCTGTCTAGGGGGGCTGATGCTGCCGCACCTCAGAGAAGCCCTTCCCGTAAGTACACTCTCATTTTGATTCAGTATAACTTCAACATTTAAAATCTTTTGACCCCAAATAGTGTCAGATGCCATTCTATGGGCCATGGCAGGTGATATGCCACTCAGAATAATTCACTGGGATTGGATTGGTCACACCCTGAGATAGAACCCTGCCTGCATCGCTTAGAGTGCACTCGTTTACCCACTTGTAACATTAGAAAAAATGTAATACGATGTTGTAATATTATAATGATTTTAACACATTGTTGTAACATTAGAATCAATATCATGCAATGTTGCACCATTATAATAAACGTAATACAGTATTATAACATTATAATGCATGTAATATAATGTTGAGGAATGATTGTAATACGATATTGTAACATTAGGATTAATGTAATACAATGTTGCAAAATTATAATGAATGGAAGCAATATAATGTTGCAACATTAGAATGAATTAATGCAATATAATGTTGCCACATTAGAATTAATGAGTGCAATATAATATTGCAAAATTAGATTGAATGAATGCAATATAATATTGCAAAATTAGAATGAATGAATGTGATATAATGTTGCAACATTAGAATGAATGCAATATATTGTTGCAACATTAGAATGAATGACTGCAATATAATGTTGCAACAAATGCATTATAATGTTGCAACATTATAATAAACGTAATACGTTGTTATAACATTATAATGAATGTAATATAATGTAACATTAGAATGAATGCAATATAATGTTGCACCATTAGAATGAATGTATGCAATATAATGTTGTAACAGAATGGCTTTAATATAATATGTATTCCACAGCTGTATAATGAATGGGTCCTGGAGCACCGCGACTCCCTGCGGCGGCTGGAGGAAGGGTGCGCGGCGAGCCCCACGCTTGAGGCCATCTGCCGTGACCTGGAGCAGCAGCAGCGCTCCTGCTACCTGCCCCTGGCCACCTTCCTGCTCAAGCCCCTCTACCGCCTGCTGCACTATAGGCAGCTCATCGCTCGTGAGTCACACCACTCAATATAATTGTTTATGTATTGTTTTGTGAAAAATGATGCGAAATTCCATATTAGATAATTAATACGGATGAAAATGTCTGTTATCTAGAAGTTTTATTATTTTTTATGTGAATGACATGTTTTGCATGTCATGTCATTCATATAAAAAATAATATAACTAACTGACTAACCATCACGCCGTTTCTCCGGAGGTGTAGGCAGAGAGGATGGATCGCCACATTGTTCTATCCTGGCATAATTCTCGCGCATCTTTTACATTTACACATCGTGACATGCATGCTTGTCGATTGTTCCTACTTCAAACATGGCCGCCTTTCAGTAATTGATTAATTTGGTCATGCCATGTCTTCCTTGGCCTTCCTCGACTTCTTTTCCCATTCACACTACTTGTATATATATTTTTAACCGTTCTTCTCTCATCCATTCGTTCCATATGTCCAAACCATCTTAGTGACCCTTGCTAAATTTTATTTATCACACATTCATCTGCCTTACATTCCTTTCCTACTTCATCGTTAGATATTCTATCATACATTGTTTTTCCGCACATTCTTCTTAGTGACCTCATTACTACTGCATGTATCCTACTTTCATCCTTCTTCTGCCAACTCCAAGCTTCACTTCCATACATAAGGGTCGGGACTAGAACTCCATTGTGCATTGCCATCTTTGCTTCAGTTGATATATTTCTATTTGTGTAATGACTTTGTGTGCACCATTTATTTTGTTTCCAGCTCCAACCCTTCTTTCGATATCTTTCTCCATTCTTCCATCTCTTGTAAACGTGCTTCTCAGATAAACAAATTCGCACTTATGTCACAATCCATCATACATTCTTTCTTTTCAAATACCATATCTTTAGACTTTGACACATTCATCCCAAGGTCATACTTATTGCATACTTCATATATTCTTGACACTAGGACTTGTAGATCGTCCATGCTGTCAGCGAATAAAACAGCGTCGTCTGCATATAATAAACAGCTGATGGACATATCATTCATTTTCACACCAGTGTTTATGCCATCTAATTCTTTCATAAACAAATAATAAAACTTCTAGAAAACAGTCGTTTTCAACCCTAGTTTGGTGAAACATGTTATTATGTAAAGTAAATAGTAATACCAGCAACTAAACTTCTGCAAGTGTTTTCATTTTGTATATATAGCGTATTGCAAGTCGGCTTCCGCAATTTTTTAAACTTGTGTGATTCGTACCTAATCAAAACCTATGTGTGACCATTCTAATGATAATTTAAATTATTGTCTCTTCCTCCAGGAGCTCTGAGCCTTACCACAAACGATGAGGAAGAAATGGAAAATCTGAAAGAATGTCTGAACCTCTTGGATCCACTCTGCCACGTGGTGGAAGACGAACTCTCCGACAGCCTCAACTATACTCATCTCTGTCTGCTGCACAGGGATATAGATGGTGAGTAGCGTGGCAGTTTGTCTGCTCCATATTTGTTTATAGTCCAAAAACTTAATGTTAAACTGCGGCAGATTACATTTGCAGCTTCTAAATGAATGTGTCTATTTACTTTAGTTTCTTATATTATAACTGTCTGAGCTGTAAATGTAACCAAATGCAGTTTGAGACCATTTTTTTTTACTGCAAATGAAGCCAGCCGCACAATGGAGGATAAATACATTTGATTTTTTTCTCAGTGCTCTATCCCAGTGTGAGATTTGGCCTCTCTCTAACAGTTCTCCACTGGCTTCTGTCCCTGGCCATTCCTTTCCATTCTCCAGTTTCTCCTAGTCCTCTTCCACGCAGTTCGTCTATATTTTTTCTTGGTTTCTTTTTATGGTTACACAGTTAAGTAAATCAAGACTAAAGTCTTCAACCAGTGCGTCTTGCCAGTCATGACGTACGGAGCCGAGACGTGGACACTGACAAAAGGTCTAGTCTACAATTCAAGGTCGCCCAACGTGCCATGGAAACAGTGGCGATACTCCCATAGAAGCCCAAAAACCCGGCTTGCGTAAGAAACGTTGAATCAAAACCTCTTCTGGCTTACAGAGGTTCAGCTCTTGTGGCTATTTCTCTTACGCCTGATGGCAACATTGTTGGAAGGTGATTTGGTGGGTTGTTGGTTTATGCGGGGGCACAAATTTTTAGATTTGGGGGTTTTGATTCAAAATTTCTTACACGAGCCTGGCTTCTGGGCTTCTATAGTAGTACCACCACTGCATGGAAAGAGCCGTGCTTGGAGTAACCTTAAGGTACAGATTTAGAAACGAATTTATTCGACAACAAACCAAGGTGACTGAGGTGGTTCTGAGGATGGGCGGGCTGAAGTGGCGATGGGCTGGCCATATCTGTCGGAGAACCGACAGCCGATGGGGGAGACGGGTTCTGGAGTGGAGACCGCATACAGGATTCCGCAGAGTTGGACGTCCCCCTGCCCGCTGGACCGACGATCTGAAAAGGATTGCTGGACATGGATGGATGGGAACAGCAACGGATAGAGGGTGGTGGTGTGCTTTGGGAGAGGCCTATGTTCAGCAGTAGATGACAGACGGCTGATGATATTATGTGTGATTATTGTATCTACCATTTTATAAAAGCCCTCGTGGTTTATAAGTAAATTATGTCACAAATATCAACAGAATGCAAAGGATTAAATAATTATTGTATTTGTAGGATTCGATAATCTGGTGGTGCCGGACCGCCAGTTCCTCCGGCAGGGCTGTCTCTTCAAGCACTCCAACAAGGGTCCGCAGCAGAGGATGTTCTTCCTGGTAAATGTTCTTCTTATTTCTAAAAAATGTGAATTTGGAATTTGCAATATGATCGAACCAATCTAGTCTTTGTATCTGATCATGCTTAGATAGGGTCTTTCTATAGGGATGCTCCATTTTTAATTGCTCGTGCAGAATGTCCATTGTGGCGTGCGCTGTGTGCTACGTAGTGCCGTCCTATTGGAACCATATGTTGTCAGTATCCATATCATCCAGTTTAAGCCACAAGAGTCTCAAATATACGTATTAAATGACATATTGTGGACTGGACTAAATTGGTAAACAGAGCACTGATTTTGATAATTAATTTTAACAATTTCAACATGTTGAAGCGTGTAGCGTTCCACGGTGAAATATCAAGACTAAATAATTATTCTTGTCAAATTTGACTCTTTTTCCTTCCCATAGTCTCTGCATCAAGACTCTGGTATATACTCGTAAAGGATACGGTGTTATTGTAGGTATTGTTGTAGTTTTCAGATATCCTGGTTTATGGCAGCAAGTGCTCCAGCTCTCAGCAGCAGTTCCGTGTTCACGGTGTCATCCCCCTGGCCACGGTGCAAGTGGAGCCGGCCGAATACATCAACTCCTTCACGCTCTACGGTTATATATCCACAATTTCTCCATATTTACTTGCTTTCCTTTGTGAAACACTGATCACAATGTGATTTATTAACATTGATGTAAACAGTGTCTTTTTTAGTGGTATACAAATTCAAAATGAAAAAAAACCGCCTTAAAATAATATTGATGTTTATGATGTTGGCTTTATTTAATAGATAATTTTATGCCATCCTTGTTTAAATGTGATTTCGGACATATGAACGCCACGGCTAGCTCGAATGAAGCGCAATCATGAAGTACAATTTTCGTCAACTTTATCGAGCAACTGGGGCCGTATATCGGCAATAACACGGCGAATGTGAACTTGCAAATCGTCCAACGTCTCTGGTTTATCAGCATAGACACTAGTCTATGCTAAGTCACTATGACTTCACATACTCCCAAAGAAAGTAATCTAATGGTGTGAGATCACACAATCGTGGAGGCCAGTTCACAGGTCCATTACGTGAAATTATGCTCTCGCCAATTATGTTTATTTAGGAAGTATGTTTACAAAGGATGGGAGGGTGGAGAAGGATATTGAAAGAAGGGTTGGGGCAGGCAACAGAATATGGTGCACTGAAGTTGTCATCGCAAACAAAAGCCTATCCAAAAAAGCTAAGATGGCAGTGCACAATGGGGTTCTTGTGCCGACCCTTATGTATGGAAGTGAAGCATGGAACTGGCAAAAGAAGGATGAAAGTAGAATAAATGCAGTAGAAATGAGATCTCTAAGACGAATGTGTGGCAAATCTGTATATGATAGAGTGACAAATGCAAGTATAAGAAGTGAATGTGGTGCGAATGAAAGTGTTATGAACAAAATAAGGAAAGGGTCATTAAGATGGTTTGGACACATGGAAAGAATGAGTGAAGACAGAATGGTAAGAAGGTATATGTAAACGGCGTGAACGGAGCTAGAAATAGAGGAAGGCCGAGGAAAACGTGGCACGATCAAATCAATCAAATATTGAATGTCGGTCACTTGAGGAGTCGGAAAAATCGACGTGCGTGCATGACAAGATGTATGAATGTAGAGGAAGCGAGAGACGTATGTCAGGACAGAACATTGTGGCGTTCCATTCTTTCTGCCTACCCCTCCGGGGAGACGGCGTGATGGTTAGTTAATTAGTTAGTTATGCTCTCGCCAAATGTTTCCCGCAATAAATTGATGGTGGCACCCGCCGTATGGCATGTTGCGCCATCTTGTTGAAACCGCAGCTCTGTCACATCAATGCCATTCAACTGAGGTACGAAGAAGTCAGTAATCATGGTTCTGTAGCGCTATCCATTGACCGTAACATTCTGACCGGCATCGTCTTTAAAAAAATATGGGCCAATGATTCCACCCGCCCATAGTAAAATAAAAACAGTGACTTTCAATGGATGTAAGGGCGTCTCGACAAAGGCTTCTGGGTTTTCTCCACTTCAAATTCGGAAATTCTGCTTATTGACATAGCCATTTAACCAAAAATGTGCATCATCGGTGAACAAAATTTGCATTTTTTAAAATTGTATCTCAATAGAGACGAAGACGTAAACTGGAAACTGAACATGGATGATCAAGGTGTTTACAGGACTTATGACCTGTCATTGGTTGGGTTAAGCGCACGCTTTATGTAATTACAACATTCCCCATTCCACCTTTGTTATTGTGATCATGCATGACAAATTTTTGGAAGATCTATATATGTATACTTCAAAATCCATATATTTATCTTCACGTGTCAGTTTCAGTCAGCCATCTATGTAGATTTGGTTGCACTTGTGAATTTTTTCAAGAATTAACCTATACAACCGACCCACTAACGCCATCTATGGAGAATGATTTTCGGCATTTAGCAAACTACCTTATTAACACAAAATTTGTGTTGAAAAAGAGGATCAAGCTGAATATTGTTTTCGGCCCATTCACCGAACCTACGACTCGCATAATAATCACGCGGTTTCAACTCTTGCACCAGCTGGATCTTGTAAGCTTTTAAGCCAAGATCTTTCCATGGCATGACCAAATTAATTATTTACTAAAAGACGGCCACATTCAAAGTCAGAAATATCTACAAGTATGCGTGTCGCGATGTATGAATATAGACAAAGTTTGATAGGTATGTCAGGATAGAACAATGTGGCGATCTATCCTCTCTGCCTACCCCTTCGGAGAAATGGCGTGATGGTTAGTTAGTTAGTTGGTTGCTGAACTTTTTAATTTAAAATAGTTAATTCGTCGATTGACAATTAGATATCTCGCTGATACTGTTAACATTTCATTTGGATCAGTCCAGACCATTTTGAAAGATGTTTTGTGCCTGAAAAGAGTGAAATCTCGTTGGGTGCCAAAAATACATTTTTTTTTTTGGAAAAACAGCATCACAACATTTTGTTTTTCAATGGTCTCCATTTGTTCATTGGAGAGTCCGAATTCTAGGGCGATTGTGTTATAATAATAATAAATTGGATAATTTATAGAGCGCCATTTTTATGAATTACTCATCTCAAGGGCGCTGTTGAAAATGCTCCGTTTTATGAACTAAATAAATTTAAATAATAATAATAATAATGAACATATTTAGTATTAGGGCTGCACCTGACGTAGTCGGTCAGCCCTTCCTATCAGGAAATGATAATTAGAAAATGGGCATTTTGAGTCTCGATCTAAACTCCGACTATCAATGCACTTAAGGTCTGCTGGAAGATTGTTCCAGGCTGAAGGGCCGGCTACCGCGAAGGCTCGGTCGCCAAAGTTTGTGCTTGGACAGCGTTTTGGCACAGTCAATCTACCGATCTCAAAAGACTTAGCTGATCGCAATGTAGACTGTCTGGCATTCAGGTTCTCGTTGGTGCAGAGTTCAGGTATACCCGCTGGTGCCATTCCATGCAACGCTTTATAGTGTTGGTATTCATAATCATGTGTTCTTTTACGATGCAAAATATTTTAATAATGTATTTTATTTAGGCGGAGGCCGAGCGATGACGCTGAGTGCGAGTAACGCCAACGAACGGGATTATTGGCTTACTGAGCTGGACGTAGCCGCCGAGGAGGCGCGGAACAACCCGCATGACGCTCCACCCCTCGCTAGGACCATCACTACCTCGGGTATGTTTGAGTCCTGATATCAAATAGTTTGTATGATTTCTTCTTCTCTTCTTCCTAAGCCTATTCCCGTCCACTCCTGGACAAAGGCCTCCTCCATTCGCTTCCACGCCACTCTGTCTTGTGCAGACTGCATCCAGGTTATTCCGACGTGTCTGTTCATATCATCCTTCCACACTTTTTAAACAAATTAAAAATCAAACATGTTTCGGACAACTCGGTCCTTCCTCTGTGATATTATATAGATATTTAAAATATTATAAAATTGTTTACAAATATGATCAGTTTTGACACATATAAAGATTTACAACATTTTGAATGCATACAAATTCTTGTAGACAAATACTGGATTTCACCCATTGCGGATAAATTATTTTTATTTTATAAGGATTAATTGTATCTCAATAGAGACGAAGATGTAAATTGTTTTCTGGGAAGGAATGTGGTGGCCGAGGCGCTTACAGAACTTATGACCTGTCATTGGTTGGGTTGAGTGATCGCTTTATGTTTAACAACATTCCCAATTCCGCATTTTTTCTTATGACCACCACGTCTGACAAATTTTTGGAACTTGTATATATGGTAGGATTTCACGCCTATCTTTTGTCAAGACGTCTAAATTTGTCAGAAGTGGTGGTCATAAGAAAAAAGGCGGAATGGAGAATGTTGTTAAACATAAAGCGATCGCTCAACCAACCAATGACAGGTCGTAAGTCCTGTAAGCGCCTCGGCTCCACATTCTGTTCCCAGGAAACAATTTACATCTTCGTCTCTATTGAGATACAATTAATCCTTATAATATAAAGATTTATTTTGATTTGATTTGAAATTCTACTCCGTCATGTAGTGCTGAGAAGAAGATGATCCAAAATGACTGCCAATGATGAAATTCTGAGCTAGTGCGCCTGTATATACAATATATTGTTTGTTTCCATGTCCAGTGTCCGCCGAGGAGCTGTCTGATGGCGTGGATACTGTGGGCTCGGCGCTGCAGAGGAGCAACACGCTCTCACACGTCTGCTGGCACCGCAACACCTCACTCTCCTGGAGGCATCTGTACTCCGCCATGGAGGTAACCTTAAAAAATTAACCATACGTTGAAAGATCTATACTTAGAATAAACTTGAGGGACAGAATAAGAAATGAATTCATTCAAAAACAAATCAAGAGCAAGCACATGCGTATTGACAGCAAGGTCAGAATTTATAAGACATGCGTGCGACCTATCATGACGTACCCAGTAGAGACGCGGGCTGACACTGCTAACCAAGGGTCTACTAAAAACATCTGAGATGAAGGTCCTAAGATCCATTACTGGAATAACTCTGAGATCGTATCCGTAATGTAGACATAAGAAAGACTTGCAAAATAAAGGATATCTTTTGGTGGAGTAGATCCAGAAGAAGATACGGGAGGGACCATGTAGCCATAATGGATAGTGACAAGACTCGCATATACAGTCGCTTACGAAACTCCCTCTGGACACTCCTCACCTAAGAGATGGAGGGACAGCTGGACCTCATCATCATCATCACCATCATCAATGCACTTGAGCTCTGCTGGAAGATTTTACCAGGCTGAAGGGCCGGCTACCACGAAAGTTCGGTCGCCAAAGTTTGTGTGAGGGCAGTGTTTTGGTACAGTCAATCTACCGATCGCAGAAGACTTTTGCTGATTGCAATGTAGGCTGTCTGACATTCAGGTTCTCATTGATGCAGAGTTCAGATATAAGCTGGTGCCATTCCATGTAAATGCCGTAAAACTGTCCAACCGAACTTGTATTGCTTTGCTACCTTGCTCTTTAAGATGTTGTGCTATATGACAACTTTTCGGCACATCCTTTATTAGTCTTGCTGCCGCATTGAATGCAGACTGGAGTATATGTTCATACATGTGTCTAATGTTTGAATCAATTTCAGCACCAGCTATCGGGAAACCTGCTGAGGAAGTTCAAGAACTCTCTGGGCTGGCAGAAGCTGTGGGTTGTGTTCTCCTCCTTCTGCCTCTACTTCTACAAGACCTCGCAGGATGAGTACCCCCTCGCCTCGTTGCCCCTACTCGGGTGAGTCCCATCGACTTCAATTTTATTTCATTTATCTGTCTTCTAGACTAACTAAATAACTAACTAACCATCACGCCGTCTCTCCGAAGGGGTAGGCAGAAAGAATGGACTGCCATACTTTTCTTTCCTGACATATTTCTCTCGCTTCCTCAACATTCATACATTGTGTCATGCACGCTCGTTGATTTCTCTGACTCCTCACATGGCCGACATTCAATATTTGATTTATTTGATCGTGCCACGTTTTCCTCGGTCTTCCTCTATTTCTGGTTCCATTTACATCATTAATATATAAATTTTTTACCATTCTTTCTTCATTCATTCATTATCTTGTTCATGACACCATCATTCGCACCGCATTCACTTCTTATATTTTCATTCAACACTCTATCATACACAGAGTAGTTCATGCTCGTTGTCTGCAAGTAGGACAGCGTCATCCGCATACAAGAGACAGCTTACTGACACTCCGCTCATTTTGGCACCTACATCCAACCCTTTCAGCTCTTTCATACATTTGTCCATATACAGATTAAATAACCACGGGGACATTACGCAACCCTGTTTGACACCTTTATTGATATCAAACCAGGCTGTAAGATCTCCATTTACTCTGACACTAGCAGTGCTTTCTGTGTATAGCGACTTCTAGAAGTTTCATTAAACTTAAAAAAACAATCCCTAGGATGGTTTGGATATATGAAACAAATGGGTGAGAGAAAAATAGTCAAAAAGTTGTATACAAGCATTGTGAGTGGAAAATAAAGAAAAGCCATGAAAGACAAAGGAATCCATCCAGTATAAACTCTGCTGGACAGTCTTCAAAGCACTACACGGAATGGCACCAAGTTATATATCTGAACTCTATATAACGGACAGCCTAAATACAAAAATATCCACACTTCGCTCAGCGAACTACTTTGCAATAGGAAGATTAGTTGAGCCGAAGCGTTGCCCTAGTACAAATTTCGGGGATCGAGCCTTTGCGGTAGCCGGCCCATCTGCTTGGAACAATCTCTCTGCATAAATGATCTGACAGATTTCAGATCTAAGCTGAAAACATATCTTTTACATATTTCATACCCAATTTAAAACTTGTATATTTTGTTCTATTATACTTTCTAATCGATCACGAATATCAGATGCAGCGTTCATTTTTAGAGTTTTAGATTTAAAACACGTCTCAATGCACCCTTTGAGGTGATTATATCACAAAAACAGCGCTTTAAAATTTACCATATTATTATTATTATTATGGCATGATTAAATAAATAAATTATTACCAGACATAAGTGCGAACGGTGAGAAATTGGAGCAAGTTACCGAATTTATTTATCTAGGAAGCATGTTTACAAGATATGGAAAAACGGAGAAAGACATCGAAAGAAGGGTTGGTGCTGGAAACAAAATAAATACATAGTTTAATCAAAACCATCACGTCAAATAGAAATATATCGACTGAAGCAAAGATGGCAGTGCACAATGAGGTTCTAGTGCCGACCCTTATGTATGGAAGTGAAGTTTGGCAGAAGAAGGATGAAAATAGGATTAATGTTGAGAAATAAGATCACTTAGAAGAATGTGCTGAAAAACAATGTATGATAGAATACCCAAGTAATAAGTTAGAAAGGAATGTAAGGCAGATGAATGCATCCTAAATAAAATTAAGAAACGGTCACTAAGTTGGTTTGGACATATGGAATGAATGGATGAGGGAAGAATGGTTAAAAATATATATACAAATAATTTGGATGGAAAAATAAGTCAAGGAAGATATGGCATGACCAAATTAATCAAATTTTAAAGGTTGGTCATGTCAGAATCCGGAAGAATAGACGTGCGTGTGTGACTCGCTGTAAGAATGTGGAAGAAGCTTGAGAGATATGTCAGGATAGAGCAGTGTGGCGGTCCATTTTCTCTGCCTACCCCATCAAATACTGAAAGTCGGCCATGTTGGAAGCAGGAACAATGGACGAGAGTGCGTATCACGGTGTGTGAGTGTAGAAGAATGTCGCTAAGATGGTTTGGACATATGGAATGAATGGATGAGGGAAGAATGGTCAAAAAGATATATAGTCTGAATTGAAAAATAAGCCGAGGAAGGCCAAAGAAGACATGGCATAACCAAATTAATCAAATACTTAGAGGCGGCCATGTCTGAAGCACGAACAATCGACGAGCGTGCATGTCACGGTGTGTTAATATAGAAGAGGCGTGAGACTTATGTCAGGATTAGTGGCGGTACATCCATACAAGCCGAGAAGCCGGGCTTGCCTTAAAAAATTGATATGAATACGATGTTTTTGCGCGTTTGAGCCGTCTACGAATAAAATAATATTTTGAATTTTGAGCGCATTAAAGCGATTTAATCCATCGTATTGTGGACCTGATGGAAAGAGTTAATGAATCTTTTATTATTATGTTAATAATATTTTTCAGGTACATCGTGACAACTCCAAACGAAAGGGACGGAATAAACAAGGACTTTGTCTTCAAGCTGGTCTTCAAGAATCACATCTATTTCTTCCGGGCCGAGAGTGACTATACATTCAAAAGGTCAGTTTGTCTACAGCTTATCCTTCAACCAAAGATGGGGATAAGAAGCATGGTATTAGATTAAAAATTTCAGTTTTTTAGAAGTTTTATTATATCGGGTGTTTTTTTAAGAGCTTGAGAACTTTAAATAATAATACAAGACAGAAATATTGTTGAAATAATTTTTTTATTATTATAATCTAATAGATAATTTCACGGCATTTATTTTTTAAATATGATTTCCGGCATATGTCCGCCGCGGCTACGAGTTACATAGTCCATTCGATCAGTCCAATTTTTAATACTTTTTCCAATAAATCTGGCCGTATGGCGTCAATGGTGGCTTGAATATTGGCTTCCAATGCTTCGAGAGTTGCTGGTTTGTCGGTATAAACCAATGACTTAACATAGCCTCATAAAAAGTAATCAAGAGGCGTTAAGTCGCACGAACGAGGGGGCCAGTTAACAGGACCACTTTTGGAAATAAAGTTGTCACCATATTGATTTTGCAATAAATTGATGGTTAAGCACGCTGTATGGCAAGTTGCGCCATCTTGTAGGAACCAAATGTCGTCGATGTTTAGCTGATTGATTTTTGGAAACAAAAAATCAGTCAGCATGGCTCGATAGCGCTCGCCATTCACCGTAACGGCAGTTCCTTCCTCATTTCGAAAGAAATAAGGACCAGGGAGCAATATTCTCTTTCTCTATTGAGATACAATTAAATCATGAATTAATAACCCACGGTGGGTGAAATCCAGTATTCGTATACAAGTATAAGTATACATTCACAAAAAAACATTGTAATCATATCTGGTCAAATTCTTTGGCATATATATAGCAGTGACATGCTAATGGCGGTAGCCTTTCACATTGTGTTAAAAAGATGTTCTGCTTAATGCTTAATAAACATAAATCTCCATAGATGGCGTTAGTATGTAGATTATATATAGAGTAATCTTAAAAAGATTAACATATGTAATCAAAATCTTCATAGATGGCACATTGAAACTGACATGTGAAATCTGACATAGGACTTCATATATACAACTTCCAAAAATTTGTCATACATGGTCATAAACAAAGGTGGAATGGGGATTGTTGTAATTACATAAAGCGTGCGCTTAACCCAACCAATGACAGGTCATAAGTCCTGTAAACGCCTTGATCAACCATATTCAGTTTCCAATTCGCATCTTCGTCTCTATTGAGATACAATTAAATCATGAATATTCTCTTTAGTACGCACATTTCTTTGTCTTGTTGATGGTTTTGAATCGAGAAGAGTAAAATTAGCGCGAAAACGATAAAAAAACTGCACGAATTGCTTGCTCACTAGGCCGATTATGTTGACCATAAAATGGACGAAGTTCTCTATGAACTTGGCAAACAGATTTTTTTTTTCAAAGTAAATTTCCACAATTTGGTAGCATTCATGATGAATTGCCAAACCTTACTGAACAGAAATGTCAACACAATTTGACATTCTCAACTGTCAAACCATAGACAACAAACATCGAAACTTCTCATGTCTTTAACAGCAGTGCTCAAGAAACAATGAAGTAATATATATTTTTTCCTTGTCTCTAGATGGATGGAAGTCATTGGCAGCGCAACTACGCAACCCCCTCTGGAAGAATGATCCGGAATAACGCGACGATGGCAACTATAACAAAATAAATCTAACGTTAACGCGGTAACATTGTGCCATCACTAACGGAGCATAATAAACTAAAATTCTTATTTTTCCTTTTCTTTATATACAGAAAATTTAAGGCATATTATTTTTTTAATATTTGTATAGTGAATATACAGTAGACCCTCTCTTAACCGGCCTTGATGGGACCGACCCAGGGCCGGATAACGAAAAAGCCGGTTAAAGAGAAGGTAGTGAAAAACACATTTAAAAAAACACTTTCGCAAGGATGAAAAAAAATTCTGTTATTTTCTGCTGCTTCTTGTGTTGAATCGACATTTTAAAAGCGTAGTCACGCCATTTCTTTATGAAGATTACATCTACTGCAGTAGAATCCTTCTGCTGCTGAATGTACATCGCCGCCACCTGTAGAGCCTCTTTTCCTTCATCGTGGCTAACCGTGTTGTCTTCTTCGTACTCCTCACAGTCGACTTCCTCTTCGTCTAGTGCTTCGTTGATAACAGTCTGAACTATCTCGTCATCATTCAACATCTCATTTTCAAGAGGGTCATCACCTTCAAGAACCCATTCCTGAACATCTACTTGTCTCCTAGACTTCCTAGAAGAGGCCGGTTAAAGCGGTGGGACGGTTTAAGCGGCGCCGGTTAAGAGAGTGTGTACTGTATACAGAAAAATTTATTTTCTTCATCCAAATTTTTCTATTCTGTATGAATTGTTTTTTTATTTATATTGTGTAAATGCATATTACACATTTTTGTTATCAGTTTATTTATTCACTCAAAAGATATTACAAACATAATTACAGTTTAAGGCATCTATTTGAGAAAGGGTAAAGAATCGGGAATGCATGAGAGATGGTTCAACTTTAGGAAGATAAGATACCCTATAAAGTTGAGAGTATTTTTCTTCTGAACGTACATTCACTAATATGAAAGACGTCGATCTCCGAGGTAATCTTGTTCAGCGGACTGATTGCTCTTCCCACCGGCATTATTAGAGGCAGGTTGGTTCTTGCAGCCGGAAGAAAGAACAATTCTGGTGCTGTCGGAGATATCTGTCGGGAACAAATAGATGGGATATATGGGAATATCTTTGCCCTTGAGTATGTTATTTAATTTTCTAAATGTTGCCCAACCCGGTTCAATTCTTCTGGGATATTCTGCAAGTTGTTGAGTGAGCAAGTGAACTGAGGATGTTGGGGTTCATCGTCCGGACCGGAAGAGTTTTCAGGGATCCCAATGTGCTCAGAGTCCTATACAACGCATTGGTTCGGAGTAGGCTCGAAAGTGGTTCTGTGATATGGAGTCCTCACGAGGCGAGATATTCCGTTATGCTGGAGAGGGTTCAGAAAAAATTTCTGAGGTATCTCTACATGAGGGAGTATGGTAGTTATCCGTGGCTCTATCCCGCGGCATTTCTTCTGGGAATGCTCGGAACCAATTCTTTACAGCTTCGAAGAGATGGACATCTAATAACCCATGTCTTCAGATTAATTAGGGGATACTTTGAGAACTCGGCCGTACTGGAGGCTGTTGGTCTTTTTGTCCCCGATAGATATCTCCGACAGCGACAGCACAGATTGTTTTACCTACCGGCCGCCAGAACCAATCTGCCTCTGGTGACACCGGTGGGAACAGCAATTGGTCTACTGAACGCGGTCTCCTCGGAGATCGACGTCTTTCATGTTAGTGAAAGTACGTTCAGGGGGCAAATACTATTGTCTTTGGAAAGTATCTTGTCTTCCTAATGTCGAACCATCTCTAATGCGTTCCTGGTACTTTGTTGTATTTTTATAATATTTTATCTGTACTTAATAGATGCCTTAAACATTTTCCTGTTTGTAATGTCTATTGAGTTAATAAACTGATTTGATTTGATTTGAAGTTGATTTAAGTAATTATCAATGAAGAAATCTACGATAACAGCGGCCGCATATTAAGAAACAGGACGTCGACACGCAAGATTTGTTGTAAAAATATTAAATGTTACATACCGCAATATTTTTGGAAGGGTTTTTTACATGGTTTCCTTGTTAAAAAATGTGATATTTTAGAAAAACTTCCATAGTATTTACTGTAGCAGAGATGATCTAGAGCAGTGGTTCCTGGGATCTTTTAGGAAGTCCGCGGAAAATTAAAATTGATTTGGGGGTCCCTGAACAACGTCAGGGAGTCCGCAGATAACACTTTGGGAATCGAATGTCTGATTTTTCGAACCTACTAACCGGAAGTCGCTGAGCTTAAAAAAAAATAGGTCGCCAACGAAAAATATCTATTATAATTTATTAAGTAACTTCCATAATAATTAAAATGTGTTTTTAGGTGAATTTGTAAAAAAAGCAATATTACGAAAGTAGGGGGTCTGCACAAAATAAAAAAATCAGCAAGGGGTCCACGGGACAAATAAGTTTGGGAACCACTGATCTATAGAAATATACTTTTCGATCCGTTTACAAATTACACTTTCCATTTTATTTTTAGAGGCTTTTAACGTATGCTTGAAGAAATGTGATTGTATTGTATGGCTATAAAATAATGTTTAATTTATATATATTTTATAATATATGTAGAAAAGCTGTTTGTTAGGTGCAATTGTGTTAAAGGGCGTACAATCTAGCATCACTTCTTCTTCCCAATCTAGGATATGTAGATTTTATCATGTACACACATTTCTTCTTATTCTAATAGTGCCGGGATTTGCGGGATCACGAAGACCACTCTAGGACCTTCGTGGTAGAGTGGTAAGAGCTCTGACTTCCACACCAAAGGTCCCGGTGTGACCTTTGGTGTGGATGGCGGTGTGATTGTCACACTTTCTTTCTCTTTTTGAATTCTGCGAATAGCATTAATAAAAACATATTATATGTAAGTTTAACCTGTGAATATGTAAAAAATTATATTTATGCCATTGTTGTTATTTTAAATGCATCACCATGAAGATAATCTCCACAAAGTGGCTGAAATATTCATGTAATCATGAAAAACTAAAGTGACAGATAAAACAAAATGGCTGCCATGGAAAAATTATGTTTTAACCGCCCTACCTTTGGGTTATTTTCCGAGAAACGTGCAAAAAACAAGCAGGTTTTTTATTAATGAAATTTAATTATATACTAATTTAATTATTTTAAATTACGAAACGTCAAATACTCGGCCGCACACTTGGCCTGCCCCTTGTAAAACTATCATATTTATGAAGACTTGTGCTCAAGTTTTGATGGCACACACGCGTATCCCTAAAACTTTGTACATTTTAGGTACATTACTTTTTCTCAAGCGCGTACGTGATTCGGGATAGCGCAGAATGGTACAGTCAAAGTGAATGTATCACGTACGTTCAAATAGGTAGGGTGGTTAAAACAAATTTTCTATTTTTTTCTTTAAATAAAATAGCCTTTCACTGTGTCCAACATAATATTTATTGTGTTTTTAACGAAGCTGAATAAAAAAAGCAGCGCTTGTATGTTTTTGTATATTATTTTGGATTATTATTGTTTTTATGGCAGATTTAATTTTAAAATAGAATTTTTGCTACTACAATGTTTTAATATTTTTAGCCATGTTTGAGCGAGTTTTCTCGTTGTTAATTTATTTTCTTAATTATTGTTTAATGTGTAACAGCACCAAATAATAAACTTATATCATAATTGTATTATTAATGTTTTGTATGTACTTCATTTTACTCGTATATTTTAGTTGTTAAATCATGTTTCTCCATCGTCAAATGTTGATATTATGTATTTCCAGGATCCGATGTGTTGCCAGCAAATAACATTATTATCCGTCCATGAATAATGAACAATCATTTTAAATAAAGAATATTTAATTTTATGCTTTGAATTGATGTTCGTTTATTTGAAAGTTTTCGTCCTGCTCTAGCATATGCATGGTACACTGACACAAAAGGGACGGACATAAAATCAGATTAAAAAAAGGTGTCATATTATTCATTATATTTTTGAATTTATATTCTCCTAAAAATTAAAATGTAAAACCTTCAGAAAATGTTGAAAATAATGAACTCAAGAAAAATTGTTTTAACCGCCCTACCTTTGGGTTATTTTCTGAGAAACACACTTGGCCTGCCTCTTGTAAAACTATCATATTTATGAAGACTTGTGCTCAAGTTTTGATGGCACACGCGCGTATCCCTAAAACTTTGTACATTTTAGGTACATTACTTTTTCTCAAGGCCGTACGTGATACGGGATATCCTAGAATGGTACAATCAAAGTGAACGTATCACGTACGTTCAAATAGGTAGGGTGGTTAATTCATGAAAAATATTGTATGTATTCTTCTGTTTGAATAAAAAATAATAACATTTTAATCTATGGTTTACTTTTGAAAATAGATTTTTGTAATATTTTTTTAAATTTCAATTAAATACTTACTAATGGGTTGTGTGACATAAACATCTTCAACCTCAACATCTTAGAAATAAATTGCATGTGGGTGAGCAAAAGCCTCAGAGCTGGTATTCCTGAAAAGACAATATTCAAGATCCAGTTTCATAAGGATTTAAATTTAGAATTTTTTCTCAATATTTATTTCATAGGTAGGTCAGATATTTTTGAATCTATAAAACTCTGTGAAGATAGGTACCATGTTAAGTAATAAAGCTTTTACAATGGGATAAAACTTAACCTATAAAAACGGCTCAACCGACAGCTATAGTGAATTCACAGACTGAAAATTATTTTCTTGCATTTATCATAGATGATTCCGTCAGTATGTTATAAGTTTGAAATATATGAATAATGATATTATCTCCGTGATCACTTTTGCAGCGAAAGGTATAATCGAATGATCCTGTAATATTTCGTCTAACACCAAATATAAGCACATGTTGTATTATGTTTGAAGTATTCTAATAAATAAGTTGTGTAAAATATTGTGTTATATCTTCTTTGTCTTCTTCCCCTTCTTCTTCGATGGCCCTACAGCCCATATCGAGCCTTAGCCTCCAGTATTCTTCGCCTCCAACTCCTGTCCTCCGCTTCTTCTCGTTCCTGTAACAACTTCGCCCCATCTCTCCCAACTTCATCCTCCCATCGCAGCCTTATTCAGCATTATTCAAATAAAATCAGTTTATTATCTCAACAGAGATTACAAACAATATAAACGCTTAAGGCAGGTACAGGTAAAATATAATATATACAATTTGATGACCTTCGTGACTGAGTGGTTGGTGCTTTGACTGCCACACCGAAGGTCTCAGGTTCGATTCCCGGTGATGACAGTGTGATTGTCACACTGCCTTCGGTCTGGTGAAGAATTCACGTGACAATAAAATGGCAATAGATTAACTACCTATCACATGTCACGAGAATCAATATGATAGCTATACCCTTTACATCATTTCGGCTCGCGCTGTATTTCTGTAAAAAGCGATTCAACAAAATAAACATAATACTAGGAAAGCATGAGACATGGTTCAACATTAGGAATCGAGAGAAGTATGTAAAGAAATAACAGTGTGGCGGTCCATTCTTTCTGCCTGCCCTTTTGAGGAGATGGCGTGATGATTAGTTGGGTAAATATTTTTTAATCTTAATCAATTAAGCAAGCCTATCCTATTATCAATGTCGCTGTTATAATATTTAATAGTGAACAGTGAAATCGATAGGGCATTGCTAGAATTAACCTCGCGTAGGTCCAGTGGTATGACCGTACCAGTACGATTGCTCTTAAAAATAATTTATTTATTATTTTTTTCCCGAATACCGAACGATACTGACATCTGTGAACCATTTGTCACAAATGTTCAAAATTATTAGCAATGTAACAATACTACTGACGAATTATATAACATTTTAAATATTCCGTAACCTCATCATTAATTTTTATTGCCAACCTTTTAATGTCAGCCTGCGATTTATATGTTATTTAAGAAAAAAAAATGAAGTTCAATTATTTGATGTGAAATTAAAAAGATGTTGTACTTCTCATTTATCTTGACATAATTCCGATTAAATTAAATAAATTAATGATATCTTCCGGCAGACCGATGGATGTCTATTTATGAAAAAGCAATTATTTTTTCCCTTTAAATCACTTTATATTATTTTTTTATAGTAGCTTCTTCTATTCTTAAAGTGCTCTGTCAGGTCCCCCCGACGTTGGCGATCACTCTGGTAAACTCTTCCCTATCCTGCGCTGTCCGGAATAGATCCTCCACAGTTCCGATTCCCGTCCATTCCCTCACATTGCGCAGCCAAGAGATCTGCTTTCTCCCTGCCCCCCTGCGGCCCTCTATTTTTCTCTTCAAAATTGCATGCAGCAGGCGATATTTTTTATAGTAGCTACTAAGTGAAAATTTGTTGTTATTTCGTATGCTATGATTTTTTTATTTAATTGTTTTTATTTTGTTGAGTTAAAATAAAACTCACTACCGTACAGGTTAAAAAATGACCTTACTTTCATTTTGTAATGTCTTTGTCATTTATCTCTGGCCAGACATATTATTGTCTCTGATTTCTGCCACGCTGATGTTTCTCGGCCGGCTTTTTGGCCGGTGTTTTAGCTTGAAAATATCAATAAAAGTTAGTAAAACTATTTTCTTCGATGCGTACTCAAAATATTTAGTGCAAATTTTGAAATTCATCGTTTAACACTCTTTAGTTCATAATGGTATATTAAATTTTGTTATTTCAGAATCCCTGGGATGACAGTTGAAGTTTTACCGAAGCCCAAAGGGCTTCGGATGTCGTCTGATAAGCAAGAAACTCTCTTGAAATTGTCAATTTTGTCAATAGCAGCTATATTATGTAAGTATTAATATCACATCATAACATAATAAACGCCACGATCCTAAAATATAATCGAGTCTTCTGAGCCATGCAATCAATTTACTCTGTTATGTGGCATTATGTGTAGACAAATTTCGAAAAAAATGTATGAAAATGAACCATCAGCTAGGAATTATTATAAATTTGTATTTGTTTGATTTATTACCACGAAAGTCAATAGAAAACTATTTCTGAATAATTAATAACAGGTGATTCTTATCTGCTATCAAGTTGTGGCTTATGCATTAATTTAATAAATAAAAAAACGTAATTTAGGAACAAAAACAGGACGCGTAATTGAACTTTTGTAAATCAAAATATTGAGTTTATTAGCTTGTTTGGAAGGTAGTATAAAATCATCGAAATTCCACACTGTTCATGTTTCAAGTTTATGAGAAATAAAATATATTGCTTTTGAAACAAATGTGAAAAAAATATATCCATAAATTGAAAATACTATTTTAAAATTGGAACTAACTAAATAAACATCATTCCGTCTCTCTGAAGAGGTAGAGAGATAATATGGACTGCCACAATTTTCTCTCCTGACATACTTCTCTCACTTCCTTAATATTCACACATCCTGTCATGCATGCATGTCGATTTCTCTGAATCTTCACATGACCACAATTTAATATTTGATTTAATTGTGTCATGTTTTCCTCGGTCTTCCTCTATTTCTTGTTACATTTACACAATTAACAAATACTTTCTTTACCATTATTTTTTAATTCATTCTTTCAATGTGTCTAAGCCATCTTAATTGCCCTTTCATTATTTTGTTCATTCACAGCATTCGTTTATAATGTTTCCATTTGAGACTCTTTCATATACAGATTTATCACACATTCGTCTAATAGATCTCATTTCTCATCTATTCCATTTTCATCTTGCTTTTGCCAGTTCCATGCTTCATTCCCGTACATAAGTATCGGTACAAGAATATCGTTAAGCACTGGCTTCTCAGTCTTTTTGGATCTAGTTTGATTTATTAATGATATTATTAATTTGACTAAAGTCAGTCGTAGCTGGCAAAGATTTAAGTAATTCATTTAGTTAAAAATTATATTTGCAGCATGGGTGAAACAGCTGTTGCCTGTCTGACCCATCATATTGGCACTTATATTTGGTTTAAACTTGTTCAAATAATTTTACAAGTTATTTTTAAGTGAAACCAATCATATTTATTTGGTGTTTGCAGCATTACCTATTCGCAACAAGTAATATTTATTGGATGTTTGCAGCATTTTCCACTCATAACATGTAATCAAATCAAATCAGTTTATTAACTCGAAAGACATTACAAACAGCAAAATGTTTTAGGCATCTCTTGAGTACAGGTAAAATATTATAAAAATACAACATAATTCCAGGAACGCATTAGATATGGTTCAACATTAGGAAGACAAGATATCTTTCTAAAGTCAAGAGTATTTGTCCCCTGAACGTACCTTCACTAATATGAAAGATGTCGATCTCCGAGGAGACCGCGTTCAGCAGACTAATTGCTCTTCCCACCGGTTTCACCAGAGGCAGATTGGTTCTGGTGGCCGGTAGGTAAAACAATCTGTGCTGTCGGAGATATCTATCGGGGACAAAAAGACCAACTTCTCTAGCACTTGAAAATGAAGCCAATAATATTTATTTGGTTGCAGCATTCCCTATTCGCAATGTAATCAAATCAAATCAAATCAGTTTATTTTCTCAAAAGATATTACAAACAACAATTATAGTAAGGCATCTATTGAGAACAGGTCAAACATAAAAAATATATAATACCAGGAACGCATGAGAGATGGTTCTACATTAGGAATACAATATACTCTGCAAAGTCAAGAGTGTTTGCCTTCTGAACGTAATATTTATGGGGTGTTTGCAGTATTCACTATTCGCAACATGTAGTATTTATTGAGTGTTTGAAGCATCTTCCACTCACAACATGTAATATTTATTGGGTGTTTGCAGCAATCGCCACTTATAACATGTAATATTAATAGGGTATTTGCAGCATTTGCCACTCAAAACTAATATTTATTGGGTGTTTGCAGCATTCGCCACTCGCCTTTTCTCCGTGCTGCGGTTCGAGAGTGTGATCCATGAGTTCGACCCGTACTTCAACTACCGCACCACGCGCTACCTCGCCGAGGAGGGTTTCTACAAGTTCCACAACTGGTTCGATGACCGCGCCTGGTACCCCCTGGGCAGGATCATCGGAGGTACACCAACCACACTCTCACTATCTTAACATATCTGTACCGCCACAACCGTGGGGCCATTGAATGTTCATGGTCAGATAGTATATGGCTCCATGCTTGGGGCTCATTTATAATTTCTCTAATATTCCCAGATTATTTAGAAATTTGGACTACCAGCGACATCTATTGACGTACATAAAATTAAATAATTTATCGGATAGCTACTTGTTTTATAATCTCAAATGAAAATAATGTTTCTTAAATGTCATTCATATCTTACTAATCGAGAGGTTAAAACAATTTTTTACCAGAGTACCAGGGACATAGCATTAATGAGATCATCACATGTATAGAAAAATAAATTCAAATGTGGAAATAACAGTGTTAAAATTCATAAAATATTCTTTTGAAAGATTAATTCTATCTCAATAAAGACGAAGATGTAAATTGTTTTTGGAAACAGAATATGGTGGTCGTTTGTCTCTATTGAGATACAATTAATCCTTAAAAATGATTAACCCGCAATGGGTAAAATCCAGTATTTGTATACATTCAAAAACAAAAACTTTGCATAAAATATTAACATTGTTTCTTGAACAATGATGTAAAACTCCATATTAAATAATTAACAGAAGTTTTATATTTAATAAGAATGATATGTTTCGCCTTACTAAGGAATTATCAAATGTCCATCATTTGATAATGTATTAGTAAGGCGAAACATATAATTCTCATAAAATATAATAAAAATTGTATAAACAGACATTTTCATTTGTATCAATTATTATTTAATGTGGAGTTTTGCATCATCGTTCAAGAAATAATAAATACGATTCTATTGCTCCGTAGCACCTTCGTTTTGCCTCATACTCGAAGGAACGATCAGGAGTCAGATTTGTACAGCTGAAGGTATAAAAGGTTTCTCCGAAACAGCAGGCTGCCCTAATGTATAAATGAAATATTTGTATTGGTGGATCCAGGTACCATCTACCCCGGGCTGATGGTGACCTCGGCGGCCCTGTACCACCTCATGTGGCTGCTCAACATCACCATCGACATCCGGAACGTGTGCGTCTTCCTGGCGCCATTCTTCTCCTCGCTTACCACCATCGTCACCTATCTGCTCACCAAGGAGCTCAAGGTTAGTCGCTAGTACGACGGATGATCAATTATTTTGCTGATAAGGAGGGATGGGTTCACACTTACCCATTTCATCGCAGTTATTAGAGGATTCTTTGAGAACTCCACCATCTTGGAGGGTATCCATCTTTATGTTCCGGATGGTTATCTTCAACTGCGATAGCTCCTATTATTTTATATCCCGGCATGCAGAACCATCCTGCCTCTGGTGATGCCGGTGAGGAGAGCAATTAAACTTGCTGAACATGATCGGTTCGAATGAATGTATAAATCTCACAAGACCGATCAAATCATATCAACACAGGTGTAACGGACCGGATTCTCCTCCACGTTTTAAATAGGAATAATATGTTGTATGATTTATATGTTTGTAAAATAATAAAGACTTATATGTCCTAAAGATAATCGAGAAATGTTTAATATTTAAGTTTATTTTATATTTCATTTATATTTCATTATTGATATTGTTCTTTGTGTATTGTATGATTTTGTATTGTGAAATAAATGAGTGTAGCAGCGTACGAAGTCTCGCAGGAGTCAAATAGAAATTACGGATTTAACCGAGGAAACATTTTGAGTACATCTGCCAGACGGACGGTGTAGCAAGCAAACAGAGCCGAGTGGCCGGCCGGCACGTAAATATGCCGCGAGGCCTCGTGGCGGCGACCAATCACAGACGCCGTTACAATAGCCAATCACCGAGGCCGCTTTCAGCGGCCAATTACAAGTGATCATAATTAACACTAATCGTCGACAACACGGTATCGCTGGCAGGTACTTAAGCGTCTCGGTTTTCTCGGTCAAGTCACCTCTCTGCTCACTACTACCTGAAGACTTCTACCTGCTACTACTACTACGAAACGTATCTCTGCCTTTCTCTTCGAATATAAAACGTATCTCTTCCTTTCTCTTCGAAATTAAAAGTATCACTACGCTCCGGAGCCTGCAGGGACCTGCGACCTATAGAAAAGTCAATACAGTCCACTTACGTACGCAACAACAGGTTTTCAGAGTTCCCAGCGATAGTGGAAGACAAAATTGTGTAAAGTTGTGTTCGCAATGGCTTCCGATTCTGAAGAAAAATACATGGCTTTTGCAAAAATAAAATGGTCCCAGTTATTCAAATCGGCAGCTATTGTATATTGGCAGCCTTTTAATATTGTGTTCTTGTAGTCCGGATGACTAAGGTCATAAATATTGTCGCTTCCTCTACTTCGTCGCACTTCCATCAGTAATTCAGAATCCAATAACCAACATTAATACAATGACACTGCGTATGAATGTGGAGAAAGCTCGAGAAGTGTATCAGGATAAAAAAGATTATCAGTTCATTCTCCCAGAAAATAGTGTGAAAGTTATTTAATTATAGATTAAAAATAGGGCACCTTTGTAGCAAAAGCTATGACTGCCATACTGAAGGTCCCGCGTTTGATTCCCGGCGATTACTGTGTGATTGTCATACTGTATTTGGTCTGGTGTAGAATTCACATGGCAGTAAAATGGTGATATCTAACAAACAAACTAAATCCATCCAAAATCGATGCAACCTTAATATTTAGATTTAAAACACGTTTTAATGCGCCCTTGAGGTGATTATATCACAGAAATGGCGCTATAAAAATTAGCATATTTTAATTATTTATTTTTAGTCTTATTTACAAGCAAAACTGAAATGTATGCAGACGAATTTTCTTGAATTGAATGTTTCTATTTGTCAGGATTCTGGCGCTGGTCTGGTGGCGGCGGCTATGATCTCCATCGTGCCGGGCTACATCTCTCGCTCGGTGGCGGGGAGCTACGACAACGAGGGTATCGCCATCTTCTGCATGCTGCTCACCTACTACTTCTGGATCAAGGCCGTCAACACCGGAACCATCCTCTGGGCCACCATGGCGGCCCTCGCTTACTTTTACATGGTTGGTTTTTACATTATCTAAGTTGATTTATTGACATATTCTTTTGGCAATTTTCTCCCGCTCCAGTATCCGGGAGAAGAGTAAGGAATGGTCAGACATTATTTTGCAAAAAATTCACGCTTCCGGTTATATTTATTTTTCCGGAAGCTTTTGCGTTTTTGTACATTTGTATTTCAGTAAATATTATGTATTTTATATATAGTAACATCGGCAGACTCAACAAGGCAAGGGGAGCTTTTGCTATGCTTCGCCCTGTATGGCGTTTCAGTATCATTTCGAGAAAGCTCAAGCTCCAAATATTCAGCAGTAGCGTTAAAAGCGTATTGCTGTACGGTTGTGAGACTTGGAAATCTATCTCGGACGTTATTGGAAAATTCCAGGTGTTTATAAATAGGTGCCTTCACTCAATATTCAAGATCTATTGGCCCCAAACAGTGTCAAATGCCATTCTCTGGACCATGTCAGGCGAAAAGCCAATTAGAGAACAAGTTGCTAGACGCAAATGGCAGTAGATCGGTCACACTCTGAGACGGAACCCAGCCTGCATCGCTTAGGGCGCACTAGACTGATCCCCTATGGGGAGAAAGAGGAAGCGAGGCAGACCTAGAGCCACCTGGAGAAGAGCCCTGCGGGACGAGGTTAAGGCAGCAGGCCTCACTTGAGATGATGTTAGGCATCAGGCATGCGATAGAGTCGGGTGGAGAAGGTTTCTTGAGGCCCTTTGCACCACGGAGGTGTGAAAGGATAAAAGTAAGAAGAAGATACTTGTCATCGCGATGAGGTTCGCAATCCATCACACCGCATCTGTGGGGGCGAAAAAAGGGATGGAGTGCCGCATCAGTTAAAGTGTGGCAGTCCATTCTTTGTGCCTACTCTTTCGGGGAGACGGCGTGATGGTTAGTTAGTTACTTGTCATCGCAAACAAATGCCTATCCAAAAAAGTTTAAATGATAGTGCACTATGGTGTTCTTGTACCAACCCTTATGTATGGAAGTCAAGCATTTAACTGGCAAAGAAGGATGAAAGTAGAATAAATGCTGTAGAAATGAGATTTCTTAGATGAATGAGTAGAAAAAAAATTAATGAGGGGGGTGGGACATGTCCCTGCATCGAGGGTCTGTCTCTCTTCTCCCTGAAGTAGATCGGCACACCCTCAAGGGGGGAAATGAGTGTTGTGGGTCAGTGTGAAGTGCATTCAGCCTGCTGAACGTGATCACCTCGGAGATTGATTTCTTTCATATTAGTGAAAGTACATTGACAAGACAAATACTCTTGAGTATCTTGTCTTCTTGAAGCTGAACCATCTCTCGTGCGTTCCTGGTATTATATTGTGTACATTATATTTTAAGTGGTCTTTCTGGAGGTCGATTTCCTGTTGGTACTTTGGTTGGTACTCCAGGAAGATCACCCAAAAGATGGCAAGACAGTTGGACATCTACATCCCAGGGACAGGCTCCGAGAAATAACAGGACACAGTCCTAAATAAAGCAGAAGAAGAAGATTTTATATTTTAACTGTTCTCAATGGAAGTTCTCGAATGAAGCTTAATTTTGCTTGTAATATCTTTTTGTAAAAATAAACGGATTTGATTGATTGATGTTAATTGTTTGTTTTTAGGTATCATCGTGGGGTGGATATGTGTTCCTGATCAATCTGATTCCTATGCACGTGCTTGCCTTGATGTTCACCGGGCGATTCTCGCACCGCCTCTACGTGGCCTACAGCACCCTCTTCTGCGTGGGGACCATCCTCTCCATGCAGATCTCCTTCGTCGGCTTCCAGCCGGTGCTCAGCTCCGAACACATGCTGGTGCGTACATCATTTCTTTTATCATCTTTCCTCCACATATCTCATTTGATTGATATCCACACGGACTGGAAGGGCGGAATGGGGAATGTTGTATTACATAAAGCGTGCGCTTAACCCAACCAATGACAGGTCATAAGTCCTGTAAATGCCTCGACCACCATATTCTGTTTCCAATTTGCATCTTCGTCTCTATTGAGATACAATTAATCCTTAAAATGATAACCCGCAATGGGTAAAATCCAGTATTCATCTACAAGTATTTGTATACATTCAAAATGTTCAATTTATTTTATTAAAATACATTACTAACTAACAACTAACCATCGCGTTTTCTCGCTGAAGGGTTAGGCAGAAATAATGGACTGCCACACTTTAACCGATGCGGCACTCCATCCTTCTCTTTTCGCCCCCGCGGGATACGCGGTGTGATGGGTTGCGAACCTCATTGCCATTACAAACATTAGTATAGCTGCGGTTCGATTCCAGGCGATGACAGTGTGATTATCACATTGTCTTTGGTCTTGTGTAGAAATCCCGTGACAATAAAATGGCGATAGACACTATCTATCACATGTCATGAGAATCAATAGACGGTAATTGGGTTCAAATAAACTGTTGTATACATATGTTTAAAGCAACGGGAAATTATCACATTGAAGGCCCAAATGGCATCCCCAAGAACAAGCAAAGCAACCCCTTAGATTGGAAACTAACAAATCAAAGTTCGACAGACTACATTGCAGCTCATATTCGAAATCTTATAAACCTTTAAACTTCAGTTTCACACTAATAAATAATATGTAATGTTATAATGAACTGGGACTATCTGCCTAAGCTGTAGATTACTGCAGTTATTTTATAGATTTACCGCAGCAACGAGACTTTAGGAAGATAAAATACTCTCTTAAGTCAAGAGTATTTGTCTTCAGAACATACTTTCAATAATATGAAAGATGTCAATCTCCGAGGTGATTAAGTACAGCAGACTGAATGCTGTTGTAACCTGTATCATCAGAGGCAGGTTGATTCTTGGGGTTGGCCGATAGAACAATCAATGCTGGCGCCGTCGGAAATATTTGTCGGGAACAAAAAGACACACACACTCCAGTATGGCTGAGTTCTCATAATATCCTCTGATTAATATAAAGACATATGTTATTGAGAAATCCATCTCTTCGAAGCTGCAGAGAATTGGTCTGCAACATTTATGAAATAAGTGCCAAGGATGGATCCGAGGATTGCTCCATTCTCAAATGCGTTGATCAAAAATTTGTCATGTAGCAATGACAGATAGGGTTACGTTTGCTTAGTGGTCTAGTTTGGATAGAAATATATGTTTTTTTATTGTAATAATATATACAATTTAATAAGTTTTTTTTTCTCTCTTCAAAATGTGAATATAAAATTAACGTTCTATTATATTTGCAAATAATCTAATGTTACTATGTTTACCAGGCTCTCGGTACATTTGGGCTGTGCCAGCTGTATGCGTTCTTCGAGTATGTTCGGTCAAAGGTGACTCCGCAGAACTTTGACATCCTCTTCAAGGCCGCTGTCACAGCGCTCGTCGTGGTGCTGGGCGCTGCCGCACTCATCCTCACCGTCTCTGGTAACCACTACCCTAATTCTCCAACTAGTAATAATAAAACTACAACTCTCAAATAATAATAATGTGCTATTTTTTAAAGTGACATTTTCGTGATGTAATCAAATAATTACCTTTAACAAAATTAACTCGTACATGAGCCAGAATGATAATAATTTAAATAAAAAAATTACTTGTCATCTTGCACAATGAATAAGAGATAAGGATGTTCCAAAGAACATTTTTTCTTTTATAAAGCTACTGTAAAATTAATTATATAAGGTTCTTCTTCTTCGCTAGCCTTTTTCCCTCCACTGCTGGATATAGACCTCTTCCAATTTCCTCTACTCGTCTCTATCCTGCCCCCTTTGTATCCAAGATTTTCCAACCCTTTTGACAATAACATCGGTGGCCTTCCGACACTTCGCCTATTTGCCCATGGTCTCCAACTGAGTATCCTGGGTGCCCATCTGTTGCCACCCTGTCTAGCCAAGTGTCCAGCCCATTGCCATTTCAATTTTGCCACTCAATCCATGGCGTCAGCAACCCTGGTGCGGCGTCTGATTTCTTCGTTCCTTATGCGGTCACGCAAGCTCACACCAAGTACATGTCTTTCCATGGACCTCTGTGTACACTTGAGCCTGTGGACACTTTTTGCGGAAAGAGTTGTCGTCTCTAGTCCGTATGTCATCATGGGCAGTATACACATGTCGTAGACCTTCCTATTGAGACAAACCGGTATTTCATCATTTTCAAAGACATTTTCTTTGCAGTTAGCTTTAAATTTTAGGCAACAATTTACAGAAGCATTATTCAGGATTACATAATAAAAATAAAATTGATAAAAAGTAAAGATTTGTAGAAACGGGAGTTAAAAGACCATCACAGGGTGTAGATTTTCTCGATTTTTTTTAAATGCCTATAATTTCAAAAATACAAAACTTAGATTTTTCTCATAACAAGCATGACTTGCCCTGCTTGCTTTTCTTACTTTGACAATGGATAGTTCTTATGTGGTACTACAATCATGCAAAATCCCATCCTGAAGTCAGTTTTCCTTGTCGTGCCTTACCCTCGAAAGTATTTTATATGCAGAGTACCTATTTATCAATTGACAGATTATTTATAATGTTTATTTTAGGCAAAATTTCCCCGTGGACCGGAAGATTCTATTCGCTTTTGGATCCGTCCTATGCCAAGAACCACATTCCAATCATTGCGTCCGTATCGGAGCACCAGCCGACGTCCTGGTCCTCGTTCTACTTCGACCTGCAGATCCTTGTGTTCCTGTTCCCCGCTGGATTGTATTTCTGCTTCTCGCGGCTGACGGACGCCAACATCTTCCTCATCCTGTACGGTGTGACCAGCATCTATTTCGCGGGGGTGATGGTCCGTCTCATGCTGGTGCTGGCCCCCGTCATGTGCATCCTCTCGGGCATCGCTGTCTCTTCGTTGCTGCTCACCTACATGAGGCAGGTGGACCCGCCCAAGACGCAGGACACCAAGAAGGCCAAGAAGTTGGAGTCTAACTTTGTGATGAAGAGCGAGGTTAGTTTTTAATAATTGGATTATTGACGAATTTTTTACTAATTAAAACACTTGGACTTGGATCGGACTTGGATCTTCTGGCTTACAGAGGTTCAGCTCTAATGGCTATTCCTCTTACGTCTGTAGGAAACATTGTTGGAAATGTAATTTGGTAGTTGTTTTATGATGGGGTTAAATGTATGGCCTGGAGTGTCCCTCCGAAAGAGGGCGAGGGGGGATTTAGGGTTTATGATAAAGTCTTACATTATTGTCAAGGAATGGAAGACCAGTTAGGGTTGGGATTGTATTTATAAAGAAGCCTTTTCCCGAGGGGAAGATAAGAGGAGCAGTGCCTGGATGGAGTTATGGTAGGAGATAGCATCCTGCGTGAGAGCATTTTGTTTGGCGGAATACGTAGTGGGCTATCGGGGAGGATTTTTTATTATTTTCCGCATTGATTGCGGGAGGGGTAAAGGACTGAATGATGGTTTTAAAATGGGAATATTGGAGAAAAAAGATATGAGCCCCATGCATGGGGCCATATACTATCTGACCATGTATTCAATGGCCCCACGGTTAGGACGGTGCGTATGTAGGGATTAATATTGTGTATGTTCCGGATATGAAATTAATATGGTATTTTGCAGATCGCGCTGGTGTTTGTGGGCGTGATGACGTGCCTTCTGGTGTCGTACACGTTCCACTGCACGTGGGTGACGAGCGAGGCGTACAGTTCTCCGTCCATCGTGCTGTCGGCCCGATCCCATGACGGTGGTCGCATCATCTTCGATGACTTCCGCGAGGCCTACTATTGGCTCAAGATGAACACGCCACCTGTGAGTGCATTCCTTTACCTCCAATACCTTCCCTCTTTTCCCATTCCCATTGTCTAATGGTGCTATCTAGAAGACGGCTCTATCACAACTGTACCCGAGGGCCATAAAGTCTGATGTGATTTTTGTCAAATGAGTTATGATGGTCATGTTAGATTTTCATTGCATCATGACTCTTCTCGCTGGATATCGCAATGGCATAAATTAAAAATACTGCGCATTGAAACATGTACCCCTAAAAGTAAAGAAAGATGTGGGACAAATAAAGCCATAAAATCATAAACAAAATACAAATATGTTTCGGTTGTAACATAACCTTGAACTGATTTATCACTGTAAACAATTTTAACAATAAAATAAAACAGAGTGGTCACTTATATACTAAAAGATGGTGGAGTTATGTATAAAAGTGGAGAGGGTATAATTAGGATTGAGGAGAGGCTAGATGTAACGGGAACATTTCGAACTCGGGAATTGAATTTAAATTAAAGTGCTTGTAGATTTGTGTTATTTGAAAAATTTCTTCTTCCATTCCTATCGGAGGTTGGACAATATCATAGTTATTTCCACTTTGGATGCAGCAGCTCTAAATCAAAGATGTTGTACTGCAACTGAACTATTATTAAAGATTTTCTAGCCAGGATATGCTTCTCCCGACACTTTGTTTTCTTTAAATTTTTCTTCAATGTTTCTTGTAACATATGACCGTTATGACACACCGAATGCCTAAGACTAATAGATCAGGTTAGGTTAGGTTAGGTTCCATGTTGCACGATGATGAAAAACTATTGCCTTGAGTGTGTCGAGTGCCTCGCAGTCGAGTTATTGAGTTAACTCCTGCTCGGCGGACTCTGCTCTGTGATTGTTGACACTTTGATCTCTGACATGTGCAAGATGGAATATTATAGATCATGCCCCACTTGAATGATTAAAAAAACTCTGGCCTATCCCAGCAATTTTTTATTTACCTACCAAATTCTAAACAAAATAAATGATTTGCTTTTATGATTAATATACTATTTTTATTTAATTTTCATAATTAAATAATATGTATATTATGTTACATTACTACTCGAAAGAAAATTAGTGTAATCCTTGGGCTTGATGTGAGCTGCAAAGAGTTTTTATGTGAGGTACTAATTTGGTCAATTTATTCTTAAATCTCCACGGTTTGTGGTATCAAAACGATTTTGTTTTTTGTGTTTATAAATTATAAAGTGGTCTATATACAAATTTTTTAAAAGTGTATTATTATTATATTTAACATTATTATACACGACATGTTTCGGAGGTTAACTCCATCTTCAAGTTTTATAGTTAATTTATTAGAGATAGTTATTTATTAAGTGTTTGGTGTGTTAGGATGCCCGCGTAATGTCCTGGTGGGATTACGGCTACCAGATAACGGCCATGGCCAATCGGACAATCCTGGTGGACAACAACACGTGGAACAATACGCACATATCGCGCGTGGGCCAGGCCATGGCCAGCTCCGAGGACCGCGCCTACGAGATCATGCAGGAGCTGGACGTCGACTACGTGCTCGTCATCTTCGGTGGCCTCACAGGGTACTCTTCCGATGGTAATGATCACACTTTTTAATATAAATCAATATGTTAAAGAACATGAAAAACCATGTAGATCTGCTATTGATAATGATGAAAACTTGATGAAGGAATCAGCCAGCATCTTTTCCAATACTGTGCTCTATCAATTGCATGATGATGAATGTTTTTTAAACAAATAATTTATGATTTTAGAAATTTAATGATGACATGGTTTCTTAGTCTAATAATTTAATAATGACATGGTTTCTCAATCTAATAATTTAATAATGACATGGTTTCTTAGTCCAATAATTTAATAATGACATGGTTTCGCAGTCTAATAATTTAATTACGACATGGTTACTCAATCTAATAATTTAATAATGACATGGTTTCTCAATCTAATAATTTAATAATGACATGGTTTCTCAATCTAATAATTTAATAATGACATGGTTTCGCAGTCTAATAATTTAATTATGACATGGTTTCTCAGTCTAATAATTTAATTATGACATGGTTTCTGTGTCTAATAATTTAATTATGGCATGGTTTCTCAGTCTAATAATTTAATTATGGCATGGTTTCTCAGTCTAATAATTTAATTATGGCATGGTTTCTCAGTCTAATAATTTAATTATGACATGGTTTCTCAGTCTATTAATTATAATTATGACATGGTTTTTCAGTCTAATAATTTAATTATGACATGGTTTCTTAGTCTAATAATTTAATTACGCCATGTATTCTCACTCTAATAGCTTAATTACGACATGGTTTCTCAGTCTAATAATTCAATTATGACATGGTTTCTCAGTCTAATAATTCAATTATGACATGGTTTCTCAGTCTAATAATTTAATTATGACATGGTTTCTCAGTCTAATAATTTAATTACGACATGGTTATATTTATTATAATTATGCATTCCATTGTTTTGGCAGAAACACTTTGATATTTCAACATTATTAACAGTTTAAATAAAAAAACGTCATGATGAGATGGACGCATGTCTTGTATATCTTGACTTTGCTTTCAGTTAGCATGTATTTGTTCCTCCATACGAAACAGCCAGCTACGGCTGTCCCTTTGTCCGTGTTATATTTTTTAGTTGCAAGGTGGAATTTGTAGAGCATTCTCTGAAGATCATCTTCGTTTTCTGCTAGTATTGCATAGCACGCTACATTGATTACATGACTTATTAATCTGTGACTAAAGTCAGTTATAGCAGGCAACGTGTTATCTGTTCCACAGTGTTTTTGTATATCTTTTTTGTTATAATAAATAATTGGTGTAACGATATGTCGCAGATATAAATAAGTTCCTGTGGATGGTGCGTATCGGGGGTAGCACCGAACGAGGGGCGCACATTAAGGAGCAGGACTACTACACGGCCGGGGGCGAGTTCCGCGTGGATGCCGAGGGGGCCCCCGCCCTTCTCAACTGCCTCATGTACAAGATGTGCTACTATAAGTTTGGCCAGGTCTACACAGAGGGAGGTAATGTCCATCGGTATTTGTTATTATATTCCTTTGCAGTTTCATGATGGAATGAAGAAGAAGGGGAGACTCTGCATTTGATGCTCTATCACAGGGGTCTCCGAACTACGGCCCGCAAGTGTCATCAATCCGGCCCGCGACAGCTAATTACCAGTGTCATCAATCAGACCTGTGACTTATTGTTCTTCTTCTTCCTTATTGTAGACCTATGTGGTCTGTTCTCCAGAGTGTTGCTCCTCCTGTGAGGTAGATTCCCAGGTGTCCTTCCGTCTTTTAGGAGATCTTCCACGAGGACGAGTCCCATGAGGTTGATCATGCAATGCAATATAGGGGAGTCTGGTGGTGTCCATTCTTTGAACATGACCGTACCAGTCCCTTTTACGCTGTCTGTTCCATCTTATAATATCCTCAACCTCACATATCTCTCTTATTCTGGTGCTCCTCACGCGATCCCTCAGTGTCTTGCCTGCTATCGTCCTCAGTGTCTTTATTTCGGAAGTCCTCAAAACTTGCTTGGTCCTTACTGTGTCTGCCCTTGCTTCGATTGGTCTTATTGTTGTTAAAATTAAAATGGTTTTGGTCCTTCGAACTTACTGGAGTAATCAGTATGGCCCTAACGCTGGAATGTTACTAGCGACCTTCGTGGAAGAGTGGTAAAAGCTCTGACTCTCACACGGAAGGGTTCGATTTCCGGCGATGGAAGTTTGATTGTCACACTGTCTTTGGTCTGGTGTAGAATTCACGTAACAATAAAATGGCGATAGATTGGCTACGTATCACATGTCATGAGAATCAATATAATAGCTTAAATATATTGTATACAGTAATTGGGTTCAAAAACGACCTGTTTTCAAGGATTTTTTTTTTTTAAGTTTGGAGACCCCTACTCTATTATATATAGATATACACATTCATCTGAGAGATCTTTTTTCTACTGCATTTATTTTACTTTAATTATTCGTTTTGCTAATTCCACAAATTCATCCACTTGCTTCAGAATTTCACCATTCACGCTGCTTATGCTGCAGACTGTCGTGCTCTCGTCTTCTTCAATAGGTTAATGTTGTACCGTTTCTAGGGCGGCCACCGGGCTATGACCGCGTGAGATCGGCCGAGATCGGCAACAAGGACTTTGAGCTGGAGGTCCTGGAGGAGGCATACACCACGGAGCACTGGCTGGTGCGGATATACAAGGTCAAGGAGCTGCGCAACCGCGGGGTCTGATGCAGCCCCGTCTCCCATCCCCCGCAGGCCACTAGGCACAACTGATCATCCATGAACTACACTCCACTTAACCCCATGACATACATATTATTTTAATTCTAAATTGAAACTTAAATTTTTGTTAACAGTGCAAAAAAAGTTCACAAAATTTATTTTAATTGTTTTTAACCGGTAAAATATACAACACCGTTTATGGTATCACAATTTTTTATATTTCGCGACAGCTGTTTCGTCAACCTATGTTGACATCATCAGGTGTTACAGTAAGTTTTCAACTGTTAACATTATTTTTTGTGATTTTTAGAACCTTTACGTGCGTTTGTTTCAATAAAGGTTTGAAAAATCACGAAATATATTTTAACAGTTGAAAAAATCATTGTAACACCTGATGTCAACATATGTTGACAAAATGGATGTCGTGAAAAATAAAAAAGTTATTTCAAATTGTGATACCATAAAAAGTGTTTTTTATTTTATGTTTTAACTGTTAATAATGTTGAAGTATCATAGTGTTTCGGGCAAAACAATGGACTATTTAATTGTTTTTAATTAAAAGTTAAATTAATTCTAGAACTCTTATTATATTTTATGAGAATGACATGTTTCGCCTTGCTAAGGCATTATCAATTGCATTTGATAATGCCTTAACAAGAAGAAACGTGTCATTCCCGTATTTTATAATTAAAGTTCTAGAAAACATACATTTTCATTTGTGTTCATTATTTGTTCAAGAAACAATAAATACTTTGATTATTATTAAACGCGAATTAAAGCACCTTTTTTCCCACTTTTGAGTTTATTTGTCTCGACATGTTTCAGAGATTTAACACTTTCATAAACGGGAAATTCCTTCTCTCTTATTAGTTTATTACAGATATAATATGAAAATATTTTTTTTAAATACTAATGTGTTTGTGAGGTGAAGTGGAGGTGTGGTCAGCGGTTTCCGCAGGGGTTTATGGGGTGATACGCGCTAGAAGACTGTCACAAATTTAACCTTGTCATTTTTATTTTATTTCCAACATGTCTGTTTTCAGAATGTCATTTGTTCATACAAACATTCCCCGCACCCTGTCTTTATACATTGTACTCCTTCTGTTCTTCGGCCAAATTAGTTCTGACCGCGATAAATTAGTCGATTGAAATCGTGAAATAAAACCTGGTATTGTCAAAAATCACATCAATAAGATGCCTGAACTTGTGCCTTCACTTGTCAATCAAAAAAGTCTTCTCAAAAGCTAGTCTGTGTTTATAAATTGCGTATTTTATATATCTTTCACACAACGTGATGGAGTCTACCATAGATAGTGTCGTAGACCATAGATAAAGATTTTCCATCGTTAATATCTTTGCTTAACACATCAATTACCAAAAGCAGACTAGTCGGCTTTTTGCTGCCGACCGTAAACGACCAAACACCGATTAGTCGGTTTTTCTAACCTAGAAATAATCACTATATCCATTTAAAATTTTAACTATTCATTAAAAAGGATATTTACTACGAACTTAAAATTAAAAATCACGCCGTGGCAGTCATTTGTGACAGCCAACGGTTGAATTAAAGTAACGGTCCTCATGTGCCATCATCACGTGTTAACGGAGTTTTCTTCGGTCGTATTTTTCATGATTGAGGGTCGTGTCCATCCTGTAAACCATTGACCATGGCACGCCATACGCTCCTGTCACCCGCCAGTCTCCAGGCTGCAGCTAATGAGAGAACAGACAAATCCCTGATTTGATCGGACCAGCGGCTTGGTGGTCGCCTTTCCTCCACTTTGTCCATGATGATGAGCCTTTCAAAGTTGTCCCGATCTCTCCGGGCTATTTAAACACAGAGTTTTAATAACATAATATTGCTAGGTGGCTTTTTACACCGAAATCCTGAAAAGTACCGTGGCAATCGACGTGTTAAATTGAAATTTCGTTGGTTAAAGTTTTAACTTAGATATTATCGACGATTTACAAATTTTTGTTTTGTCAGAGTTGGTTTGGCCTTTTAATACTTAAAGTTCATACAATTAAGTTTATATTTTCCCAATCTTGAATGAATCTTGCGGGCAAGTATTGGTTATGTATTTAACGTGAGATTTTAATTTGATACATTCAATGCTATTCAAATAATTTAAATAATTATTTTTCATCATTCTTACCAATACAGATCTTGCAGGAATCATCAAAATTGGTTATTTTTTCCTTTCTCCCTTCGAGTCACAAATCATGTCACAAAAACTAAGCAATATATTTGATAAATTTCTAAATTTGTAAGTTTTAAGCGTAAAAAATTATTCACATTTTAAATATATTTATATTACAATGTTTTTAAAATTATTTTTTAGCATCTGGTTTAATGTTTTTATTATATATTTATATATTCTAGTATTATTTATATGCCAGGAGCTGCTTGTTGAATTTTAATTGCATAACAAATACAATCTCTTATATATTCATCTTCACTTTGTGTTGTGGACTCACATTTGAATAAATAAAATTAAAATTGACATTATCCTCATTTAACTTTAGCGTTTAAATTTGTGTATCAAAAAAGGTTGTCACAACTAAAATCCAATCTTCATAGATGGTGCTGGTGTGTAGATTGAAAACTAACATGTGAAGTTTGGTGTTACATATTAACATATATACAACTTCCAAAAATTTGTCAGACATGGTGGTCGTAGGAAAGATGGAATGGGGAATGTTTTATTACATAAAGCGTGCGCTTAACCCAACCAATGACAGGTCATAAGTCCTGTAAACACCTCGATCACCATATTCTGTTTCCAATTTGCATCTTCGTCTCTATTGAGATACAATTAGTCGTTGTCACAACTGAAAAAAGTTGAATTTAAAATTAAATTTTATTTATTCAAATAGACATACAGTGAAACCCGGATTTTACATTCCCATATTTAAAATTTTCCCGCCGATTGCGTTTAATTATTTCAGTCCCGATATAATTTATTACATTTTTTACCTGCTTTTACATTTTTTTCCCTCGCAATTTACGTCGAAAATATTCAAAATATGCGAGTTACGCGCGCTTGACAATGAGTCAGCGCAGTGGGCACGTGACTGGTCAGCATACGACTCGCAACGTGGTGATTGGCCAACATTCGGCATCTGTCATTCGGTTTTCGACTCGATTTGTAACGCTTCGTTCTTTTTGACATTATTCGAGTACATCATTTACATACAGTTTTTACGTTTTTTGTTTTGTTTAATTTGTTAAGGTAATTACTATATTTTCTCCCTTTTTCATCGGTTTCATTTGGTTTTTTGGCACGCGTTTCGCGAACTAAGTCTCAACTCAGTCCTTTAGAAAAGGTAAAATGGGGTTTCACTGTAAGTTGCTCATATCGTGTTTAAACTGCATATATCTTCTTTGCAATGTATTGCTTCACATCAGCTGGTGATGTAAAATTTCATACTTTTTGTAAATATTTTACACATTATCCTCCTAATATATTTTTCATAATTCAAGTATTGTATATAAAACAGTAATTTTAAAATACTTTTTTAACGTCACAAAGTTAATCTCGAAAGATCAAAACGTAGTTAATATTAATACCAGTTTGTACCAATATAGCTATGGTTGTATACCAATAGGATTAAATACTTAAAAATTTTGTGCAATTGTATTTTTTTTTTTAAACACAAATGAAATACATTTCTCGGGAAACTAACTAGACTCTTGCGTGTATTTTTATTAGATGGTTATCATTATATCTCATTCATATTAAGGACCATTTGAATTTTCAATGCGCAACAAACCAAAAAGTACATTTATTATCGCATTCAGATGTAAATTCATTTGGATATTCAACGTCCTACAAATCATTTAAAACAAAAGTACATTTGCTTTCTCATTCAGATGTAAAACCATTTGAATGTTCAACGTGCAACAAACTGTTTAAAACAAAAGCACATTTGCTTTCTCATTCAGATGTAAAACCATTTGAATGTTCAGTGTGCAATATCCAAATAAAACATAATCAGTTTTGAAAACACATTTGCTTACTCATTCTGATTTAAAACTGTTTGGGATATTCAACGTGCCACAAATCGTTCAAAACCAAAGCAACTTGCTTTTGCATTCAGATATAAAACCATTTGAATGTTGAATGCAACAAACCATTTAAAACAAAATCAGTTTTGAAAACAAATTTGCTACCTCATTTTGATTTAAAACTGTTTTCAACTTGCCACAAATCATTTGAAACAAAAGCACATTTGCTTTCACATTCAGATGTAAAACCATTTGAATGTTCAATGTGCAACAAACTATTTAAAACAAAATCAGATTTGAAAACACGTGTGTTTAGTCATTCTGATTTAAAATTGTTTGTTTATACTTGTCACAAATCATTTGAAACAAAATCATATTTAAAAGCACATTTGCTGTCACATTCAGATGTAAAACCATTTGAATGTTCAATGTGCAACAAACCATTTAAAACAAAATTAGTTTTGAAAACACGTTTTTTTATTCATTCTGATTTAAAACTGTTTGTATATTCAACTTGTCACAAATCATATGAAACAAAATCATATATAAAAGCACATTTGCTGTCACATTCAGATGTAAAACCATTCGAATGTTCAATGTGCAACAAACCGTTTAAAACAGAAGCACATTTGCTTTTTCATTCAGATGTAAAACTATTTGGATGTTCAACGTGCAACAGACATTTAAAAAGACATTCGCTTACTCATCACTTATCTTATTCCTCACCAAAACATTGGTTACAGAATTTGGTGAGGAATACAGAAACACACAAGAATCTAGTATTTAATACTTCGGATGAAATACTTTAAAAAAATTCAGTGTTTAAATATTTTCTACTTGGAACGTATTATTTATCTTATTAAAATGCTGTTTCAATAATTTGTGTTGATTTAGAAATCAAAGCTATTGAAAAAATAGTATAAATTGTTATTTGACTAAACTTTTCGATACATCAAAAATGAATTAATTATTCTAAGTTATTGCAGACTTCTTGCCTTTGAAAATGGAAGTATGTATTATTTCAAAAATTAAAATAGAACTTATTTGTTGGCTTTTTAAATTTGAAATTACGTTATACATACTTTTTGTGTACCGTACTGTTGTTATTATAAACAATAAAAATATTAAAAACAAATTAATATGCATTTTTTTATGTCCTTTCCCTTGTTTCTTTAGGATATTAATATATCTAATGGTCAATCCACAAGTTCGTGCGCATTTATAGCATATATGAAGACTACAGGGGAAAAACAAGGAATGTCAGATAAAATTCAAAATAAATGTAATAATGCCATCTAGCGGCATTTGTACGTATCTATCCACAGTAAAATTTTCATATTCAAAAATCATGTGTGCCATCGACTATGGCCAGATAATCGATTGCTAATTGCTAAGAAATATATAGACTTAATTAACTAACTAACTTACCATCACGCCGTCTCCCGAAAGGGTAGGCAGAAAGAATGGACTGCCACATTTTAACCGATACGGCACTCCATCCTTCTCTTTTCGCCCCGCGGGAGACGCGGTGTGATGGGTTGCGAACCTCATCGCCACCAATAGGCATCTCCCGCGCACACTTCGATCGTCCAACATCCTCAAAAAAAAGAATATAAAATACAACAATATAAAATAAAATAACAAAATAAAAATAATTTAGCACAAAATGTTCTTTTTAGATGGTGCACAGATTGTCTTTGCTAAGATATTTTTAAACATACCTTAGCAAGGCGAAACATGTCATTCAAATATTACATTTCATAATCCCTTAGCAAAATTAAACATGTCATTCCCATAAAACTTCTAGAAAACAGATTTTTTTTATTCATTTTAAGTAAAAATCACATTACAATAACACTTAAAAATTTGCGTAACCAATTTTTTTTTTTTAATAATTACAGTTCACTTGTTTCAATAACGTCTATCAATGATTATAAAAGGTACACAGTTAATAGAAAAATACATGCAACAAAACGAAAGAGAAAACAATATTGTAAATTCTATGCTAAATATGGCAAGGTTACCTAAATAAATTTACATCAGTATCAACAAATGAATTAAAGAAGTATTTCCTTAATCTTTTACTAAAATAAATGGGGTTTTTTCCCCTCTACATATATGTGTATATGTGTGTGGGTATGTATGTATGTATGTATGTATGTATGTGTGTATGTATGTGTATATATATATATATATATATATATATATATATATATATATATATATATATATATATATATATATATATATATATATATATATATATATATATATATATATATATATATATATATATATATATATATATATATATATATATATATATATATATATATATATATATATATATATATATATATATATATATATATATATATATATATATATATATATATATATATATATATATATATATATATATATATATATTTATATTATTTATATCTTTTATTTTTTTTATTACCATCACGCCATTTAATTTTAGGAAAAGTCAAAGCAACAAAAATGGTCAAATTGTGTGTATATTTGTATATGTACTCGTATGTTTTATAAGATAGTATAATTGATTTTAAATGTATAATTTAGGATGTACATGTATTGTTCGGCATACTCTGTGCGTGCCACACCACCACGTTCTCCTTTGCACGAGCCGCAGACGCACTCTGATGGCCGTCGGGTTTGGAGAGTGGATCCATTTCAATGTTGAACTGGGTCTCGTTACTGAAGATCCTTGTAGTTAGAAGTATAAATATGTAATAAGGTAGAATTAAGTATTAAAATGTGTATATTTTATCCAGTCCCGGAATGAGTTCAATTAACTCATGGGAATACAATTGATTACAATTGATTGTATGACTTAATAAAAAAATTAATTAAAATTAAAATTAAATTAAATTAATTATATAGACTTTGATTAGCTTTATTCCCAATTTATTCAAATTAACCTTCTACTGACATTCCTTGTTTTTCCCCTGTAGTCTTCATATGAGGGTATTATTTGCAAGCCCGGCAAACTCCACCAACAATCAAAAGTGAGATATGAATTGGGTCTTATTCATAAATACACTTGCACACAATTTTTATTGATTTTCAGTTTCAAATCAAGCTTGCTTTTAAAATATAAGGTTTGTTGCAAATATGGAATAATCCAAGCACAGCTGGCAAACTCCAATCCAGCCAATCACAGCACTCTAATATGCTTGAATTTAAAATGGCCACCAAACAGTTTTGTATCCGGTTGCTGCTAAATTTGCTCTACAGTTTTTCTTGTTTTTCTCTAAAATACCAGAGTTCTTCCTTAAAAACATAATTATAACTTCACAATGGACACTTTCCCCAAGCCTGTAACACCTTCTAAGACAAAAAAGTGGATTTTTAAAATCCATACTATTCATATTTTTTATGTTACTCATTATTGAAAGGGTGTAGAATCACTGTATTAGGATTTTACTTTTAGGATAATCAAATGATTTCACTGATATCTCTTGATGGAAGTTCATTTTAAATATAATTAAATAAAACAATGTTTTTTATAACAACTTCCACATTTGTATTTTTTTCGGCAGCAACCGGTTTCGCCAGGCTCGCTGGCATCGACAGACTGGCGACAACGCCATTCACCCTTTTCTGATTTGACACTGCCATTCACTCTCAAATTTTACATAAGTATTTTAATATTATTCTTGTATAGATTCATGACCACCATAGCGGAGAGGCACGTGAGATGGATTGGTCATGTGTTGCGACATGAATGTTTCCTGGTTGATGTATTGGAGGAATCGATTGGCAGAGGACGACCTCGCCAGGAGTACCTAGACCAGATTTGCCGAGATATGGGCTGCATTCTTATGCAGAGTTGAAGAGGAGATGCGTCACCTTGCTGCGGACCAATCATTAGATTGAGACTGGAGAAGAAGAAGATTCATGTTTGCCACCCCTGATCTGTGTATATAAGTTCACTTCTTTCAGCTGATTGGCGGCCGTATACATAACTCGGATGTCCTGAGTGATGTAGGTCTACTTGTCCCTGATAATAAATAAACCTTCATCAAAGACAGCACAGATTGTTTTATTTGCCACGCTGCAGAACCAACCTACCAATGGTTATGCCTGTAGGTAGGGCAATCTTATTGCTTAATCGGGTCGCCTCGGAGGTCGACATATTTCGTGATAGTGTGAGTTGCCTCAGGGATGCAATATCAATGTTGATTCTTTTGAAAAAAAATTGTGCTTCTTTTTTAAATTCTCATAATGTAATTGCAAACGATCTGGAAATATGTATGTAATGTTTGTAATTTTTATTGAAATAAATGAAAATGAAAAATAAGGAAGAGAGTGAATGGCAGTGTCGCCAGTCTGTCGATGGCAGCGAGCCTGGCGAAACTGGTCGCTGTCGAAATAAAGATAAATGTGGAAGTAGTTATAAAAAACATCATTTTATTTAATTATCATTTTACTTTTAAGATTTTATCAGGATTCAGAATATTTTTTCTTTTTATTCATGTTTCCTTTTACACAATTTCAAAATAAAGGTTAAATGAATTGGAGCAGCACCCCCAATCATTTCAGCTTGGAGTCGCCACTGTGTTTTTGTAGAAATGAAAAAAGTATTTAATTTAGAACATTCAATTTATTGGTTTAGTTACAAAAAATTTACACATTTGTTATAATAAATTTACAAATGTAGTAACAACTTTCTTACAATAAAACATTTGTCCAAGAAAATGTATTTCAAACATTTCCTATTATTTTCTTTTCAGATATAATTAATATAGAATTAAAACTATTAATAACTAACTAACTAACCATCACGCCGTGTCTCCGAAAGGTTAAGCAGAAAGAATGGACTGCCACACTTTAACCGATGCGGCACTCCATCCTTCTCTTTTCGCCCCGCGGGAGACGCGGTGTGATGGGTAAAAAAAATAACTTAGAAAGTTAACAATTCCAGCGATGGAAGACATTTAGGAGCGAATTTCTCTTCATAAGAGAAAAATCATTACATTTTATTAGTAGGAATAAAATAAGAAATTTACTAAAATCCCACAATGCAAGTTCAGTTTTGAATATATTAAAAACATTTTTAATCAGTTAAAAATACATTTCTGTATGGCAACTGTAAAAAGTGGCCAAAAAATGTTGGATACAGAAGAAAAAGTTGCTGTATACTGCAGAAAAAATTGTGTATATTGAAGAAAAATAACAAAATAAACGAAGAAAATTGTACAGATTTTTACAAAAAAAAAAATCTTCACAACAGCAAGTTATAAATTGTATTTCTCGACGACTCCCGCAAAATGACACAAATGAAGCATTGCTTTAATAACACGGAAGATGCTGTAATACTACCTTCTAGAATAAAAGAATGTATAGAAGTATTCGAAGCACCCACGGATCCGCACCTGCGTTCAGGTCGGACGAAAAAGTGAAAAAAAAAAATAAAAAAGATATCTTCATGTGTAATTGATACTACCATAAAAGGACAATATATATAAATACATCGAAAAAAATATCTGAGTGAATAAAATAAGAATTATGCGAAATAATTTGCAAGTTCGCGAGATTGGAAACATAATTCATAAGAGTTGAACTTTACTATTTCACGCAAGAATATCAAGATTCCTAGCGTTATCTATGGCATCCGGGAACACCATCGACAATAGAAAATCAATATAATAAAAAGGCTAATGCCTATAATTATTCTATAATTAGAATAACATCACTTCTGGTAAAAAAAAAAAAATATATAAATGAATAGAATATTTAATTTAATAAATTTCATTCATTTATATTGTAAGATACATAAGAAAAAACAAGATTCCACAAAAAACTCAAATTGTTTTTTATAAAATTAACACCACTTTTGCACGCAAAAGATTTACGTAATTACAAAATACTTCGAAAGTGTTAATATTAAAAATGTCTCATCAATCTATTGCCTTGATTAGTGTAAAATAAAATTCATGCTAGGAGAAATACTCGTGCAAAAAATTCACAAACAAAAATGATATTATTTATTTGTAATAATTTTGTGGTATCAAAGAAAGACCCTTATTTAACATTTATTTACTGTATAAAATAAAGTTAGTCGTGATTCCACGTCGAAAGGGTATACAGAGGACCTTCGTGACTTTAAAAAATCATTCCAAAGATACCACAAAATCCTGTCAAAAATTTGTTAAGAATTGCATTCGACCTATGTAAAATATGGTGCCAGTATTATAAAATCAATGTAAAACCTAATACAGGTCACCTCCGAAACATGTCGTGGTTAATATTTTTATTTTATTAAAACGTGAAGAAAAAAATGATCACGGGTCACCGTTCTATCATACTAATTGACCTCGTTGCACACTTTCTCTTATCCTTCTTACCTCCCTCCATTTTATATTTATTTTTTATATACTGCGCAATTTTTGTCATGTCTTTTGTAATGCTGATGAAGTTCTGGCGGGAGCGAAACCGGTTGGTTGTCGAAAAGGATGTGAAATAAATGAAGTCGTGTTTAAAGCAAGCCTTTAAAACTTGATTTCCTCGAAAAACGGTATTAATCAGAGGATATTGATTAATTGAAGAAACGTTGGATGAAATTAACATGGATCAAAGTTGACAATGTTATGAAATAATATGACTAATTAATTTTCAGCCGCCCCTTATAAGGTTGTGTATTTTGGTATCATACCACAAGGCATATAGATAAAGCAGTGGGTATACTTTTAAGTATTCTATAGTCATAAGCGATTTGGTAATATACTGTGATGTTTATAATTTATTTTAAATAAATTGAAAAAAACTCTTCGTAAAAAAAAGGAGTCTCTTGAAGTGTTACCAACTTGGGGAGCAGGTGTGGCATTTTCAATATCAATTGAAACCATGTTTGTATGTCAAGTATGTGAAACTTCTATCAAAAGCCTAGAAAAAAAATACAGAATTAGTAAAATTATAAGAATTAACATTAGCGTGTAACATTAAGCTGCAAAATTAGCGTGTATGGTGAAAATCTTATGCAAATAAATGAGTTTATTAATTTAGGTAGAATGTTTACAGAGGATGGGCGAGTGGATAGGGATATTGAAAGAAAGGTTGGAGCAGGCAACAAAGTGAATGGTGCACTTAAAGTTGTCATCGCAAACAAAAGCTTATCCAAAAAAGCTAGAATGTTGAAGTTAAAACGGCAGTGCACAGTGGTGTTCTTGTACCGACCCTCATGTATGGAAGCGAAGCATGGAACCGGCAAAAGAAGGATGAAAGTAGAATAAATGGAGTAGAAATGAGATCTCTTAGACTAATGTGTGGATAATCTCTGTGTATGATAGTTTCGAATGAAATTATAAGAAGTGAATGCGGTGCGAATGCGGTGCGTGTTATGAACAAAATAATGAAAGGATCATTAAGATGGTTTGGACACATAGAAAGAAAGAATGGTAAAAAAAGTATATGTTAACGATGTAAATGGAACTCGAAATAAAGGAAGACCGAGGAAAATGTGGCACGATCAAATAAATCAAATATTGAATGTCGGCCATGGCCAAAACATGGCTGCCTTTCAGTAATTGATTAATTTGGTCATGCGATCTTGGCCTTCCTCGATTTCTTTTTCCATTCACACAACTTGTAAATATCTTTTTAAACATTCTTCCCTCATCCATTCGTTCCATATGTCCAAACCATCTTAGCGAACCCTTTCTAAATTTTATTTATCACGCATTCATCCGCCTTACATTTCTTTCTTACTTCATTGTTAGATATTCTATCATACATTGCTTTTCCACACATTCTTCTACGTGACCTCATTTCTAGGGCATTTATCCTTCTTCTGCAGACTCCAAGTTTCACTTCCATAGATAAGGGTCGGCACTTGGCGGTCATCTTCTTCTTCTTCTTTTTTTTTCTTGTATACAACAGGTTACTTGAACCCAATTACAGTATACACATTATTCACATGACATGTGATAGGTAGCCAATCTATCGCCATTTTATTATCACGTGAATTATACACCAGACCAAAGACAGTGTGACAATTACACTGCTATCGCCGGGAATCGAACCCGGGACCTTCGGTATGGAAGTCAGAGCTCTTACCATCATTTACATTTAACAATAATAAAATAAAATAAACAAACCTTTTTTTCTTATCGTTTACGTATAACTCTTCCATAGGTCTGTAGCAATTTTCTCTAGGTCCATGGTACATCCCAGCACGGAGCAGATGCATGAAGTCGATATCTGGCTTCCTAAATAGAAATCAATGCATTAGTTAATGCTCAGATACATCACAATTCAGTAGAACCTCGATTATCCGGATTTTAGATTATCCGGATTGGTCAAAATAAACAAAAAACAGTTAAATACGTGTTGGAATGTGTTTCATGTATTTGTTCCAACAATAAGGTCCCAACATGTAAAATATTGGTCGGTAGTCGTTGGAATTCATATGGAACCAACGGATGATAGAAGAATGTTTAAAATGATGTATACAAGCAATATGCGTGTAAAAAGAAGCCGTGGAAGAACAAGGAAAGCATGGCATGACCAAATTATAGCATGAAGCTAGAGAGGTACGCCAAGAAAGAGCAGTATGGTGTCCAAGACAATCTAATATTTGTATCGTATTGAAACTTAAAACGCGATTATCAGCGTGTTCAAAAACTGCTGCAGCTGCGGCTCAAAAAGTTATCGACCGATACGGCTGCAATTTTGGGAGTTTTTGTTTATAACATTATCGGGTGGACTAACCAAAAGTTTCAAATATATCTCGTTAGTAAATTATTTATTTGGGGTGGGAGTTGTCGAAAAAATTTACAAAAATTAGAATTTTTTTTTATTATACACTTTTTTAATCATTTTAAAGGTTTGTCCTTCCGCTGCACATGTCTGTAATCGATAAATAAATAAATATATTATTTTATGTATGGAACCGAAGCATGGAACTGGCAAAAGAAGGATGAATGTAGAATAAATGCAGTAGAAATGAGATCTCTTAGACGAATGCGTGGATACTCTGTGTATGATAGTGCCGAATGAAAATATAAGAAGTGAATGCGGTGCGAATGATGGTGCTATGAACAAAATAATGAAAGGATCATTAAGATAGTTTGGACATATGGAAAGAATTGATGAAGAAAGAATGTTAAAAAAAGTATATGTTAACGATGTAAATGGAATCAGAAATAGAGGAAGACCGAGGAAAATGTGGCACGATCAAATAAATCAAATATTGAATGTCGGCCATGTGGGGAGTCAGAGAAATCGATGCGTGTGCATGACACGATGTACGAATGTTGAGGAAGCGAAAGAAATATGTCAGGAAAGAAAAGTGTGGCAGTCCTTTCTTTCTGCCTACCCCTGCGGGAGACAGCGTGATGGTTAGTTAGTTAGTTATATTTTTTCAGATTAATAGAAAATGCAGTACAACTGCAACAATTTTTGATGTCACGCAAAAGACGTCTGAAGAAATACCCTACAACCCCGCCATTTTGTTTTGTAAAAAAATTAAAAAAATGTTTTCCTGTACTTCAGAGTTGTAATAAAATAATTTCAAAATTTCAAAACGATATGTTTAATTTATTACCATAAAAAATAAAAATAAAAGACTGATTTTGGGGCGTCTGAAGGGTTTGCTCCCCCTAAAGAAGCAAGAGAAGTATTCCTGGAAAGAACAGTGTATCGATGCATTCTTACTGCCTACCCCCTTGAGGTAACAATGTGATTGTTAATAAGTTAATTGATTAATTATTAAATATGGAATTTTTCACCGTTGTTCAAGATACAATAAATATCCTAATGTCAACTGATCAGGAAATATTAAAAACAAACGAATTGGGTTTTTATGCACTGTGCCAAGTGTCAGCAAAATTTCCAAATGTGTTGCAGATTTCTTGTTAAAAATAATATTAATTGATCATACATAAACAAAATATAACCACAATTTTTAATGATTTCTTTAAAATATTGATTTAGATAAAGGCAACAATAATAAAGATGAAGGCAACAATAATAAAGATAAAGGCAACAATAATAAAGATAAAGGCAACAATAATAAAGATAAAGGCAACAATCTATATATATAAAACAAAGTCAAAAATCATGTTAGTTACACCATTTATAACTCGAGAACGGCTGGATCAATTTTGAAGATCTTATATTTGCTGGATTTGTCTCCGTTCCGGATAACAGAATAATTATTAAAACATTTGAAAAAATCACTTAAATGATTTAAAATTAATTATATTTGTCGTACGTTTGACTAAATTTGACTTAATAAACGACGTATAAAATCAAAATGGCGTGTATTTTAGTTTCGGTATCGCCCGTAGGTGGTGTATTGTTGATGCCAGATGTCAATACTCAATGTGAAAGATTTGAGTTGAGGTTATTTTTTAATCGTCGCCGGGATTTTTGGTTTTCTTTATTAATTTTAGATTAACAATGCCCAAAGTTATAAAAATCAGTATAAGAGAGACTATTCTAAAAGTTAAACCCCTTTTGTGAAGGAGAGCAGAGAATATTTGCGCCATTAATACCATTCGAAAAAGATGACAGATGAGTGTTCCGTAGAGATTAAATAACCGATTTATGATTAGTGAATAATAATAAAAATACGTATTGTATATTTTGTATTGATTTTATAGGTGTATCTGTGTACATTCGGTCCAGAGAATTGTTACCATAGGAAATTCAGCCGCGAGTACTTAATAAACGAAATATTTGGCTAGATGAAGACGAGGAATTTCTTTTTTCAATTGATAGGGACACTGAATCATCAAACTCTTCAGATGATGAATATGATGATGCTAATGATGAAAACGGAGTTCATTGATGGATCACACTTATTCAAAATTATGTTGTCTGCTATTTAATTGTTTTAACGTGTTTTGATGAATGTCGGAAAGTCAAAGGTGTTAGTTTTTGAAAGGGAAGAGCAAATGACAGTTTGTAATATAAGTGTAAATGAAGAGAACTTGGAACAGGTGAGGGAATTTGTGTATTTAGGTAGCATGTTCACAGCGGATGGCCGAACGGACAGTGATGTTGAAAAAAGGGTTGGTGCGGTAACAAAGTTAATGGAGCTTTAAAAGTAGTTATTGGAAACAAGAATTTATCAATGAAAGCGAAAATGGCCGTTCACAATGGAGTTCTGGTCCCAACTCCTATGTATGGAAGCGAAGCATGGAACTGACAGAACAAAGATGAGAGCAGAATAAATGCGGTAGAGATGAGGTCCCTAAGACGTATGTGTGGTAGAACGATGTATGACAGAATCTCAAATGCTGATATTAGGAAGGAATGTAGAGCGAAAGAAGGTATTATGAACAAAATTATGAATGGTTCGTTGCGTTGGTTCGGACATATGGAGCGCATGGGTGAAGAAAGAATGGTTAAAAAAGTATACGTTAACGATGTAAATGGACTAAGGAGTCGAGGTAGACCGAGAAAAACATGGCATGTCCAAATTAATCAAATATTAAAGGTTGGTCATGTCAGAAGCCGGAAGAATCGACGTGCGTGTATGACTCGATGTATGAATGTGGAGGAAGCTAGAGAGTAATAATTCAAACAGTAATTAGAAGGAACAATCATACATAATATAGAGTCAAAAACGATGAATCCTAATATATTAAAGACGATAAACATTATAAGGAAGCAGATTACATTAGTAAGAAAGGGACAAAAATGGAAGGTAGTATTAATATTAATAAGCTGGAATTTGGTTATTTATAACATTCAATTCACGTGCCTTTGCTTTAAAAATTTCAAAATTTTCTAATTTATCAAATTAGCAAAAAAAAAGTGTTTTTGGAATTGAAATGATGGTCAAAATTCACACAATGATTCTGTTTTTGTATTAAATGTTGTGTTCATATAACCTCTTCAAAATGATCGACCCGTCTTTCCAATATACACGGCATCACAATCCTCACAATTAATCTGGTAGATTCCACTTTGGTTGAATATATTGTCGCGAAAAAATAAAAAACACAATTGTGATACATAAAACAAAGTTTTTAATTAACAATTTATAATTCATTTTAAGTATTAATGCAGGCTTCCACGTGAATTATATTCCATTGTAATTAATATTTTTAATTTTGACATTTGCACATTTCATGAACTTAATTCATTTTAAGTATTAATTGTAATTCAATAAAAAGGTGAATTAAATTTAGCTAATAAGTTAACACAACATTTATTGATTCTGAGGCGGTACGAAGTTCGTCGGGTCAGCTAGTAATAAAGATAAAGGCAACAATAAAATATTGATTTAGATAAAGGCAACAACAAGATTAAATTAGGGAAAGAAAACCAGACAGCAGAAATATCGAGGCGAATAGGGTTGAGCTGGGCAGCTTTCGGCAAACTAAAACACCTCTTTGAAAACAAAGAAACTCCAATATTAGACATATTGGAGTCAAGAGAAAAGTCTATGATTCATGCATACTGCCGGTGATGAATGGGATGGAGACTATGACACTCACCGAGAGAAATGTAGAGAGATTAAGAGTCACGCAGCGTTCCATGGAAAGACATATGCTCGGCGTCAGTCTCCGAGATAGAATCAGAAATGAGGAGATTAGACGCCGAACAAAAATAATGGACATCATGGAACGACTAGCGAGACTGAAGTGGCAATGGGCGGGTCATGTGACGAGACAAAGTGAGGATAGATGGACCCAAAAAAAAATCATCAGGTAGAGACCATGGGAAAATAGGAGAAGCGTCGGCAGGCCGCAAAAAAGGTGGGCCGATGACATCGCTGCTGTGTGGAGGAAAATGTGGCTGCAGCTGGCAGAAAATAGAGACGAGTGGAAAGGAAGGGAAGAGGCCTATGTCCAGCAGTGGACCGATGAAGGCTGACGAAGAAGAAGAAGAAGAACAATAATAAAAATGAAAATTTAGAAAAAACAAAAGCACTTAATAATGTGACATTCATTTAACAATTTCTTGTTGTTGCTAATGTCCCAGTGAATGTAAATAACTTCCATATTTAAACGAAGCTGTAAGTTTATTCATTGAAGATTTTTTTTAACTACTGCAAATAGAAACCAATTGGAAATATACCGGCTAAATGCAACAATTTTAACAATTCACATAGAAATATTGTTAACATGTTTAGAGAAGGAAAGAAGGATTGATTCTTACAAGTGTAGAAACAAATAGTCTACCTACAGACAAATCTAACCATGCAAATAATTTGTACAAAATTATCATAATTAAAACATTTACTAAAATGATAAAAATTATAATAAAAAAGAAACCAAATTTAGGAGAGCTGAATTTAAGAGAATGAATAACTCATAAAATACATGTAACAATACTGAAAAAAAAACATTTGTTGTAATGGACAGAAAAACAGCATAAACCTCACAAATATATTTAAAAATCGGTATTCAAAATCAAAATTTGGTGACGTTTAAGAATACTATATAAAATTTCAAAATCACAATACGAATGTTAGAGTTTGGTTAAATAAGAACATGTTCAATTTAAAGCATCTTATTATAGAATGCATTGAATGTTTAATACTTACCATTTAAATTCTGCAACTCTCAGCGAACTGGGATCCAACCGCTCCAAATGAAGGTTTGAATTAAATTGAGAATGAGCGGCCTGCCGCCGTTTACTTATAGACCTCAGATAAGGTATATTTTTGGTATGTAATAAATTTACTTCCGTCTCTATGGATACCATAAAGAATAGTACGTCATTTTCGAGACGGCAGATATATTCGAATGATAATATTATATTCCACATCTATATTGATCGTAATTGATGAGTCGATGGATTTTTTTAAACGAAATATTACAGATAATTGGAAAGTTCACATTAGTAGAGAACCAGCCGGCAATTAGGTCTTATTGTCGGAAGAGAGAAACGGACGAACTAAAGAGAACGAAGGAACGAGTGGGGGTGGGCTGAAAAGTTGTTCACCGCCATAACATATTAGAACCGAAGAAGCAGGCCCTCGATTCAACTGCATTTTTGAATTTCTTCTTTGTAAGGCAATACACTTATAAAGGGTGTCCGGTGGCAGAATTAGTAAATAAGCGGAATTGCCGTTATTGGTCACCTTAAGTACAAAACCCACGCTTAAAACATCAACAGCCACTTCACAGTCCCAAAGTGACAGTTTGGTGTGCATTGTCAAGCAGTAGAATAATCGGACCCAATTTTTTTGGAAATTCGTCGAGGGCAAGCCATTACTGTGAACGTTTTTTTTTATCGGCGCATACTTAGCGATTATTTTTTTCCAAAAATGATAGAACATCCTGCCTCCCCTTCACACACATGGTTCCGGCAAGATGGCGCCACTCCTCACATTGCTAGAGAGACGATGGTGTTTCTTAGTGATTTGTTCCCTAACAAATTGATTAGCCGTTTCGGTGACATCCCCTGGCCACCCAGGTTGCCAGATCTCACTCCTATGTACTTTTTTCTGTGAGGGTACCTCCAAAGTAAAGTGTTTGAAACCGTCCCCATTCTCCAGCGAGTGGCAAGGAATACTGAGGCCAGATTCCAAGAGTGTTTCCGACGTGACGGTCTACATTTAGACGAAATTTTTTTTAAGTAATAAAATCCGCACTTCTCTTCTTAGTAATAGTTATTGAAATAAATGTATATCCTTTGCAGTTTATTTTTTATTTAAATTTTAAATCCTATATTTGCCACCGGACGCCCTTTATGTTTTGCCGCCACGATGATCAGTCGATGAATACTAATTAAAAATCACACCATCTCCCTGGGGGCAGAATGAATAGACCGCCACATCGTTCTGTTCTTACATACTTCCATCGATTTCCTCTACATTCATTTATCGTTTTGCGCACGCACGTCGATTTCTCTGACTCCTTACGTGGCCGACATTTAATATTTGATTGATATAATCTGCCACGTTTACCTCGGTCTTGCTCTGTTTCTAATTCCTTTTACGCCATTTACATATACTTTCTTCACCATTCTGTCTTCATTTTTATTTCCATTAATTTTTTACATACATCCTCTGCCATTCAAAAATTTAATTAAAAAAAAGCGTCTTCTTTGAATTCTTTATAATTACTCTTATTATGTCGCATGGGGTTAATGTGGGTAATTCGTTAATTAATAATTATATTCATTATTTTTCTTTGGTGAAATAAGCAAGTACTTAAAATTTTAATAAACTGTTTTTTAAAGTCGGGAAACATTTTCATATTGTGAAAATGACAATCGGTTGAAAATCATCTGTTAAGTGTCATTCGTGAGTTTATTGAGCACCCTATTTGTTATTGTAGTCGTTTTAAAAGTCAATTTGCAAACGGCCATAATTATGGAGTTTGCCGAATTAATTCGCATCCCGAAACTGGATGGCGTCATCCTCAAGAGCCCCCACCACGACGATGTAAACGGAACCCTCTGCATCACGGGGCATCATCTCATCCTTAGCTCCAGACAGGAAGGCGCGCAAGAACTAATGGTAACTTATGAATGATATCAGGCATTGAAACAAAAGCGGTTTTTACGCGTTTGTTCTGCGTTTAAAAATGACAGAAACAGACCAGTTTCTGTCTTACAATAGGAAGTTAAATTTCTTGTTTATTTATTTTGTTTTACCCCATATAACAATTGAACGATGTTAATTTTTTACGCATTTATAGTAAATTACTATCAAATTATTGAATTAAGGTATATTGTATACATTTATTTACATTGTAATAAAATATTTTTATCAGAATCGAGATTTGTTTATATATTTTTTGTACAATTCGATTATTTTTGTATTAATTAATAGTTCGTACTATATTATGTACGTTGTGTGCCTTTGAGACATTTTAATATTGGATTTCTTTCAGATCTTGATTGACAAACTAAACAATGTTATGCTAACATATGTTTTGTTTATATTGATATTTTGTTTGATTTATGATGTATATTTGATTATATTATATTTGGTACGCAATTAGTTGAATAAATATACGGTTTTCAACAATAGAATATTTATAAATGTTTCAAATTAATTTGATATTTTGGACAAATGATGGAATTGAATATATAGATACAGACTAATGAGACAACAACAAACCATCACGCTGTTTTCCCGAAAGGGTAGACAGAGAGAATGGACCGCCACACTACTCTATCCTGACATATCTCTCTTGCTTCCTCCACATGCATACAGTGAGTCATACACGCACGTCGATTCCTCCGGCTTCTGGCATGACCAACATTCAAAATTTTATTAATTTGGTCATGCCATGTTTTCCTCGGTCTACCTCGACTCCGTACTCCATTTACATCGTTAACGTATACCTTTTTAACCATTCCTTCTTCACCCATGCGGTCCATATGTCCGAACCAATGCAGCGATCCTTTCATAATTTTGTTCATAATACCTTCTTTCGCTCTACATTCCTTCCTAATATCAGCATTTGAAACTCTGTCGTACATCGTTCTATCACACATACGTCTTAGGGACCTCATCTCTACCGCATTTATTCCGCTCTCATCTTTCTTCTGCCAGTTCCATGCTTTGCTTCCATACATAAGGGTTGGGACCAGAACTCCATTGTGAACGGCCATTTTCACTTTCATTGATAAATTCTCGTTTCCAATAACTATTTTTAAAGCTCCATTCACTTCGTTACCCGCACCAACCCTTCTTTCAACATCACTGTCTGTTCGGCCATCTGCTGTGAACATGCTACCTAAATACACAAATTCCCCCACCTGTTCCTAGTTCTCTTCATTCACACTTTAAAATAATAACATAAACCTTTGACTTTCCGACATTCATCATTAAATCGTTCGACTTGCATACCTCATACATTCTCGAAACCAAGACTTTTAATGCGTCCGCACTATCTGCAACGAAAATAATTATAATATTAGGTTCTAACTATGAAATTGGCGTTTTGCCGTACTGGCAACTTTGATCTCAAATATCTTCTATTTGGTTAGGAATTCCGAATTCAAATTTATACAGCTATTTACTCAAGTATTTGTGTTTTGAAAATTATAATTAATTTGTTTTTTCCTCAATTGTTATTTTACTTTGCGTCACTCAGTTTACAAAATGGAAAACTTGAAATATCGCGTTATTTACGAGTACGAGTTCCACCGTGGCACCAGTGCTGCAGAAACGGCTCGAAGTATTAATGATGTGTATTGCGACGGTGCCGCAAAAGAAAACACAGTGCGTTTTTGGTTCCAACGTTTTCGTTCTGGAAATTTCGACCTGCAGAACAAGCCCCGTGGACGGCCGGAGACCAAAGTTGATAATGAAGAATTGAAGGCTATTGTGGAAGCGGATCCATCGCAAACCACATCCGAGTGAGCTGCAGGCTGCGGTGTTAGTGATAAAACTGTTTTAATCCACTTGAAGCAAATCGGGAAGGTGAAAAAGCTTGAAAGGTGGGTACCTCACGAATTGAGTGAAGCAAATCAACAAACGCGCGTTGACTGCTGCGTTGCATTACTCAACCGGCACAATAATGAAGGGATTTTGAATCGAATCATTACCTGTGATGAAAAGTGGATCCTGTATGTTAATCGGAAGCGCTCATTGCAATGGCTGAACCCTGCCGAACCAGCCAAACCATGCCCTAAGCGAAAATTGACTCCAAAAAAGTTACTTGTGAGCGTTTGGTGGACTAGTGCTGGTGTTGTTCACTACAGCTTTAAATTAAATTAACTCTTAAATCTGGCCAGACGATTACGGCAGATGTCTATTGTCAGCAACTGCAAACCATGATGGAAAAGCTAGCTGCTAAACAACCGAGGCTGGTTAATCGCTCTAGGCCACTGCTGCTTCATGATAACGCTAGACCACACACTGCACAACACACGGCTACCAAATTAGAAGAGCTTCAATTGGAATGTCTAAGACATCCACCGTACTCTCCGGACCTTGCCCCAACAGATTACTATTTTTTTCGAAATTTGGATAACTTCTTGCAAGGGAAATATTCAACTCCGATGGGGCAGTCCGAACCGACTTCAAAGATTTTATTGATTCCCGTCCGAATGTTTTTTTTTAGTAAAGGGATCGATGAACTACCTATGAGATGGCAAAAGTGCATAGATAGCAATGGTACATACATTGATCAAATAAATATATTATATTAAAAAAAAATCAACTTTATGTTCTTCCCGTACAAAACGCCAATTTCATATGTAAGGACCTAATATATAATTATAATTGTTTGTAATATCTTTTGAGAAAATAAACTGATTTGATTGATCAAAACTGAGATGTGGCGGCCAGAGACATAACAGGATGGAGACGTTTCTTGGAGGAAGCTAAGACCCACCAAGGATTGTAACACTGGAGATGAAGATGTTTGGAATGTTAATTAATTTGTCTTGATCGGTTTCAGATACTCCACCAGAACATAGACCTCGTGGAGCGGAGGGACAATAAGCCGGGCCCTTCGGGAACGGCGCAGGGCGGGTCGCTGGTCCTCAAGTGCAAGGATCTCCGCATCCTCCAGCTGGACATCGCTACCACCGCGGATCTGGCCAAGGTGGCCCAGTCCCTCGCCAGCCTCTGCAGCCTCGAGGACCCCAGACTCTTCTATCCCTTCTTCTACAAACCAATGTTCACCATTTTAGAGGATGGATACAAGATATTTAGGTTAGCCTATAAATATTCTTTACGGATAGCCTATGAATATGCTGTATGGATGCGAGACTTTGAAATCTACCGCGGACGTTATTGGAAACCTCCAGGTGTTTATAAATAGGTGCCTACGCTCAATATTAAAGATCTATTGGCCTCAAACAGTCGTCACCTGAGAGTAAGAAGGTTCCAACTGACAAAAGTAAAAAGCTGAGAAAAATGAAGTCAAAGTTTTGTTGGTTTCGGGTGTGTATCTTGGAATAAAAGGGTTTTATTCCAATTTCCAGAGATTCTTTTACCAAGTAGCGTGTAAATTGTATCTGGCGACAGTTGGAATAATAAAGTTCTATGTTTAAATGAATCCTTCTTCAGTGAATCGTGTGTTTTGAATGATCAAATGGAACTTGATTCTTTTCGTAACATCAAAATGACGATACTATTACATGTTTTTTTTAATTGTACGTATAGATAAGGTTAGTAAGAACCCTTTTCACGAAAAAAAGCCAAATGTGAAATTTTGTTAGTTGGAACCCTCTTACTCTCAGGTGACGCAGTGTCAAATGCTGTTCTCTGGACCATGGCAGGCGAAAAGCCAATTAGAGAACAAGTCGCTAGACGCAAATGGCAGTGGATTGGTCACACTCTGAGATGGAATCCAGCCTGTATCGCTCAGGGCGCACTAGATTGGTCCCCTATGAACAAAAAATACATCAGAAAGACTTAGTTTTCTATACATTGTTCATTTACTCAATTATGTATACTTTTGTATATAAACTAAGTTTATGTAAGTGTTTTTTTATTTATTTAAACAATTAATAATGTTGAAATATCAAAGTGTTTCCGCCAAAACAATGGATTATCTAGAATAATTGTAGTAGAAATGAGATCTCTTAGACGAATGTGCAATGCAACGAATGTGAATGTGCATTTGTAGACAAATGATAGAGTGTCAAATGCAAATATATGGAAGTGAAAGCAGTGCGAATGAAACTATTATGACTAAATTATGGAGGAATCATTAAGATGATTTGGACACATGGAAGAATGAATGAAGAAAGAATGGTTAGGAAAGTATATGTAACTAACTAACTAACTAACCATCACGCCGTCTCCCTAAAGGGGTAGGCAGAAAGTAAGGACTGCCACACTTTTCTTTCCTGACATACTTCTCTGACTCACGTGGTCACATTCAATATTTTATTTATTTGATTGTGCCACGTTTTCCTCTGTATATGTTAACGATGTAAATGTGTAAATCAAATCGAGTTGGAGAAATCAATGTGTGTGCATGAGATAATGGAGATCGAAGATCAACGTATTTCATGTTAGTGAAAGGACGTTCAGGGGGCAAATACTATTGACTTTAGAAAATATCTTGTCTTCCTAATGTCGAACCATCTCTAATGCGTTCCTGATACTTTGTTGTATTTTTATGATATTTTACCTGTACTTAATAGATGCCTTAAACATTTTCCTGTTTGTAATGTTAATTGAGTTAATAAACTGATTTGATTTGATTTGATAATGAGTTGAGGAACGAGAGAAGTATGTTAAGAATGAACAGTGTGGCGGTCCATTCTTTCCGCTTACCCCTTCAGGATACAGTGTGATGGTAGTTTGTTAGTTTTGTTTTTCGTTAGTGTATTTGGAATGACGCGAATGAGACAGAAAAATGCTATGTTTACAGCTCTGTTCACACCAATAAATAATAATAATATTGCTGGTATTATAATACCCAAAGAGCTTATCAGCAATATGAGTATGGTACAAGTCTCATAATCTTTTGAATTTCCGATTACAGTATTCGGATTCGTTACATTAAATTATTCAACAATCGTAAAAGTAAACATCTACTGTGAAAATATACGTTTAATTTCAACAACAACAAACCATCACGCCGTTTCCCCGCAGGGGTAGGCAGAGAGAATGGACTGCCACACTACTCTATCCTGGCAAACCTCTCTAGCTTCCTCCACATTCATACAACGAGTCATACACGCACGTCGATTCCTCCGACTTCTAACATGACCAACCTTTAAAATTTGATTAATTTGGTCATGCCATGTTTTCCTCGGTCTGCCTTGACTTCGTACCCCATTTACATCATTAACGTATACTTTCTTAACCATTCTTTCTCCATCCATGCGTTCCATATGTCCGAACCAACGCAGCGATCCTTTCATAATTTTGTTCATAATACCTTCTTCCGCTCTACATTCCTTTCTTATATCAGCATTTGAGATTCTGTCGTATATCGTTCTACCACACATACGTCTTAGGGACCTCATCTCTACCGCATTTATTCTACTCTCATCCTTCTTCTGCCAGTTCCATGCTTCGCTTCCATACATTAGGGTTGGGACCAGAACTCCATTGTGAACGGCCGTTTTCGCTTTCATTGATAAATTCTAGTTTCACCAACCCTTCTTTCGACGTCACTATCCGTTCGGGCATCACATTTAATTTCTATTGTGAAAATATAGGTCCATTTAATATCTACTGTGAAAATATAGATCAGTTTAATATTTACTGTGAAAATATACGTCCGTTTAATATCTGAATAAATGTAATTATACAGCGTGTTTTTTTTAGAGGCATACAATACATATTCAAAATAAATAAAAAACACATTAAAATAATGTTAATGTCTATGATATTGGCTTTATTCAATAGATAATTTTATGATCAAATAAATCAAATATTGAATGTCGGCCATGTGAGGAGTCAGAGAAATCGACGCTTGTGCATGACACGATGTATGAATGTTGAGGAAGTGAGAGAAATATGTCAGGAAAGAAAAGTGTGGCAGTCCATTCTTTCTATCTACCCCTTCGGGGAGACGGCGTGATGGTTAGTTAGTTAGTTTAATTTTATGTCATTATTGTTTAAATATGATTTCGGGCATATGAGCGCCACGGCTAGCTCGAATGAAGCGCAATCGTGATGTCCAATTTTCGACAATTGTCGTCTTTGTGGATGTGTATTATCCACTAGAGTGTACGTGGTGCGAAAACGATCCATGGTCTTCCAAATAACTTGCCCGGATGGACGATTATGTTGACCTTAAAATGGACGTAGTGCACGATAAGTTTGGCGAACCAAATCATTATTTTCAGAATAAATTTGCACAATTTGTAAGCGCTGTACTGACGTCAGTCTATTCATGGTGAAATGGCACAACTTACTGATTACAAATCAACTGTCAACTGTCAAATTAACAGTCTGTAGAAACAATGTTGCCGGTTTAAAAACCAAACCTCTAAAAAAAAAAACCTATACTTTGTATTACAAGACTTTTTATTTTCGCGTTGTTTTTCCTCAAAGGATAGGAAAAACAACACTTAATTTTAACATAAGAATTAAATAAAATCTTAGATGCCTTTCTAATAATAATTTTTTGGAGTTCGCTAACCATTTGATTGAAAATATTCATACATTTAATAAAGAAAACAGTGTTGAAGTTTTGCATATTAATAATAAAAACCTAACTTTAAACAATTTAGAAATTTTAGAAATTAAAAAAGCCATAAAAAATAATGTAAATATAATAAATAACCAATTAAATTTAAATTCAATTCCCATGCTCTATATGTTCCCGTTACATCTCCCCTCTCCTCAATCCTAATTATACCCCTTACGCTCAATATGTTCCCGTTACATTTCCCCTCTCCTTATTCCTAATTATACCCCTTCCACTTTTATACATAACTCGATCTCCATTTAGTATATAAGTGACCGCTCTATTTGATTGTTAAAATTGTAAACATTGATAAAGGTTACTTGTAACCGAAACATGTCTGAGTTCAGTGAAAATAGAAGTGTTGTAATACAAAGTATAATTATATTTATGCAAATATGAATCCACAAAACAAAGTGAAGGCGAATATAGTAGAAAAACCATTTAATATCTACCTCTATTTATCTTAAAACCTTTATTTTCTACCAGTTTTATTATAATTTATAAGAGCGACATATTTCACCTTGCTTAGGCATTATCAACAGCACCAACAAACCATCATCCCATTTGAAACAATTGTTTTTCGACTGCAAATGTAGATAATCACACAAAAGAGGTTAGGTTAGGTTAGGTTACAATGGCAAATTGATGAATTATAATAATGAATGATTGGATATCTATTCCAGGCCCGAGCTTGAGTATGCCAAGTTGCTGAGCAGCGAGGAGTGGCGTTTATCGTGGGTGAATCGAGATTATTCCGTCTGCCCCACCTACCCCGCGGCGCTCGTGGTGCCCAAGTCCGCCGATGACGAGAGCATCGTTGCCAGCGCCGCCTTCAGGAAGGGAGGACGCTTCCCCGTGCTGTCTTTTAAACACGATAATGGGGTAAGGTTTATTTATTTTTAAATGAAAAATAAAACCTTCGTGGCAGAGTGGTAAGAGCTCTGACTGCCATACCGAATGTCCTGGTTTCGATTCTGTGCGATGGCAGTGTAATTGTCACACTGTCTTTGGTCTGATGTAGAATTCACGTGATAATAAAATGGCGATAGATTTGCTACCTATCACATGTCATGAGAATCAATATAATAGCTTAAAACAAATTGTATACAGTAATTGGGTTCAAACTACCTGTTGTATACAAAAATATAAATTTTTAAATTTTGGAAGCATATTGACATCTTGTTACTAACTAACCATCACGCCATTTCCCCGAAGGGAGGATGGATTGCCATAGTGCTCTGTCCTGGCATACCTCTCGGCCTTCCTCTACATTCATACATCGTACCATATATTCCACGTAACAACCGTCTTTAAAATTAACTCTAATTAGCACTTAAAACAATCCAATTCCAGCAAGGTTTTTATTAAAGAAATTATTCAAATTTTCATTGAATGAAAATTTTATTTTTACACCTGTCAAAATTAGTTTATTAACGAAAAAACTTATATAATTTTAGCATCAAAACAATAACAACTAACTATTATAAAGTGCGGCAACAATCAAATTGACCAAAACAATTCATTTATACACGAAATATCTCCAAATTTACGGGAGCACCACATGAACCAAACCAAATTTTCAAAATTGTTTTTAAATTAATTTTTATGTTTAATTTTAGGCTGTCCTCTTAAGGAGTTCCCAGCCACTAGTCACCCCACAGAACAAGAGGTGCAAACCTGACGAGAAGTTGCTGAACACATTCGTGGGGCAAAACAAGAAAGGCTTCATCTTCGACCTGAGGTCTCCAACTCTCATTGCTCAGCAGAAGGGAAAGGGTAACACAATTCATTAAAAAATATCATTTATTTATAATTCGACCATTAACTTTGACAGCTAACTCATAGATGGCGTTAATTAGACATGTTTACTTTTTGGTTTGAGTCCTAGAAAATTGTTTGAAGGCATATTCATAGATGGCGTTTATTTTCATGATTATTTATCTTTGTAGGACATAGTGGTTGTTTTAAACACAAAAGTTATATTTTTAATCTATAATAACTTGTTTTTCTTCAGTTTTTGATAATGATTAATTTAAAAGAATTAAAATAATTTGGTGTCAAATGCCCAAACAGTGTCAAATGCCGTTCTCTGGACCATGGCAGGCGAAAAGCCAATTAGAGAACAAGTCGATAGACGCAAATGGCAGTGGATCGGTCACACTCTGAGACGGAACTCAGCCTGCATCGCTCAGGGCGCACTAGACTGGTCCCCTATAGGGGGAAAGAGAAAGCGGGGCAGACCTAGAGCTACCTGGAGAAGAACCCTGCAGGACGAGGTTAAGGCAGCAGATCTCACTTGGGACGATGTTAAGCATCAGGCATGCGATAGAGTCGGGTGGAGAAGATTCCTTGAGGCCCTATGCACCACGGAGGTGTGACAGGACAAAAAGAAGAAGAAGAAGAAAACAATTTCGAAGTTATTATATCATACCTATGTACATCATTAGGAAAATGATACAATCTGATGATTTAATAAATTGGAAATAGCATAGCTTGGTATATAAATAGGTGATTGTGGTTTATTTTTTAGGCGGAGGAACAGAATCCGATTCCAACTATCCTCAGTGGAGGAAGGTGAACCGTCCCATGGACAAAGTCTCCAATCTGCAACTGCTGGAATCTTTCACCAAGTTGATGGACGGTAAATAATTTTAATTCTATTTTTAAAATAACTCTCTTCTAGATTATTGTTTGCTCTTTTCATTTTTCATTATTTTTTAAATTTAATATTAACATACAACCACTCTGTCTCTCCGGAGGGGTAGACAGAATGAATGGATATGATTTCCTGACATGCTTCTCTCGCTTCACAAAATTAGCAATCGGTTGATCTGTTTCAATGATTTAAAAGGCAAGAATAAAAAAACAACTTTTATTTTTGATTCTATTGAAAAACTCACTACAGTCGAACCTGGTTAATTGGCAGAAAAGTTCCAGTCCCCACCCCCTTGGAGCACTAAAACCTCTTTAATTGGAAAAAAGAAACCTGTTTAATTGAACTCGACATTCTGGCCCTAAACCTCTGTAATTGGATAGCACTTCCTTCTTGATCTCTGTAAACTGACACCTCCTCAGTATTTGTTCTGTACTCATCGAAGGTGGTACATTTTAGATCGCAATGTTTCACAAACGTAAATATAACGGCCTTGATTTGAGCTCGAAACTAAAACTAATCCAAGAATTTGACACCGGTATATCTCGCAAAGAGTTGTGCAACATTTTTAGCGTGTGAAAGAGGCCCATATAACTGATTTTTTTCAAGCCACAATAATTAAATTTATTGTTTGTACAATTACAATTTACTTATTAAACTTTTATTACATTTTTATAGATTGTTTTATGCGTCAATCCATGAATTGATTTTATTGCTTTTTTGTTTACGTGGTTACAAAACCTGGTTAAAAAACCAAAGCACAATCTGGACCTGGATACATGAAAAACTGGATAATTGACCATCGTAGGCCTGGTGTCTTGGAATGCCAATTATCCAGGTTCTACTGTATTTGGATTTGCATCTGTCTAACTCTGAGATACAGATATTGGAGTTTTTAAATATTCAAAATGAAATGGAATTTTTTTAAATATTTAAAATGTTTCAGTGTGCAACGACAAGGATGTATCCTGTGACAAGTGGCTCTCCAAGCTGGATGCCTGCGGGTGGATGAATCACGTTCTCAACGCCCTCAACACGGCCTGCACCGTGGCGCAATGCTTAGAACATGTAACTACACTTCACAATTTACTCAACATCTCTTTACTGTATTTATTGTTTCTTCAACTCCGTATTAAATAATAAATACTATTGAAAACATCTGTTTTAAACAAGTTTCATTATATTTTATGTGAATGACATGTTTCGCCTGTCTAAGGCATTATCAAATACAGTGAAACCACTATTTTACGTTTTTTAGCCCTTACCACTCCTTTGTCGAATGCCAGCCGACATGGCTATATGTACGCTACAACTCAGTTGTCGGCTGGCGGCCGACAAGATAAGACTTGCGCACGTGGTGTATTTTCGCGTGCAAAACTTGACACGTGTCGTTGTTTCTTGTGATTGTTTTTATTTTACTATAAAATAATCTTTGCAAATTCACATAACCTAAAATGGCGGGAACTTCGCGTGATACGTCATGCAGAGGAGCAATTAGAGTACAAGCCCCACTTCATTACGAAACTGGACAAAGGTTCTAAAGACTGTACTGTGTGCAGTAACAGAAATATTCCAGGGGGAAGACGGGAAGGTGTGGTTTTGTGAGACCTGTTCCAAAAAACTTGGTCTCCATCCTGGAGATTGTTTTTAAAAAGTACCATACTATGCAAAACTATAAGTAGTCCATAAAGTTTTTTGTAAATTGTTTTTTATTTGAAGAATAAATCATTACAAATGAATTTTTAACGATTTGTTTTGTAACTACCTATTAATAAAAATATTTTGACATTATTTAAATTAGAGTTGACTGACAAACAATATCAAAAAATAATAGAGTGGTAAGGGTTAAGCGACTGAGAAAAAACAACATAAAATTCAAAGATCTTTGTGCCAGAGTGACAAGAGTTATGACTGTCACACCGAAGGTGCAGGGTTTGATTCCTGGCGATGGCAGTGTGATTGTCACACTGTCTTTGGTCTGGTGTAGAATTCACGTGACAAAAAAATGGTGATAGATTGACTGCCTGTCACATTTCATGAGAATCAATATTAATAGCAAAAAAAATATGTATACAGCCTTATAACTGGAGTTTTTACAATAAAACTAAATTTTAAAAAATAAATAAAAATGTTGATTGTTCTTCCAGGAAGCTAGCCCAGTTCTGATCCATGGATCAAGAGGAATGGACGCCACTCTGGTGGTCTGTTCTCTCGTACAGGTCATCATTAATCCAGACTGCAGGACGGTGAGAGGGTAAGTTTTAGGTTTCTTTGATTAATTTCTTGTGACTCCGGATAACAATGAAACTTGGGTTTATAATTTCTTCGATACTCCCTTTTACTTTTAAAAAACATTGTATTTTTAAAAGACTTTTTACACTTTCGGCGGGAGATTAGATTGACACGTTTCACAAAACGTGTTGCATCGACACTTCTCAACGTACTGACCTCGAACCGGCTCGTTGCGGAGGGGAAGAGTCAGGCTACACGGAAGTGTAGCCAACATATCGAAAAATAAAATCCATCCGGTCGTGAGAGCTTCAGTACGCTTACTTTCTGGATATGCCTCGTATTAAGATTTCTGAGATATCTCTACATGAGGGAGTTTGGTAGTTATCCGTGGCTTTATCCCACTGCATTCCTCTTGGGCATGCTGGGGACCAATAGTTTACAGATAAGAAGGGATGGATGCACACTTACCCATTTCTTCAGACTTATCAGGGGATTCTTTGAGAATTCCGTCATCTTGGAGGCTATCCATCTTTATGTTCCGGATGGTTATCTTCGACAGCGTCAGCACAGACTGTTTTATCTCCGAACATGCAGAACCAACTTGCCTCTGGTGATGCCGGTGGGGAGAGCAATCAAACTGCTGAACATGATCGCTTCGGAGATCGATGTCTTTCATATTCGTGAAAGTACATTCAGAAGACAAATACTCTTGACTTTGGAGAGTATCTTGTATTCCTAATGTCGAACCATCTCTCATGCGTTCCTGGTATTATATATTTATTATGTTTTACCTGTTCTCAATAGATGCCTTAAACTATAATATAAAAAATGTTTGTAATGTCTTTTGAGAAAATAAACTGATTTGATTTGATTTGATTAACAGGATTTTTTTTTCTTTTCATTGGACCGGATTTTTTGTCTGTTATATCCGAAGTTCGTTAAATAGAGGTCTGTTATATGGAGGTTTTACTGTACTTTTTGATATTTTCAGGATTCAGGCCCTGATAGAACGCGAGTGGTTGCAGGCTGGGCACCCGTTTGGCACGCGGCACCAGCGCTCCTGCTACTACACGGCGCCCGGGTCCGCCCCCGCGCCCTCCGGCCTCCGCAAGGCCTCCTTCGCCTCAGCCCCCGCGAACAGCGCCCCCCCCGGGGTGTCCCCCTCCTTCCTGTTGCTCCTGGACTGCCTCCACCAGCTGCAAGAGCAGTTCCCCTGCAGCTTCGAGTTCACCCAGGACCTGCTCATCACCCTGCTCGAGCACTCTTACTGCAGCCAGTACGGTGAGGATCATTTCCGTACTTATCTGCCAAAAACACAAAATAATTCAATAAAATATTGTTTTTTTAACCCTTATAGTCCGGCTGGCTACAATAGCAGTCCGCATATATTCTCCGTATTTAATGTGTAATATCCTGTAAATGTCGTAAAATATCGACCTTCGTGGCAGAGTGGTAAGAGCTCTGACTTCCATACTGAAGGTCCTGGGATCGATTCCCGGCGATGGCAGTGTGATTGTCACACTGTTTTTGATCTGGTGTAGAATTTTCGTGACAATAAAATGGCGATAGATTGGCTACCTATCACATGTCATAAGAATCAATATAAAAGCTAAAATAAATTGTATACAGTAATTGGGTTTAACAACCTGTTGTATACAAAAAAATATATATATTTACTACGACGGATCAAAAGTAAAAATGTGTATTATGTACCATTATGTATTCTCTGTGATTTAGAGTTAAACTTTCATCCTTTATGTTAAAAGATTTAATTTAATTCAATTTTTTGGAATTGCATGTCCCATACGGATCACGGCTCGCGGCCAATCATCACACACACACAGTTGCATAACCACCGAGCTACGAAGTGATGGTTTCTCGTACTGTGTCGGAATCTTTGATTTTGAGTGTGTGTTTACTTAGAGTGACTCTTGTAGCATTGACAAATACTCTTGACTTTGGAGAGTGTCTTGTATTCCTAATGTCGAACCATCTCTCATGCGTTCCTGGTATTATATATTTATTATGTTTTACCTGTTTTCAATAGATGCCTTAAACTATAAAAAATGTATTGTCTTTTGAGAAAATAAATCGATTTGATTTGATTTGATTTGATCATTATTAGTTATCAACAGCACGATGTTTTAGTTTCATTTTTAGAATGTGATTTGATAGTTGTGTTATGATGGGGCTAAATGTATAGCCCAGAGTGTCCCTCCGAAAGAGGGCGAGGGGGAATTAAGGGTTTATGATAAAGTCTTACATTATTGTCAAGGAATGGAAGATCAGTTAGGGTTGGGATTGTATTTATAAAAGAAGTCTGTTCCCGAGGAGAAGATTAGAGGAGCAGTGACTGGAAATGGTTGTGGTAGGAGATAGCATCCTGCGTGAAACCATTTTGTTTGGCGGAGTACGTAGTGGGCTATTAGGGAGGATTGATTGCGGGAGGGGTAAAGAAGTGATTGATAGTGGATAACTTGGTGGTAAAGGGTCATTATTGATAAGGAAGATGGTAATAATTAGGTGTTCATTTAGATGGCAATCTGTCTTACAATATGCACATATCAGGGCTTGTTAAGTCTGGTTTCTTCCAACTGAGACAGCTAAAGCACATACGGAGATGTTTACCTGTTGGTGAATCTACGACCCTCGTAAATTCTTTTGTGGTGTCACGGTTAGATTATTGCAACGGAATGTACGCTGGATTGCCAAATAATCAATTAAGCAGAATTCAAAGTGTATTTAATGCTGCTGCCCGATTGATTATGGGGCAACACTGTCATATCACGCCGCTCCTGAAGGACCTTCATTTGCTTAAAATCCGAGAGCGAGTAAAATATAAATTGTGTTTGACAGTGTTTAAGGCTCGACACCAGAGAGCGCCAGCGTGTATATCGGACCTCTGCGTGACACCCATGCCAACGGAAAGGCAACGTTCACTCCGATTAGTAGAAACAAGTGCAAACAACATAGCGATTCCAGTCAGAGCCAATAAAGCATGTTTCTATGATCGTGCTTTCAGCGTTGCGGGTCCGTTGGCGTGGAATAGCCTCCATGTTAGTATTAAGTATGAGGATAGTGACGTTAAATTTAAGAAACATCTGAAGACTGCACTGTTCGGTCAGTCATTCCCTAGTGCGCCCTTGGAGTAATTGATTTTACAAAACGGCGCACTTAAAATACAAATCATAATAATAATAATAATAATAATTTAGGTCGTGGTCTGGAAATGAAAGAGATGAAGTTGCAGTAGTGCAAGGAATAATAGAGCTGTAGTCCCAGTATTCTGATGTACCAAAGGAGTGTGGTAACTGCGGGCGGTCATCGTGCAAGGACGCTAACATTACTCATTAAATGATATGGACCTGTCTTTCCTCAATGCCAACCTTCTTCTTTAGAGAGCAAGGGAGAAACTCGCCGAAAATTTGAACATCGATTCCCACTCAGCAACCCAGCTCAGTTCTAAGTATTTCGGCTGTTTGGTTTTCTTTTCCGAGTTTTATTTTATGGCTAGGTTAAACAAACTCAACTGTTTCTAAATGTTTGCCATTTATCACGAATTTATATTTTGATGTGCTTAAGATCTTTGTTTTTGATACATTCATTTCATGTTTCACCAATGTTGGGGCTTATAGTCAAATTTATTATTTATTTTTATGCGCAGGTACTTTCTTGGGTGATAACGAGAAGCAGCGTGAGGAGATGGACCTCTATCAGATGACCACGAGCCTGTGGTCGCATCTCAACACGCCCGCGGCCATCGGGGCCGTGCTGAGCCCTCTGTACGAGCCCAACCAAGGGGTCATCTGGCCCTCCGTGGCCCCCATGAGCCTTGCCTTCTGGGAAGGTGAGAATTTGTTTAAATTTATTTACTTTTTATCTCTATGGTAAGCTCTTATATGATTGAGTGAGTTTAATTATAACAATTCTACTCTTAAAAATAAATTACTCATTTTAACTCGTGTATAAAAATCGTTTGTTCCAATGACAATTTGAATAATTTCTTCAATATTATTTTTAAGTTCTTGCTGGTTAAGTGCCTAATTACAGCTAATTTAAAAAACGGTGGATACGTGTAACATAAATTAAATAAACACAAAAGTCCGGATCGTCCATGTCAACATGTGCAACATCGAAAAAAACATTATGTATTATTACATTATGTGCTAAATTAAAAAAACGGTGGATTCGTGGAACATAAATTAAATAGACAATATGTGCACCGTCTAAAAAGAACATTTTGTGTTAAATTATTTTGATTTTGATTTTATTTTATATTATTTGTTTTAGATTTAATTGTGGGTGTTGGACGATTGAAGTGTGCGCGGGAGATGCCTATTGGTGGCGATGAGGTTCGCAACCCATCACACCGCGTCTCCCGCGGAGCGAAAAGAGAAGGATGAAGTGCCGCATCAGTAAAAGTGTGACAGTCCATTCTTTCTGCCTACCCTTTCGGGGAGACGGCGTGATGGTTAGTTAGTTAGTTAGTTATAAAAACCGCAACATGTTTGATTTTCGCTTATAATGTCTCTGAAACTTACATTTAGAATGGCCATTTTTGCTTTCATTGATAAATTTTTGTTTCCAATAATAGTATTCAAAGCTCCATCCCCTTTGTTACCCACACCAACCCTTCTTTGGCCATCCGATGTGATTATTTATTTTTATTTATTTATTTATTGTATACAACAGGTTGTTTAAACCCAATTACTGTATACAATTTGTTTTTAGATATTATATTGATTCTTGTGACATGTGATAGGTAGCTAATCTATCGCCATTTTATTGTCACGTAAATTCTACACCAGACCAAAGACAGTGTGACAATCACAATGCCGTCGCTGGGAATTGAACCTGGGACCTGCGGTTTGGCAGTCAGAGCTCTTACCACTCGGCCAGGAATGTCGTCAATTTAAAAGTTTAAAAATCAATGTTTGCTCCAGAGCTGTACCTGAGGTGGGTGATTGACTTTGCGGAGCAGCGCATGGCCCTGTCGCAGATCTCCCTGATCCGGGAGAAGGACAAGGAGCTGCGCAGCAAGGCTGTGCGGCTCCGCAAGCAGCTGTCGGACCTCATCCGGGAAGTGCGGCAGCTGGAGGCCGGCGCCCTCGAAGCAGGCATCGCTTTACCCGCCGGCATGGCCCCCACGGAGCCGCTGCAGATGTCGCCGCTTGATCTGGATTTCACGGAGAAGGATTAAGGTTTAATTAATTTTTTTTATTTTGTATTAACGGGGTACTTTTTTATTTTTCTTTTTAAGCCCAAAATGATAAAGGCGACCATAGTCGGAAAATTGACGAGCGTGCATGTTACGATGTAAGAATGTAGAGGAAGCTAAAGAGGTATATCAGGACAGAGCAGTATAGAGGTCCATCCTCTCTGCCTACCCCTCTGGGAAACGGCGTGATGGTTAGTTAGTTAGTTGATAATGTAGGAGTGTCAAATGGAAATATAAGAAGTGGATGCTATGGGAATGAAAGTGTTATGAACAAAATAATGAAAGGATCTCTTGAGTAGTAAGATATTAATGACATTTAACGTCAAACGACCTTCGTACCACCCCGAAGGTTCCGGGTTCGATTCCCGGCGAGGACAGTGTGATTGTCACACTGTCTTTGGTCTGGTGTATAATTCCCATGACAATAAAATGGCGATAGATTAGCTACCTATCACATGTCACGAGAATCACTATGATAGCTATAATAATACCCTTTACATCGATTTGGCTCATGCTGTCATGATGTAAAGAACGATTCAACAAAAAAAAAAAAAAATTTAAGAAACATAATTTTGTCAGTATGTAAAACATGTAACTAGCCGATAAGTTACTTAATTTTGTGTGCTCCAATAGATGTCGCTGGTAGTTCAAATTTCGACGTATTCAAGGTATTCAAGGAATATTGGAGAAATTATAAATGAGCCCCAAACACGGGGCCATAAGCTATATGACTCAGTATTTCAGGGTCCCAGGGTGTGGAGGGTTTGGGAGCAGTGGCGGTACTGCCATAGAAGCCCAAAAGCCCGGCTTGCGTAAGAAATTTTTAATCAAACCCTCTTCTGGCTTGCAGAGATTCAGCTCTTGTGGCTATTTCTCTTACGTTTGATGAGAACATTGTTGAAATGTAATTTGGTGGATTGTAGGTTTATGCGGAGGCACGATTTTTTTAGATTAGGGGGTTTTGATTCAAAACTTATTACACAAGCCGGGCTTTTTTGATTTTATGGTAGTACCGCCACTGGTTGGGAGTGGTATTAGACAGGGACCGAGGTCTTGGGTGGAGACCGGTTGGTCCTGGATACAGAACTGAGTAGGACAAGAGTGGCCTTGGGTGTGGACCGGTGGCCTTGGATGGGGACCGATAAAGCAATGAAATTAAGATACAGGATGGGATAAGGACGGTGAAAAACTTAGTATCCACTGATTATCAAATAGGCTAATAAATATTAATTAGGAAAGTACCCCGTAAATCACAAATTTGATTGAAACTTGTAGGTACCTACTTATTTATTTGTATATTCAAAGAATAATTGCCATTTTTCATTAGAGTGTATAATTTATTTTGTAATATTTAAAATACGATTTATTTTTCTTGTTAATAATAAGTGCTAAATAGTTTTATTATCTTTATCTTCATTCCGTATTTAATTCTCTTTCGCTAAGATATATTTTAGTTTCTGTTACACTCAGGTTAGCTGTCAGAAATGTATTCCATAGATTATGTAAAATATTCCAATAGATTTTGAAAATAAACTTATATTTATGGATGTCAATTTGCGGCAACACACAATGGTCTGAATATGAAGGCAGTATACTCTCAATAATTATCGTATGATTGTTTTCAGCATTTATTTATTTGTGCTCTCCCAACAGGCATCGCAGAATGATGTCTGTTAATTTAAATTACTTAATTAATATTTTTAGTCCAATAGATTGAATTTTTTTTTCTAATGTTCTATAATTGTGATATGATTAAATCTTTGAAATGTTTTACTTTTCCAGAGCAATATTAAAATATCAAAACAGTTATGAATACGAGGTCTGTTCAAAAAGTATCCGACTTTTATTCATAAAAATAACATTTATTGAGATACAATTAAATGACACTAATCCCCTTCAAAGTAGTCCCCTTGAGCTGCTACACACTTCTCCCAACGGTTCTGCCACTGCCGGAAGCAACGCTGGAAAGACTCTTTTGGTATGGCACGCAGGTGGTCCGTCGCAATGTTCAAGATGTCTTCCCTGGTTTGAAATCTGGTCCCTTTCAAAGACATTTTCAGCTGGGGAAAAAGCCAAAAATCACAGGGAGAAATTACACATTGATCACAGTCTCCAGCATGTCCTGTGCAATCTCCACACGAAGTCGCTTCTGCTCAATTGTCAGCAACTTTGACACAAATTTTGCTAATACCCTTCTGAGGGCCAAATCTTCAGTTAAAATGGAATGAATGGATCCAACACTAATGCTCACTTCATCAGCGAGTTCTCTGATCGTTATTCGACGATCCTGCATCACCAGGGTCCTTACTTGATCAATGACAACATCATTTTTGGATGGATCGAGCTTCACTCTCCACTGATGAGCGGCCATCTTTGAAGCGGTTATACCACTCCTTTATCTGTGTAGTGCCCATTGCTTCGTCCCCAAACACTTTTTTTTAATTTTACGGATAGTTTCCACTTGAGAATTCCCAAGCTTTAAACAAAATTTGATGCAGTAACGTTGTTCAACTTTTTCTGTCATTTTGTTAAAACTAAAATCCGTCGACAATAGCGTACACGTACTCACTCTTCAATGGCGTGGCCGCGACTGAGTGGCGCTGTGGTCGTGAAAAAAATTGAGCATGCGCACTAGGTATACCTACAATCGGTCATCAAGTTCCGTCCTCAAAGCGTTATTTGTTTTGCCAATAAAAATGATAGTGGGATACTTTTGGAACAGACCTCGTATATTGATTTTCACAATTAAAGTCTTAAAAATCTTTAATATATATTATTTATTAATAACTCCATTTTGATTATTTAATATGAACATAAACATCTTTCTAGAAGTTTTATTATATTTTATAGAAATGACACATAATAAAACTTCTATAAAATGAATGTTTTAATTGATATTAATCAATAGTGTATCTAGTTTATACAAAAACTTAATGCTTAACAATTAATTTAGCAAAAAATAATTTAATTATTAATTAATAAAAGTATTACGCTTCTTTTAGTATATAAAAGCGATAGATGTCAATCATAAATATATATGTATATAAAAAATACAATTTTCAATATATCTTGAATCTTTTCTACTGACATCTATTGAAAAAAAATCTAACTAAAACATAAATAATAGTATAACTTTAAAAAAAGTCAATAGATGTCCTCTTTGAATCTGTATTTATTTTATGCTTGGAATTTTTCAAATAAAGAATTGAAATGATCTATGTGTTAGTAGAGATAAGTGAACTAGAAATACACGCATATACAGATGATTCAATTTGAGCTTATTTAACACTTAATATTTGTAATTATTGTAAGATACTGTCTGTTTAAATATGGGGAATTCTGATTGAATTATTAAGCAATATTTTTAACCACTGGTCCTCCAGTGATGAATACTTTTACTAGTCTTTCTCTAAAAATTTCATGATTCCATTTTCAAAAGGTGTCATGTGATAATTAAAGAATTAAGAATTAATTGTATCTCAATAGAGACAAAGATGAAAATTATTTGGAAACATAATATGGTGGTCGAGGCGTTTTACAGGACTTATGACCTGTCATTGGTTGGGTTAATCAATCGCTTTATGTAATACAACATCCCCATTCCGACCTTCTACGAACACCACGTCTGACAATTATTTGAAAGTTGTATATATGCTACCATGTTGAGAAGCATTTCACATATTTTAGTTCAATCTACACTAGCGCCATCTATTGAGACTAGAGGTAAGCATTAAGCAGAAAATCTTTGTCTACAAGTATTTGTATACATTAAAAAAAAACAAAATTAAAGAATTACTTAAAACATATCCGTACCTATTTGACAAAAGCACGCATGTCAGTTTTTGTCAATTTTGAGGTTTTAATGCCATTAAATACCAACAAAATATCATGACAAAAGCTTTTATTTTTTAAACTTATAGATTTTGCACAAATCCCATTGGAACTATCCAATTCAAACATGTCAAAATGCGAATTATGTCAAAAGTCTGCCAAAACCCTATGTGCCATTAACACTTTCATTTTGCAGTATTTTCAGATATCTGATAAGATGCTTAAATTCTTATAAAATCTTCTTTGTCAGCTTGTCTCCATCCACTGCTGGACGTAAGCCTCTCCACCCCCACGCCATCTCTCTCGGTCTCTCGCCAGTGTTCTCCAGGCCCTTCCCGCCGTCCGTACAATATCATCGCTCCACCTGGTGGGCTGTCTTCCGACACTTCTCCTGCCCAATCTCGGCCTCCATTCAGTAGCCTTCTGGCTCCATCTTCCATCTTACGTCGACACACATGACCAGCCCACTGCCACTTCATCCTCGCAATGCGTATCCCTACATTGGTGACCCTGGTGCGTCTTCTAATCTCCACGTTGGGTATATGGTCTTTAAGCCACAACTGAGTTGTAGCATACGTATAGCGATGTCGGCTTGCATTCGACAAAGGAGTGGTAAGGGTTAAAAGCTCTATAACTCAAAAGATTATTAAATTATCTGTTTTTATAAATATGTGTTAAATATCCAATTTTTTTTTATATAAAAATATCTAGCACTATCTTGATGCGGATTTGTGGAACTTCTTTAAACTGTAAAAAGACTCCTGTGTAATCTGAATAAAAGACTTTTTGCCAAAAAAGTATGGATATGTTTATAAGATATAATCACAGTTTTAATTAATCTCCATTATAATTAATAATTTACATTATAAAAAATGCATTTCATTTAGAGTTCCATGCTTACACAGATCTAAAGTATGTGATCAGAGTTCAGAGGAACAAAGTGAGGATGAATTGGAACAGTTAACTTGAAATTTCATCCCTACAATTAATATGAAATGTCAGTTACACACGTTTCTAAAGTTACATAAAAAACTCGAGAAATAACCTCTAAAAATGGTCTCCCTCTCTTCATATTTTTATGTTAATCTGTACATTAGCAAATACAAAACAATTTGCTGATTTTTTGTTGTATTAAAGGTTAATACAGGTGTCTCAAAATAATGTTTATATTTAGCGGATCGATTAATGAAAAAGTACACAATTTAGGAATTTATTTCTTAAAAATAATATCATCCAAATGTAAACCCTCGCATTCATGGCACTCATTTAATCGAACAGTAAAATTTCTTATGGAGGCTTGGCTGACTGACTGATTAACAATTCACGTTTTCTACCGTTCTTGATGACCTTGGTCGCCTGGATTTCAGTTCTTTAAACTTTTTGACCCATTTTCGAATTAGAGATATGCTTGGTGCATCATTTAAGTGGCGTAAACCTCGAATATTGCGGGATCTTCTACGCGCTAAAATCGCCGAATCACCGTTTTTTTTAAACTCTCCCGAGAAACGCTCCATAGCGGCTGAATTCCCAAGAGCCAGCTACCGATTGGCATACGCACCACGCCACTCGGATCCGTTGCGTTCACGCAGTAAGCCAAACAAACATAAACTTTATTTTGTGACACCCTGTATTTAGATGGTTTTCTTTGTCAATGTATAATATAATTACAATTATTACGTAAGAATTAAGTATGAATAATTTTTCTAGTCAATTATTTTTAAAATTTTATAAATAGTCTTATGAATTTCAATTATACATATTTTTACATTGTTTATAGTTTATGTAATAGTGCTAAAATTCTAATACACGGTTATTTCAAATGCTATTATTAACGCAAACGTGGTTTATTCAAGCGCTGAAATCAATTTTGATTTACTTGTATTTAAAATACAGTCGAACTCGGATATTACGATCACGGAAATAGCGCAATCTCGGATATAACGAGGAAACATTCGTTGACATTTTAGTTTATGATTTTCTCCATACTTATTCATTCACTTTTATAACGAGCTATTTTTCTCTAACTGTGTATTTTTGATTGAATTGCAACTGTTTGTGTTATGTGACCATTCCAGATACTTCATGTGTTTGTATTTTTATAAGCAATTAACTGTTACAATCAGACGCTGTGTCATCCGGCTGTCCAGTCCTAGCGCCTTCAGGTCGTTCTTAACGTTATCACTCTGCCACGAAGGTCGTTAATTAAGAAATAAAAATACTTATTCTATGATGTAACGAGTAATGCTTATACAAGAAGATTCAATTGGTCCCATTTTTCTCGTAATAACTAAGTTCGGCTGTATTTATGTTTTCAAAGTTAATATTATTATTTTTTACAATTTTTCTTCATCAACAAGAGAACGATAATGTTTATATTGTTTTCTTGATGACGAAGATATAATACATATTTAAAAATATTGTTTAAAAGCAAATCCAAAAGTGGAAAAAATTGTATTTGAAAATTAAAATTAAAATTCATAAAGTTGTTATTAATTTTCCATTCACATTTGAAGTAACTCTGGTATAGTTTAAGTTTATATATAAGCAAAAAGAATTGACATTATTTTGATTTAAATGTTATCATTAAGATGGTTTGGACATATGAAAAGAATGAATGAAGAAAGAATGGTAAAAAAATTATATGTTAACGATGTAAATGGAACCAGAAATAGAGGAAGACCGAGGAAAACGTGGCACGATCAAATAAATCAAATATTGAATGTCGGCCATGTGAGGAGTCAGAGAAATCGACGCATGTGCACGACACGATGTATGAATATTGAGGAAGCGAGAGAAATATGTCAGGAAAGAAAAGTGTGGCAGTTCATTCTTTCTGCCTACCCCTTCGGGGAGACGGCGTGATGGTTAGTTTGTTAGTTAGTTATAATATAATAACTTCTCTTCTTCTAGTTGTTGTTATTCCTCTCAGAATTTGGACAACATCATGACTATTTCTACTTCTGATACAGCAGCCCTTAACAGGGAACTATTCTCCAAGGTTTTCTAGTCAAGTCTATCCTTCTCCTCCCGACACTTTGTTTTCCGTTAATGTTTCTCATAATGTGCTTGTAGTATTCCACATTCATCGATAATTTGTTTTTCTTCCTGACTAACTAATTAAACATCACGCCCTCTCTCCGGAGGGGTAGGCAGAGAGGATGGACCGCCATACCGTTCTGTCCTGACGTATCTCTCTTGTTTCCGCCACATTCATACATCGTAACATGCACATTCGTCGATTTTTCCGACAATGAAGCCGTATTTTAATTATATCGCACCGTGAGTGTAAAACCGACGTAAGTGCAAATATACAGTTTGGAAATATGGAAGTTTAAAGATTTCATATTGCTTGGAAAAACTGTTTTTATTTTTAAATAAACCAATGATTTTCGGTTTATAGGTATATTACTTTAAACCGAAAATCATTGGTTTATTTAAAAAAAATTGTTTTTCCAAGCAATATGAAGTCTTTAAACTCCCATATCTTCAAACTGTATATTTGCACTTACGTCGGTTTTATACTCACGGTGCGATATATTAATTTGGTCTGCGTTCACCCCATCATGACGTATGGAATAGAGGTCAGAGCCGATACTAATAGAACTAAGAACCTTCTTAGAGTAGCAGAATTGCGAACCCTACGCTCTCTTACAGGCAAAACCTCAGAGATCGGATCAGAAATGAAACGATAAGGTCTGTCTGTGGTGTTGAGGACATAGTGAGATGGGGAAGAAGCAGAATGCGCTTTTGAAGAGACCACGCGGACCGCATGGAGAATATTTGATTAATTTGGTCATGCCATGCTTTCCTTGGTCTTCCACGACTTCTCTTCCCACTCACACTGCTTGTATACAACATTTTAACCATTCTTCTCTCGTCCATTCGTTCCATATGTCGAAACCATCTCAGGGATCCATTTTTAATTTTACTTATGATGCAATCATCTGCCGTACATTTCTTCCTTATTTTCGTCGTTCGGTATTCTATCATATATCATTTTCCCGCACATTCTTCTCAGTGATCTCGTTCTTACGACATTTATCCTGCTTTCATCCTTATTTTGCCAGCTCCAAGCTTCACTTCCACACATAAGGGCTGGCACTAGGACTCCATTATGTACTATCTTTGCTTTAGTTGAAATATTTACATTTGCAGTGATGACTTTGAGAGTGTCATTAATTTTGTTCCTAGCACCGACCATTCTATTAAAAACAGATATATTGTAAATCATCACAGACTCAAACGGCAGGACTGCAACTTATATTTTTGCTTTTTTATTTATTTTTAGACTAGAAAAAAGGTTATAATCTTATAAAGTTTCTCTTCTTTCATTACGTGTATTTCTCTCTTGTATATTTGTATAAATTAATTCTCACTTATTTAAAAAATTTACGTTTTGTTTTGGAATTTTTATAATTATTATTGTGATCTGATTGTATTTTTTTTAATGTATGTTATATTATTATTTTTTTATATGAAGCACTCACTTTGTGGTTAAAGATTTTAAACTTATAGATAAAAAATAATAAAAAACTTTGTATTTAACCACGGTATGGTTATCGGACATTGAAATAAAATGCAGAATTGAAGTTGCACGAGCTGCATTTAATAAAATGAGAACATTCTTTTGCAACAATAATCTTAACTTGAAACTCCGACAAAGAATGATTGAATGTTATATATGGTCTGTTCTACTATTTGGCCGCGAAACCTGGATTCTGAAAGTGAATGTAATGAACCGGTTGGAAGCGTTTGAGATGTGGATATACCGCAGAATGCTCCGCATACCGTGGACAGATAGGGTCAGTAATGCAGACGTACTACAGAGAGCCAGAGCCAATAGAGAGCTGTTGTCGAGTGTTAAAATTAGAATGGTCTCATATTTGGGTCATGTGCTAAGGGGAGAGAAGTACCACCACCTTCGACTGATATTAATGGGTAAAGTGGAGGGACGTCGGGGAGTTGGTAGAAGGCAGCTGTCATGGCTGCGGAACATCAGAGAATTATAAAGTCGATGTCGAATGCTATTCGACATAGCACCGGAAAGGGTTAAATGTAGTGAGAATCAAACCAGAGATTTTGATGACATTAATAAAGTCAATTTTATGTTTGCCAATCCATTGTGTTATGTTTTATGCTTAGATAATGATGCCTTCTTTTGCATAGCAGAATATTATTTCAACTATCAGATCTTTCCAAGAAATACATTGTTTATAAGCTTGCTTTTCTCACAAGATAATTCGCATCTCATGCACATTTCCTCAATAAATTAATTCAACTCACAAATATGCCTCTTACGTTTCTCTTTTATGAGTCGATTTACCCGTGTAAAAAAACTTCGAGATGGCAGATTGTAGGTTTCTTTACTTGTGTTATAAAAATGCTGATTTTTTTATAAAAAAATTCACGGAACGTACTTGGAATATGCATACGCTAGCACGCTTAGATCAGATATGATTGCTAAGGGAAAATTGTTATCATATATCATCTCCTTTGTTCTTTGTTTATATATTGTAACAAACTAGGAAGTGAAGCTTGGAGTTGGCAGATGAAGGATGAAAGTTGGATAAATTCTGTAGAAATGAGATCGCTAATAAGAATATGTGATTTGGCGGATGAATGTGTCCAAAATAAAATGTAGACGATCTTCGTGCCAGAGTGGTAAGAGCTTCGATTGTCACACCGAAGGTCCCGGGTTCGATTCCCGACGATGGTTGTGTGATTTGTATCACTGTTTTTGGTCTGGTGTAGAATTCACGTGACAATAAAATAGCGATAGATTAGCTACCTATCACATGTCATAAGAATCAATATAATAGCTAAAAACAAATTGTATACAGTAATTGGGTTCAAAAATGACCTGTCGTATACAAAAAAAATAATGAAAGGGTCACTAAGATGGTTTGGACATATAGAAGGAATGGATGAGAGAAGAATGTTAAAAAAGATATATACAAGTAGTGTGAATGGAAAAAGAAGTCAAGGATGGCCAAGAAAGACATGGAATGACCTAATTAAATCAATTCGTGAAATTTAGCTTTGTTCGAAATAGGAACAATCGACTAGCGTGTGTGTCACGATGTGTGAATGTAAAGGATGCGGGGAAACAACATGTTTCACTTCTTATAATTACATTTGACACTATCATATTCATATTTTCCACATATTCGTCTAAGAGCATTTCTACTGCATTTATTCTACTTTAATTCTTTTGCCCGTTCCATGCTTCACTTCCATGCATAAGGGTCAGCACAAGAACACTAATGTCCTTAGCTTTTTTAAATAGACTTTTCAACTGTCTTTTTGACTTTTCAATTGCTTATTCTACTGTGAATAATTTATATTTTATGTGATTTTAGAATTTTTTTATAATCTCTCTACAAATACAAGTACACTTTTAAAAAATGATTTGCTTAATTAATATTAAAAAAAAAAAAACATTTCAATGGTAATTAATGTGTTTTTCTTTCTTTCTAGTCTTTAAAACTTATACAATATTTTGTGATATTACTTATTTGTAATAATGTAAACATTGATTTAATAAAAATTATTTAGTGATATAATTAATACTTGGGTGCAGAAAAATCTGAGATATAATTACAAACAAAATTCTGTCCTGACATACATCTCTAGATTCCTCTACATTTATACATCGTAACATGCACGCTAGTCGATTTTTCTGACTTCAAAATATGGACGCCTCTCCATATTTTGAAGTCAGAAAAAGTTCAGTATTTGATTCATATGGTCATGCCGTGCTTTGCTTGGTTTTCCATGGCTTCTTTTTACACTCACACAATTTTTATATACAACATTTTAACCATTCTTCTCTCGTCCTTTTGTTTCATATTTCCAAACAATCTCATGGATCCGTTTTCAATTTTACTTATGATGCAATCATCTGCCTTACATTTCTTCCTTATTTCGTCATTCGGTATTCTATCATATATCATTTTCTCGCACATTCTTCTCAGTTATCTCAATTCTACAGCATTTATCCTACTTTCATCCTTTTTTCCCAGCTCCAAGCTTCACTTTCATAGGGTTGGCACTAGAACTCCACTAAGTAATGCCATCTTTGCATTAGTTGATATATGACGACCTTCGTGGCCGAGTGGTAAGTGCATTGATTGCCACCCCGAAGATTCCAGGTTCGATTCCCGGCGAGGGCAGTGTGATTGTCACATTATCTTTGGTCTGGTTTAGAATTCACGTGATAATAAAATGGTGATAGATTAGCTACCTATCACATGTCATGAGAATCACTATGATAGCTATAATACTCTTTACATCGATTTGGCTCATGCTGTCGTGATGTAAAGAGCGATTCAATATTTCTATTTGGAAAATATTACAGTAAATTGAATTTGTGGATTTTGAAGTGTGAAGAGTAATGATTGTACGACTGTCCCATTCACACTGATCTTTTTCAGACTGTTATTGCCGTCCACTCCTGGACGTAGCATTCCTCTTGTATTTTCCATTCTGTTCGATCTTGAAAGATCTGCCTCCAAGCACTTCCTGTATATTTCTGGATATCTTCGCCCCAACGCAACTGTGGGTGTCCAACTCCACGCTCTGCTATCCTTGGACACCAGCACAGCAATCGCTTTGTTCATTTTTCATCTGGGTCATGTCCTGCCCAAGGCTGTGGCCTCCTCAATAATGTCGGAGACCTTTGTCCTGACTCCTATGTCATCATTTCTGACTCTGTCACACAGACTTAAACCCAAAATGGTTGAAAGTTGCATAGACCACGTTAAAAAACCTTTATTATCGTTTACTTATGAATTTAAAATGATTTTCTTCTATATTCGCCTTCACTTCATGTTGTGGATTCATATTTGAATAAATATAATTACACTTTGTATCACAACATTTAACACAGACATGTTTCGGTTAAAACATAACCTTTATCAATGTCTATATTAAGTGAAATAAAGTGTTGTAATACCAAGTGTAATTATATTTCTTATTCTTCTTCCTCAGCCCATTCCCGTCCACTCTTGGACTAAGGTCTCCTCCATTCGCTTCCATGTCACTCTGTCCTGTGCAGACTGCATCCAGGTAATTCCGACGTGTCGGTTCAGATCATCCTTCCACCGTAGTTGCGGTTGCCTTGCACTTCTCTTTGCCGTCCACAGTATCCAAGTCAGCAGTCTTCTTGTCCACTTTTCATCTGAGCTTCTGGCTACTTGACCTGCCCATTGCCATTTTAGAGTCGCCACCCGGTGGATGATGTCAGTGACCTTTGTTTTTTCTCTCACCGTATCGTTTCTGACTCTGTCTCTTTGGCTTATTCCTAACATGGCTCTTTGGGTCACTCGTAGTTTCTCGGCACTTTGTTTGGACAATGTTACAGTTTCAAGACCATAAGTACCAACTGGCAGAACGCAGGCTTCATAGACTTTTCGTTTCAGGTTGATCGGTATTTTCCGGTTTTTAAGGATAACTCGTGTTTCCGAAAGCTGCCCAGCTTAGTCCAATTCAAAAGTAGAATTATATTTATTCAAATTAAAATGATTTGTTTAACAAATGAATGAATTGTTCATTATTATAATTGCATTGTAAAAAACAATATTTGTCTGTATATAAATGCTTTAACATTCTAATTTTAAATATAAAGCAGAGAGAACATGCCATTTTTATTTAGTTTATTGTCTATGTAAAAAAATTAAGTTAACCATGTTTTTTGTTGTTGTTAAAGTATACTTCTCTCTTCTCTCATCTATGCATTTTTAGATTTAAAATATATGTGTTCTTATTTAGTTAAGGTTAGGTTAATAATAATTATTTTATGTAACATATACTACAGTTAATTTTATAATGTCAATTCTACCCCTTTGAAATATAATAATACAATGCATAAAAACATATTACTTTTGTGTTGTTTTTTCTTGAATGTAAACTATCCTAACCTAACCTAACCTAAATTAACCAGAATCCCATCATGTACTGCATGGGGAAAAGTACCACCTTCTCCAACTGATATTGGAGGGGAAAATTGAGGAATGCCGAGGGCCCGGTAGGAGACAGATGTCCTGGCTGCAAAACATGAGGGAGTTGACCGGCATCCGAAGTGCGGAGGAGCTGTTCTGAGCGGCGCAGGACAGGGACAGGTTGGGAGGTGATCGCCAACGTTGGGGGGACCTGACTGGTCACTTGAAGAAGAAGAAGATCTGTTAGACTCTATTTTTTTAACAGACTTAATTCTGTTCTTAGGTTCATGTATATAGGTGAATGATAATAAAGTACTCTGATACATTTTTTCTTGATATTATTTTTCTTTCCTACCTATTTCTGATTTATTTGGGGTCGGCTCTCCAAATAGATCAGCTCCAGGTTTCTCGGTTTTGGGCCACCCAAGCCAAGTTATCGGAGGACGACCTAGTCCTTTATTTTTTGTGTCTAGTTGTAGGGCCTTGTGGATAATGTGTCCTTTGCCACTTCTGCTACATGACATCGTAGACGACAAGAATCACTTTGAGGCTTCCTCGAATATACTTCTTTCTTATTCTTTCAAGCCTGGTCACTCCAGCGGCCCATCTCAACATCATCTTCTTTACCACATGCAGTCTTTGTTCCTCTTGGCATCCTACAGACCAGCATTTCGAACTGTAGAATGATGGATGGTTTCATAGCAGTTTCGTATACCTTTCCTTTAGATTCTAATTTTTATCGACATCCTTCATCATAAACTATTTATAGAGCTAACTTGTTCGCCTATCTTCCAAACATATTGAGAAAAATAATTTCCAAAGTAGAAAAAACGACGTTTTAATTAATAAATTCAACAATGTTAAAATGTACATTATGATGACTTTGACACATAATGATATGAAGAAATAACGATGAAGATTGCATATTTATTGTTTCTTGAACAATGTCTGAAACGCAAAATGTATGATCAATGCGTACTTCTGGTACTGACATATGGAGCAGAAACGCTAACCCTCACCAAGTCGACCATCAGGAGACCCCGTGTAGCACAGGGGAAACACGAAAGAGCCATGCTACACGTAAGACTCTCAGACCGGATAAGAAATACTGTCATTTGTGGGACATGTTGCCAGATTGGTAGACGATAGATGGACCAGAAGGGTGGTAGAGTAGAGACCCCGCGAAGACAAAAGAAACAGAGGGAGACCCCCCACACGATGGTCCGATGACATTAGAAGAATTGATGGCGATTAGATGCAAAAGGCACAAGACAGGGATACGTGGAGAAGTATGGGGGAGGCCTATGTCCAGCAGTGGACGACAACGGCTGTCTAAGTAAGTAAGTAAGTAAGAACAATGATGTAAAACTCCGTATTAAATAATTAATACGAATAAAAACGTCTGTTTTCTAGATGTTTTATTATATTTTATGTGAATGAAATGACCAGTCTGTCGATGCCAGCGAGCCTGGCGAAACCGGTCGCTGTCTAAATAAAGACAAAAGTGGAAGTAGTTAAAAAACATCGTTTTATTTAATTATTATTTGAATGAAATGTTTCGCCTGTCTAAAATAAAATACAACTTCTAGAAAACGAATGTTTTCATCTATCTTTTCATATATAAAACAAAGTCGTGTTAGTTACATCATTTATAACTCAAGAACAGCTGGACCGATTTTGATGATCTTTGATTTGTTGGATTTTTTTCCGTCCCGAATAGCAGAATAACTTGCTGCCACCTGAATTACATTAATATCAATTAGTAATTCAAATACATTTCATTTTGATTTTTGCACTTTTATGGAACTTAATTCATTTTGAGTATTCATTTTAACTTAATAAATAACTGAATTTAATTAAACTAATAAGTTAACACAACATTTATTGATTCTGAGGCGGTACGAAATTCGCCGGGTCTGCTAGTTTGTATTAAAGATAGTATATGGCACCTTTGGTAAGACAAGGGCATTGTTAAAAATTCTCAAAATGAGTTAAGTATGTCAATGTATTTTAAAAACATCCCTTTATCTGGAGGAACAAAGTCGCTCATTAAGTTCAGTCTCATTTAGCCAGATGACGATAGTGTATGATCAATGTAGCCACAATAACACGATATTATTCTTCAAAAATCTTAAAATGTCTCTAATGAAAAATTACAAAACGTGCAATTGTGCCCTTGTCCTACCGAAGGTAGGTATAATATATAAAGGTAAATAATGCATCTAGATGATGCAAATGGAGAGGAAATTATTAAAGACCGAGGATATATTGCAAGACCAAACCAATAAAATTTCTGAAAATCACCTTGATGACTAGTTATTTGCAGATAAAAGTATTAGTTTAGTATATTTTGCTTTGTACCAATGATTGAATACATATTTTGCTCATCCGTTGCTTAAATATTGCGTAATATATATATTTTTTTGGTCACCTTGTATGGTTCAACATTTCAAGTGCAAAGATCAATGCACTCTAGGTCAGGGGGTCTAAACCTTTTTGCGACATGTGATATACAATATTTTAAAATTATAATTCACAACAAGATGTCACTCCATTTAAATATAAAAAAAACTTCTTGAAAACGAGTGATTTCATCGTTATTTTAATATATCAATTCGTAATCAAACGATTTTACTAAAATCTCTTGATGGAAGTTCATTTTAAATAAAGTAAATAACTAACTAACCACCTTAACACGAATCCCAACACATACTTTCAAAGCAGCCAGATCATAGGATATGCAGACGACCTTAACATTGTAGGAAGATCCCTAGCAGCCATACACGAAGTATTTGAGCCTTTAGAGACAGCAGCCAAGGAGGTGGGTTTAGAGATAAACGAAGAAAAGACAAAAATAATGAAACAAACCAGGAATGCAACCCATAAATCAAGGCGAACCATCAGATTCAAGGACAGATACAACTTTAAGATGGTGGAGGACTTCACTTACCTGGGCTCGTCTATAACAAAAGAAAACGAAGATCACAAGGAAATCGAAAGAAGAATCACAATTGGCAACAAAACATTCTTCTCTCTACTACCAGCGCTCAAATCAAGAAACGTACACTGGAAAACCTGTATAAAACAATCATTCGAACAGTAGTGACCTATGGATGTGAGGCGTGGACAATGACAGCGAAATCCGCAGAGCGACTGAATACTTTTGAGAGAAGGGTGCTGCGCAGAATTCTGAGACCTGTGAATGACGGTGAAGGCTGGAGAGTGCGGCATAATGACGAGCTGTACCATATTTATAAAGCTCCCAGTCTCTCCACACAGGTCAGACTGAATAGACTGAGATGGACCGGTCACGTGCAGAGGATGCCGTCATCGCGAACGCCAAAAATATTGCTGGAGTGGCACCCAGGTGGTCGAAGACCAATTGGACGACCAAGGCTGCGATGGGAGGATGAAGTTGGGAGAGATGGGGCAAGATTGTTACGAGTGTCAGAGTGGAGGGTCGAAGCGGAGGACAGAAGGAGTTGGAGGCGAAGAATACTGGAGGCTAAGGCTCGATATGGGCTGTAGGGCCATCGAAGAAGAACTAACTAACCATCACGCCGTTTCCCTGCCACACTTTTCTTTCTTGACATATTTCTCTCGATAATATAATAAATGTCCGATTGGAGGCGAAGACAGTCGTCAGGATTGTTAATTTCCAGGAATAATTTTAGATAAATAAAATAACTAATATGAAAACAAGTGTTTTAATCACCACAATTCCTGGCTACCTCTAAAAAAGTGAAACCCACTGTTGGAATAAATATCAAATATCTTTAGATGTTTTTTTAAAAATTATTTTTAAATATGTTATGTGCACCAATGCCACAGTTCGCCGACCCCTGCCTCGATGAAATTATAGCGTCGCTCTAGTCAGAAGGAATCTTACCATTATGTTATCCTGGCATAATATAATAGTAGGCACCAGCGGTAGGTACTCTACTAGAGATACCAAAACAAGTTATTACTAGTGATGTCCGCAACACGAACATTACCAAAATCGAATATGTACGACCGCATCGAGAAAAAAATTATTCTCTCAAAGATAGTGGGATATACTACATCTTAAGATCCATTTACATTGGAGAGTGACTGTAATGTCCCAGGCGTAGCCTTGAATCTCACCGACTCGTTATCTCAAATGCAATAATAAAATCGCCATCGGGAGAACTGATAAGAGACGCGCAGACGTAAAACTGACACTAATCATCTCTCTCAACGGCGATTTTATGATGATGAAGAAAATATATGGATTTAAGATCCTCGACTTCGAAGCCTGGCATCGATAGCTGGACGCGGGAAAGAAGGAATCGGGTCACCTCTGCCTCTCCTGTGCTTCCCGCTGTACACCTTTGGTATATTTTTCTTTTAATCTTTTATATAATGTTTCTAAAATGTTCATATACGAGTATTATATATTTTGCTTATTTATTCAATAAAGTACAGCGGAACGTAGAAGAAATATAGGGTAGATTAAATGTGGCCTGGCACCCCCTTGTTGTTGCCGTCTTTAAATGTAAGTCCCGGATGGACCGGGGACACGCCCAGGGAGTGTACGAGCGAGGTTAATAAAAGGGCGCCGCTACTCCCTATAATAACCTCGGGTATGTGGCGGGAACTTTTATGTTCCTTTAAAAAGAAAAACGGGTCAGCATCCGGAAGTTTTGTCTTCAACCGTCAAAAATGTCATGAAATTACTTCAAATCGACTACGAGATGGCCCAAGACTGAGAAACCTGGCGAAGTTCAATCAGGAGAGCTGACCTAAAAGAAATAGGAATTGGCTAGGAGAGAAGAATGAATAATGATTTTTTCAATAGAAGAGAAGAATAATGATTTTTTCAATCGAAGCCTGAATGGGTAACGGAGGAATATGATTATTTTTGAACCCATTGTGAAATATTTTTAAAGAGATAATAAAATTATTTGAAGCTACGTGAACTAGCTACGCAGCATCGGGAAATGGAGGTTAAAGTACTCACTTATCACTTCACGGCGTCCCGCCCGTGGTTTTCCATGGTTCACTTAATTGTAAGGCGAATGTTGTGATGCTATAATATATAGATAGCCCACGGAACAACAAAATTGTCCTGTTAATAGAATTTTGAAGAATTAAATAACTAACAAACAGGGCCGCCGTTGTGGCTGGCTGCTTGACGAATGCTGTTTGGAAAAATAAAAATATGGTAAAGGAGAGCAAAATTCGAATCTACAAACATGCGTACGTCCTATAATGACATATCGAATAGAAACGAGAGCTGACACTATCAGAACAAAAAGTTTCCTAAGAACCATAGAAATGAAGACTCTCCGATCCGTTGCGGGAACGACATTCCGAGACAAAATAATAAATTCTGAAATAAGAATGATCTGCAGTGTAGATGATGTCGTGCGATGGGGAAGACTGAGAAGACGCTACTGGAGAAATAACGTGGAAAGAGTATGTTCTGAAAGAGTGATAAATATAGCCGCAAATAAAGTACCAACAGGAAATCGACCTGCAGGAAGACCACCTAAAAGATGGCGAGACAGTTGGACATCTGCATCCCAGGAACAAGCTCCGAGAAATAACAGGACACAGTCCTAAATAAAGCAGAAGCAGAAGAAGAATAATTAAAAATCAAGGTATCTGATAAGAACAGACAACCAAGTAAACAAAATGTGACTAATCCATGGAGAAGGTGCGATAACATTCTGCTTCGTGGTGTGTACCAGAATGTACCAGCTTAGTGCGATCCATAAAAATCTGAAGACGGAATTGTTGTGTCATGGCGTAAGAAAGTCTGCCAAAAAGTGTTATATTCGAGGACTCCATGTGACACGTATCAGCATGTATCAGCAGAATTGTAAATGATCGACGCGCTTCGGGCAAAACAGTTTCGATTTAAGATACAACAACAACAACAACAAACCATCACACCGTTTCCCCGTAGGGGTAGGCAGAGATAATGGACCGCCACACTACTCTATCCTGGCACACCTCTCTAGATTCCTCCACATTCATACAGCGAGTCATACACGATTCTTCCGACTTCTAACATGACTAACCTTTGAAATTTGATTAATTATGTCATGCCATTTTTTCCTCGGTCTGCCTCGACTTCGTACTCCATTTATATCATTAATGTATACTTTCTTAACCTTTCTTTCTCCATCCATGCGCTCCATGTGTCCGAACCAACGCAGCGATCCTTTCATAATTTTGTTCATAATACCTTCTTCCGCTCTACATTCCTTTTCCATCAACATTTGAGATTCCGTCGTATATCGTTCTACCGTACATACGTCTTAGGGACCTCATTTCTACCGCATTTATTCTGCTCTCATCCATCTTCTGCCAGTTCCATGCTTCGCTTCCATACATTAGGGTTGGGACCAGAACTCCATTGTGAACGGCCGTTTTCGCTTTCATTGATAAGTTCTTGTTTCTAATAACTATTTTTAAAGCTCCATTCCCTTGTTACCCGCACCAACCCTTCTTCGATGTCACTATCCTTTCGGCCATCCGCTGTGAACATGCTACCTAAATACACAAATTCACTCACCTGCTCCAAATTCTCTCAAATATGGTAAGTTTTGACAGATGTTATAATAATTTATTTTGGTTATTATTATATTTTTTCTATAACAAATATTATGAATAAACTTAAAATTTAAAATAATAATTTAAAATTATAAATCGATTATGAAAAAAATAAAAATAATCGAATTTTTATTCGAAGCAGGTACACCACTAATTCAGTGATTTTCAACCTAACCTGTATACACCTACTATTTTTATTACGAGATCTTTCATCGGCAGTTGCGTTTTGCCATCCGTGATGTGGTTCTTGTTACTTTGACTACACCAGCCATTTCTACCCGTTCCGGTGTGAAATGATAGATTTAATATGTTGAACTGTAAAATTAAGCGAAATCGATTTAAATCGTTTGCACTTAAAATGAATCATTATTTAAACATTTATTTACTCTAGAGCACTTATTCAAATCGATTAACTAACTAACTAACTAATTAACCATCACGCCGTCTCCCCGGAGGGGTAGGCAGAAAGAATGGAACGCCACACTGTTCTGTCCTGACATACTTCTCTCGATTCCTCTACATTCATACATCTTGTAATGCACGCACGTCGATTTCTCCGACTCCTCACGTGTCCGACATTCAATATTTGATTAATTTGATCGTGCCACGTTTTCCTCGGCCTTCCTCTATTTCTAGCTCCGTTTACGCCGTTTACATATACCTTCTTTACCATTCTGTCGTCACTCATTCTTTCCATGTGTCTATCATATGAAGATTTGCTACACATTCGTCTTAGAGATCTCATTTCTACTGCATTTATTCTATTTTCATCCTTCTTTTGCCAGTTCCATGCTTCACTTCCATACATAAGGGTCGGCACAAGAACACCATTGTGCACTGCCATCTTGGCATTTTTGGATATGCTTGGCTTTTTTGGATAGGGATAGGGATAGGCAATCGATTATATATACGAGTATTCGAGGAGACGTCGTTATGGTTAGTTAGTTAGTTAGTTAGTTTTTTTTTAATATTATAAAATTGTTTACAAATATAGTCAGTTTTGACAGATGGTATAATGATTTATTTTGGAACGTTTATGCTTTTGTTATAACAAATATTATGAATAAATCTAAAATTTAAAGTTCTTATCGGGATTCAGGTATTAACTTACAAAAAAGGCAATAAATCAATGATTGGACATATTTGATTATTTATAATATTCTATTTATTATTAATTTCTAAAATTTCGAGATTTTTCAAAGTTATATTTCTATTATTATCATGCAAAATTTCAACGCCATTACCTTTATGAAATGAATGACTTTTTTCAATGAGATGGTTTGCGAATTCATATATTAATGAAAATTAGAGAAAAAATATGATTTACGATCAGTTATGAAAGGAATCCCTATTTTCCATAAGCAATCGGCCTAAAAGTCGCGAAATTATTCATTATAAATTATGCTGAATTTGTTTTGTTGATAGCCCTAATTCCAGTCAATCTACGCTTTGATCAGCAAACTCTTTGGCAATAGGCAGATAAGTTTAGCCAAAGCGCAACTTTGACATGAATTTCGAAGCATGGGCTTTCGCAGTGGCAAGTCCGTCTGCTTGGAATATGTTCCATGTACGCTTCAGATGCATTGACAATCCGACTGATTTTAAATCTAATTTAAAATCCCACAATACCATCATCAAGCCAGTGGTAACATATGGTTATCGTGGACAATGACTCTAAACGAACAACAAAGAATCTACTGGTTTGAGAATAGAATACTTAGAATGATCCTGGGACCAAGACCCGGTGCTGCAGCAGGAAATTACCGACTAAGAGATCCGTACGATGACCCAGCAGTCATTATAATAAGCACCATGAGAGCTGGTAACCTAGCATGGATTGGGTACGTATGCCGAGTCGAAGAGACCAGAGCAATCAAGACATGGTCTGGCTAGGTTGCGGAAATAGACTGCCGGGAGTAAAAGGCGCATGATCGAGGAGCTTAGAATAAAATCATTAAGGAAGCTTAAACTCTTAAAACTGTATGGCCATAGAAGGTAAGTAAGTTAAAGTCTCGCATCTTAAAAATATATCTAACTTACGAATCATCACGCCGCGCCGCGCGCCGTTTTGAAGGGGTAGTCAGAGAAGACGGACCGCCACACTGTTCTATCCTGACATATGTGATTCCTCCACTTCACACACCGTGACACGCACACACTTCGATTGTTTCTACTTCGAACATGGCCGCCTTTCAGTAATTGATTAATTAGATTATGCTATGTCTTCCTTGGCCTTTCTCGACATCTTTTTCCATTCACACTACTTGTACAGACAGCGAAAAAGAGACTGGTACGGTCATGTTCAAAGAATGGACCCCACCAGACTTCCCCATATAACATTACATAATCAGCTTCATGGGGCTCATCCTCGTGGAAGACCTCCTAAAAGATGAAAGGAAAGCTGGGAGTCAACCTCACAGGAAGAGCAATACTTTGGAAAACAGACCACATAACCATTCTTTCCGCAACCATCTTAGTGACCCTATCTTAATTTTATTGAGGACGCATACATCCGCCTTGCAGTCCTATCTAACTTCTTCATATTTGTGATATGGTGATTTGGAGTCCCCACGAGGCGAGATACTCGCTCATGTTAGAGAGGGTTCAGAAAAGATTTCTGAGATATCTCTACATGAGGGAGTTTGGTAGCTATCCGTGGCTTTATCTCACTGCATTCCTCTTGGGCATGCTGGGGACCAATAGTTTACAGGTAAGAAGGGATGGATGCACACTTACCCATTTCTTCAGACTTATCAGGGGATTCTTTGAGAATTCCGTAATCTTAAAGACTATCCATCTTTATGTTCCGGATGGTTATCTTCGACAGTGTCAGCACATACTGTTTTATCTCCCAGCATGCAGAACCAACCTGCCTCTGGTGATACCGGTGGGGAAAGCAATCAAACTGCTGAACATGATCGCTTCGGAGATCGACGTCTTTCATATTCGTTAAAGTACGTTCAGAAGACAAATACTCTTGACTTTGGAGAGTATTTTGTATATTTAATGTCGAACCATCTCTTACGCGTTTCTGATATTATATAATTATTATATTTTACCTGTTCTCGATAGATGTCTTAAACTATAATAATTGTTTGTTGTATCTTTTGAGAAAATAAACTGATTTGATTGATTGAAGAAGCCGAGGACGACCGAGGAAAACATGGCATGACCAAATGAATCAATTACTAAAAGGCGGCCACATTCGAAGTCGGAATAATCGACGTGCGTGCATGGTACGATGTATGAATGTAGAGGAATCCCGTGAGTATGCCAGGACAGAGCATTGTGGCGATCTATCCTCTCTGCCTATCCATACTCCCATGCGTTCCTGGTACTATATACGAGTATTTATTATATTTTACCTGTTCTCAATAGATGTCTTAAACTATAATTGTTTGTAATATCTTTTGAGAAAATAAACTGATTTGATTTGATTGGATGTTTTATTATACATTGCTTTTCGTACATTCTTCTTAGTGATCTCATTTCTGCTGCATTAATCCTTCTTCTGCCAACTTCAAGCTTCACTTCCATACATAAGGGTCGGCAGTAGAACACCTTTGTGTATTGCTATCTTTGGCATCCAAATATGAACAATATCTTATTGCTAGTTTGTGCGCGTGAATTTTGATGCAGCAAAACGAAACCAACACGTATGAATATCCTTGTTTTGTCCACCGTCAAAATGGACGCTTAATATTTTATTGCTATCCATTATTTTTATTGCGGAGGAAAAATAACGGTCGTGGGCCCCATTTGTTTTGTTGGTTAGCTTATTTGTGTTGTACGTTCACGCTTCCCGCCTTTTTGCACGTCAACGACCGCATTTCCGCGCCAAAACCAGAGTTCGGTCTCTCTCTGGCGCTCATTTTTGCGTTTCCGAACAAACTCGTTCGTGACGCGGTTAGCATCGCATCACTCGGGTACCTGCTTACTACGTCATACGAAACACTAACCCCTCGACATTATACTCGGTCTTAACCTTTCCCTCACCGTCTTACAGTGCAAAAAGACCGCACATTACGGTGATGTATAATCACTACACATTTTAAAATAGGAATAAAATGGAATATTGCTTTTCAAGTTAATTTATTCAATTCTGTTCAAAAATAGTCATTACAATAATAATAATAATATGCTAACTTTTAATGCGCCGTTTATGTAATGTAATCACCTCAAGGGCACATTAAGACGTGTTTTAAATGTAAAAATCTAAATTCGCGATCGGTTAGAAAGTATAGTAGAACAAAATATAAATGGGTATGAAATATGAAAAAGATGGGTTTTCAGTTTAGATCTGAAATCTGTCGGATCATTTATGCATTTGAGGTGTAAAGGGAGATTGTTCCAAGCTGATGGACCGGCTACCGCGAACGCTCGATCCCCTAAATTTGTACTGGGGCAACGCTTCGGCTCAACTAATCTTCCTATTGCCGAGGAGTTCGCTGAGCGAAGTGTAGATTTCCTGGTATTTAGGCTGTCCGTTATACAGAGTTCAGATATATAACTTGGTGCCATTCCATGTAGCGCTTTGAAGCTTAATACTGGATTCTTTCTGGACTTTTACTTTATTGTTATGAACAAAATAATGAAAGGGTCGTTAATATGGTTTGGACACATGGAAAGAATGAGTGAAGACAGAATGGTGAAGAAGGTAGGTAGGTAAGAATAAACTACGTGAACGAAGCTAGAAATAGAGAAAGACCGAGGAAAACATGGCACGATCAAATCAATCAAATATTAAATATCGGTCACGTGAGAAGTCGGAGATATCGACGTGCGTGTATGACAAGATGAAGAAGAAATCATGACAGTCTGCAACATTAGCGTGAATGGTGAAAATTTGTAGCAAGTAGATGAGTTCGTGTATTTAGATAGTATGTTTACAAAAGATGGGCGAGGGATATTGAGGGAGATTAAAAAGTGGAGAGGGATATTGAAAGAAGGGTTGGGGCAGGCAACAAAGTGAATGGTGCACTTAAAGTTGTCATCGCAAACAAAAACCTATCCAGAAAAGCTAGAATGGCAGTACACAATGGTGTTCTTGTACCGATTCTTATGTGTGGAAGCGAAGCATGGAACTGGCAAAAGAAGGATGAAAGTAGAATAAATACAGTAGAAATGAGATCTTTTAGACGAATGTGTAGATACTCTGTGTATGATAGAGTTTCGAAAAAAGTGAATGCAGTGCGAATGATGGTGTTATGAACAAATAATGAAAGGATCATTAATATGGTTTGGACACATGTAAAGAATGGTAAAAAAAGTATACCTAGAAATAATGGATTAGGTAAAATCGTTCACAATTCAACCCCCACCATTAGCATCCCCTATATAAGGACAACAAAGTTTGATGTAGGTACCAGAAGATGGCAGCGAGCTGCCGAAACCGGTCGAAGACGAAAATTAATAAGTAGATTTTACACTAAAAATAAACATAGAAAAATTCTTAATATTTTTATTTTCATTATTTACAATGAACTTCTACCGAGAAATTTCAATCAACAACATCAATAAAAAAGTATATGTTTGTCAACGATGTAAATGGAACTAGAAATAGAGGAAGACCAAGGAAAACGTGGCATGATCAAATAAATTAAATATTGAATGTCGGCCACGTGAGGAGTCAGATAAATCGACGCGGGTGCATGACACTATATGAATGTTGAGGAAGCGAAAGAAACATATCAGGAAAGAAAAGTGTGGCAGTCCATTCATTCTGCCCACCCCTTCGGAGAGACGGCGTGATTGTTAGTTACTTAGTTTTTATTATTATTTTGGTGGTCAAGTTAGGTTGGGCGGTCTATAAGAGATACGCATTGCGTCAGTCTTTATGACGGACAATACCCTGATTGTAAAGAGGTTATTTCGGCCTTGTATAATATATGATTGTCTAACGTCTTACCTGGGAACAGAGAGCAGAGACCCGATGCGCAGAGGTTAGGAACCACATCGGGGAATAAAAAAATACGATGTTCTTACTTACCCCGAAGCAAAATGTAACCATAGATACCCAACCTTTTCTAAAATCACGTCTTTTTCCAGAGGGGTAGGCAGAAGAGTGAAACCATTTGAGTTTTGCCATTACTTCCGAGCTTCTACGAATCTTAGTATTACTAATTCGGTAGGCAGAGAGGATGGATCGCCACATTGTTCTATCCTGGCATAATTCTCGCGCATCTTCTACATTCACATATCGTGACATGCACGCTCGTCGATTATTCCTACTTCGAACATGGCCGCCTTTCAGCAATTGATTAATTTAGTTAATTGTTTAATTCCTTGGCCTTCCTCGACATCTTTTCCCATTCACACTACTTGCATATATCTTTTTAACCATTCTTCCCCCATCCATTCGTTCCATATGTCCAAACCATCTTAGTGACCCTTTCTTAATTTTATTTATCACGCATTCATCTGCCTTACATTCCTTTCTTACTTCATCATTAGATATTCTATCATACATTGTTTTTCTATTTATCATAATTGTATCCTTCTTCTGCCAACTCCAAGCTTTACTTCCATACATAGAGGGCGGCACTAGAACTCCATTGTGCACTGCCATCTTTGATTCAGTCTATATCAGTGGCGGTACTCCCATAGAAGCCCAGAAGCCCGGCTTGCGTAAGAAATTTTGAATCAAAATCTCTTCTGGCTTACAGAGGTTCAGCTCTTGTGGCTATTCCTCTTACGTCTGATGGGAACATTGTTGGAAGGTGATTTGGTGGGTTGTTGGTTTATGCGGCGGCATGATTACTTAGATTTGGGGGTTTTGATTCAAAATTTCTTACGCAAGCCGGGTTTCTGGGCTTCTATGGGATTACCGCCACTGGTCGATATATTTCTTCGACCTTCTTCCGATATCTTTCTCCATTTTTTCTTCTAATGTAAACATGCTTCCCAGATAAATAAATTCTGTAACTTGCTCTAAAGTTTTTCGCACTTATGTCACTAACTAACGATCATGCCGTCTCCCCGAAGGTGTAGGCAGAAAGAATGGACTGCCACACTTTTATTTCCTGACATATTTCTCTCGATTCCTCAACATTTATACATCGTATCATGCACGCGCGTCGATTTCTCTGACTTCTCACATGGCCGACATTCAATATTAATTTATTTGATAGTTTTCCTCGTTCTTCCTCTATTTCTGGTTCCATTTACATCGTTAACATAGATTTTTTTTCCATTATTTCTTAATTCATTCTTTCCATGCGTCCAAACCATCTTAATGATCCTTTCATTATTTTGTTCATAACACCATCATTCGCACCGCATTCACATCTTATATTTTCATTCGACACTCTATCATACACTGAGTATCCGCACATTTGTCTAAGAGATCTCATTTCTACTGCATTTATTTTACTTTCATCCTTCTTTTGCCAGTTCCATGCTTCGCTTCCATACATAAGGGTCGGTAGAAGAACACCATTGCGCACTGCCATTCTAGCTTTTTTGGATAGGTTTTTGTTTGCGATGCCAACTTTAAGTGCACCATTCACTTTGTTGCCTGCCCCAACCCTTCTTTCAATATCTCTCTCCACTCGCCCATCTCTTGTAAACATACTACCTAAATAAACGAACTCAACTGCTTGCTCCAAATTTTAACCATTCACGCTAATGTTGCAGACTGTCATGGTTTCTTCCTTTTCAAAAATCATTACGTAGAAATCTCATTTCTACTGCATTTATTCTACTTTCATTCTTCTTTTCATTATACTCATACATTCCTTTTCAAATACCATAACTTTATAAATATTATTATTATTATTATTATGATTTGTATTTTAAGTGCGCCGTTTTGTAAAATCAATTACTCCAAGGGCGCTCTAGGAAATGACTGACCGAACAGTGCAGTCTTCAGATGTTTATTAAATTTAACGTCACTATCCTCATACTTAATACTAACATGGAGGCTATTCCACGCCAACGGACCCGCAACGCTGAAAGCACAATCATAGAAACATACACAAATATACTTTGACACGTTCATCACAAGGTCATACTTGAGCTTTTTCAAATAGTTAAAATTGTCCGTCCCAAATCTCGGATGGCTCGTAGATGCCCCGACACGGACATACCAGAATGAAGGAAAATAGTTATCTAAAAAAAATCTTTTCGTAATTTCTTGTGGCCGAGTGGCGAGCAATTACACCGTGACGTTGCTGCGGCCGTAGGGTTCCGTATTTGATTCCCCGAGCATAATGAACGCCGTAACCATAAAGCGGAGCATCTCTCATTTCTTCTGTAGTTGCTGGTATTACTACACGTAATCCCGCCACTTCCTATTTCGCTTTGTTCGTTTTTTCCTCTCGTTTTGAAAGGGCCGCGCTCGATGGTCCGGCAACCAAAACATACAAAACAATCTTGCGATGCTTCGGGTTTCTACCGCTCCTAGCAGCCGTGCGCTTGTGGCGCGGACGATATCATGGATTCAATGAACTGTTCTGTTTGCGTATTGAAAGTACAGTAAAACCTCAATATAACAGACCTCTATTTAACGAACTTCGAATATAACGGACATGGTTCTAAGTCATGGACAATGACTCTAAAAGAACAACAAAGAATCTACTGGTTTGAGAATAGAATACTAAGAATTATCCTGGGACCCAGACCCGTTGTTGCAGCGGGAACTTGGAGACATAGGATCAACCAAGATATCCGTACGATGACCTAGCAGCCCCTTATAACGAGCACCGTTAGAGCCGGTCGCCTAGCATGGATTGGGCACGTATGCCGAGCCGAAGAGACCAGAGCAATCAAGACCCTGTACGCGTCTAGACCAACTGGAGTAAGACCTCTAGGAAGGCCTAGACAGCGCCTAATGAACAATGTTCTGGCTGATCTAGCTAGGTTGGGCGAATCAGACTGCTGGGAGCAAAAGGCGCAGGATCGAGGAGCTTGGCGAAATCATCAAGGAGGCTAAAACTCTTCAAGAGTTGTATGGCCATAGGAAGTAAGTAAGTAAGGATATAACGGACAAAATATCCTGTCAACTGTAAAAAAATTAAAAAAACGTCCCGTTAATTTTATACATGCTTAAATTCAAATGTCGCCGCATGCAATTAATTTTTAGCGGCCATGATAATCACGTCATACGTCTAGCACTAGAATTTGAGACATAATGCCGAGGATGCAAGTGAAGATAGCGAAGAAGAAGAAACAACACTGCCAAAAATTAAGTTATCAGTGGTAAGATCACATTTCGACGATCTAACAATATTTATTAATTATTCGTCAGATAACGAAGTTCCACTATATTATATGGATTTTCGTAATTTTAGAGAGTTGATTATGAAAAAAACAGCAATCTTCAAAGTGCAAATAAAATTAGATTCATTTTTTAAAGCAGGATTATCGAAAGCAAGCGCGTCGATATCAAACAACAACGTCACTTTACGACGTCGCCATAAAATCATGTACCATATTTTGCTCTGTTTTGTGAGATCGTAACATACACGCTCGTCGATTTTTCCGACTTTGAATGTAGCTGTATTTTAATTATATATTTATTTGGTAATGCCGTGCTTTCATTGATCGTCCACGGCTTCTCTTTCCACTCACACTGCTTGTATAAAATGTTTAACCGTTCTTCTCTCCTCCATTATTTCCATATGTTCATACTATCTAAGGGATCATTTTCTAATTCTTCTTATGATGCAATCATCTGCCTTACGTAAGTTAACATAAGCTAAGATTATTAATGTACTTAGTTTACAAATAAATTAGTAAATTGTTTACTTTTATTTTATATTTTAAATTAGGAATAAAATATTTTAAAATCCGATCGCATTCAAATTATAATGTTTCAAAGTCCATCGGAGGATTCAATATTGAATCAATTTGATCGAACGGCGTGTGGGTAGCGCGGAGATCCCGCACTAGTTTCACCATCTTCCCGCCATGATGGAGCGTTTGAATGATGGAACGAAACTTTTGAATTAGGAATTCCGCGGCGGCCGGCACGATTTCTGGTCATTTATTTCGGCCGTAAAAAATGGAGGTCCGCTCGCCCCGAACTTGCCGAGCAGGTACCGCACTCAGGTACTCGTAAAAGGAAGAAGAAGATACCAGGACAGATAACGCTGTTCTTCCGGGTATTAAATATTTAATCATTATTACAAACGAAATCGTCCGTTTTATAGAAGTTTTTTTATATTTTATGGGAATGACATGTTTTGCCTGCATTATGTCATGAGTCATGATATTTGATAATGCCGAAATGAGAAACATGTCATTCCCATAAAATATAATAAAACTTCTAGAAAACCAAAGTTTTCATTGATTAAATATCGAGTTTTACACAATTATTCAAGAAACAATAAATAAAATGATGTAAATCTCCATATTAAATAACTAATTAGAGTGAACTAAAAAAGTGTTAAGATAGGCGCAGCACTCTAGCATATATACATCCAAAAATTTGTCAGACGTGGTGGTCGTAAGAAGGGAGGAATGGGGAATGTTGTTAAACATAAAGCGATCGTTCAACTCAACTAATAACAGTTCATAAGTCCTGTAAGCGCCTCGGCCACCATATTCTGTTCCCAGAAAACAATTTACATCTTCGTCTCTATTGAGATACAATTAATCCTTATAAAAAAAAAAAAATTATCCGCAATGGGTAAAATCCAGTATTCGTCTACAAGAATTTGTATACATTCAAAATGTTTTGAGAATAACGTATTTCACTTTGCTGAGTCATTCTCAAACGTTTGATATTGCCTTAGCAAGAAAAGACACGCAATTCCCATTATATATAATAAAACTTCTAGAAAACAGACGTTTTCACTCGTAATATTTATTAAATATGTAGTTTTACATATTTGTATAAGAAACAATATTACATATTAGGGTTTTACATATTTGTGGCGATGAGGTTCGCAACCCATCACACCGCGTCTCCCGCGGGGCGAAAAGAGAAGGATGGAGTGCCGCATCGGTTAAAGTGTGACAGTCCATTCTTTCTGCCTACCCTTTCGGGGAGACGGCGTGATGGTTAGTTAGTTAGTTAGTTAACAATAAATAAAATGATGTAAATCTCCATATCAAATAACTTCTTCTTAAAGTGCCCTGTCAGGTCCCCCGACGTTGGCGATCACTCTGGTAAATTCTTCCCTATCCTGCGCTGTCCGGAATAGCTCCTACACAGTTCCGATTCCCGTCCATTCCCTCACATTGCGCAGCCAAGAGATCTGCCTTCTCCCTGTGGCCCTATATTTTCCCCTTCATATTAGATGCAGCAGGCAATACTTCTCTCCTCGCAGAACGTAACTAATTAATGTAACTAGTTAAATAACTAATTGAAGAAAACGTATGTTTTCTATAAATTATTTGGCAATGTAAGGCGAAACCTGTCATTCTCATAAAATAAAATAAATTTGATAGAAAACAGACGTTTCTATTCGTGTTTTAATAAATATTAATTATTAATTACATCGCTGTACACAGAGAGCACTGCTAGTGTCAGAGTAAATGGGTATCTTACAGCCTGGTTTGATATCAATAAAGGTGTCAAACAGGGGTGTGTAACGTCTCCATGGTTGTTTAATCTATATATGGACAAGTGTATGAAAGAACTGAAAGTGTTGGAAGCAGGTGCAAAAATGGAAGATGTGTCAGTAAGCTGTTTGTTGTATGCGGACGACGCTGTGCTACTTGCAGACAACGAGCACGAACTGCAAGCCCTGGTGTCTAGGATGTATGAGGTATGCAAGCGATACGATTTGATGATGAATGTGAATAAGTCTAAGGTAATGATTTTCGAAAAAGAAGGAAGCATGACAGTGTGCAACATTAATGTAAACGGTGAAAATCTGGAACAAGTGGATGAATTTGTTTATTTAGGAAGTATGTTTACAAAGGATGGGAGGGTGGAGAAGGATATTGAAAGAAGGGTTGGGGCAGGCAACAGAATAAATGGTGCACTTAAATTTCATCGCAAACAAAAGCCTATCCAAAAAAGTTAAGATGGCAGTGCACAATGGTGTTCTTGTGCCGACCCTTATGTATGGAAGTGAAGCATGGAACTGGCAAAAGAAGGACGAAAGTAGAATAAATGCAATAGAAATGAGATCTCTAAGACGAATGTGTAGCAAATCTGTATATGACAGAGTGATAAATGCAAGTATAAGAAATGAATGTGGTGCGAATGAAAGTGTTATGAACAAAAAAGGGAAAGGGTCATTAAGATGGTTTGGACATATGGAAAGAATGAGTGAAGACAGAATGGTAAAGAAGGTATATGTAAACGGCGTGAACGGAGCTAGAAATAGAGGAAGGCCGAGGAAAACGTGGCACGATCAAATCAATCAAATATTGAATGTCGGTCACGTGAGGAGTCGGAGAAATCGACGTGCGTGCATTACAAGATGTATGTATGTAGGTATGTATGTAGAGGAAGCGAGAGAAGTATGTCAGGACAGAACAGTGTGGCATTCCATTCTTTCTGCCTATCCCTCCGGGGAGACGGCGTGATGGTTAGTTTGTTAGTTAGTTTAATTAACGATAACCGGTTTTAAAAAATACGTATTTATAAGTCGCCATTTTGTTTTACAATAAAATATAACTTTGTAATTTGGTACTGCGATTGAATTGTCTAATATCGGTTTGGGAAGGTATTGGTAGACTGTAATTTACATGGGTAATCATATTACTGCGCAGGCGCAGGTATCGAAAGCCAAAATAGGCGGCAAAAAGATCATTCCAACGAATCATACAACCACGAGGCAAACTTGCAAGCTGCAACATTTGAGGTTAGGTTAGGTTAAGAAATGAATTGATTATACAGGTTTTTTATTGACACTATAGAAAAAGCGGGATTGTCAGAAACTGTTCGTGTTTTAATTCAAATATGATTTTTTAAAAACTTGATAATAAATATTTATGATATACCTACTAGGAGATTACAAGATATGGAAGAATGGAGAAAGATACCGGAAGAAGGATTGGAGCTGGAAATAAAATAAAACGTACACTCAAAGTCATTACCGCAAATAGAAATATATCGACTGGTGCAAAGATGGCAGTGCACAATGGAGTTCTAGTGCCGACCGTTGTGTATGGAAGTGAAGCTTGGAGTTGGCTGAAGAAGGATGAAAGTAGGATAAATGCCGTAAAAATGAGGTCACTAAGAAAAATATGCGTAAAAACAATGTATGATAGAATATCTAAAGATGAAGTAGGAAAGGAATGTAAGGCGGATGAATGCGTGATAAATAAAATTAAGAAAGGGTCGCTAAGATGGTTTGGACATATGGAACGAATGGATAAGGGAAGAATGGTTAAAAAAAAATATATACAAGTATTGTGAATTGAAAAATAAGTCGGGGAAGGCCAAGGAAGACATGGCCTGACCAAATTAATTAATTAATGAAAGGCGGCCACGTTCATGTCACGATGTGTGAATGTAGAAGAGGCGCGAGAATTATGTCAGGATAGAACAATGTGGTGATCCATCCTTTCTGCCTACCCCTCCGGAGAAACGGCGTGATGGTTAGTTAGTTAGCTAGGAGTTAACACGTTATAACTAGATTGGTAGGATGAAGTTAGCTATACCTACCCAGATTCCAAATATCGATCTTGCCACCATAATATTTCGATTAATAGGGGTGTCTATCTAACAATATGAACGGGGGTTGGTGTAGGTACTTAAAAAGAGAATAAATATGTTAAGGGTTCAAGAGAAGAGATGATGCGGGCGTATCAAATATAATGATAATGGATATAATAAAATATAAAATTTATAGGGAGTCTAAAAAGTATGATAATTATATATTATGAATCTATATTTATGTTATACTATGGATTTAAAAGCGTTATTTTTATCAATTTAAATTTAACCAGTTTTATTTGGTATTTTTTTGTTTTTAAAAAAAAACACTGTTTATTGTATTTAAACATTGTTTATTGGATTTAAAACATTGTTCACTGTATTTAAAAATACTACTTATTTTAAAACACTATTTATTGTATTTAAAATATTGTTTATTGCATTTAAAAGTTATATTTAAAATATGAAAATAGATTGATATATGGGTCGGTGACGTGCAGAGGATGCCGTCATCGCGAACCCCAAAAAGATTGCTGGAGTGGTACCCAGGTGGTAGAAGACCAATTGGACGACCAATGCTGCGATGGGAGGATGAGGTTGAGAGAGATGGGGCGAAATTGTTACGAGTGTCAAATTGGAGGGTAGAAGCGGAGGACATGAGGAGTTGGAGGCGAAGAATACTGGATTTAGGGCTCGAAATGGGCTGTAGGACCATCGAAGAAGAAGAAGATATGAAAATACTCTTCATCGAAGATGATGTAACACAGTTAATTGAAGAAGAAGAAACACTATGTAATGTAATAAAAAATAATCAAATTCTGTTCCAAAAACACTGTTCATTGTATAATAATTAATAATTTTAATTGAAATTTCTTGGAAGAAGTTAATTTAAAAAAACTAACTAACTAACCATCACGCCATTTTCCAGGAGGGGTAGGCAGAGAGAATGGATCGCTACAATGTCGTATCCCGACTAGATTACTGCAATGGTGTCTACGCCAACATCCCCAAACAGCAAATAAATAAACTCCAGTCTGCATTCAATGCAGCAGCAAAACTGATAAGGGTTGTCACATAACACAGCATCTTAAGGAGCTCCACTGGCTGAAATGTCCAGAAAGGATACAATACAAGCTCTGCTGGACGGTCTATAAGGCGTTGCATGGAATGGCACCAGCTTATATATCTGAACTCTGCATCAACGAGAACCTGAATGCTAGACAGTCTACATTGCGATCAGCTAAGTCTTCTGCGATCGGTAGATTGACTGTGCCAAAACGCTGTCCAAGCACAAACTTTGGCGACCGAGCCTTCGCGGTAGCCGGCCCTTCAGCCTGGAACAGTCTTCCAGCAGACCTTAAGTGCATTGAGAATCAATCAGAGTGTAGATCGAGACTCAAAACGCACCTTTTCAAATTATCATTTCCTGACAGGGAGGGCTGATCGATTTCGTCAGGTGCAGCCCTCATACTAAATATGGTTTTATATATTTTTTATCATTATTATTATTACTATTATCTAGTTGATAAAACGGAGCATCTTCTACAGCGCCCTTGAGATGAGCAATTCATAAAAATGGCGCTTTATAAATTATCCAATTTATTATATATTATAATGCTCTGTCCTGGCATACCTCTCGGGATCCTCTACATTCATACATCGTACCATGCACGCACGTCGATTATTCCGACTTCGAATGTGGCTAAATAATGTGGTTAAATAATGAAAAAATAAAAAATAAAATTAGATACACAATTATTTTATAATTTTATTTTTGTGTACTTCCACTTGTCGGTCGACGTTAAACACAAGTGGAAGCACATTAAATATATAATATATTATATATTTTCATTGATGCTCATTGTTTTTCTAAAACACTCTTTGTCGTATCTCAAAAACACTGTTTATTGCATTTCAAATACACTGTTTATTGTATTTAAAAAAACACATTTATTTAAAACAAAAAACAGCGTTTATCACACATTTATTATACTTTGCATAAAACCAAAAACGTATTTTTTTGTATTATAAAACAATTTTGTGTAATTTGTGTTGTGGATATTGCTTACGTGCATTTATATTTAAGTGGTTAAAAATTTAAGTTATTATTGTTACCAGATTTATAAAACGAAAGTTTTTTTTAAACATAAACGTCCGTCCGCCTGGAATATGCTTCCTGCACGCCTCAGATGCATTGACAATCCGACAGATTTTAAAACTCACCTAAAAACCGACCTTTTCAAAATATCCCATAAAATGTAAACAACGGTTATCTGATGGCTGGTGTCACGTGCAGCTCTCATGACTAAAAACATTGTCAAAGCGCCCTTGAGGTGAGCTATTCCCGAAAACGGCGCTATACAAATTAGCCTTATTATTATTATTATTCTACAAACAAACAAACCATCACGCCGTTTCTCCGCAGAGGTAGGCAGAGAGAATGGACCGCCACACTACTCTACTCTGAAAAACCTCTCTAGATTCCTCCACATTCATACAACGAGTCATAAACGCACGTCGATTCCTCCGACTTCTAAAATGACCAACCTTTAAATTTTGATTAATTTGGTCATGCCATGTTTTCCTCGGTCTGCCGTACTCCATTTACATCATTAACGTATACTTTCATAACCATTATTTTTCCATCCATGCGTTCCATATGTCCGAACCATCGCAGCGATCCTTTCATAATTTTGTAATACCTTCTTCCGCTCTACATTCCTTTCTTATATCAGCATTTGAGATTCTGTCGTACATCGTTCTACCACACATGGTACGTCTTAGGGACCTCATCTCTACCGCATTTATTCTGCTCTCATCTTTCTTCTGCCAGTTCCACGGTTCGCTTCTATACACAAGAGTTGGGACCAGAACTCTCATTGATAAATTCTTGTTTCCAATAACTTCTTTTAAAGCTCCATTCACTTTGTTACCCGCACCAACAAGTATTATGAAATTTAACAAATTATAAGTGTGTGCTCTTCTTTTCAATTTAGCTATTGTAGATTGAGCAATGCGTGTCCGGGTACAGATAGTACGTTTATATTTGGGTGCTTATAAATGTCAAGTTATTATTGTTACCCGATTTATAAAACGTAAGTTTTTTTAAACATCATTCAAATGAATATTGTGTCGTAAGTATTGTGACTACCCTGTCGTGTGATAGGGGTGGGATATTAGCGAAATTCCCTCTACCCTTCTGCTAATAGCTACCAGTATAATTATCTGAGGTGAGCGTGTTAACTTTTATCGGGACAATACCCACAATCATTTCTCACGCACATTCGTTGCTTATCCTTTTCACAGTTATTTAGAGGCCATTAATTAATATTTAAGGGCGCTTCTTTGAATGAGTCGCATTACTTAATTATTTCAATTAACTTAAGTTATTTTAATTTCATCTAGTATGTCAACGAAAGATGAAGTAGGTATGTCAGGCGAGTGGAGAGGGATATTGAAAAGACTGGGGCAGGCAACAAAGCGAATGTTGCATTTAAAGTTGTCATCGCAAAAAAAGCCTATCCAAAACTAGCTAACCATCACGCCGTCTCCCCGAAAGTCATGAAGTCCGAAATCGAAATTTATGCATCTAACAAAAAATCCGAAACCTAATCGTAACAATTAATTAAGATTTATAATGTCTGCTGCTTTTAAACGGGCAGAGATATGAAGTAGATGTCGTAACAAGTAATGTAGAAGATTATGCCCTCTATAATCTTTACTAAGTTTGGTTTTGACGTATCCAAATGATTCCGAAATAATTGCAAAAATCAGTTTTGCTTCATACAAAAAAAACAACAACATTTTTTTTCTTTAAAATTAGCAGTTGTATCAAAAAAAGTTAAGAGATAAAAGTGGTTTGGAATCACACAGAGGACCTAATTTAAAAAATTCAGAGCAAAATTCGGAGATCGACCCCTATGTCCATGTTTTTGCCAAATGGATCCAGTGTGCGCCGTTTCCCGAAAGTCATGAAGTCCGAAATCGAATATGCAACGAAAAAACAAAGTAATTTTAAAATTTTGTGTTTATATATTGGAACATGGTTCTATATAAATTGATTTATTTAATGCGTAAATAAATTAATCTCTCTCTATTTTTTTAAAAAAAATTTTATCTCATTTTCACTTGATTTTCAAAACCGGCTCGTTAAACAATGCACGGAATTATTATAAAACAAATTCTGCACATTAAAAATTTGTTAGCCTTAAAATAACATTACACATGTATTACTTACTCACAATAACAATGGTGATGTCATCATTTTAAAATTTAAATCAAATTTATTTATATAAAAACGTTATTAAATATTTTGCCATAACCTAAAAATTGTTTTTAAAATGTCATTTTAATCATATTACTTGTTCGTGCACTATTCTTTGATTTCGTTTTCAAATAACAATTCAATATTGTATACAACTGATTAAAATAACATAACTTAAGTTTAGATACGAATTTAAAAATTATCATGCAGTAAAGTCTATAGGACTAAAAAAATTGTTTTTAAATGTAATAATATTCCATAGACTCCGTAAATAAAAAATACATGCAAGACTGAATAAAAATCTTTACGACTATACGCTATATTTATTATACAGCAGTGTTATTAAAAAAAAAATATTTTCCCGGCATTTTCAATGTTACAGAAAATAACAGTATGAAAAGCTAGTAGCGTTTGTTATTGAATCGATCTTATAAAGAATCCGCGTAAAATAATATTCCGTCTCTCTCTTTCCAGGTTGCTTTAACCATGTTTTAAGCGCGACGTAAGTATTTTCTTACTGCACACGCACGAGGTTACTAGCGCCACCACTTTAGGCGTTGCTGTTGGCGGAATCACGAAACATGACAGATCGGTTATCGTTCTTTATAATAATGGTTACTTGTACAAATTAATATGTTATTGTTTAGAATTGTGCTTAAGCAATCGAAATAAGTAATTAATTCAATGTTTTTTTAATTTAATACTGTAAGTATCTGATTTCTTTACAATCAATGCGATAACATTGGCTTTCTTATCTTTGATACAAAATATTTGAAGGTTAGGCGTTATTTTTATGAGAACACGTCGATGAAGTTGCCGTGTTTTGAGATTTGTTTTATGGATCACTATTATTTTTGTAACGGTTATAAAACTAGCAGTTGACGTATTGGATAACAGTCGTTTCTTTATTATTTTGGTGCATTTTACTTCTAGATATGACAGCGTTATCCTGAAAACACAGTTTCTATCCTGGGCAGGACTCATGTAAACCACCTGTAATTCAGTTGACATTTTACAAATGTATATTTAATATTAAAAAGCTGTTCATTAATACATTGACTCTATTGTTCATCGTTTAGTTCTATGAATTTATATATGGAAAATATATAATATTTATTAAGATATGGAAAAATTATGAAGAGTTGGTGTTAGAAGCAATGTAAATGATAAACTTAAAGACACAGTCCACAGTTAAGTTCTAGTGGCAACCCTTATGTGTCGAAATCAAGCATGGAAAGAATTATAATTAAGATTAAATAGCTTCAATAGAACATGTTAGTATGGAATTAATAAAAATAAAAAAAATGGCAAATTTCTATGTTAAACTATCTAACGTTTACCTGTTTATTCTGCTCTCATCCTCCTTCTGCTAGTACTATGCTTCACTTCTATACATTAGGGTTGGGACCAGAACTCCATTGTGAACGGCCAATTTCGTTTTCATTGATAAATTATTGTTTCCAATAACTTTTTCCACTTTGTTACCCGCACCAACCCTTCTTTCGACGTCAATATCCGTTCGGCCAACCGCTGTGGACATGCTACCTAAATTCGCAAATTGTTATTATAATAATAATAATATAGGCTAACTTTTAAAGCGCCGTTTTGGTGATGTAATCACCTCAAGGGCGCATTAAGACGTGTGTTAAATCTAAAAATCTAAATGTGAACGCTGCATCTGATTTTCGCGATCGGTTAAAAAGTATAGTAGAACAAAGTATAAATGTTTAAATTGGGTATGAAATAAGAAAAAGATGGGTTTTCAGTTTAGATCTGAAATCTGTCGGATCATTTATGCATCTGAGGTGTGAAGGGAGATTGTTCCGAGCTGATGGACCGGCTACCGCGAACGCTCGATCCCCGAAATTTGTACTAGAACAATTGTGTGCAATTATATAAGAACTATTGTGTGCGCTTGTAGCTTAAGACTATGTGGATATTAGATGCACAATATTCATGAAATATACGTATATTTCCTTTGTAGAAACCAAAATGTCGGACCAGCCGCGGAGAAAAACGAGCCGTCTGTGGGACTATTTCAGGCCGACCGAGAAGCACCGGGCGTCTTGCAAATTCTGCAGGAAGCTCATCTCGTTCAAATCCACCATTTCTAATCTGAAGAACCACCTCCAGACCAAGCATCCGGTGGAGTATTTCGAGCTGGTCTCCGCCAGGGTTATAGTCGATAAAAATATCTTAGTCACGGAGACGACGGACGAACTTGATACAGAAGAAATCAGAAAGGAAGACATTGAAGATGAGACTTCTCTTCACGCTGATTCTGTAGATGGCATTCTCAACGTCACGTCGGAATCTGTATGTAAAATTTTAAGTATTAATAATAATAATATAATAAATTATCTTTTTTTTTTTGAAAATTTGGTTTGGTTCAAGTGGTGCTCCCGTAAATTTGGAGATATATCGTGTATAAGTGAATTGTTTTGGTAAATTTGATTGTTGCCGCACTTTATAATAGTGTAAATGGAACCAGAAATAGAGGAAGACCGAGGAAAACGTGGCACGATCAAATAAATCAAATATTAAATGTCGGTCACGTGAGGAGTCGGAGAAATCGACGTGCGTGCATGACAAGATGTATGAATGTTGAGGAAGCGAGAGAAGTATGTCAGGACAGAAAAGTGTGGCGTTCCATTCTTTCTGCCTACCCCTTCGGGGAGACGGCGTGATGGTTAGTTAGTTAATTATATAAACGTTACTTGAAAATTCTTGGTAAAAGCCAGTTTCGGCAGTTCTGCTGAAACTGCTGAAACCGGTCAAAGCCAGAAACCTTAGTGGAATTTAATTAAATTTATCATACATAATAAACGAATTTTCAATTAATTAATATATTATATATTAATTATTTAAAAAATTCATCGCAAACGAAAACCTATAAAAAATGTAAAATGGTGGTGCACAATGCTGTTCTTGTACCGATCCTTATGTATGGAAGCGCAGCATGGACTTGTCAAAAGAATGGTGAAAGTAGAATAAATGCAGTAAAATGAGATCTCTTAGACGAATATTTGTAAAATCTGTGTATGAGATCTGTGGCGAATGAAAATATAAGAAGTGAATGCATTGCCAATGAATGTTTTGAACAAAGTAATGAATAGATCATTAATATGGTTTGAACACATGGAAAGAACGAATGAAGAAAGAATGGTAAAAAATGTAAACGGAACTAGAAATCAAGGAAGACCTAAGAAAACGTGGCGCGATCAAAAAAATCAAATAATGAATGTCGGCTACGTGAGGAGTCAGAGAAACTGACGCGCGTGCATGACTCGATGTATGAATGTTGAAGAAACGAGAGAAATATGTCAGGAAAGAAAAGTATGGCAGTCCATTCTTTCTGCCTACCCCTTCTGAGAGACGGCGTGATGGTTAGTTAGTTAGTTAGTTAAAACTTTTCATTAATATGAAGTTGTACATAACTAACTAACTAACTAACTAACCATCCCGCCATTTCTCCGGAGGGATAGGCAGAGAGGATGGATCGCCACAATAGCCTGTCCTGGCATACATCTCGTCGATTATTCCGACTTCGAATGTGGCCGCCTTTTAGTAATTCATTAATTTGGTCATGCCATGTTTTCCTCGGTCGTCCTCGGCTTCTTTTCCCACTCACGCTGCTTGTGTACAACTTTTTAAACATTCTACTATCATCCATTCGTTCCATATGTCCAAACCATCTCAGGGATCCTTTTTTAATTTTATTCATGATGCAATCATCTGCTTTACATTCTTTTCTTATTTCATCGTTCGGTATTCTATCATACAACGTTTTCCCGCAAATTCTTCTTAGTGATCTCATTTCTACGGCGTTTATCCTGCTTTCATCCTTCTTTTGCCAGCTCCAAGCTTCACTTCCATACATGAGGGTTGGCACTAGAAACTCCATTGTGTACTGCCATCTTTGATTCTGTGGATATATTTCTATTTGCAGTAATGACTTTGAGTGCGCCATTTATTTTATTCCCAGCACCAACCCTTCTTTCAATGTCTTTCTCCATTTTTCCGTCTCTATTAGTTTATTTTAAAATTATAATAAATATTTATTTATATTTATAACTTTATCAATCGGAAATTATATCCCGCACAAGAGAAGTTATCAGTCCTTTTGCTATCCGATTATCTGTGTAATTATGTTTGTGATAACATTTATTAAAAGTGACATTCACAAGGTGGAAATCATCTATTTGGAACATCTTATCTTACAGAGGTTACTTACACTGCCCTCAAGGTTACGCAGAGATCAGTAATTGTATGTTTTATTAACAACATAAATTATCCAATTATTCTTACTTTATAGATGATTCGTAAACTTAACTTACTAACAAACCATCACGTCGTTTCTCCGGAGGGGTTGACTGAGAGGATGGACCGCCACACTACTATATCCTGGCACACCTCTCTAACTTCCTCCACATTCATACAACGAGTAATACACGTACGTCGATTTATCCGACTTCTAACATGACCAACCATTAAAATTGGATTAATTTGGTCATGCCATGTTTTCTTCAGCCTGCCTCGACTCCGTACTCCATTTATATCATTAATGTGTACTTTCTTAACCATTCTTTCTCCATCCATGCGCTCCATATGTCCCGAACCAACGCAGCAAACCTTTCATAATTTTGTTCATAATACCTTCTTCCGCTCTAAATTCCTTTCGTATATCAGCATTTGTGATTCTGTCGTATATCGTTCTACACACATACGTCTTAGGGACCTTATCTCTACCGCATTTATTCTGCTGTCATCCTTCTTCTGCCAGATGCTTCGCTTCCGTACATTAGGGTTGGGACCAGAACTCGAAAATATGAAGACTTAATTAATTAATAATTACAAGAACTAGTTAGAGACGCATGTTAGAAAAGAACAAGTGTATTTCATTGTCTTCCCTTTTGAAAAAGTCGTTCTTTATTAGTAAGTACGAGTAGATACTTTAATAATTTTTTTAAAATTACTATTCTTACCTAGAATTTTCCTATCTGCATTTGCGCGTATGTCAAAATAGAGCAGCGTATTTATTTCCCTTCCGGAAAAAAATAGTTATTTATTAGTAGGTAGCTACCTAGAAAGTTTCAATCCTGGGATTGGTTTGCAGCAATTTCTTCTATTCTTCTCTTCCATTCTTCCCTGTCTTGTGCGGCTCTTTTGAAATCTGCATATGATGAGCAGCGCACGTCCACCAACAGGTCCTCCAGGTACTCTCGGCGTGGGCGTCCCCTAGAGTTTGTCCCCTCAGTCATACCCTCCATTATGGCATGCAAGAGACCTTCTTGACGTATTACATGGCCGATCCATCTTGCACGCCTTTCGGACAAGGTCCTGAGCAGGTGTCTTCCTCTATCGATTCCTTGAAGAACTTCCTCATTCGTGATGTGGTCTCTCCAGGAAATTCCTAATAGTCTTCTATAGGACCACATCTCAAAAGCCTCTAGTCTCCGTTTATGTAGGTACTATAAATGTTTTTAATTATTTCTGCTTCCATAGAAGTTTCCTATTTGGATTCGCGCGTTCTTTTGTCCGTGTGACGTATCTTTTGGCGGGAAAGGAATAAAAACAAGACGGACCGGAGTTTATTGCCCCCGATTTGTTGTGTAACCGAATGGCGAACGGCGCTTTGGACTCTCAATAATATATAATCTTTAGCTCCCAAGAAAACATCCGCTCCCGGGATGCTGGTGATCGAGTAATCGATACTGGACCACAATCGTCTAAGACGCTAGATTTCTTAATAGACAAAATCTTTGATGTTATGCTAATGGTGATTTGCGAGTTGACACGCAAGTTTTAAGTTACATTAACTAACAACAAAATCGATGTTTTGAGTATTTAAAATGGGTTATTATTGGCAAAATCCATCGTGACGGAATACCTAACACATTATATAATATTCGGTTCATGTGGTGCTCCTGTAAATTTGGAGATATTTCGTGTATAAGTGAATTGTTTTGGTCAATTTAATTGTTGCCACACTTTATAATAGTTAATTGTGACACGTAATACGTTTGTACTGTTTAGCTGTTAAAATTATATTAGTTTTTTCGTTTTTATAAAGAATTTTGACAGGGGTAAAAATATTTTTTTCATTTGTTCCAATGACAATTTGAATAATTTCCTCAATATTATTCTAAAGTTCTCGCTGGTTAAGTGCCTAATTACAGCTAATTTAAAAAAAACGGTGGATACGTGTAACATAAATTAAATAAACACAAAAGTCCGGATCGTCCATGTCAACATGTGCAACATCGAAAAAAACATTATGTGTTATTACATTATGTGTCAAATTAAAAAAACGGTGGATACGTGGAACATAAATTAAATAGACAATATGTGCACCATCTAAAAAGAACATTTTGTGTTAAATTATTTTTATTTTGTTAACTAACTAACCAACTAACTAACCATCACGCCATTTCCCCGGAGGGGTAGGCAGAGAGGATGGATCGCCACACTGGCCTGTCCTGGCACACCTCTCGGGCTTCCTCCACATTCATACATCGCACCATGCACGCACGTCGATTATTCCGACTTCGAATTTATTTTGTTATTTTATTTTATATCATTGTATTTTATATTATTTGCTTTAGATTTATTTTGTGGGTGTTGGACGTTCGAAGTGTGCGCGGGAGATGCCTATTGGTGGCGATGAGGTTCGCAACCCATCACACCGCGTCTCCCGAAGGGGGAAAAGAGAAGGATGGAGTGCCGCATCAGTAAAAGTGTGACAGTCCATTCTTTCTGCCTACCCTTTCGGGGAGACGGCGTGATGGTTAGTTAGTTAGTTAGTTATATAATGTATGGAAGTGAGTCATGGAACTGACAAAAGAAGGTGAAAGTAGAATAAATGCAGTAGGATAAAGAAACATAATGTCCGGAGACCATCATATAAAACAATCATCCGAACAGTGGTGACCTATGGGTGTGAGGCGTGGACAATGACAGCGATATCCGCAGAGCGACTGGATACTTTTGAGAGAAGGGTGCTGCGCAGAATTCTGGGACCTGTGAATGACGGTGAAGGCTGGAGAGTGCGGCATAATGACGAGCTGTACCATATTTACAAAGCTCCTAGTCTCTCCACACAGGTCAGACTGAATAGACTGAGATGGGCCGGTCACGTGCAGAGGATGGATGAGAGAAATAATGGTTAAGAAAGTATACGTTATTGATGTAAATGGAGTACGGAGTCGAGGCAGACCGAGGAAAACATGGCACGACCAAATTAATCAAATTTTAAAGGTTGGTCATGTTAGAAGTCGGAAGAATCGACGTGCGTGTATGAATCGTTGTATGAATGTGGAGGAATCTAGAGAGGTGTGTCAGGATAGAGTAGTGTGGCGGTCCATTCTCTCTGCCTACCCTTGCGGGGAAACGGCGTGATGGCTTGTTTGCTTGCTTGTTTGTAAATAAACTCGTTCGCTTCTGGTAATATTTTTTATAACAAAGTTGTTGACATTTGTTAATAATAAGTTAGAATCAATCCTGTCAATTGACATCAATCAAACATCTAAGTTAGGTTGATACAATCTCTAGCGAGATACCCATAGTCTGACCAACCCAAGTTTATCCATTTTAACTTTACTACTTTAAACATGTCCTACCCCAGTGTAACACCACTAAAAAGTAAACATTGATTGAGGAAGGAGTCTGTGCTCCGAAATATATTTGTGAAAAGTGTTATAAAAACATACGGACTAGAGACAACAACTCTTACAGAAAAAAATGTCCACAGGCTCAAGTGTTCACAGAGGTCCAAGGAAAGACAGATACTTGGTGTGAGCTTGCGTGACCGCATAAGGAACGAAGAAATCAGACGCCGCACCAGGGTTGCTGACGTCATGGACCGAGTGGCAAAATTGAAATGGCAATGGGCTAGACAGGGTGGCAACAGATGGGCACCCAGGATACTCAGTTGGAGACCATGGGCAAAAAGGCGAAGTGTCGGAAGGCCACCGATGAGATGGACCGATGATATTGTCAAAAGGGTTGGAAAATCTTGGATACAAGGGGGGCAGGATAGAGACGAGTGGAGGAAATTGGAAGAGGCCTATATCCAGCAGTGGAGGGAGAAGGCTAGCAAAGAAGAAGAAGAAGTTTTAAAACGCGGGTTGACACTGTGCGAACTAAGAGACTACTAAGAACATCGGAGATGAAGGTCCTAAGATCAATTACTGGAAAAACTCGCCGAAATCGTGTCCGCAACGTAAGATTTTCTTATATCTTGCGAAATAGAGGATATCGTTCAGTGGAATAGATCCAGAAGAAGATACTGGAGGGACCATGTAGCCCGAATGGATGGTGACAGACTTGCAAATACAGCCGCTTATGAAATCCCCTCCGGACACCGCTCACCTGGAAGATCGCCTAAGAGATGGAGGGACAGCTGGATCTCATCATTCGACGAGACATGATTTCTGCGTCACAGATCGTCAGATCTATTAAAAGAAGACGAAGTTATAAAAATACAATGTTTTTCCGAAGTTATTCTACATGAATTTCTCATTTTAAAATGTGTAGTGATTATACAACACCGTTACGCGCGCATTTTTCAGCACTGTAAGGTAGCTACTAAGGAATGGAATGCCAGTGGCATACTTGGGTTGCCAGTAAAATAAAACAAAGATAACCCACGCCGTTGCGGCTAGGTGTTTTATTCTAATTTATATAGTCAGTGAAGCGTAAGAAGTAAGGTACAACTCTTAACACAAAAACGCGGTTATTTTACCCATTATGGCAGGGAAACAAGTGAGCGGAGACCGACCTCACCACAAGACGTAATTTAGAACATTTATTTTCCCCGGGAAGTTTGAATTTAGAAAAGCACTCGCCATAATAATCATCTGATGGCTGTGACTTGGTGTACAAGTGTATTTTATAATGTCTTCTTCTTCTGCTTTATTTAGGACTGTGTTCTGTTATTTCTCGGAGTCTGTTCCTGGGATTTAGATGTCCAACTGTCTCGCCTTTGGGCGCTCTTCCCGGAGGTCGATTTCCTGTTCATGCTTTATATGCCGCTTTATTTATCACACTTTCAGAACATGCTTTCCACGTTATCTCTCCCGTAGCGTCTTTGCAGTCTTCCCCGTCGCACGACATCTTCCACATTGCAGATCTTTCTTATTTTGGAATTACTTACTCTGTTTCGGAGTGCATTCCCGGAACGGATCGGAGAGTCCTCTTTTATGTGGTTCTAAGGAGACTTTTTGCATAGTCATTTCCCGTTATTTGAGGTCTGCTCTTCTTATGTGTCTCAATCAAGCTTCGCGATCCTGGGTCATGTAGCTATTCAGTTGCAGCGTCCTCAGGTCGTTCCTGACTGTGGGCATCCACGTTGTAGGAAGCAGACCTGGTCCACTTCTTTCATCTTCCAGTTGCAGGGCCCAAAAATGTAGTTTTACATTACTGTTCAGGAAAAAATATATTTTGCTTATTATATAATATTATATAATATATATAACCTATCCAAAAAAGCTAGAATGGCAGTGCACAATGGTGTTCTTCTACCGACCCTTATGTATGGAAGCGAAGCATGGAACTGGCAAAGGAAGGATGAAAGTAGAATAAATGCAGTAGAAATGAGATCTCTTAGACGAATGTGTGGATATTCTGTGTATGATAGAGTGTCGAATGAAAATATAAGAAGTGAATGCGGTGCGAATGATGGTGTCATGAACAAAATAATGAAAGGATCATTAAGATGGTTTGGACATATGGAAAGAATGAATGAAGAAAGAATGGTAAAAAAATTATATGTTAATGATGTAAATGGAACCAGAAATAGAGGAAGACCGAGGAAAACGTGGCACGATCAAATAAATCAAATATTGAATTTCGGCCATGTGAGGAGTCAGAGAAATCGACGCGCGTGCATGACACGATGTATGAATGTTGAGGAAGCGAGAGAAATATGTCAGGAGAGAAAGGTGTGGCAGTCCATTCTTTCTGCCTACCCCTTCGGGGAGACGGCGTGATGGTTAGTTAGTTAGTTAGTTATAATATATGAAGATGATGGCGTAGATAGAGGTAAGCTGTGGGAAATATTGTTGGAATATGGCAATAAGCACAAAACCGATCACGGCAATTACATCGCTGTACACGGAATGCACTGCTAGTGTCAGAGTAAATGGAAATCTTACAGACTGGTTTGATATCAATAAAGGTGTCAAACAGGGGTGTGTAATATCCCCGAGGTTGTTTAATCTATATATGGACAAGTGTATAAAAGAGCTGAAAGGTTTGGAAGCAGGTGCAAAATTGAACGTAGTGTCAGTAAGCTTTTTGTTGTATGTGGACGACGCTCTGCTACTTGCAGACAACGAGCATGAACTACAAGTCCTGGTGTCTAGTATGTATGAGGTATGCAAGCGATACGATTTGATGATGAATGTGAATAAGTCCAAGGTAATGATTTTCGAAAAAGAAGGAAACTTGAGAGTCTGCAACATTAGTGTCAACTATGAAAATCTGGAACAAGTGGATACATTTGTTTATTCAGGAAGTATTAGGTGTATAACTTTGCTTCCGCCGTTTTTTTTTCGAAATTCGAGGCTTTATCGTAAAAAACTGGTTATACATTTATGATTCAAAGTATTGTCCATCGCTGGCCACTACTTTCTCCCATCTTTCGGGCAGCATACGAATCCCGCGTTGAAAAAACTGGTCATCTTTTGAAGCGATCCACGAATCGATCCAATTTTTTACTTCTTCATAAGACCGGAAGTGCTGGTCAGCTAGGCCGTGAGCCATTGATCGAAACAAGTGATAGTCCGAGGGAGCAACGTCTGGAGAATACGGCGGGTGGGGTAGGACTTCCCATTTCAAAGTTTCCAAGTATGTCTTGACCACTTTCGCAACATGGGGTCGAGCATTGTCATGCTGTAAAATCACTTTATCATGTCTCGTTGTATTGCGGCCGTTTGTCTTTCAATGCTCGGCTCAAACGCATTAATTGCGTTCGATAACGATCGCCTGTGATTGTTTCAGTCGGTTTTAACAACTCATAATACACTACGCCGAGCTGGTCCCACCAAATACTGAGCATAACCTTGGAACCGTGAATATTCGGTTTGGCCGTCGACGTGGAAGCATGGCCGGGATATCCCCATGATTTTCCGCGCTTGGGATTATTGTAATGAACCCATTTCTCGTCCCCAGTCACAATGCGATGCAGAAATCCCATCCGTCTTTGCCTTGCAAGCAGCTGTTCACAAACACACAAACGCCGTTCAACATCTCTCGGCTTCAACTCGTACGGCACCCAATTTCCTTGTTTCTGAATCATTCCCATGACTTTCAGGCGTTTTGAAATGGCTGGTTGCGTCACTCCCAATGATCCTGCCAATTTTTGTTGCGTTTGACACGAGTCTTGATCAAGTAATGCCTCCAATTCTGCATCTTCGAAAACCTTCTCTCTTCCACCGCCATGCTGGTCTTCGACGTTAAAATCACCGTTCTTGAAGCGTTGAAACCACTCTCGGCACGTTCTTTCACTAATAGCGGCCTCACCATAGGTATTTGAGAGCATTCGATGAGCCTCAGCCGCAGATTTCTTCATATTAAAGCATAAAATTAAAACCTCCCGCAAATGACGAGAATTTGGCTCGTAAGCTGACATGTTTAATCGGGAATAACTTTATGATGCAGACACAAATCGACTAATATTTCGATGGCGTTATGTTTACAAATACTTAAGCTTATTGTATGACATCTATGATCTATTTATTCCAACTACCACTTACCGCTACTGCCATCTATTGCAAAACGGCGGAAGCAAAGTTATACACCTAATATGTTTACAAAGGACGGGAGAGTGGAAAAGGATAATGAAAGAAGGGTTGGGGCTACATTCACACATCGTGACATGCACGTTTAACGATTTTTCCTACTTCGAAAATGGCCACTTTGACCGTGAACGGTGATATTTTTAAAAGCATTTGAGATAACGAGTCGGTGAGATTCAAGGCTACATCAGGGACGTTACGGTGCCGTTACGTTCACTGTCCAGTGTAAATGGACCTTTAGACGACTTCAAACAAAATTCAAAGTAAAAAAAAACGACAAACCCCTTCGTAGTGTTTTCTTTGGAGTATGGTTCTCAAATAGCCATTAGTCTTGCATCTGCGGGAGCCGTGGAAAACCCCGACTTTATAATAAGAAGTTATTTATACCTGTTACTTCCGAGAACCATTTCGTTTCTAGATTCACAGAGATCCATCTGTAACAATCGATTCTTGCAGGCTGTGTGGTTTTTCAACGTGCCCAGCATTGCGTTAAATAACACCAGTGACTCAACTCAGGGTCATTGACTTCCTAGTCAATAATGCTTCACTTATCAAGGGGTAAAAACATAATAATACCAGAACGATTTGAAAGCCGCCATTTTCAAAAAACGTATTTTCAAAATGTCGGGTGCTCGTTTAGAGGATAGAACATTTGAATCAGGATTCATTGAACTTGGGTTTAAGCCGAAATCTGTATTTTTATTAATTTTTTTTGTGAATGTATACTTATACTTGTATACGAATACTGGATTTCACCTACCTCGGGTTATTAATTCATGATTTAATTGTATCTCAATAGAGACGAAGATGCAAATTGGAAACTGAATATGGTTGATCAAGGTGTCAACAGCTCCAGGCGGCTTCTAACAATGCGCTAATGGCGGGGTAGCCTTTCACATTGTGTTAAAAAGATGTTCTGCTTTATGCTTAATAAAAATAAATCTCCATAGATGGCGTTAGTATGTAGATTATATATAGAGTAATCTTAAAAAGATTAACATATGTAATCAAAATCTTCATAGATGGCACATTGAAACTGACATGTGAAATTTGACATAGGACCTTAACATATATACAACTTCCAAAAATTTGTCATACATGGTCATAAACAAAGGTGGAATGGGGAATGTTGTATTACATAAAGCGTGCGCTTAACCGAACCAATGACAGGTCATAAGTCCTTTCAACACCTCGATCAATCATATTCTGTTTCCAATTTGCATCTTCGTCTCTATTGAGATACAATTATTCCTTGAAAAACATAATAATTCTAGAACAATTTGAAAATCGCCATTTTCAAAAAACGAATTTTCAAAATATCGAATGCTCGTCTAGAGGATAGAACGTTTGAATCAGGATTCATTGAACTTGGGTTTAAGCCGAAATCTGTATTATTTATTTATTATCTATTTATTAAGGGTAGCATACAGCGATATCAATAACACATATTATAACAACAAAAGAAGGATGAAAGTAGAATTAATGCAGTAGAAATGATATCTCCTAGACGAATGTGTGGATACTCTGTATGATAGAGTATCGAATAAAAATATAAGAAGTGAATGCGGTGCGAATGATGGTGTTATGAACAAAATAATGAAAGGATCATTAAGATGGTTTGGACACACGGAAAGAATGAGTGAGACAGAATGGTAAAAAAGGTATATGTAAACGACGTGAATGGAGCTAGAAATAGAGGCAGGCATAGGAAAAAGTGGCACGATCAAATCAATCAAATATCAAATGTTGGTCACGTGAGGAGTCGGATGAATCGACGTGCGTGCATGGCAAGATGTATGAATGTAGAGGAAACGAGAGAGGTATGTCAGGACAGAACAGTGTGGCGGTCCATTGGCGCGTTAGTTAGTTAGTGAGTATCATTGGTCACCCTATCTAAACTACTCGTATTTAGGTCTCTTGAATGTCAATTTGATATTAATGACCCAAGAGATGAATTGGCTGTGTTAAAATTTTAATGAGTTAATTGTAGAGTTGAATGCTTCTTGTGGCGAACAAACCATATGGAATTTAAAGCCAACCAATCATTACGCCGTTTCCCTGGAAGGACAGGCAGATATAATAGAACGTCGTACCCTTATAATTCGACTACACATGTTAATATTTTTCATTTCAAACAGTCTTGTGTACAACATGTCAAAGTCTAAAGTTCTTCTTCTTCTTCCTTATTGTAGACCTATGTCACATAACACAGCATCTTAAGGAGCTCCACTGGCTGAAATGTCCAGAAAGGATACAATACAAGCTCTGCTGGACGGTCTATAAGGCGTTGCATGGAATGTCACCAGTTTATATATCTGAACTCTGCATCAACGAGAACCTGAATGCTAGACACTCTACATTGCGATCAGCTAAGTCTTCTGCGATCGGTAGATTGACTGTGCCAAAACGCTGTCCAAGCACAAACTTTGGCGACCGAGCCTTCGCGGTAGCTGGCCCTTCAGCCTGGAACAGTCTTTTAGCAGACCTTAAGTGCATTGAGAATCAATCAGAGTTTAGATCGAGACTCAAAACGCACCTTTAAAAAATTATCATTTCCTGACAGGATGGGCTGATCGACTTCGTCAGGTGCAGCCCTCATACTAAATATCATTATTATTATTATCTAGTTGATAAAACGGAACATCTTCTACAGCGCCAATAATATAAATTATCCAATTTATTATTATATTATTATATGTGGTCTGTTCTTCAAAGTGTTGCTCCTCCTGTGAGGTAGATTCCCAGCTGTCCTTCCATCTTTTAGGAGGTCTTCCACAAGGACGAGTCCCATGAGGTTGATTATGCAATGCAATATAGGGGAGTCTGGTGGTGTACATTCTTTGAACATTGCCGTACCTGTCCCTTTTTCGCTGTCTGCTCCATCTTGCATCTGTCGCTTATGAAATCCTTTCCGGACACCGCCCACCTGGAAGACCGTCTAAGAGATGGAAGGACAACTGGACCTCATCATCCGACGAGACATGATTTCTGTGTCACAGTTCGTCAGATCTATAATAATAAAAAGAAGAAGGAAATCTTTACGATAACAACAAAAGCGTTATGAACGAAATATTGAAAACATTGTTCAGACACATGGAAAGAATGTTGAAAAAAGTATACGCTAACTATGTGAATGTAACAAGAAATCGTTATAGCATAAAATCAATCAAATTTCAAATGTCGGCCACGTGGGGTGTCGGAAAAATCGCCGTGCGTGTATGGTATGATGTTAGTAAGTAAGAATGACGATTCATCATTTCTGTCTACACCTTCAGTAAAACAGCGTGATGATTAGTCTTTTGTCAGCTCCAAGCTTCACTATAATTATAATATTACAAATCACAGCTTTCGTGATGTAATGGCGTATTAAAAAGTGTTTTAAATCCACTATGAACGTTGTGTTTGATATTAATGATTGGTTAAAATATCTGATTCGTTGTCGAATACATAACTCTGATATTTTGAATGACTTGACTTTGTTTGTCCCTGACAATTATCTGCGACAAAGGCAACATAGATTATTTCACCTGCCACTGCGTAGAACCAATCTACCTAAGGTAATGCCCGTGGGCAGGGCAATAATCCTTCTAAACCGCATATCTTCGGATGTGGACATCTTCCACGATATTGAGGCTACCCTCGGAAAGCATCTATCTCTTACATAATGTATAAAATTGATATTTGCTTCCAGATTAAAAAATGCATGTGTTAATAATATATGTAATGTTTATTTTTTAGATCGAGAATGCACTAGATAACAAAGATTTGAAATTAAAACGCCCTATGCCATGGTCTTGCTCAGTCAAAACGAAAAAGCCGAATGCAAGTTTAAAGAAGATATCTTTAGATCTCTCTAGAGACGACGGACTGAATGCCGACCAGTGCGAGGATATCGCAAGGGTATGGACGTCGGAACTTGTGAAGCTCAGTCCAGACCAGCAGATATTCGCCAAGAAGGCCATCAATGACATTTTGTTTGAGGGCCGCCTCGGGACCCTTCACAGGCACTCTGTCAAGATCAACCAATCCAAGGGGGGCCATTTTACTTACGAGAATGTGTCAGTTCATAGCAGCTATACCAGTGAATGATTCTCGGATATTAATTCTGTCATTTCACGCTCATGTGTTGCATAGAGCACTCCCACCTTCGACTCAAATATAATACTTATTGTTGACTATATTTTGTTATAATATGTTCCCTTTGCTTTCAATACGAGCGTTTCCTTCCCTAGTCACCATATTTTTCCTTCCCCAGTCCCCACATTTGTCATTCCCCTTCTTCTTCTTCTTCCTGGTGCTATCCCAAGTCATCGTCTGTATTGACTGTTAGGGTTGGTTCTTCTCGATCTCAATCTGCACCTCGAACGGTTCTGAATATCGCCCTCACTCAAGCCATTTCTCCACAAGACGCTATTGCATTGAATCATCAATGTGTTCCTAGTTCTTCCTCTGGATGGTTGATGAGGAAGATTCACAGACAGGGCTCTATTTACTGTGTGGTCTGATGGTCTCCGTTTTATATGCCCGTACCATCTACTTGTCATTCCCCTGTTCCATATTTTTGCATCCCCAATCCCCATATTTTTCCATCCTCAGTCCCCATATTTTTTTTTCTACAAACCCCATATTTTTCCTTCCACAGTCCCCATACTTGACTTTCCACAGTCCCCACATTTTTCCTTCCCCAATCCCCATTTTTTTCCATAGTCCCCATATTTTTCCTTCCACAGTCCCCATACTTGACTTTCCTCAGTCCCCACATTTTTCCATCCCCAATCCCCATATTTTTCCATCCCCAATCTCCATATTTTTCTTTCTCTTCTTCTCTGGTTTCAATCCTGGGATTGGTTTGCAGCAATTTCCTCCATTATTCTCTTCCATTTTTTCCTGTCTTGTGCGGCTCTTTTGAGATCCGCATATGATGAGCAGCGTACGTCCACCAACAGGTCCTCCAGGTACTCTCGGCGTGGGCGTCCCCTAGAGTTTGTCCCCTCGATCATACCCTCCATTATGGCATGCAAGAGACCTTCTTGACGTATTACATGGCCGATCCATCTTGCACGCCTTTCGGACAAGGTCCTGAGCAGGTGCCTACAGACTACAGACCCCATATTTTTCCTTCCACAGTCCCCATACTTGACTTTCCCGAGTCCCCATATTTTTCCTTCCCCAATCCCCATATTTTGCCTTCTCCAGACTCAATCCTCTGTTATCCCAAGGATGTTATTATGTTGTTTTTCTTATGTATGCACTCTTATTAATTGTAAAAATTATATCAGTATTGTGTATAATGTGAGATATATAATTATAGGTTTTATTTTAAGAGTCTTCTTCCATTTGTTTGAGATATTTCGACCTATACCTTTAAGTTCCTTCTTGAGAGGTGAACTCAAGCTGTTCTTCCATCTTTTTGAGGACGTCCTTGGGGTCTCTTTTTTGAGGTTAACTGTCTTGATTTTGCCATTTTTGTCAAATATTCATTCCAGAACGTTCTTCTCTGACGTCCTCCTTTTAAAATATCCTCGTTTTCGCGTATCTTTCGGATATTTGTGTTTTGTATTCTGTCACGAATCGTTTTTCGTCTGGTCTAGTGTAGAATTAACGGGACAATAAAATGGCGATAGATTCGCTATCTATCACATGTCATGAGGATCACTTGGACTTGGATCTTCTGCCTTACAGAGGTTCAGCTCATGTGGCTATTCCTCTTACGTCTGATGGGAACATTGTTGGAAGGTGATTTGGTGGGTTGCTGGTTTATGCGGAGGCATGGTTTGTGTGGCCCGGAGTGTTCCCCTGAATAACGATCTTGAGAGGTCTTCTATTGTGGGGTTAGGATGTGAAGGGAATCCTTTGTAAAAACGTTCGGTAAGTTTAAGAATGAATTCATCTATCATCGGGATTCGCGATTTTAGGTGCAGTTGTGTGATTCTGGTCCATGAAGGCGCACCAAGCGATAAACGGATAGACTTATTTTGCAGGATTTGGAGTTTTCGTATGTGACTCGAAGCTGCATAGCCCCAGATTGGGGCTGCGTAAGTGAAGATCGGCATAATGACCGTTTTGTATATCAGAAGTTTATTGTCGGTGCTTAGTTTACTGTTTCTAGTTAACATTGGGTAGAGGGCTGAGATTGCTCTTCACGCGGCTTTGACTTTATATCAAATCAAATCAGTTTATTTTCTCAAAAGACATTACAAACATTTTTTATAGTTTAAGGCATCTATTGAGAACAGGTAAAACATAATAAATATATAATACCAGGAACGCATGAGAGATGGTTCGACATTATGAATACAAAATACTCTCCAAAGTCAAGAGTATTTGTCTTCTGAACGTACTTTCACGAATATGAAAGAGATCGATCTCCGAAGCGATCATGTTCAGCAGTTTGATTGTTCTCCCCACCGGCATCACCAGAGGCAGGTTGGTTCTGCATGTTGGGAGATAAAACAGCCTGTGCTGACACTGTAGAAGAAAACCATCCGGAACATAATGATGGATAGCCTCCAAGATGACGGAATTCTCAAAGAATCCCCTGATAAGTCTGAAGAAATGGGTAAGTGTGCACCCATCCCTTCTTATCTGTAAACTATTGGTCCCCAGCATGCCCAGCATGTAATGTGTGGCCTCCATGTCAGTTTAGAATCCACAATACATACATGATTATTTGAAATGAATGCAGGAACTTAATATTGTTTAATCCAAAGAATGTTAAACAGGTGGTTAACCGTGTAAGAATAAAAAAAATATGGCGACATTTTTTTATATCTTTAATTTACCTGGACCAAGAATGCACGCGTTAGTCTGGCGGGAAAAATATGCATTGCATTAATTTCTTGGTATTATATTTTATCCGTCGCGTCGCTAAAATATTAATTTTATCTTGGGATCAAATTACTCTTGAAATCCGAAACTCTATGGCGTGTGTGAACTCATTTGTTTTTAACAAAATGGCGGAAGCTTCAATTTACACTTTGTTAAACGTCAGTAAATCCCAGTAAATTTGGCAAAGTATCACACGCAGCTTAACTATCCGGTAATTAGTTTTTTTTGTTAATTCAATGTCACATCATAGAATCAGTGGCGGTACTTCCATACAAGACAAAAGCCGGGCTTGCCTTAAAAAATCTATAATAAAACGATGTTTTTTACGCGTTTGAGCCGTCTACGAATAAAATAATATTTTGAATTTTCGCGCGAGTTCTTCTTTTTCTTCTGTCGGGGCCCCCCAACGTTGCCAATCACATTAGCGAACCTGTCCCTGTCCTGCGCCGCTCGGAACAGCTCCTCCACACTTCGGATGCCGGTCCACTCCCTCGCGTTTCGCAGCCAGGACATTTGTCTCCTTCCGGGCCCTCGGCGTCCCTCAATTTTCCCCTTCAATATCAGTTGGAGAAGGTGGTACTTTTCTCCACGCAGTATATGACCCAGATGTGAGATCTTTCGAACCTTGATAGTTGATAACAATTCCCTGTCAACTCTAGCTCGCCTCAGGACTTCGGTATTGGTAACCATATCTGTCCAGGGAACTCTGAGCATTCGGCGATGGAGCCACATTTCAAATGCTTCCAGTCTGTTCATTGAGTTAACTTTCAGGGTCCAAGTTTCACACCCGTACAAAAAAACAGACCACACATAGCATTTGATCATTCTCTGGCGGAGTTTCAAGTTTACGTTATCATTGCAGAAGAGTGATTTCATTTTATTAAACGTAGCTCTTGCTGCCTCTATTCTGCATTTTATCTCTACATCTGGGTCAAGAGATTGCGTTAGTATGGGCGAGTTAAAGCGATTTAATTCGTTACGTTACAAATGACTCCGCTGACATGCGCAGAAATGACCTAAGTGTATGTTTTATATGTTTGGCTTGTAATCATATAGCTAGGTGCATATCTACAATATTTTGTATGAATTTGAAGCCGGGCTTTATCACTCTGAAGTATGTTACTATTCGATGTGTCACGAACTTCATTTCTATTGTCAGAATGTTATCTGTCATTTACGTTTGTGCAGAAATGTTATAAAAAGAAAGATTATGTCATTTCTTTATGAACATTTATTTATAATTCGCGTTTCAGTGTTAACAAATTTATTATTATTGTCTATTCACAGCTTATTTCTTATTAAATATATTTCTTATTAACTAACTAACTAACTAACTTACCATCACGCCGTCTCACTGGAGGGGTAGGCAGAAAGAATGGAACGCCACACTGTTCTGTCCTGACATACTTCTCTCGCTTCCTCTACATTCATACATCTTGTCATGCACGCACGTCGATTTCTCCGACTGCTCACGTGACCGACATTAAATATTTGATTGATTTGATCTGCCATGTTTTCCTCGGCCTTCCTCTATTTCTAGCTCCGTTTACGCTGTTTACATATACCTTATTTACCATTCTGTCTTCACTCATTCTTTCCATGTGTCCAAACCATCTTAATGACCCTTTCCTTATTTTGTTCATAACACTTTCATTCGCACCACATTCACTTATACTTGTATTTGTCATACTATCATATACAGATTTGCCACACATTCGTCTTAGAGATCTCATTTCTACTGCATTTATTCTACTTTCATCCTTCTTTTGCCAGTTCCATGCTTCACTTCCATACATAAGGGTCGGCACAAGAACACCATTGTGCACTGCTACCTATTATGTACGAGTACCTATTTCTTATTGTATTTGTAAATACATTATTATATTATACAAGAACATAATTTGATGACGCAGAAAGTTATTTTTTGTATTGATGCGCCTAAAAATGGGATTTAAATTAAATTAATTTAGAAAGATAAAACTCTTTTAATCCGGAAAAATACATTATCGTGACCCTCTACTAGTATTATAACACAAAAAAGTCGGACGGGCCTGCCTTAGTGGTTGACCCTAGGTACGCCACTGCATAGAATACGAAATAACAATACATTATTACTATTTTATAGGAACTACTACAAAAAATCTCTATTAAGCGATTTAGGGGAAAAAATAAATGCCTTTTCATAGAAATTCAATCATCGGTCTATAAGAAATATTAATTTATTTAACACAATTGGAATAGTCAAGATAAACGAAAAATACAAACTCTTATTTTTAATTTCGCATGAAATTACCAAACTTTATTTTTATTATTAAATTTCACATAAATTGCAGCCTGACAATGTTGACAAGCAACATGGAAGTGATGACGTCATGGGATATTTAAAATGTGAATTACTCCGTTGGTATTATAGTAACATTGCTAAAACTTCGAACACTTTTTCGCACATTCTTTTTAGTGATATCAATTCTACTGCTCATTTACATATACGAGTATAAGAAGGGTGATAAAATGTTTTTCAAAGAGGACATGCAATATCTACATAGTTGCAGTGATCTGTATAATGAAGTTCAAGAACAGACTAATAAAGCAGCAGTCATCTCCAGATGCCTGAGGGATTCTGTTTGGAACAATAAGCATATGATAATGGAAAGCATTGTTAAGTTTTATAAAACATGCATCAGGCCCATAATGACTTACGGAATCGAAGCAAGAGCAGACACTGTCAGAACCAAACATCTCATTAGAGTAGCAGAAATGAAAACATTGCGACCTATTGTGGGTTTCAGAGATTCACAGATCTTGCAAAATTGATGACGTGGTGAGATGGAGTAGGCAGAGAAGTCGATTCTGGAAGGGACCACACCGAAAGAATGGATCCAGTGGGGATTTCCAAGATCGTGATGCACGAGACTCCAGAGGACCGTCGACCACCAAAGAGATGAAGAGAAAGCTAGAGCCCTATACAACGCGTTGGTTCGGAGCAGACTCGAAAGTGGGTCTGTGATATGGAGTCCTCACGAGGCGAGATATTCCGTTATGCAGGAAAAAAATCTGAGATATCTCTACATGAGGGAGTATGGTGGTTATCCGTGGCTGTATCCCGCGGCATTTCTTTTGGGAATGAATCAATTCTCTACAGCTACAAAGAGATGGGCATCTCATAACCCATTTCTTTAAATTAATCAGGCGATATTTCGAGAACTCGGCCGTGCTAGAGAATGTTGGTATTTTTGTATAGATATCTCCGACAGCGACAGCACAGATTATTTTACCTACCGGCCGTCAGAACCAATATGCCTCTGGTGACACCGGTGGGAACAGCAATTAGAATGCTGAACGCGGTCTCCTCGGAGATCGACGTCTTTTATATTATATTAATGAAGGTACGTTCAGGGGACTAATAATCTCAACTTTAGAAAGTATGTTGTCTTCATAATATCGAACCACCTCTTATGCGTTCCTGGTATATAATATTTGACCTGTACTCAATAGATGCCTTAAAAATTAATGCTGTTTATAATGTCTTTTGAGTAAATAAACTGATTTGATTGATTGATCACAGATCGCAAGATCTACAATAAGGAGGAAAAGAAGAAGAACAAACTCCAAACTTGCTGTCTATCCTCTCTATGTATCCGACGAGACATTATTATTATTATTATTATTTTGTTGAATCGCTCTTTACATCATGACAGCATCGGCCAAATCGATGTAAAGGGTATTATAGCTATCATAGTGATTCTCGTGACATGAGATAGGTAGCTAATCTATCGCCATATTTTGTCACGTGAATTTTAAACCAGACCGACAGTGTGACAATCACACTGCCCTCGCTGGGAATCGAACCCGGAACCTTCGGGGTGGCAGTCAATGCACTTACCACTCGGCCACGAAGGTCGCCACGTCATGTAACATGACTGTAGTTATAAAGTTCTCTTCAAACGGTGAACGTCGAGCGATCGTGGAGTCAGGAAGAGATTAAAAAAATACATATTATAACTGGGAATTATTCTGATGACAGGAAACAGGACGGACCTCCCGTTAAACCGGTACGGTACCAGCTTTTACCGGATTCGTACCGGTATTCCGGTAACTAGGATCAACCATAAACGGAATACAGCCAATGACAGTTCATTGATAGATAAAAGTTTTTTTAGAATCGATAACTTATGATAAAAGCGTTGTCTGGATCGAAACCACATCCCTGGATTATGAGTCAAGCGTTCATCACCCTACACCAATGATTCCCAAAGTGGTCTATATAAACCCCAGGGGTCTACGACATCTTGCAAGGGGTCATTTCCATGTTAGCGAACACAAAATTGGGGTCTATGAAATGAAAATGGGGGTCCACGATAGTGGATCTCATGTCGGATGGTCGAAATCTTTCAGTCTTTTTTTTAGCTTATTTGGAAAAATCGGGCTATCGAGTTCTTCGGCGACTATTGATTCGTGAAATATGTACAGAAGTAAAGATTTTCTACCCTTTAAAAACTTGGTTCACTGTACAATAAGTATTAACTTTTAATGTAAATCTTGATGAAAATAAATAAAAGATCTGAAAGGGTTGGATGTAGGAGCCAAAATGAGCGGAGTGTCAGTAAGCTGTCTCTTGTATGCGGGTGACGCTATCCTACTTGCAGACAACGAACGTATGTATAAGGTATGCAAGCGAAATGATCTGATGATTAATGTTAATAAGTCCAAAGTTTTTGAAAAAGAAGAAATCATGACAGTCTACAACATTAGCGTGAATGGTGAAATTTTTGAGCAAGTAGATGAGTTCGTGTATTTAGGTAGTATGTTTACAAGAGATGGGCGAGTGGAGAGGGATATTGAAAGAAGGGTTGGGGCAGGCGACAAAGTGAATGGTACACTTAAAGTTGTAATCACAAACAACAACCTATCCAAAAATGCTAGAATGGCAGTGCACAATGATGTTCTTGTACCGAGCCTTGTGTATGGAAGCGAAGCATGGAACTGGCAAAAGAAGGATGGAAGTAGAATGAATGCAGTAGAAATGAGATCTCTTGATACTCTGTGTATGATAGAGTGTCGAATGAAAATATTAGAAGTGAATGCGGTGAGAATGATGGTGTTATGAACAAAATAATGAAAGGATCATTAAGATGGTTTGGACATATGGAATGAATGAAGAAAGAATGGTAAAAAAATTATATGTTTACGATGTAAGCCAGAAGATCCATGTCCAAGTTCAAGTCCAAGATCTATTTGAAATACGCTTGGGTTGCCATACGCATAATTCTAACGAAAGTTTTTCGCGACAGTCGCCCAAAGCAACTGAATTCTGGACTAACTTTATTTTTTAATATAATTTTATATCAAATCGTGAAAAAAATTTCATGGATTGTTCTAATGATGAAAATCAAAAAAAAATTGTTCAATTTCATTATTTTTAATAATTCGAATCGAAAATGCGTCAAATCACGTCATTAAATAATTCAAATTCGAATGATGTTCGAATGCACGTTCTCCGATTCGAATCCCTTTCGAGATGTTGCCAGACCTTCGCATTACCCCTCCCCCCGCCGCTGTAATGGCGCCGCGGCAGGCAACACTGATATTACATTTCCTAATGACAGTTGAAATCCAGGTACCTACCTACTCGGGCACGACTTTGATAGAATACTGTGGCTAGGCGGCAGAGCCGGCTTCAGAGAATTAATTAATTCAAAATTTAGAACGATTCAAAAGTAATTAATAATAATAATAATATGCTTACTTTTAAAGCGCCGTTTTTGTGATGTAATCACCTCAAGGGCGCATTAATCCGTATTTTAAATCTAAATGTGAACGCTGCATCTGATTGATATTCGCGATCGATTAGAAATTATAATAGAACAAAATATGCAAGTTTTCAATTGGGTATGAAATATGAAAAATATGGGTTTTCAGCTTAGATCTGAAGTCTGCCGGATCATTTATGCATCTGAGGTGTGAAGGAAGATTGTTCCGAGCTGATGGACCGGCTACCGCAAACGCTCGATCCCCGAAATTTGTACTAGGGCAACGCTTTGGCTCAACTAATCTTCCTATTGCCGAGGAGTTCGCCGAGCGAAGTGTGGATTTCCTTGTATTTAGACTGTCCGTTATACAGAGTTCGGATGTATAATTTGGAGCCATTCCATGTAGCGTTTTGAAAACTGTCCAGCAGAGTTTATACTGGATTCTTTATGGACTTTTAAGCCAGATGTTGTGTTATACGGGACTATTTTGGAATGCCTTTAATGAGTCTTGCTGCTGCATTGAACGCAGATTGAAGTTTGTTTATTTGTTGTTTTGGAATGTTTGCGTAAGTTCCATTACAATAGTCGAATTGTAAGAAAACTGCTGGTCTTTGAAAGGAAGGTGTCGAGAAAAATCTTTGGGCCTCTCTGTGAAGATGGAGTGTAGAGAGTGAGGTATAACCAAGATCTGGAAGGACTTTACAATGAGCCCAACATATAAAAATACGGCGTCTTAGATGGTTGGGACACCTCCAGCGAATGGAAGAAGATCGAATCCCAGGAAAGATTCTCAAGTGTGGGAAGACCAAAACTGAGGTGGATGGATGGTGTGGAGGGGGACCCGAGGGCAATTGGTGCCACAAACTGGAAAATGCTAAAGATGGACAGGGAAGAGTGGTGAAGAATTCTGGAGGAGGCCTGGGCCCATGTTGGACCGTAGCGCCATTGTTATTATTCTCAATTGTAAGAAAGTGGTTTGGGCATGTATATTTATTATACAAAAATAAATCATCAAATCGATTGAAGTCGACAGATGAACATCAGTCTGCGAGACAGGAAACTAAACGAAATGAATGGATCAGAGAAAGGATCAAAGTTTGCTGATGTAGAGTACAAAATAGTTTCGTTGTTGTGGAAATGGACCGGTCAAATAGTAAGGACAACGGATAATCGGTGGACCAAAACCAGACGCACTCTGGAGTGGCGACCGAGAACCGGCCACAGAAACCCAGGTAGATTACAAACAAAATGGTCTGATGACATCAAAAGAGTAGCAGGAAGTCAATGGTTAAGTCAGGAAATGAGGCCTATGTCCAACACTAAATGACTATTGGTTGATGGGTATTCGTCTATCTTACATTCCATCCTTATTTCTCTGTTTTGTTGTGTTGTATCACTCAATATCTTTTTTGGATATTCTTCTTCTTCTCCCTAGCCATCCTTCCACTGCTGAACGTAATTCTCTTCAAACAGACTCCGTTTCTCTTTCTCGTTCGTGACTTTCACTCATTCTTCTCCCGACTGGAATTATGTCGTCGGCCCATCGTTTTTGAGGTCGACCGATACATCTTTTTCTTTACCATGGTTTCCACTTCAAGACCCTGGGTGCCCAGTATCTGTTCCCTGTCTAGCGACTTGTCCTGCCCATTTCTACTTCAAAGTTAATTTACAATGGACAGTGACCGTAGCGTCATTATCGACGATTTTATTATAACTAACTAACCATCACGCTGTCTCTCCTAAGGGGTGCGCAGACTGCCACACTTTTCTTTCCTGACATACTTCTCTCGATTCCTCAACATTCATACATCGTGTCATGCATGCACGTCGATTTCTCCGACCCCTCGTGTGGTCGACTTTCAATATTTGATTTATTTGATCGTGCCAAGTTTTCCGTGGTCTATTTCTAGTTCCAAAGTAAAAGTGCACCATTCACATTGTTGCCTGACCCAACCCTTCTTTCAATATCCCTCTTCACTCGCCCATCTTTTGTAAACATACTACCCAAATACCCAAACTCATCTGCATTTTATTTAGCATTTGAGATAACGAGTCGGTGAGATTCAAATCTACGTCGGTGACGTTACGGTGCCGTTACGGTCACATCTTTCCGGATATTCTACTAAAATATCTCATTTCTATACATACTCGTATATCATATTGTATCGTTCTTTTGCTTTCAATTTCACTAATTATACGAGTATACAGGTTCGCATTAAGCTTTTTTTTCTTTTTAAAAGGAACATAGAAGTTCCCGCCACATACCCGAGGGTGTTATAGGGCGTAGCGGCGCCCTTTTGTCAGCCTCTCTCGTACACTCCCTGGGCCTGTCCCCGGTCCATCCGGGACTTACATTTAAAGACGGCAACAACAAGGGGGTGCCAGACCACATTTAATCTACCCCATCTTACTTCTATGCTCCGCTGTACTTTATTGAATTGGACTTGGATCTTCTGGCTTACAGAGGTTCAGCTCTAATGGCTATTCCTCTTACGTCTGTAGGAAACATGTATGGCCCGGAGTGTCCCTCCGAAAGAGGGCGAGGGAGGATTTAGGGTTTATGATAAAATCTTACATTATTGTCAAGGAATGGAAGATCAGTTAGGGTTGGGATTGTATTGATACTATGAGCAGTGCCTGGATGGAGTTGGGGTAGGAAATAGCGTCCTGCGTGAGACCATTTTGTTTGACGTAGTACGTAGTGGGCTATCGGGGAGGATTTTTTTTTGTCCGCATTGATTGAAGATATATAAATTGTTCACAAAAATCTTTACTCTTCCAATCATATCAAAAATATTCTGTATAGTTCCTATTTCCTGCCTTGTTAAGACAGCCGGCCTTCGGAATAAATAAAAAAAAAACAAATCTGATTTTTTTCGACATTGGTAACACTTAAAAATGGCGCCCGTGGCGATTGCGTGGTCCACCGGGCCACGTCCCTGGCGATACGTGCGGGTAGGTACCGGCCCATTATATTATCTGTAACCGCGGGACTTTATTGCTGTGGTCCGGCCAGTGTTGTACCCCGTGGGCCCGTACCGGTTCGCGCGAACCGGTTATTGCATCCTACACCCCTTAGTGAAATTGTGCAACCGGTTCAGGAGCTTCCAACGTCTTCTCATTCTTCAGCTTTATTTAGGACTGTGTCCTGTTATTTCTCAGAGCCTGTTCCTGAAAGATGTCCAAATATCTCGCCGACTTTTGGATGATCTTCCTTGAGGTTGATTGATTGTTGGTACTTTATTTACCATATGTGTATCAAAACTAGCATGGATTGGACACGTAAGCCGAGTCGAAGATACCAGAGCAATCAAGACCCTGTACGCGTCTAGACCAACTTTACAGCACCTAATGGACAATGTTCTGGCTGATCAGGTTAGGTTGGGCGAATCAGACTACTGGGAGCAAAAGGCACAGGATCGAAGAGCTTGGCGAAAAATCATCAAGGATGCTAAAACTCTTCAAGAGTTGTATGACCATAGGAAGTAAGGAAGTAAGTGTGTATCAAAGAGTCACTTAGGTGGCTTGGATTTAAGACAAATTGATTCAATATAAAATCATTATAAAAGGTATAAAAGTTAAGAATAATATGAGTAAATATAATTAATGCCGCTGAGAAATAAATTACAATTGTCCAAGACAGTTTATTTTTTTTTATTTAATTTTAATTTTTTATTATTATTTTTTTTTATTTATTATTTTTTTTTTTTTTATGTACACAACAGGTCGTTTCGACCCAATTACTGTATACATTTTTTTATATTTTAGCTATTATATTGATTCTTGTGACATGTGATAGGTAGCCAATCTATCGCCATTTTATTGTCACGTGAATTCTACACCAGACCAACGACAGCGTGACAATCACACTGCCATCGCCGGGAATCGAACCCAGGACCTTCGGCATGGAAGTCAGAGATCGTAACCACTCTGCCACGAAGGTCGTCGTATAGTGGACAGGGAGAGATTGATCAGTATAGTGGACAGGGAGAGAAATACCACAATTAGAGCTAAAATGCGAGTGTCGAACGTCATCAGAAGAGTGGTAGCGGTTAAATCGTACTGGGCAGCCCATATTGCTCGCAGATCTGACGATATCGATATATTCGCCTCATTTGCTGGCATCCTAGATCTGTGATCCGAAATCCAGGACATATCCACCTTCTATGATGGGACGACAATAAAGAGACCGTTGGTACGACACGGATGGCCTTGTCACAACAAATGATTGTCACATCGAAAGTCCCGGGTCCGATTCCCGGCGATGACAGCGTGACTCTCACACTGTCGTTGGTTTGGTAAAGATAATCCATAAATTCACGTGAGAATAAAATGGCAATAGATTAGCTGCCATATCATGAGATCAATAAAATAGGCTTTACCCTTTACATCGATTTGGATCACGCTGTAATGATCAAATCAATTTAGTATCTTAAAAGAGATCAAACCAAATCAGTTTATTTTCTCAAAATATATTACAAACAACAATTATAGTTTAAGGCATCTATTGAGAACAGGCAAAACATAAAAAATATATAATACCAGGAACGCATTAGAGATGGTTCGACATTAGGAATACAAGTTACTCTCCAAAGTCAAGAGTATTTGTCTTCTGAACTTACTTTCACGAATATGAAAGACGTCGATCTCCGAAGCGATCATGTTCAGCAGTTTGATTGCTCTCCCCACCGGCATACCAGAGGTTGGTTCTGCATGCTGGGAGATAAAACAGTCTGCTGACGCTGTCGTAGATAACCATCTGGAACATAAAGATGGATATCCTCCAAGATAACGGAGTTCTCAAAGAATCCCCTGAGAAGTCTGAAGAAATGGGTAAGTGTGCACCCATCTCTTCTTATCTGCAAACTATTGGTCCCCAGCATGCCCAAGAGGAATGCAGTGGGATAAAGCCACGGATAGTTACCAAACTCTCTCATGTAGAGATACCTCAGAAATATTAATGTTTAAGGCATCTATTGAGTACAGGTAAAATATAATATACACAATATAATACCAGGAATAATAATAATGGATGCGTGTTTGCCTAGGATCGACTGACATGGAAGTAGATGCAGGAGACCTACGTCCAGGAGTGGACGGATACAGGCTGATAATGATGATGATGAAGAAGACACGATGTATGGTGCGGATATAATTCTATTGTGGCTCATTTTCAGCATTTTTTCTCAAAGATGTGTCTGTGACAGTAAGTTAATTATGACAGTTAGATACTGCGAACCGGCTGCAGAAGTACCAGGGTAACATCTCTGCTGAGATGACGAGTACGCAACGATCACGAACGCTTCTGATGGATGGAGCCTGCGCGGGTTATTCAGAACAAATGCCATCTTCCCAGCGCGGCTTATGATGATGTCGCGTACCCTTTCACGCAGTATTAAAGGCATTAATGTAACACGTTTTTAGGAAATAGAAAAAACTGTATTCAAACACATTTCATGCATTCTACAATATAATATATAGGATTTTTCATTAAGAGCGCTCGAACTTTAAAATAAAATAAAACAACTTGTTTTAGTGATATTGCCATCGTTTTTATTTAATTTTAAAGGACATTCAATGACATTATGTATGAAATACAATTTTGGCTAAATGGCAGCCGTGGCTTTGCTGCAGGTGGTGTATCCCGGTGGTCAAATGATTTTTCGATAACACTTATTTAGTATACTCGTACTTAGGAAATTTAAAAACTTTGTTTAATCCACTATTTATTAAAAAAATATTAATAAACACGACATGTTTCGTAGGATGCTTCCATCTTCAGGTATAAAAATGTAATAAAAACCAAACAAAGAACGACTAATAAAAAACGCATTTAAAATTCGATACAATAATTCAAATTTAAAAATTATCCTGAGCTTTTTGTTATAACTAACAATTATTTTTGGATTGGATTTGGATTTGGATTTAACAGCTGGATCTCATCATCCGACGAGATATGATTTCTGTGTCACAGATCGTCAGATCTATTAAAAGAAGAAGAAGAAGAATTATTTTTAACAGTAAGAACTAATAAGTAATTTTAAATAATAATAATACATGATGATAATATAAAAAATAAATAAAAAATAAATTTAAAAAAACATACATTTAATTAATCTGGAAATTAATAAATGATTAATTTGCATATGATTGGGAATGGGTACTTAGGAGATTTTTAATCTTGGGAGATTAAAAGTAGACAAAGTATTTAAGTAGAAAGGAGTAAAAGGAGAACCATTTCACAGGACGTCCATTCTTTCTGCCTACCCTTTCGGGGAGACGGTGTGATGGTTAGTTAGTTAAGATATTATAGGTGCTGGTATGGACTTTTAACATAAACAAATATAAATTTTCAAAATTCATTACGACTTAATAAGTATTGAATCTAATAGAAAGTTTGCATTATAATTCAGATATTAATATAAGTATATCCATAAATGGATTTAAGACAAATGGGCTCTCGGTTACCGATATAAACTTCGAGATCAAGTTTTAAACTTTGCATGGTAATTAGCGATATAAAGTGTTAACCGCAGACAATGTGTTTAATTACTTATTAACTAACTTAACCATCACATTGCTTTGTCGAAGATGATCGATACACTGTTCTATTCTGCTTAATCCTCTTGACTCCTCAACAATCATACATCGTACATTGATTTCTCAGACACTTGACATGGCCGACATTTAAAAAGAGATTGATTTGATACGTTTTTTACCATTTCTTTTTTATAAAATTATTCCAAGCGTTCAAATAATTTAAATGAACCTTACATTGTGTCTTTAATATGAAAAGATGGCAGCGAGCTGCCGAAACCGGTCAAAGCTATAAAATCAAGAGGAATTAAGCATGTTTAAAGGATTTTTTTTAAATACGTACATTTTTTTATATGCAATAGGTATTTTGAACCTAATTACTGTATACAATTTGTTTTGAGCTATTATATTGATTCTCATAACACGTGATAGATAGCTAATCAATCGCCATTTTATTGTCACGTGAATTCTACACCAGATTAGTGTCAGCCTTGACAATCAAATCAGTTTCTTTCATTAATAGACATTTCAAAATTAAGGTTTAAGGTATATATTGAGAACAGGTAAAATAATATATTGTGTATAGTATACTACCAGAAACGCATGAGAAATGGTTCAACATTAGGAAGACAAGATACCAAAATTAAGAGTATTTGCCTTCTGAACGTACTTTCATTGTCCGAGGAGACCGCGTTCAGCAGATTAATTGCTCTTCCCACCGGTGTCACCAGAGGCAGGTTAATTCTGGCGGCCGGAAGGTAAATCAATCTATGCTGTCGCTGTCGGAGATATCTATCAGGGACAAAAAGCCGAACATCCTCCATCACGGCTGAGTTCTCGAAATATCCCCTGATAAATCTAAAGAAATGGGTTATGAGATGCCCATCTCTTTGAAGCTGTAGAGAATTGGTTCCCCGCATTCCTAAAAGAAATGCCGTGGGATAGAGCCACGGATAGCTACCATATTCCCTCATGACAATCACACTGCCATCGCCGAACTAGGGACCTTCGGTGTAGCAGTTATGGCTCTTCCCACTCTATCCACGAAGATCGTCATTTACATTATTTATAATGAACAAATTTTAAGAATTAATACGAATGAAAACGTCAGTTTTCTAAGAGTTTTATTATATTTTATGGGAATGACATGTTTCGCCTTTCTAAGACATTATCAAAAGATTTGATAATGCCTTAATGTCATTTCCATAATATATAATAACACTTCTAGAAAACTGGCGTTTTTATCCGGGAGTTTTACATCATTGTTCAAAAAACAAGAAATTACAAGAAATTTCAAAATAATATTTTAAAACTTTCATAACTTGCTTCATAACTTTCGTTCGCACTGCATTCACCTTTTGTATCTGCATTTGGTAATGTATCATGTAAAGATTTACCACACATTCGTATAAGTGATCTCATCTCCATCGCGTCAATTCCTCATTCATCTTTATTTTGCCAGTTTCATGTTTTATTTCCATACATACGGTCGGTACATAGATGAATTCATTCTGAAACATGAGGAACGTTTTTACAAAGGACTCTTTTCACATCTTAACCCACAATAAAAGAGCTCTCAAATTACGACCCAAACACCTCAAGCCGCCACAAGCGACCAAAATCGATTCCCCTTCAGAGGAACACTCCGGGCCACACAAATCAAGCCCCCGCATAAACCAACAACCCACCAAATCATCTTCCAACAATGTTCCCATCAGACTTAAGAGGAATAGCCTCAAGAGCTGAACCTCTTTAAGCTAAAAGATCCGAGTCTAAGTCACTTAATTGTGAACTGCCTTTTAGCCTTTTGGATAGACTTTTCTTTGCGACGACAACTTTAAGCATAATATTCACTATTTTGCCTACTCCAACCCTTTTTTTGTTGCGTTTAAATTTGGAAACTCAAAATTACTGCTCATTGAAGAGGCTATAAAAAGATTATACTCGTACATAGTCATTTTAAAATTTTATTTTTGAACATAATTCCGTCGTAAATGTGGAAATAATATAACACTTAAAGTAAGTTATTTTTTTGTGGTCGAGGTGACATTAACTCTTGGCTCCTGATATAGGGGACTTGAGTTTAAACTTGGAGACGACCAGATTCCTTCTTCATAGTAATGAGCTATTTTCTGGTCATATTGGAGATTGCAAAACTAACTCTTGTACCATTTAAAATATATCTTGGAGGCTATCCATCTTTATGTTCCGGATGATTATCTCCCAGCATGCAGAACCAACCTGCCTCTGGTGATGCCGGTGGGGAGAGCAATTAAACTGCTGAACATGATCGCTTCGGAGATCGATGTCTTTCATATTCGTGAAAGTACGTTCAGAAAACAAATACTCTTGACTTTGGAGAGTACCTATCTTGTATTCCTAATGTGGAACCATCTCTCATGCGTTCCTGGTATTATATATTTATTATGTTTTACCTGTTCTCAATAGATGCCGTAAACTATAATATAAAAAAATGTTTGTAATGTCTTTTGAGAACATAAACTGATTTGGTTTGATTTGATTTGATAATGGAGAAATAAATATAGGAAGAGAGAAGAAAACGTGGTACGATCAAATCAATCAAATATTAAATTTCGGCCACGAGAGGAATCGAAGAAATCGACGTGCGTGCATGCCGCGATGTATAAATGTTTAGAAATTGAGAGAAGCATTTGAGGAAAGAACAGAGTGGTGATCTATATTTTTTTCCTACTACTTAGGAGAAATGACGTGGTTGGTTAGTTAAAAAATTAACTAACTAACTAACCATCACGCCGTCTCCCCGGAGGGGTAGGCAGAAAGAATGGAATGCCACACTGTTCTGTCCTGACATACTTCTCTCGCTTCCTCTACATTCACATCTTGTCATGCACGCACGTCGATTTCTCCGACTCCTGACGTGGTCTACATTCAATATATTATGATTTATTTGATTGTGCCACGTTTCCCTCGGTCTTCCTCTATTTCTAGTTCGATTTACATCGTTAACATATATTTTTTTACCATTCTTTTCAATTCATTCTTTCCATGTGTCCAAACCATCTTAATTTTCCTTCCATTATTTTGTTATAACACTTTCATTCACATCGCATGCACTTCTTATATTTTCATTCGACACTATCATACACAGATTTCGACACATTGGTCTAAGAGATCTCGTTTCTACATCTTTTTTACCGCCTTCCTTACACGATCAATTATAAGATTTTTGCTTTTATATTCCCTTTCATATAACATGATTGTTTTTGGTGTCTCTTCGATTTTCATAAATGAAATAACAATTCACGTCTGCCCCGGATGGACGGGGACGGGCCTAGGAAGCGAATGAGCGAGGCTGACGAAAGAGCGCCGCTGCGCCCTATAACAGACTCGGGTAAGCGGTGAGTATCCCTTCTATCTCTATGTCCAGTACTGTTAAAAATGAATTATTATTTCACTAAGCAATTAGTCCAGGTAAATAGTTAAATTTTAATTACTTTGCTAGTGTATTGTATTGATTTGTAAATGTGTTTTCCTCCACGGTTATTAGTCCTCGTAATTTTAAGGGCGGTAGCCACTGTGATTGTGTGATTTTTTGTTTGTTTTTTTATTTAAATTTTCTTATAGGGTTTGAATGGATGGTTAGGGCCGTGGGCGGACATACCGTGCTGGAAGGTAACATCAGCAACACTACCATCTAGTCCGACTCTCTGGCGTCCAGGTGTGATCTTTATGATCCCGCAAACCCTGGGTGTGGCATATTGGACGTACTCGTATGTTGATTGATGTGCCACAGCTAACAGATAGAGGGCTAATGGCGATTTTCGGCGCCACAAACCCGGTCACCCTCAGCTAAGGGAAGGAACACCCCTACAGAAAAACCCTGGTCCTCCTAATAAGGCCAACAACCTAACCTCGTAAAACAACCAACGTTAAGAACACTTCAAGAAATTCGTTCCTTGAAGGAGGCTGAGAAAATCACCCCCAGAAAATATTTGTAAACCATTTTATAATATTGAAAGCTAAGGCATTAACACTGTGGAATTCCGTAGTATATACTTAGGAAATTTAAAAACTTTGTTTTATTTTTCATTTGTTCCAATGACAATTTGAATAATTTCTTCAATATTATTTTTAAGTTCTTGCTGGTTAAGTGCCTAATTACAGCTAATTTAAAAAACGGTGGAAATGTGTAACATAAATTAAATAAACACAAAAGTCCGGATCGTCCGTGTCAACATGTGCAACATCGAAAAAAATATTTTGTGTTATTACATTATGTGCTAAATTAAAAAAACGGTGGATTCGTGGAACATAAATTAAATTGACAATATGTGCACCATCTAAAAAGAACATTTTGTGTTAAATTATTATTATTTTGTTATTTTATTTTATATCATTGTATTTTAAATTATTTGTTTTAGATTTATTTTGTGGGTATTGGACGATCGAAGTGTGCGCGGGAGATGCCTATTGGTGGCGATGAGGTTCGCAACCCATCACACCGCGTCTCCCGCGGGGCGAAAAGAGAAGGATGGTGTGCCACATCAGGAAAAGTGTGACAGTCCATTCTTTCTGCCTACCCTTTCGGGGAGACGGCGTGATGGTTAGTTAGTTAGTTAGTTTGTTTTACCCTATCCACTATTAAATAAAAAATATTAAAAAAACATTTTTAAATTTGAATTATTGTATCGTATTTTAAATGCGTTTTTTTATTAATCATTCTTTGTTTAGTTTTTATTATATTTTTACACCTGAAGATCACCTGAAGATGTCGTGTTTTTTAATATGTTTTATTAAATAGTGAATTAAACTAAGTTTTTCAATTTCCTAAGTATAATTTTATAATATTTAAAATATCTTTACAATATCACTGAGGAAGGATCGGGTTGTCCAAAACATGTCTCGTATTAATTTTTTTTTAAAGTTAGTATGGTATAAAAAGTATATAAAAAAGAAAAATATAAATATAAAACATCTACAACACAAAGTAAGGGGAACATAGAAGAAATTAATATTTGCATTTATTAAAATCCAAAAAAAAAAATTCTAAAAAAAATAAATTAGCACGATAGAATTAAAACAATCTAACTCCAGCAAAAATAATAAATATTTTTTTATTGTGATTTATGGGTATTGGGTCAGTTTACCCCGAGGATGACGCCGCGCCAGTTAGTCAGGCGTGCAGTGATTTGGTTCTGAATATCATCTGGGAGCGAGTTAACACTTTGAGAGTTATGGTCCGCGACTGGTACTGGCAGCGCTCACACCTGTCCTCCGCTGTAGTAACAAAGGCCCTGAGTAGTACCCTTGAACTCGAGTCATTAGCATCAGTCAATCTGATGCGGTGCCCCCACCACCTCCACCAATACCCCCTCCACTCGCCTGCCATGCCGCGTCCTCCGAGCTGTGTTCCTTGAACATTCAATTATCCGCGCCAGGGACGGACTCACTACTAAAATAGCCGCACCATTATTTGCATCAATACCTTGGACTTGGACTTGGATCTTCTGGCTTACAGATGTTCAGCTCTAATGGCTATTCCTCTTAGTCTGTAGGAAACATTGTTGGAATGGGATTTGGTAGTTGTTTTATGATGGGGCTAAATGTATGGCCCGGAGTGTCCCTCCGAAAGAGGGCTAGGGGGGATTTAGGGTTTATGATAAAGTCTTATATAATATCGTTCAGTGGAGTAGATCCAAAAGAAGATACTGGAAGGACCATGTAGCCCGAATGGATGGTGACAGACTCGCATATACAGCCGCTTATGAAATCCCCTCCGGACACCGCCCACCTGGAAGACCGCCTAAGAGATGGAGGGACAGCTGGATCTCATCATCCGACGAGATATGATTTCTGTGTCACAGATCGTCAGATCTATTAAAAGAAAAAGAAGAAGAAGATAAAGTCTTACATTATTGTCAAGGAATGGAAGACTAGTTAGGGTTGGGATTGTATTTATAAAAAAGTCTGTTCCCGAAGGGAAGATAAGAGGAGTAGTGCCTGGATGGAGTTGGGGTAGGAGATAGCGTCCTGCGTGAGACCATTTTGTTTGGCGGAGTACGTAGAATACCATTCTCATCCATTCGTTCCATATTTCGAAACCAACTCAGTGATATAATATTAGGTTGGGGAAAAAGTAATTTCGTATTTCGCGCCCTTTTTTTCAACTAAGTATATCTCGTTCTCTATTGGTAAAGGTGTGAGTGTATACTACAAACGCTTCTTTGACAGTATTGCGCTTGGTCGGTTCAGTCGTGAACTATCGTGCGTCGAGTATGGAGGTCTCAAAGGAAGAAATTCGCCATATTTTACATTTTTAATACCTGAAAGGGAAAAACGCGTCGAAAGCGACCAAAAAAGCATGCACTTAACATGCCCGTTTATCGATTTTTCCGACTTCTAATGTGGCCGCCATTCAGTATTTGATTAATTTGGTCATGCCATGCTTTCCTTGGTCTTCCACGGCTTCTCTTTATACTTACACTGCTAGTATACAACATTTTAACCATTTTTACCTCGTCCATTTGTTCTTCCTTTTTTAATTTTACTTATGATGCAATTACATTTATTCCTTATTTCGTCGTTCTGTTTTCTATCATACATCGTTTTCTTGCGCTCAGTGATCTCATTTCTAAGGCATTTATCCTACTTCCATCCATCTTTTGCAAGCTTCAAGCTTCACTTCCGTACATAAGGGTATGTCACATTGTTGGAGCTAACATTGTTCAAGAAACAATAAATATAGAGTTTATAAACTCAACAAATTAAGTAATTAATATGAATTAAAACGTCTGTTTTCTAGAAGCCTTATTTTATTTAATGTGAATGACATGTTTCCCCTGTCTTAGGCATTATATAATGTGACATTGTTACCTTTGATAGGCGAAACATGTCATTCACATAAAATATAATAAGGCTTCTAGAAAACATGGTTTCATTAAACGCAATGAATTGTTTTGAATCCGCGACTGCATTTTAAAATTGAAAATATTATTACCTACTGATAATACTATTGTTAAGATACCAAATGGATACAATAAAATTTTTAAGATTTCCGTTGTGGATACTATAATTTTTTTTTATATATTTCTAGAACATTGATGTGAAACTCCATATTAAATAATTAATATGAATGACAACGTTTGTTTTCTAGAAGTTTTATTATATTTTATAAGAATGATATATTTCTCTATAGTAGAATAAATGCAGTAGAAATGAGATCTCTAAGACGAATGTGTGGAAAATCTGTATATGATACAATGACAAATGCAAGTATAAGAAGTGAATGTGGTGCGAATGAAAGTGTTATGAACAAAATAAGGAAAGCGTCATTAAGATGGTTTGGACACATGGAAAGAATGAGCGAAGACAGAATGGTAAAGAAGGTATATGTAAACGGCGTGAACGGAGCTAGAAATAGAGGAAGGCCAAGGAAAACGTGGCACGATCAAATCAATCAAATATTGAATGTCGGTCACGTGAGGAGTCGGAGAAATCGACGTGCGTGCATGACAAGATATATGAATGTAGAGGAATCGAGAGAAGTATGTCAGGACAGCACAGTGTGGCGTTCCATTCTTTCTGCCTACTCCTCCGGGGAGACGGCGTGATGGTTAGTTAGTTAGTTAGTTATGACATATTTCGCCATGATAAGGGATTATCAAATATCTTTTTTCTTTATATCTGTTTTGTAGAAGTTTTATTATATTGTATGGGAATGACATGTGCTGTCTTGCTAAGGGATTATCTAATGTCTTTTTTCAAAACGTCTGTTTTCTAGAAGTTTTATTATATTTTATGAGAAAGACACGTTTCGTCATGCTGAGGCAATATCAAATGCCTTTTTTCTAAATATTTAATAATATCATAGCAAGGCAAAACTTGACACTCCTATAAAATATAATAAAACTTCTAGATAACAGACATTTTCATTAGTGTTAATAATAATTAATCATAATATATGATAAATTAATATAACCTATGTCAAGTCACTAAGATGGTTTGGACATACCGAACGTATGGATGTAACACCTATCGCTACAAATCGCGGCAAAACGGCTATCGCTACAAATTCATAGAAATTATATGAATAAATTGTGATATTATAACAGTATTTTATATTAAGTATTATTTTTACTTTAAAGATGTAATCTGTTAAAATTGTCGGCGATTTACACAGTAAATTGTGATAAGTTACTTAGTTAATGAACTTAAAATAAAATAGATTAAAAAAATTATATATAAATTTGATAACATATCATTTCGATATGAATTTAAAATCTGTAATTAATTCAATATAATCAAAAGATATTAGATTCTGGTATTTTAACTACATACGTGGTCATCGTCTCCAGACTGATCTGAATTTTACGTTCTTAAATTGGTTATTTAGAATTTTACATTCTTAAAGGGGTTCAAAAGGGTAGTAGGGCTACGATGGGGTATGTTTTGCTGGAAAGTATGCCTCTACAAAATGTCGTAAGGCGCCATGTTGCATTTACAACAGCAACACAACTATCAAGTCCAACTCTCTAGCGTCCGCGAGAGGTCGGAACTACTGAGACATTTTTTCACCCCTAACTTTTTATTTTACAACCCCTTCTTTGCTGATTTTTTTTTCAAAGTCCGCCATTTTGTAATTTATCCATGAAATTTAACATCTGTAGTTACAACCAGAATGACATGTCTTTAAATTAAGAATTTTCAAGAATTTTTGATTTCAGATAACATCAAGAGCCAAAATCACCCGGGCCACCCACGCGCTTTTTTTTTCAATTAATAATAATAAACAATTAAATTTTTTCAAAAGAATTTTTTTTTGTATCTTTAATATGTAAGTAAAAACATCCTAAATTTCCAAAACAATTCATTTTTTTTTTCCTACAAAAAAACGCCCTCCAAAAAAGACATGAAAATCGGCTTAAGTTACCAGACCCTTAAAAGACCCCGCGAACCTGGGCAATGTGGCACGTAATACTTAGTGCCATAGCAGATAGAGAGAGGACGAATGGCGAGCTTCCAGCGCCATAAAACTGGATACACCCAGCTAAGGGAAGGTAACCCCGAAAGAAAATCCTCTTGAGAAGGCAAGGGGATACCACTCTGGATATTTTTCCCCAGGTCATCACCATGAGGCCTACTCAAGGGTGATAGTCAACGTTAGGGAGACCTGACAGGACACAGAAAGAAGAAGAAAGCGGTTGGATCAACAAACTTCTCGGCAATAGGCAGATTAGTTGAGCCAAAGCGCAGCCATATGTCGGAGATCGGGCTTTCGCGGTAGCAGGTCTGTCCGACTGGAATATACTCCCTACACGCCTCAGATGTATTGACAGCATAACGATTTTTTTAATGAATAAATACATAGCGTTTACCCCTTTTTAGTTTATTTTTGTCTACATGTTTCGAAGGGTTTATAAGGGTCATTCCCAAAGTGGTCTATATTCTGACCACAAGGGGTCCACGTCAAAGATAAAAAAATGACGGTGCATTAGATGTAATTGTTCGACGATCTTCGTGGCCGAGTGGTAAGTGCATTGACTGCCAACCCGAAGGTTCGGGGTTCGATTCTCGGCGAGGGTAGTGTGATTGTCACACTGTCTTTGGTCTGGTGTAGAATTCACGTGACAATAAAATGGCGATAGATTAGCTACCTACCACATGTCACGAGAATCACTATGATAGCTATAATACCCTTTACATCGATTTGGCTCATGCTGTCATGATGTTAAGAGCGATTCAACAAAATAATTAATAATAATAATAATAAAATGGGGTCCACGAGATTGGATCCCATTGCATACCTATTTAGTTATTTTTCTTATACACAAATTAAATATAACAAACGAAAAACATTTAGGTACACATTTAGGTATTTAGACACAAAACAGTAAAAAAAAAATACAATATCGATATGAATCTAGGAAATAAAATACGAGTATCTCAGAAGGATCCTAAATATGTCAACGTCAGTGAGGCAGTACTCTTTCCAGAATTTATAATATATTTTATTTATGAATACTGCCTCAGTGACACTAAAAAGGTCGAGAAATCCGAGACGATTAAATTCAAAGTCCGAATTGCTCTTCCTACTGGCATCACCAAATAAAGGTTGGTTATGCGTGATAGAACAAAGAACATTCGATGCCGGAAAAATCGACGAACGTGCATGTTACAATTTATCTACGTAGAGGAAGCAAGATATGTTATGTCAGGACAGAACGGTATGGCGGTCCATCCTCTCTGCCTACCACTCCGGGGATACGGCGTGATGGTTAGTTAGTTAAATAAACTCAGTTTGTTCAAAAAGTGGAAAAAAAACTGATTTATTTTTAAAAAATCGTTCAACTTATGTCGTAGTTTTTATGAAAGAGGAACAAGTAGATGAATTTGATTTCAATCTATTTGGGCAATATTGCCCACGTTGGGTATTACTTCTTTAGATTTGATTCTAGAGAAATGAATGAGTAAAAACCACGGTGACGTTTGAAATGGCTTCTGTTTTTAGTGAGGAACCAATTCTAAAATGTCCGTAGCATTTCACCGGAGCAATGCCCCCCATTAATGCATAACGAATGGCTTATACCACCTTTGTTCCAAAGATACCTTCAACACTACTGAATAGAGCGAAACAAGAATCAAATCAAATCAGTTTATTTTCTCATAAGATATTACAAACAACAATTATAGTTTAAGGCATCTATTGAGAACAGGTAAAACATAAAAAATATATAATACCATTAGATATGGTTCGAGATTAAGAATACAATATACTCTCCAAAGTCAAGGGTATTTGTCTTCTGAACGTACTTTCACGAATATGAAAGACGTCGATCTCCGAAGCGATCATGTTCAGCAGTTTGATTGCTGTCCCCACCGGCATCACCAGAGGCAGGTTGGTTCTGCATGCTGGGAGATAAAACAGTCTGTGCTGACGCTGTCGAAGATAACCATTCGGAACATAAAGAAGGATAGCCTCCAAGATGACGGAATTCTCAAAGAATCCCCTGATAAGTCTGAAGAAATGGGTAAGCGTGCACCCGTCCCTTCTCTAACCTATTGGTGGTAAGAACAAGCACATGCGTATCGCCAACAAGGTCAGAATTTATAAGACATGAGTGCGACCTATCCATGACGTAAGCTGTAGATACGCGGGCCGACACTGTGCGAACCAAGGGTGTACTAAGAACATCTGAGATGAAGGTCCTAAGATCAATTACTGGAAAAACTCTCTGAGATCGTGTCCGCAACGCAGATATAAGAAAATACTTGTGAAATAGAGGATATCGTTCGGTGGAATAGATCCAGAAGAAGATACTGGAGGGACCATGTAGCCAGAATGGATAGTGATAGACTCGCAAATACAGCCTCTTATGAAATCCCCACGATGGAGCCTAAGAGATGGAGGGACAGCTGGACCTCATCATCCCACGAGTCATGATTTCTGTGTCACAGATCGTCAGATCTATTAAAAGAAGAATGCCAATGGACCCGCAACGCTGCAAGATCGTAACCCGTATTCCCATTGAATCGCGAGAATATACCTGTATGCAATACATGGCTTATTGATTATTCGCATGTAAAACACAGTCGCATTCTATGTCAAAGTGTAATGCTCCATTCATATTGTAATACAGGACCGAAATTAGAGTAAACTTTTTATTTAAAAATAATATTTTTATTAGCTGGTACATATGGTCTTGAAACTGTTACATTGTCCAAAAAAAGTGCCGAGAATCTACGAGTGACCTGAAAGAGCCATGGTAGAGCCGTGTTAGGAATAAGCCTAAGAGACAGAGTCAGAAACGATACGGTGGGAGAAAAAACAAAGGTCACTGACATCATCATCCACCGGGTGGCGACTCTAAAATGGCAATGGGCGGGTCACGTAGCCAGAAGCTCAGGTGAAAAATGGACAAGAAGACTGCTGACTTGGGGGACGTGGACGGCGAAGAGAAGTGCAGGGCGACCGCAACTACGGAAGGATGACCTAAACAGACACGTCGGAATAACCTGGATGCAGCCTGCACAGGACAGAATGACATGGAAGCAAATGGAGGTGGCCCTTAATAAGCTGAGGAAGAAGAAGAAGAAGAATATTTTTATAACAATATTAATTTAGTAAAACTCACTAACTAACTAACCATCACGCCTTCTCCCCGAAGGGGTAGGTAGAAGGAACGGACTGCCACACTTTTGTTTCCTGACATATTTCTCTCGATTCTTCAACATTCATACATCGTGTTATGCACGCGAGTCGATTTCTCTGACTCCTCACATGGCCATTCATTCATTCATTTCTCGGCGCTACATCCCGGTGTGGGACTTGGCCTCCTCCACAACGGTCCTCCACTGACTTCTGTCTCTGGTCATCTCTCTCCATTCCCCAGCTCCTTCCATTTTCTCCCAATCTTGTTCCACGCAATCCGCCCATCTTTTCCTCGGTCTGCCGCTTGGTCTCTTTTCGCGAGGGACCCATCTGGATATAATTTGTGGTGTTCTACCCTCTGGCATTCTTTCCACAGGCCAGCCCACCGTAGGCGTTGAAACTTACAGAATGTCACTACTGTTTCCTGGTTAATTAGTTCTTCAAGTTCAAGGTTTCTTTTAATTCTGTAAGTCCCATCCTCCAGCGTGGGTCCAAAAATGGCCGAGATTCAATATTTGATTTATTTGATCGTGCCTCGTTTTCCTCGGTCTTCCTCTATTTCTGGTTCCATTTACATCGTTATCATATATTTTTTTACCATTCTTTCTTCATTCATTCTTTCTATATGTCCAAACCACCTTAATGATCCTTTCATTATTTTGTCCATAACACCATCATTCGCACCGAATTCACTTATTATATTTTCATTCGACACTCTATCATACACAGAGTATCCACACATTCGTCTAAGAGATCGACGATATATAATTGGTTATCTATCCATATAAAATATAATTACCTGCCCATGTCAAATGAAGAAACTAAGAAAAATAAATTCTCACTTATTATAACAAATATCTTCACGCGTTTACATAGATTCGAGACGGTTTGACAGATTGAAGATCACGTGACGAAATTGTTAAAAATATGACGTGTGTATATTTTTCCGTTCCCAAAAAACGTGTAATTGTAAAAGTATGCCTATAACCACCGCCGGGTTCCATTTTTAAAATCCTGAAATAATCAGCTTGATCTGCTAGCTATTTGCCGAGTAAATAGTCTTCACAATAACGCACTTTGGCTTTTATTTTATTCCTAATCGTCGTACATATTAGCGCTTCATAATTCTCCTGTATTGAAGGCGATTAGTCTTCTCAACAAGGTGGCATTCGAAGAAGACCTCTTTAGATGCAGCTATAGTGAAATTGCGAACACCCTAATGATAAGGGCAACAAAGAGAAAATTGACATATTACTATTCACGTAGTTCTATGCATATTTTCTTTAAAGTTTGCATCTATTTGACTTACGCTGTAATGCTGTAAAGATTTACTCAACTATGAACTTATTGAATGCTAAGGCATTAACACTGTGGAATCCCATAGTAATTATTAAAAAACACGACATGTTTCGGAGGATACCTCCATCTTCAGGTGTAAAAATATAATAAAAACTTAACAAAGAAAGTAGAACTTGACCATAGTTTTGATAAAAATATCGCTAAATTTCTACACACAGTTAACAATAGCAATAAATTAAACAAACTTGAAAATTTTGAAATCCTTAAGTCGGTGAAATTGGGTGAAAACGTAATTAATAATTAGATTCCTCCTTTTATTCCTTTCTCCTTAAATACTTTGTCTACTTTTAATCTCCCAAACTCCCTTTCCCAATCAAATGCAAATTAATAATTTATTATGTCTTTTCAAATGTATGTTTTTTCTAAATTATATTTTTATATTTTTTTATATTATCATAATGTATTATTATTATTTAATGTTATTTATTAGTTCTTAAAGCCGTGCCACACTGTTTTAAACAAGCTCTCCACATCGGTCTCCATCGGCGGTTTAAAACTGTGTAGACACTTGTTTGAAACCAAAATTCGTTTGACCTTCAACAAACTTTGTGGACGGACGCGCATAGTATGCGTGTGGATCCACCGTTTAAACACGCATTCCACGTGTGGAGAGCTTGTTTACAACAGTGTGTGGACGCTACACCAACCGTGGGCTCCACAGCTCTCTACCAAGGTCACCCCTGTGGAGAGCTTGTTTCAAAAACTTGTAACAAATAGCCCAGGTTAATCATTAAATTTGAATTGTTGTATCTTTTATATGTATATTTAAAATGCGTTTTTATATTAGTCTTTCTTTGTTTAGTTTTTATTATATTTTTATACCGGAAGATGGAGGTATCCTCCGAAACATGTCGTGTTTTTTTTTTTAAATATTTTTAAAATAATTAGTGGATTAAACAAAGTTATTTTCAATTTCCTAAGTATAAAATAATAATGGATTTTGATATTTTGGCATACTCTAATATTTATTCCTCTAAGTTAATATGGCAGTACACAATGATGTTGCTGGATGCTGAGGTATCTCTACATGAGGGAGTATGGTAGCTATCCGTGGCTCTTTCCCACGGCATTTCTTTGGGGAATGCTTGGGGCCAACTCTCTGTCACTCTCAATATCTTATAACCCATTTATTTAGATTACTCAGATAATAGTTCGAGAACTCGGCGGTGCTGGAGGGTATTCGGCTTTTTGTCACTGATAGATATCTCCGACAGCGACAGCATAGATTGTTTTAGCTACCGGCCGCCAGAACCAACCTGCCTCTGGTGACACTGAACGCGGTCTCCTCCTTTCATATTAGTGAAAGTACGTTCAGAAGGCAAATACTCTTAATTCTGGAGAGTATCTTGGCTTCCTAATGTCAAACCATCTCTCATGTGTTTCTGGTAGTATACTATATACAATATATTATTTTACCTATTCTCAATAGATGCCTTAAAAATTAAATTTGTAATGTCTATTGATGAAATAAACTTATTTGATTGATTGATTGTGACGAACCTTATGTATGGAAGTGAAGCATGGAATTAGCAAAAGAAGGATAAAAGTCGAATAAATGTAGTATAAATAAGATATATACGACGTATATGATAGAGTGTGAAATACAAGAAGTGAATGCGGTTCGAATGAAAGTGTTATGAACAAAATAATGAAAGGGTCGTTAAGATGGTTTGGACACTTGGAGATAATTGATGAAGACAAAATGGTGAAGAATTTATGCGTAAACGGCGTGAACGAAGCTAGAAATAGAGGAAGGCCGAGGAAAACGTGGCACGTTCAAATCAATCAAATATTAATTGTCGGTCACGTGATGAGTCAGAGAAATCTATGAATGTTGAGGAATTGAGAAAAGTATGTCAGGAATGAAAAGTGTGGCAGTCCATTCTTTCTGCCTACCCCTTCGGAAGACGGCGGGATGGTTATTGATAGTTAGTTTACTTTAAATATAAAAACGAACACCGGGCCTGTAGATGCAAACAATTTCATAATCACTTTAGCATTTATAATAGAATTATTCATAAATAACCTTTATCATCATCCATATATTATAATATTGTATTACGTTGCATGGGTACGACACATAGGTATCTGAAGGATATGCAAAGTCGAGGATATTATAGAATGGGGAACACAGAAGAAGAATTTTGAATGGACGTGTGACCAGAACACCAGAATCAAAGGCTGTAAGAACAAGCGACAGTTTATCTCAATGACAATCTAAAAAAACGGAAGGATATCTGGCAGTTCGATGACAGCCCACCGTTACCACACTCCTTTGGTACATCAGAATACTGCAACTCCAGCTCTATTATTCCTCTACTAATCCAACTTCATCTCTTTCATTTCCCGACCACGATCTAAATTATTACCATCTTCCTTATCAATAATGACCCTTTACCACCAAGTTATCCACCATCATTCAGTCCTTTATCCCTCCCACAATCAATGCGGATAAAAAAAAATCCCCTCCGATAGCCCACTACGTACTCCGCTAAACAAAATGGTCTCACGAAGGATGCTATCTCCTACCACAACTCCATCCAGGCACTGCTCCTCTTATCTTCCCATCGGGAGACTTTTTTATAAATACAATCCCAACCCTAATTGGTCTTTCATTCCTTGACAATAATGTAAGACTTTATCATAAACTTTAAATCCCCCCTCACCCTCTTTCGGAGGGACACTCCGGGCCATACATTTAGCCCCATCATATGGTAAAACAACTACCAAATCACATTCCAACAATGTTTCCTACAGACGTAACCTTTGTAAGCCAGAAGATCCAAGTCCAAGTCTAAGTATCGTAGAATTTTTTTTTGATTGGGTATCATGTTCAAAAATTAAATTTTTTTTTAGCCAAAATGAAAATTTGAGTTTTTTTTTTTCAAACAGCTGCCATTTCTACAAAAAAAATTAATCTATATCCTTGCGTCATTCGATGGCTATTACAATTATTAATAAAAAACAAATTGTTTTTGGATTTCAGATAATGCATTATGGCGAAATTATGTATACCATCAGAAAAGGTTTTCAAAACAGGGCTCTACAAATTGGCTTGTATTCCCGTCATTTTTTTTTCCAATATTTAATATTGTAAATTGTTTATAAAAATACTATGTATAAAATAATCTTTATTTTATAAAATAATGTGTTAAAAAAAGCTGTGTTAAAAAGTTTTTTTTATACCTATTTTTCCGAGCGCCAAGGTGGTGTAACCCCTTAAACTAGAATATATCATGGACATCAAATTATACAATATTGAAACGAGGATGCACTGAAGAGTTATCATATATAATGCAACACCTCCAGAAGCTCAGGACGCCAGGGAGTCGGAATTACTGGAAGTCTTGGTGTTGTCATGCAAGGTTGCATCTTATGGCATTTCATAGGTTCCATTCCAGCAAGATATGTTCCATCGCGGCTCTTCCAATCATTCGAGTTACTTTATTATTATTATTACAGTTTAAAGTTCCTAGGTGTTCATTTAGATGGCAATCTGTCTTACGATATGCAAATTTCAGGGCTTGTTAAGTCTGGTTTATTCCAACTGAGACAGCTAAAGCATACAAGGATATATTTACCTATTGATGAAGCTAAGATCCTCGGAGTGGCAAGTGCTTCGATAGACACGGTCTCGGGTTCGATTCCCGGTGATGGCAGTGTGATTGTCACACTGTCTTTTGGCTGATGTATTTACGTGACAGCATAATGTCGATAGATTAGCTATCTATCACATGTTATGAGAATTAATATGATAGCTATACTCTTTACATAGTTTGGCTCGCGCTGTAATGATGTGAAGAACGATTCAACAAAATAATTGTAATAATGATAATACATACTAGACACCATGACTTGTAATGGATATTTGATTTCTGCAAGTAGCATTGAGTCGTCCGCATGCATCAGACAGCTTTCCTTACTCTCAAATCTTTACTTCCGTGAAATATTCACCGAAGTAAAGATTTTTTAGGCTTTAAAAACTTGGTTCACTGTACAATAAGTATTAACTTTTAATATAAATCTTCCAAGTGTCCTCCTTGGCCTTCCTTGACTTATTTTTCCATTCACACTACTTGTGTGATCTTTTTAATCATTTTAACCATTCTTACCTCATCCATTCGTTCCATATGTCCAAATCATCTTAGTGACCATTTCTTAATTTTATTAATCACGCATTCATCCGCCTTACATTCCTTTCTTACTTCATTATTAGATATTCTAGCATACATTGTTTTCCGCACATTCTTCTTAGCGACATAATTTCTTCGGCATTTATCCTACTTTCATTCCTCTTCTATTAACTCCAAGCTTCACTTCCATACATGACGGTCGGCACTAGAACTTCATTGTGCACTGCCATCTTTGCTTCAGTCGAAATATTTTTAACTAACAACTGACTATCCAACACGCTGAGAATGGACTGCCACACTTTTCTTTCCTGACAGATTTCTCTCGCTTCCTCAACATTCATACATCGTGTCATGCACGCGCGTCGATATCTCTGACTCCTCACATGGCCGACATTCAATATTTGATTTATTTGATCGTGCCACGTTTTCCGCGGTCTTCCTTTATTTCTGATTCCATTTACATGGTTGACATATATATTTTTTTACCATTCTTTCTTCATTCATTCTTTCCAAACCATCTTAATGATCCTTTCGTTATTTTACGCACAAAATAAGGAAAGTGTCTTTAAGGTGGTTTGGACACATGGAAAGAATGAGTGAAGACAGAATGGTAATGAAGGTATATGTAAACGGCGTGAACGGAGCTAGAAATAGAGGAAGGCTGAGGAAAACGTGGCACGATCAAATCAATCAAATATGAAATGTCGGTCACGTGAGGAGTCGGAGAAATCGACGTGCGTGCATGACAATATGTATGAATGTAGAGGAAGCGAGAGAAGTATGTCAGGGCAGAAAAGTGTGGCGTTCCATTATTTCTGCCTTCCCCTCCGGGGAGACGGCGTGATGGTTAGTTAGTTAGTGAGTTCGTTATTTTGTTCATAACACGGTAGATATATTTCTATTTGCGGAAATGACTTTGAGTGCACCATTTATTTTGTTTCCAGCTCCAATCCTTTTGCCGATATCTTTCTTCATTTTTCTCTTGTAAACATGCTTCCCAGATAAATAAATTCGGTAACTATTTGAATATATTTTTTATAAGAATTTTTTTGATTTTTCACATAAGGCATTCAAAGTTTCAACTTTTCCCGCGCACAATGTGTTATGACGCATAACCCTGAAATATAATTCTCCAAAGTTAAACACAAGCGTGTATTGTGAAGGCACACTGCAATCTGTATATTTATAATGATGTGGTATTTTTTTTTAGTCTGTAATGCTTATTATAGGGTTGGGCGGACTCAGCAAGAAATCCAATAGCGTCATAAAAATTATTCGAATGGCAAGAGCTCGTATGGCATAAATATAAACTAGAAAAAAAGTAAGAGCGACATTGGCAAGCCAGATAGGCAAAGCAGTATAGTTTATTCATTTCAGGGAGATTATTAGAGACAGTGTCAATCTAATAAAATGGTTATATTATTGAAATATTGTTATTGTACAAAATTTTAACTCATTGGTTGATTGTCCTGAACTTGTTAGCCTTATCTATACGGGTGCCTCTGCGAGGAACTCGGCAAACTGACACTTTCTGGGTTGACAACTGTCACACTAACCTCAGAATGTATTCCACAATACCTCGAATACACAGACTTGGCAACATGTATGAACGTTCGTTGGATATGTCCTGCAATAGTGTATTGGTTCATTCTTTCGCCGTACCTCTTCGGCAAGAACGCGTGATGGTTAGTTTGTGTATTTATATTTTATTTGATTAATTCGAATGAAAACGTCAGAAGCTTTATTATATTTTATGGGAATGACATGTGTCGCCCTGCTAAGACAACATTTGATAATGTCTTAGAGAGGCGAAACATGTCACCCCCATAAAATATAATAAAACTTCTGACGTTTTCATTCGTATTACTCATTTAATATGGAGTTTTACATCATTTTTTTTTACCTACCTGTATAGTCATAAGCGCTTTGGTTATACACTGTAATGTTTATGATTTAAAAAAATAAATTGAATTGAATTGAATCATTGTCCAACAAACAATAAATATATTAGGTTTGAATATTTATTTTGACGCAGTTAGTTAACATCCATATCTGGATAGAAAATGAAAATGTGCGTTTTGAGTCTCGATCAAATCTCTGATGGGTTCTTTATGCATTTTATGTCTGCGGGAAGATTGTTCCAGGCTGAAGGGCCGGTTGCTGCGCCGAAGTATGTGCGAGGACAACGCTTCGGCACAGACAATCTGCCCATTGCAATCTAGACTACCTTCCATTCAGACTCTTGGTGATAAATAGGCTGGTGGCATTTAATGCAACGCCTTAACCGGTTCTATGCCACAAGCGCGTATACACGCTCTATAATCCCGCGCACGGCGCGGGAGGCCGGCCATAGAAAGTTAGCGAGTATACACGCTGTACTTTAATAATCCGTCACGCCGTCTTCCGAAGAGGTAGGCAGAAATAATGGACCGGCAACATTGTTCCATCCTGACATGCTTCCTCTACATTTATACATCATGTCATTCACGCACATTGATTTCTCAGACTCACATGTCCGCCACTAGGAAAGCCACTTTCGGGTCAGTTTAAATACATAAAATAGAAAGAAATTGAAACCAATATCCCCTAGACCACCACCAATTCGGGTGGTGGTCTAGGGGATAGAACGCTTGGCTCCTGATCCAGGGGACATGGGTTCAAGCCTGGACACGACCAGATTCCTTCTTCATAATAATGAGCTATTTTCTGCTCACATTGAAGATTGTAAAATAAATTCTAAAATCATTGATTAAAATCCTTGGTATCAGTCTTTTTAAAAAAAAATAATAAAGGAAAAAATATCATTATTAATATTAGTCTCACCCTTAGTCCCTTTACTAAGGAAAAATCTATAATAAAAAAATATATAATTTTAATGAATTTGAGTTTTATAATCATTACAATAAAGCCGATAGGATTTTCGCTAATAAAAAAACAATTAAAATAACATGTTTATTTATTACAATGTTTTAATATTGAAACATTTTTTTTCATTCATAAATTTTTTTAATAAAAATAGCGTCTAGATTTTTTGTAACCGCACTGTCACTCATACTATTGACAAAGATCTCCCTATAGTGAACGGACTATAATGAAAGTATATTTTAACGATGTATACGGAATAATAAGTATACGAAGACAGAGGAAAACGTGGCACGATCAGATAAATCAAATAATGAATATCGGCCGTTCTCTGACTCCGACGCGCGTGCATGACACGATGTATGAATGTTGAGGAAGCGTGAGAAATATGTCAGGACAGAACAGTGTGGCGGTCCATTCATTCTGCCTATCCCTCTGGAGAGATGGCGTGATATTGGTAATAATAATGATCATGTAAGGTGAAAAAATTGTATTGACGGTCGATATTGAAGCGATATTGATAAAATCAATATTTTCTGATCTTGGGGTGTCAATATTTAAAATTGGGGGGAATATTGTCAATATCTTCAATGAGTAAACGATTGTATCAATATTATTGACAATACAAGTATTTTTATAGATAAATTTAAGGCGCCCACACAGTGGAATTCCATAATAACGATTTTTTTATGAATTAAAACACTGTTTTTTCCAATCTGGGTTTATTTTTCTCGTCAAGTTTCGAAGGCTTTCACCTTTATCATCGGAAAAACGATATAAACTTTTTACATATCGTTCTTCCGATGATGAAGAGATGTCGAGTAAAATAAACTCAAAAGTGGAAAAAACAGTGTTTTAATTCATAAACAAATCATGAATACTAGTATTGTCGGACCAGGCTGTCGATGCCAGCGAGCCTTACGAAACCTGTCGCTCTCGAAATAAAGACAAAAGTGTAAGTAGTTAAAAATCATCATTTAATTGAATTATTATTTAAAATGAACTTCCATCAAGAAATTACAGTAAAATAATTCGATTATCTTAAATATAATATTTATCTTTAGAAAAATGCGTAAAAATACGTTGCCCAATGGCAACATGGTGGGTCAACATGGAAAAGGAGCTCCAACGCGAAAATCTGTCAGTAGAGATGAGTCAAAATAGGAAAGTTTGGCGTTTTCGTACGAGGAGGGCCGAACCCAGATGATGGGAAATGGCAAAGGGAAAGAAGAAGAGAAAAATGCGTAGTAAATATTTTTTTACGATGAATTGTCAAATGCAGATGTGAGAAGTTAATGCAGTGCGAATGAAATAATTATAAACAAAATATGTAATGTTTCATTACGATGGTGGATACAGGGAAACAATTAAAAACTAAAATATTATTAACGATTTGAGTGGATCAAGAAATATAGAAAACCGAGGAAAAGTGGCATGATCAAATCAATCAAAGTCATCACTTGAGTCCGTGAAATTGACGTACGTGCATGACACTATGTATGTATGTTGATAAGCGAGAGAAGTATGCAAATAATAATGTGGCGGTCAATCCTTTCTGCCTACCACTTCAGAGAAACGGCGTGATGGTTAGTTAGTTATTTACTATTATAGTTTAGTCATCGTTTAGAGGACTTCCGAAATGAAGACACTAAGGACGATAGCAGGCAAGACACTGAGAGGTCGCGTGAGGAACACAATAATAAGAGAGATATGTGAGGTCAGGATATTATAAGATGGAGCAGACAGCGAAAAAGGGACTGGTACGGTCATGTTCAAAGAATGGACACCACCAGACCCCCTATATTGCATTGCATAATCAACCTCATGGGACTCGTCCTCATGGAAGACCTCCTAAAAGATGGAAAGACAGCTGGGAATCTACCTCACAGGAGGAGCAACACTCTGGAGAACAGACCACATAGGTCTACATTAAGGAAGAAGAAGAAGTATAGTCATACCCAACGCTAACTTTCTTTGTTTGGAGACTCGCTTCGCAAACCAAAACAGTTTTCCCAATTTAATAAAAAAATAACATTTTTTATGAATTAAAAAAAACTGGGTTTTCTTTACAGCTTTTTAGAACAAAATTCTCGACACGGTTCAAATGTTTTATACCTTGGAATTTCGCATTAAAATACTATTAAATAAAAATGAAAAATGTATCACGTCATTCGTGGAAGAGCCACATTTGGCTCGCGAGCCGCAGTGTGCAACCAATGTGTTAGGGCATTTTCAAGTGTCACGTTTTATAATGCGCTAGTAAGGCGAAATCCAGAAACTTCCAGGTTACGTCCTATTAAATTAAATTAATTTTATTTATAGTTTCTTGAATAGCGATGTAAAACTCCTGATTAAATAATTAATACGAATGATAACGTCTGTTTTCTAGAAGTTTTATTATATTTTGTGTGAATGACACGTTTCGCCTGTCTAAGGCATTATCAAATGTAGCAACATTTGATAATGGCTTAGACCCTACTTTCTGCCACCTCTCCCCGGAGAGGTAGGCAGAAAGAATGGAACGCCACAATGTTCTGTCCTAACAGACTTCTCTCGCTTCCTCTACATTCATACATCTTGTCATGCACGCATTCTCGATTTCTCTGACTCCTCACATGGCCGACATTCAATATTTGATTGATTTGATCGTGCCACGTTTTCCTCGGCCTTCCTCTATTTCTAGCTCCGTTCACGCCGTTTACATATATCTTCTTTACCATTCTGTCTTCACTCATTCTTTCCATGTGTCCAAACCATTTTAATGACCCTTTCCTTATTTTGTTCATAACACTTTCATTCGCACCACATTCACTTCTTATACTTGCATTTGTCACTCTATCATATACAGGTTTGCCAAACATTCGTCTTAGAAATCTCATTTCTACTTTCATCCTTATTTTGCCAGTTCCTTGCTCACTAAAATGTAGCAATATTTGATAATGCCTTGAGACAGGCGAAACATGCCATTCACATAAAATACTCGAATAGCAAAAATTCTAGAAAACATACATTTTTAAATAAATACTTATGATTGCTGTTAAATACTTATTATTATTAGTATTAAATTCTTCTTTATATTATTATTGGGTTTTTATTATACAATTTATCACAGTGCTATGCAAGGATTTAATTAAAATAAGAATTATGTATCTTTTAAAAAATATATTATGGTAAAAAGTAAAATAAATAATTATCTAAACCAGTCGTAAATGGAGTTTTCTGCAAAAACGATGTGAAAAAAAGCTCTAGCCGAGTCTCTAAACAATAACCCGAGGCAGGTCTGCCCCTTCTCCGAACCCAGCTCACGAATCTAGTTCCTAAAATTTCTCGCATAGAATATAATAGTCGAGTCCCCACCGCCGGGAACACAAAGAAAGGCGATTGTTCGGCGCAGGTACCCGGGGTAGGTACCTACCTGAACGAATCCAACCGTCCGAGAATGCCATTCGAAAGCCGCCCGAAAAAAAGTTATGGCGCCAAAATTAAGAACGCTTCCAAATTATAATCCGAGCCACTGGCCCCCGGTCTCACTTGCAAACTGCCATTGCGTGTAGTTAAAGCAATTTTGTAAAGATTATTTAAGCATTCCATTCCCACGATAAACACAAAAGAATAATATAAAAAAGCAGCGAGCTAGACTCGGCGAGTAAACGTTTTGTGTGGCCAACCGTGATGCTCCGGGCAGGTAGGGGCACAGCTACACCTGCCTCGCTCGTTTTCAAGTCATCTCCCGCTCAAAATGGAACGCCGAGAAACAAATGAATACGAATAAAATATCTTTAAGAAATCTATGGTTTCGGTACTGTCAAATTAACTTTAAATTCGGTAAGATCTTATATACCAAGAGTTATTGTAGTCGCTAATGAGTTTTTAAAATAAATTAAGTATTGTTGTATTTGAAATTTTGAGACCGCGTTGCAAAAGTAACGAAAAGTTTTTAAAAATACGATTTATGCGATGTTAAATGTGTTATATTGCATTGCGCTAGTGAAGCATTATTATTAACACAACAAAAAATTACCTACCTGGAAGTGAACTTACAATATCATCAAAAGCCGGCGTGAATTAGTTGAGGCGGCTTCGGATTCCGGACCATCTGTCGCCCTGTTGCCAAATCTCCTCTGGTCACTTCCAAGAAGCGCCGGTTGGTCGCTCATTAGCAGTTTAGCACAACCGGCAACCGCGCGAGATGTCAGTTGAGTCGATTGTTATTTTGTACATGTTTTATTTTGTATTATTTTACGTACCCGAGAGTGGATCGAGGCTGCTTCAGTTTAGAGTTTCGAATCACCTGTCGCATATGCAACTCCATGGATGAGTGTGGATCTAGTCATGAATTTGAACACAACATGCACTAAACCCGCACCCACCGAAAGAGATTGACATTTTAGGTTCGAGCACAACAATTTCTTATCTCACAACATTATCTGCACAGTTTTATCACGTGTTACTGCGGTGTTTCACTATGTCTGGTTGTCTCCCGGCAGAGGACCGGCCCGGGAGAGCGCCAAGCGGGAAATAAACGGTCGAGATTTGAAAAATCTCGCTAATGATAGGATGCCGCCGTGGGGAGGGGGTAATTGTCTGGTCGGCCAATGGCGGCGCTCCGGGGAGCGTCCTACCTCAAAAAAATGTCCGCTCTTCGCCTCGTAAATATCTTTTTGGTTGTTTGTTATATTTTTGCTCGGTGGGCAGGAAATAATCGTCATCTTGGTAAAATAGTAAAAATTATTGACAGGGCAACCGTTAAAAGTCTTTGTTTCATTTTTCTTGATGTCGTCTTCAACAAGTTTACTTCAATTAGCGATTTAAACTATTTGCGAACATCGTCATGGCTCTAAAGTCTTCACAAAACACATTTATTAACATTATTTAAAACTTTTAGGGATACATTGTTGAATTGAAAAAATATAATGTTTTCTTTTATATTTCATATCTTGCCGTGGAAACCATTTTGATTTTGAAATCCGCGGTGCAAGGGAGACCATTTTGAAATATGAAATTACAAATCATTTTTATATTATGGTTTGGACGTATGAACTGAATTAATGTTGCACAATATTTATATAGTGGATTATCACAGTTAATTGAATATTATATTCCTTGGTATCTTGATCAACGTTTTGGAGATTGTTGCAGACTCCACCTTCGAGTATGTTGTGAAAGGGGGTAGTATATATAACAATAGCGCAGGTAATCTACCCTGAAGATGAAATCTACAACAATCTCCGAAACGTCCGACACTTGTTATGGCATTATTGAAATGTGAGTTAAGCCCTTGGAGTAAGTTACTTAGCAAAACGGCGCTATTCAAATTAGCCTAATTATTATTATTATATATATTTTTAAATTAATCTGTATAAAAATACTATTTTTAATATATTTTATACCAGAGAGAGATAGCCAGAAGTAACATTATATCTTAACATACATACCTCTCGTGTTCCTCTACATTTATACGCCATGACACGCAAGCTCGTCGATTTTTCCGATTATTCCAATGGCCTTTTAGTAATTCATCGATTTGTTCATACCATGGCCTTCCTCGACATATTATTCCATTCACACAGCTTGCATACAACATTCTCCCCTCATTCATTCTTTTTGTATGTCTAAACCGTCTTAGTGACCCTTTCGTAATTTTACTAAGGACGCATTCATCTGCTTTCCATCCTTATCTTCATTTGGTATTCTATCACACATTTTCTCCCGAATATACTAATAAATGATCTCATTTCTACGGCATTGTTCCCGCTTTCATCCTTCTTTTGCCAGATCTAAGCTTCACTTCCATATAGCGAGGACGCTCCAAATAAACAAAGACAAAAGTGAAAGTAGTTTTATTTAATATATTTCTATTTACAGGGATGATTTTGATTGTAGCATTTATTTTGTTCCAAGCACCATCCCTTCTTTCTCTATTATTCCCATTTTTTAAATCAAAAAGTCCAATCTATTGTATTATTTAAATTATAATGTATTAAAGTAGTTTTCTTTTTCAAATTTAGATAAACTTAAGGCGTTAACACCATTAAATTCTATAATGCCGATTTTTTTTAAATATGATATCGAGTGTATCGTTCTCTTGGTGATGAAGGTGTAAGCCTTCGAAACAAGTCGAGAAAAATGAACTTAAAAGTAGAAAAAACATTATTTTAAATTCACAAACAATTTAATTTTACTCTTAAGTACTCGTATATATAAAATATACTTTATTTGTTTTTTTTAGTAATGATGTAAAACCCCATATTAAATCATTAATATGAATATAAACGTCCGATTTTCAGAAAAATTATTATATTATATGGGAATGACACGTTTTGTTATCAGATTAAGTGTTAATGTCATTATTTATTATAATTTGAACAATGATATTCATATTAAAGTACTAATGAAAACGTCTGTTTTCATAAAGTTTTATTATATTTTATGGGAATGACACGTTTCGCCTTGCTAAGACCTTACCAAATGCCTTAATGTTAATCACATAAAATAATGCCTTAGCATGACGAAGTGCGTCATTTCCATGAAATATAATAAAACTTCTAGAAAACAGATGTTTTCGTTAGTATTAATTTGTTAATGCCATAGTTCGCCTTGCTAAGGCGTTATTAAAACATTTGATAATGTCTTAGCAAGGCGAAACGTGTCATTGCCACATAATATAATCAATCTTCTATAAAACAAACGTTTCCATTCGTTTATGCGTATTTTAATTTTAAAATTATAAAACAGTGTATTGTTCAAGTTAATTATGTCTCCAATAATACTATGTGGCGTTGAAGCAAAGGCAGACGCAGTCAGGACCAAACACATTTTGAAGACTTCCGAGATGAAGACACTAAGAACGATAGCAGGCAAGACACAGAGACATCGCGTGGGAAACACCGGAATTATAGAGATATGTGAGGTTGAGGATATTTTAAGACGGAGTAGACAGCGAAGAAGGGGTTGGTACGGCTATGTCCAAAGAATGGACAACACCAGACTCTTTTATATTGCACTACACGGGAATCATCCTCATGGAAGACCTAAAAGATGGAAGCGAAGCTTAAAGTTGGCAGAAGAAGGATGAAAGTAGGATAAATGCCGTAGAAATGAGGTCACTAAGAAGGATGTGCGGAAAAAACAATGTATGATATTATGAAGTAAGAAAGGAATGTAAAGCGGATGAATGCGTGATAAATAAAATCAAGAAAGGGTCACTAAGATGGTTTGGACATATAGAACGAATGGATGAGGGAAGAATGGTTAAAAAGATATATACAAGTATTGTAAATGGAAAAAAAGTCGAGGAAGGCCAAGGAAGACATGGCATGACCAAATTAATCAATCACTGAAAGGCGGCCATGTTTGAAGTAGGAACAATCGACTAGCGTGCATGTCACGATGTGTGAATGTAGAAGAGGCGCGAGAGTTATGTCAGGATAGAAAAATGTGGCGATCCATCCTCTCTGCCTACCCCTCCGGGGAAACGGCGTGATGGTAAGTTAGTTAGTTAGACAGCTGGGAAGCTACCTCACAGGAGGAGCAACACTCTGGAGAACAGATCACATAGGTCTACAACAAGGAAGAAGAAGAAAAAACTAACTAACTAACTAACCATCACGCCGTCTCCCCGAAGGGGTAGGCAGAAAGTATGTAACGCCACACTGTTCTGTCCTGACATACTTCTCTCGATTCGTCTACATTCATACATCTTGTCATGCACGCACGTCTATTTCTCCGACTCCTCACGTGACCGACATTTAATATTTGATTGATTTGATCATGCCACGTTTTCCTCGGCCTTCCTCTATTTCAAGCTCGGTTCACGCCGTTTACATATACCTTCTTTACCATTCTGTCTTCACTCATTCTTTCCATGAGTCCAAACCATCTTAATGACCCTTTCCTTATTTTGTTCATAACACTTTCATTCGCAGAATATTCTTTTCGGAACAAATTAAAATTTATTTAATTAATTCACCCATGCTGCATTTATGAGGTAAGTTGTAGGCAGTGGCAACACTCTGTTAGCACTCCATAGAAGCCCAGAAGCCTGGCTTACGTAAGAAATTTTGAATCAAACCCCCCAAATCTAAGTAATCATGCCTTCGCATAGGCCAACAACCCACCAAATCACCTTCCAACAATGTTCCCATCAAACGTAAGAGGAATAGCCACAAGAACTGAACCTTTATAAGACAGAAGAGGTTTTGATTCAAAATTTCGGGCTTCTGGGCTTCTATGGGAGTACCGCCACTGGTTGTAGGCATATTTTAAAGCGTGGAATTATTTTCTAACGAATTTCTTAGATGCGTAAAATCTATGGGTTTCCCCCTTTGAATTACGTAAACATAATTTGAACTTCGAGGGTCGATCCAAGGCATCACTGCGTCTCTGCGAGCCCGTGGCCACGGGACCAGAAATACTCACGGCCAGTTCTATCGGAGGGGTATGGGCTCAAATCGTGGGAAACAATGCAATTTAAATAACATTACCCACCGGCGCATAACGAGGGGGAGGCAGGCCGGGCTCATTCTTGTGTCTCAAATTAGGTACTTAAGTACTTACTTACGGCGTTTTTTCCCGTAATTATGTAAGTACCTACCCGCACAAAAAACATTTTTAATGGATTATGCATTAAGTTACCATCTTTGAATCGGAATAAAAGCGCGAATATTAAAAAAAAAGAATAGTGTATTTCGTTCATCTTGGATGCTCACAATGTTTTCATTACTTATAAACTTATTGGATACTTGTAAATAACGTTATTAAGTACTTCAATGTTTCTAAATACATATATGAAAATGACATTTTATACAAGTGGAGAGGACTATCAAAACAAATTTAAATATTAATTTTGATGGATGATAAACAAATCAAAGGATTCTACACTTTAAAATGTTATATTATCGTATTCAAGATCGATGTGTGTAGCGACATCTGTTAAAATGTTAGGTTAATTACAGACACCTGTAGCATTATGGATCGGGTCTGCGATTATTAATTATTGACTGAAATTTCCGTAAGATGGCGCTGCACAATTAAAATTTTTCTGTTTAATTTTACTAATACTTTTCCTAGCAAATAAAATTTCAAATTGACTTCTGTGAATTTTGGGACTTTTACCATAATGTAATAGGGACATTAATAAGTAATTAAGGTTGAGATATGTATCTAGTAACATAACTTACTAATTAACCATCACGCCGTCTCACCAAAGGTAGGCAGAAATAATGGACTGCCACACTTTTCTTTCCTACACACGATTCACTGAAGAAGGATTCATTTACACTTAGAACTTTATTATTCCAACTGTCGCCAGAGAAAATTTACATGCTTCTCGGTGAAAGAATTTCATCTGCTTCAGATGGAACCCTTTTATTCCAAGATACACACCCGAAACCAACAAAACTTTGACTTCATTTTTCTCAGCTTTTTACTTTTGGCAGTTGGAACCTTCTTACTCTCAGGTGACGATGTTTTGCCTGTCTAAGGCATTATCACACATTTAATAATGCCTTAGACGGGCGAATCATGTCAATCACATAAAATATAATAAATCTTCAGAGACGTTTTCATTTGTTTTAATTAAATATATTGTTAATAAATTAGTAAGAGTCCTACTTCGATATTCCCAATAATGAAGGTATAATTACTTTGAAACAAGTTGAGAAAATACATTTAAAAGGGGAATTTTTTTTTTTTATTAAAAATACAAATTTGATTTAACCCTTTCGCTTCACCTCAATACGTCCCAGGAAATGTTCAAAAATTGCTAACAAATTTTTCCCATCTTAAAACAAAACTAGTTTATGCGTGTCATACTTTTGTTTTCGTTTTCTTCTTCTCTTTAAAGTGTTTTCTGTCATTATATCTCGAAAAACCAAAAAGAGAAGGACGATAATGTATAATTCGTAGGTCTTAAGTTCATTACAATAAGAATTCTTAAATATTTATGTTAACAAGATTTATTTCTTCAGAGTACAATATATTTCAATAAACATATTACTATAATTATTTTTTTGAAAAGTTCTTTACATCATTTTAAAGCGAACCAAATCGATGTGAAGGGTATAGCTATCATAGTGATTCTTGTGACATGTGATATGTAGCTAATCTATCGCCATTTAATTGTCTATATTGAATTCTATATCAGACCAAAGACAGCGTGCGAGTTTTTTTATTTTTATATTGTGATGGCCGGGAATCAAACCTGAGACCTCTGGTGTGGCAGTCATAGCTCTTGCCACTCTGGCGCGAAGGTCGTGAATTAACAAAATTCTTAATGGAAAAACTACTTACCTTAAAAAAACAACTTGCCTTAATAATATACTTAATAAATGTACAATACGATAAAGTCTATAAACTAATAGAACACTTTGTATTTAACCATAGTATGGTTTATAATAGATGCCAACTAGTTTAACAACAAGTTATTGCCCTGATGAAGCTTGGGTCCAATCCTAACTAGTTGGCATCATAAATAATGAAAACAAAAAAAAAATGAATTTTTATTTTATTATTATTTAGTGTGCTTCCACTTGTGTTTATGTTCGACCGGTTTTGGCAGCTTGCTGCCATCGTCTGGCTTTTGTTTCGTTTCGGTAGTAAGCTGCCGAAACCAGTCGAACATAAAAACAAGTGGAAGCACACTAAATACACAATAATAAAGAAAAATTGTCTCAAAACTTTTTTGTTTTCATTATTTAAAATGAACTTCTACCAAGAAATTTAAATTAAAAACATTAATTATTTCAGAATTTGATGAGGTTATGGTGATGATACATGTGATTTGATATCATTATGATGTGGATTAATTCTGTCCATCTATGCTGATGCCTTGTTAGCCAGGATGAGGGAGCACCCCATGTCCATGAGTTGCATGGTGTCGGAGCCCCCGTCCAGGATGCGGTAGGAACAAGCAGCTAGCTTCTCGCACACGGCTGCTTTTTGCTTGTTGTTGAATTTGGTGGACTCAATCACCGCCGAGCTGAGCTGTTCGAGGAGCTGCGATGCAGAGTACGCTTCCAGGATGAATCTGAAAAGAGTTATTTGTTTTAATATTGTCATAAAATATGGAACCAGATAATTATAAAATACATATTAAATACTTGTACATGTCATGACCGAAGGAAATTTTATTTATTAAGTATTCACTATTGTTCAAAATATTGCAAATAAATACATATCAAATCAGATACAGGTAAGCCTCAGGTAAACTATTTAACGAACTTCGGATATAAAGGGGCAAATAAATCAAGTCAAATGTAAAAAAAAGTATTAACGTCATGTTAATATTATACATGCTTAAATTCAAGTGTCGCCGCTTGTAAATAATTTTTAGCAGCCATGATAATCACGTCATACGTCTAGAACTAAAATTTGATACATAATGCCGAGGATGGAAGTGAAGATAGCGAAGAAGAAACAACAATGGCAAAAATTAAGTTATCAATGGTAAAATCACATCTCGATGATCTAATAACATTTATTGACTATTCGTCAGATAACGAAGTTCAACTATATTATATGCATTTTCGTAATTTTAGAGAGTTGAGTATAAAAAAACAGCAAACTTCAAAAGTGCAAACAAAACTTGATTCCTTTTTCAAAGCAGGATTACCGAAAGCAAGCGCGTCGATATCAAACAGCAACGTCACTTCATGACGAGTGTCCGAAGACAATAAACAAAATTTTATTTGTATTGTTTATTTATATATAAATACGGTGTACACATTAAAAAAAAAAGTTTTAGATTATAGAATCTCCAATATGAGCAAAAAAATAGCTCGTTATTATGAAGAAGGAATCGGGTCTTGTCCAGGTTTTGACCCAAGTCTCCTATTCATTAGCCAAACGTTGTCTTATAGACCATAGCTACCCAATCCAAGGCCATCTCTCATAATAGTTATACCAAATATATAAATATTGTTACACATATCTGTATCTATTTAAAATCAAGTTGAAATAAGAAAGATTATAAAAAAAAAGTTTCTTGTGAAAATTTTGGTTTGGTTCATGTGGTGCGGTGCTCCCGTAAATTTGGAGAAATTTCGTGTATAAGTGAATTGTTTTGGTCAATTTGATTGTTGCCGCACTTTATAATAGTTAATTGTGACACGTAATACGTTTGTACTGTTTTGATGTCAAAATTATACAAGTTTTTTTCGTTTATATAAAGAATTTTGACAGGTGCAAAAAGAAATTTTTCATTTGTTCCAATGACAATTTGAATAATTTCTTCAATATTCTTTTCAAGTTCTTGCTGGTGTTGGTTGGTTTTAAGTGCCTAATTACTGCTAATTTAAAAAAAGGTGGATACGTGGAACATTAATTAAATCATATAATAAACAATATGTGCACCATCTAAAAATAACATTTTGTGTTAAATTAATTTTATTATGTTATTTTATTTTATATCATTGTATTTTATATTATTTGTTTGAGATTTATTTTGTGGATGTTGGAAGATCGAAGTGTGCGCGGGAGATGCCTGTTGGTGGCGATGAGGTTCGCAACCCATCACACCGCGTCTCCCGCGGGGCGAAAAGAGAAGGATGGAGTGGCGCATCGGATAAAGTGTGACAGTCCATTCTTTCTGCCTACCCTTTCGGGGAGACGGCGTGATGGTTAGTTAGTTAGTTAGTTTAAGATTATCAAATGTTTCAAAAGAGTAAATAAAAAGTGGTAACTTACTTGTCTACAAATTTTTCCAATGCCGTATAATCATTTACGTTTATGTATTCTAGCATTAATTCTTCAGGCACCAATCCAGTTACCTATAAAATATAACAAATGTATTATTCAAGGATTAATTTTATCTCAATAGAGACGAAGATGCAAACTGGAAATGGTGATCAAAGTGTTTACAGGACTTATGACCTGTCATTGGTTGGGTTAAGCGCATGCTTTATGTAATACAACATTCCTCATTCCACCTTTCTTATGACCACCATGTCTGACAAATTTTTGGAAGTTGTATATATGTTAAAATCCAACACCACAATTCACATGTCAGTTTCAATTTACAGACCAGCGCCATCTATGAAGATTAGATTTAAGCATTAAGCAGAAGATCTTTATAACGCAGTGTGAAAGGCTACCGCCATTAGCGCACTGCTAAATAACGCATGAAATGTATTATTAATAATAAAAATATAAGAAAAGACAGCTTCAAAGACTACAAGTGATGCTGTGTTGTTATAATGCCTATTGCCCGTGAGTACGAGCATAAACAGCAAAAAAAGGATTAGGTCTGCCTTCTGTGCTACCTGGTCCCATAGGATAGATAAACAGACTCCATGACAGACTAAATTCAAGGAAATTTACATTTCGCTCGGATTAGTTGAACCGGAGCGATGCTCTAGTACAAATTTTGGGGATCAGCTTGGAACAATCTCCTTTCATACTATAGGTGGATAAATGATCTGACAGATTTCAATCATGAAAATGAAATCAGCGTATCCTAAGCCGTGTTGTTACCTCGATGATAGAGTGACTGTTGACGGTTCCACCAAGCCGGGCGCAGCTCTGCAGACAGGTGATTGCACGTCGGAGGTCTCCGCCGCTGCTGGCTACCACGCCCATCAAGGATTCTTCATCATACTCCAGATTCTCCTGCTCGCATATATACTTCAACCTGGCAAAAGAAACACGTCAAATGATTCAACGATCAAACATGACAAAAGCTAAGTCAATTTTTAATGTATTATTCAATTACATTCTTTTAGTCCTAATCATAGACTAAACCAATTAACTAACCACCACGCTTTCTCTCCGAAAGGGTAGACAGAAAGAATAGACTGCCACATTGTTCTATCTTGACATACTTTTCTGGCTTCCATGATATTTTTTTATTAAATATATATATTTTTTTTGTGTACCAGGACATTTGATTACAATTACAATTACATGTAATCCTAAATTAAAAAAAATAAAAAATTGCTTAGCAGACTTTGGTCTTCCACATTCTAGACCCAAAATATAACTAAACTAACCATCACACCGTCTCCTGAAGGGGTAGGCAGAATGAATGGACTGCCGAACTTTTTTTTCCTGGGATACTTTTCTCGCTTCCTCAAAATTCATACATGGAGTCAAGCATGCACGTCGATTTCTCCGACTCCTCGCGTAACGGCTATTTAATATTTGATTGTGGCAGGTTTTCCTCGGTCTTCCTATATTTCTAGTTCCATTTACACCGTTAACATATACTTTTTTTTACCATTCTTTCTTCATTCATTCCATGTGTCCAAACAATCTTATGTTCCTTTCATTCCTTTGTTCATAACACCACCGCATTCGGTTATGATATATTCTACTTTCATCCTTCTTTTGCCAGTTCCATGCTTCACTTCCATATATAGGAGTCGGTACCAGAACATTATTGTGCACTGCCATTTTAGATTTTTTTTGATAGCTTTTGTTTGCAATGACAACTTTAAATGCACCATTCACATTCACACAAGCCCAGAATATAAATGAGCTATTAGAGGTTGAGGCAAATAAAATCTGAGTATGGAGGCGTACCTTATAATAATCTTATCTGGGGCAAGCGGTTTGAAGCGGAATTTTGAGCACCGGCTAGTGATGGGCGGGATGATACGGGAGACATAGTTGCAGACGAGGCAGAAGCGCGTGGAGCGAGTCTCTCGCTCCATGGTGCGACGTAGCGCTGCCTGCGCATCCTTTGTCATGGAGTCTGCCTCGTCCAGGATCACCAACTTGAAGGGAGGACATGGTCTGCCGCTGCAGAAGGAGAGGCAAAAAATAATATTTTTATCTATATAATAAAATGTAATTATTCATTTGTGGCTGTGAAGCCGATAAACTCGACAAATACTAAACCGATTGCGACAAAATTTTCACGGTGTATTAATCATTCTCTTACGGTGCTAAAATAAAAACGCGCGTTCCGGTGTTGGGTAGTCAGTACACGATAAAAAGAAAATAGCGATTTTAAATCGGAAAAATAAGAATATTCATAGCTAATCCCCTTAATTAATTAGAATTGAAGTAAAAATTTATAATAAGTGAGATTTATTTGCTGAGAATATTAAAAAAACCATCTGGCAACGCTCGCGGAACGGGCATAGATCCACTCTGGTTGCAAGCCCGAGAGCTACTGCCGGCGGCAGTGAGAACATTGAGCTCCTCGCGCTTCCACAGTGAAGTATGCAAGAGAGAGATGCGAATATAGTGTCACGCACTCACAGCGCTGTTTATATGCGAATTTGTTTCCGATGTTCACAAAATACCTCCAATGTACCCGATAAATTGTGATTATTATTAATATAATTTTTTAAATCAATGTGTAAATATATTATGGAGGAATACCTAAAATCTTAACCTTGTATTTACTATATTTATAGAGATATTGATGGTTATTAGAAGCAACGTGTAGAAGATACCCATCAAAGGGAAGGGAGGGTTAACCCTTAAAGGATGTAAGTCACCTCTGATGTGACAACAGAACTTTGTCGCTGCGGCGATGAATAGCACATGTGAGATGATACGATGAATCTTGTATGCGGAATCTGTGTGTAAATACTTTGTCAGTTGAATATTACCAATGGAGTGATTAACATACAGTGCCTTTGTAAAATTAAATATTGATAGAATAACATATAGAATAACATACCCAATTTAAACATTTATATTTTGTTCTACTATACTTACTAACCGATCGCGAAAATCAGATGCAGCGTTCACATTTAGAATTTTAGATTTAAAACACGTCTTAATGCGCCCTTGAGGTGATTACATCCCAAAAACGGAGCTTTAAAAGTTAACATATTATTATTATTATACAAAAAATACAAAAGCTAGCGTCCGATAAGGGTTAATTAACTTGGGGAAGGTTTAAAAAATGAATTTAATAAACTAAGTTATAATGTACTTTCAAAATGCTTCTAGTTCTCAGCCTTGTGGGCTGTTTATAATTATATTACAAATTACAATGTTTAATTGTTTATGATGTGATTTACCAAGAGCGTTCATTCAAAACATTCATTATACATTATACGAAATAAACTATTTAAATCGTAATAAATTAAAAGGTATTTTCATTACTTGTGTTAAGAGGGACTTACTCAGGCCGGGTGCTCGAGGCGGTTAGCTGCGAGAAGTTCTTAACTTTGTCTCTGACCACCTGTATGCCTCTTTCGTCAGAGGCGTTCAGTTCCAACACGCGTTCGCGGGTGAGATCGCCGAAGAGCTGCCGCGCCGCCGCCAAAATGGAACTCGTTTTCCCTGTCCCGGGCGGTCCGTAAAACAACAAGTGTGGAATGTCCCCGCCTGCAAGGCACTCGCGCAACACCTGAATAACCTCATTCTGTTCCACAACATCGTCCACAGTACGCGGCCGGCTGAAAACATCAATAGATAATTAAAACATGTTTTCAAACAATCGAAATTCGTTGTTGAAGTAATAACTATACGTCAACTTACTATTTTTCGACCCATGGCGCAGGTGGACCTTTTCGTACCGGTTTTATTGTATCTGATCCGCTGGGTTTTTCGGATGTTGGTCCTAACTTTCCCGTCTTAAGAAAAGCCTGCATGGTTAATCATCAGCGGAATAAACTTTCATAAACGCGTCGATAAATTATTGAAATCTGACATACCGGGCGGGAAAACAAAAAGTGTAAAGAAAATTGCCACAGATAAAATGCACAAAAAAATTTGTTGGATCTACGCGGTTTTTGAAGGTGCTCAGTAAAAAGATTTTTTCATTCCTAATAGTAATAAAAATGTATACTGCATTTGAATATATTTTTTTACCTACATTATGTATAAAATGGCAACATTAAAAGTATTTTGTTTGTCTATGGATTTTAAACATAAACAATCCGACAGTGTTGATTTAATTTCATTTGGCGGGCTGTCACCATTATCTTAAAAATTACAATTAAATTTAGAATGCCGTCAACTAGAAAATCGAGTGGTTTAACTAATACAACTTTGTCTGGAGATGAAAATGGGGAAAATGATAAAATTGTCAAAAAATCTAAATTTGAAAACTCCTGGATGTTTCTATCTAAAGGTAAATTAAAAAAAAAACAACCAAAAACGTTTACAAAATATTAATCTATATAATTAATATATCAACCTTTTACTTTCAGATAAAATATTTAAATCAAATTCATCAACATCTATCATTACTTTGGTACACCCTGGCTATCAGGAACCAATGAAAGTTTTATTGGATTCTTCCGAAAAGAAAATCTACGAGTTGAGAATTTACAACGAACCAAATAGATCGTGGCTTATAGGAGAAACAGTGTCTTCAGAAGGAAATATTTATATGACCACACCACTTGACCCGATTTTCATAAGTACTGTCTTATATTCAAACGTTTTGAATTAAAATATTAGTTTATTAGTCTACTAATTCAGATTCTTGGGATACATGGAACACATTTCAAATAAACGTTCCATTTATGTTTTGTTTATTGTTTTTGTATGTTGGGTACATTGTATTTTCGATTTTGTGTTACAGTTTTGCCTTATTTGAGATCTCAGTGCATGAGCCGTGCTGTTCCTCTTGAGCAACTCCTTATCTCTGACAAAATAGAAGATTTGAAATGCCTGAACGATTTAATTGATGATTTAAGCTCTGTCGCCGATTTAAAAGTAAGTATTTTAGTGAAAGATTTAGATATAAATTTAATATTGGAATTTTAAAAGATAACTCTGTTTTTTTGAGGGCGCTACAACCATAACCAAACTTGAAGGAATAAGTTTGGTTCCATTATAAAATGAAATGAATGAAATTTGTAAAGATGTTTTATTACCTCTATATAATGTTATGTTAAGTTATTTTATGTTAAGTTATGTAAAAATATTTACATTATATTTTTAGTCACTACTCATAATATTAGGGATCACATTTTAGAAACTTTCTAGTTTAGGGGACAAAAGCTTAACTCTTTATCCTGGAGACACAGGTTCATTACGAAAAGCAAAATTATTGTGTTAGATTTAATTTATTATATGATAATAATATTATTAGGTGTTTTGGAAAATTCGGTACGTTTTGCAACAGAGGGCTCGGCTACTTCAAGCCTTAAATTTTTTTTAGTAACCCTGAGCATCTGTCAATTAAGTTCAGTTCGCAAATGTTTGTCATTCTCACTACAACATTTGTTTTATTGCTTCTTAAAATGTCGACTTTCGTGGTAAATAAGAAGCATTTCCGGGAAGTTCTGCTGTTCTGTTTTAATTGGAAGAAGAGTGCAACTGAGGTGCATAAAATGCTTGTGGAAGTTTATGACAATCATGCCCCATCAGATAAATCATGCAGAGAATGGTATAGACGCTTCAAAGCTGGTTATTTTAGCATTGACGACAAAGATCGCCCTGGAAGACTAAAAAAGTTTGACCGAAAAATGAACTTATCCTTCTCCAAGTTCCATGCTTCGCTTCTACACTTAAGGGCTGGAACCAGGATTCCATTGTGAATGGCCATTTTAACTTTGAAAAATAAAAATGTATTTTTATCATCTTGTGATTTCTATTATTTTTTCTAGGGTCCAGCGGAGTTGTGCGCTTATAAATATAATGAAGAAAAGACTCTCGATTGGCTAGAGGCTAAAGTTAGGCGTTTGGTTGCAGTTCTTAGGAAAGAGAATATCCATGTAAAATCGGGTGCTGTGTCTGCCACCTTTATTTCTAGCTCTCTCAAAGAAGACGAAGAAGATGACGGTATATTGATTTGATTTATGATATATTTTGTTTTAATCACCAATAACTTTTACAGTTCACATGATATGATATCATTAAAATCTTTTTTTTATGAATTAAAACACTTAGGAGCGCGTGGTTTGCGAGTGCGGAGAATGAAAAGTCACTGGTTGTAAATGTCAGTATTTATTATATTATACAGACATAATTGTTAAGCACAGTAAGAGAATGAGAGAAGGAACGTGAGTACGAAGACGTGTGTGCACGAGGATGTGTCTGAGGTCAATGAGCCATATTACAGCAGGACTGCTGCCTATATCATAATGCATTTCATTAACCACTTAATGCTTTTGAACGAATAGTGTTTGCGCGCGGCGCATGTATCCTATCGCGCCAACCTGAGCACTGCTTGCGTGTTTCGATTTGTTTGGGTTACATAAGATAACCAACTGAGTTTGCCTCTGTTTTTTTGTGTTATTTATTACTTTTTTATAAATATAGTTAGATTTGTTTTATTATATTTTATATTGTTTTTTATTATTATTTTAGGTTAAGTTTTTTTACATTTTTTATTACTTCTGTTTTGCTTTTTTAAACTGGACAACTTTTAAATCATGTACATTCTTTAAACAAAACATAAAATAACCTGATATTTTTGGTTCTATTTATGTGAAAAAAAAAAAACCCCGAGCATAGTACTTAATATGTGGTGCTGGATTAATATTCCCACACATTTTTTTCTTCCACTTTTGAGTTAATATCGTTCTCCTGATGATTAAGGCGTAAAACCTTAAAATAATGTCAAGAAAAATAATCTCAAAAGTAAAAAAAAAGTGTTTTAATTAATAAAAAAATCGTCATTAGGGTGATTTTTTGGTTATGTTAGGTTGTTGCTTATATATGATAGATAATAATACAAGTTTTCTCAAAATAAAGTTTGTATTTAGTGGACTGATAAAAAAAAATCAAAAATATGTTTATTAATTATTAATGTACACAATTTGGTAATTTATTTCTTAAAAATAATACTGTCCAAATGTAAACCCTCATGTTCGTGGTACTCATTTTATTAAACAGTTAAATTTCTTATGATGGCTTGGCAGGTAGACTCCGCGATGGCTCCCATTTCGTGACGAATATTTTCTTTCAAATAAAGTTTAAATTTGAGATAACCTTACAGGAAAAAGTCTTCAGGGGTTAATTTAGAACTGTGTGGAGGCCAATTTGTGTCATCTCTCTGAGACGTATTGGACGTGTGTGACGTTGCTCCGTCCTGCTGGAACCATATTCTTTGGTTATAGCCAGGAAAGTTTTGCAATTCAGGCAACAAGAAGTCATCTAACATCTCCACATAACATATTAATGAATGATATAAATTTTCTTTTGAGACATCTTGTATATATTATATGTATACTCTTCTTCTTCTTGGTTAGTTTGTAAATATCTCAGCTCTTCTCTTGCCATTGTGGTGGAAGGTTAAGCTGACTTTGTGTCGTTTCTTGGGGAGCCGGATGTTATGGCTATAGTAACACCACACATGGATATTGGTGTGGTATATTTGAAAGTAATGGTGGAATAATTGTTGAAAATAGCTTCAAAAAGCACTGGATAACGAGTGTTGTGGGTTTGATTTTCAGAGAAATTATTTTTCACTTTAGAAGGACCATTGAATAAGTGTATCAATTTGATTAAATTGTTTCAGAGTCTTATTTGAAATATGCTCATGGTATCGTAAGCGAATACTTGGAAGACGATTTAAGTCAGTTGCTTTTTGAAAAACTCAAATTCAAACAAGAAACAATTGACAAAATCGGAAACAAACGCAAATCACAACAGGAAGCCAAGGATGGTGAACAGAATAAGAAAGTCAAGCGGGAGAGCGTTGGAGGAAATAGCGATGTGGAAATCAAGAGCGAGTTTTTCACGAGTCCGAAGACGAGTGAAGTGACCAAAGCCGTTGTGTTGACCACAAGGGAAAAACAGTTGAAAAAGGCTGCTACTGGTTCGAAGAATATCATGTCATTTTTTGGAAAAAAAACATGATTCACTTTTTAAACATTCATTATTTTCTGTATTTGAGTCTGTGAAGTTTATTTTTTAAGAGTTATTTGTATCACCCCAAAGTAAGCCATGGATTGGAAGAACTTGCGAACAACAACACAGCAAGTTGAATGTTGTTCGCAAGGTGGGCAGAAAGAATGGACTGCCACACTATATCCAAATACATGTACATCGATTCTTCAGACTTCTAACATGGCCAACTTTTAAAATTGGATTAATTTAGTCATGCCATGTTTTTATAGACTCAGTAATCCATTCACACAGTTAATGTTTTCTTTATCCATGCGTTTCATATGTCAAAATCAACCCAGCGATCCTTTCATAATTTTGTTCATAACTCTTTCTTCCCCCTCTACATCTATGGTACACCATTTGAAATTCTATCACCCATTGTTTTACCACACATACATCTATGTGATCTTATCTCTTCCGCATTTATTCCGATCTCATCCTTCTTCTGCCAGACCCCATGCTTCACTTCCATACATAAAGATTGGGACCAAAACTCCATTGTGAAAGTCCATTATCTCTTTCATTGATATTTCAAGAATATGTAAACTTCCTTATAATTATTTTGCGAGGATTTGTTTTTCTAAGAGGGTTTTATTAAAAACACATTTTAATACTATAAAGGTATATTTTTCAAATATGTATTACATAACAATAATATTTACAGAAAAACAAAATCTTTCAACATTCAAATATATATTTTTGTACATTTTATTTTTAATTAATTACCCATCAAACTATATTTTACAATAAATATAGGTGAAATAAAAAAACGGTTTAGAATACCACATAAAGTCGGTCATTGCAGAAAAAAAGTTTTGTAATTTAATAACTAATTTATGACAAATAAAATAATCCAAAAATTTCTGACTTAATTCATTTTATTTTTTAAATTTTTTTCCTATTACATAATACAATAAACAAATAGCACATCTTTTCTATAAGATCATTAAAATTATAATAAATTGCTTAAAATCAGTCAAATACAATAAAAGAAGCGTGAAAATAACAAATGTTCATTAACAGAAGAAAATCTAAAACACTATCACATAAATTTCAATTTAGGTACCCCGAGTACTGCGGGTGATCTAACTCTTGCACCGAACAACATTGCACAAGTACCTACCTACACAAAGATTAATTCAATTTATTTAAAAATAGAACTGTCATTTTACAAAAAATAAAGATTTGAATTCTAGTGTCAGACCTAATAAAATGTGACTCTAAATTCACAAGTAGGAAATGGATAATACACAAAAATATTGTATAATAATGATAAAATGGCAGTGTGAAAAGGTGATTTATCATAATAATTATTATTTCAATTAAGTACTTTATAAAAAATACGGAAAAGCTGTCCTTATAGAAAAATAATTTATTGTGTATCTATGTGTTTTCTTTTCAGTGTTGAGGGAAATACAACACAAGAAATGCTTTATATCAGTGGATTAAAAGGTGAATTAAAATAACACATTCTTTGAATTTATTCAAATATATAATTTTTTAATAATAGTTTTTTTATAAGGACAACAGAACACTTAACTATCATCTTCTCTTGATTGAAGAGTGGTTAAAATATACGTAATTATTTATCACATTATATTGACTTTAAATTGGGAATAAATGGCACAGATTTATAGGAATATGTATGGATTAATAGTTTAAATGCTGTGGGTTCTCAAAGTGTCACTCCCTAGTAACCTTGGGTATATAGCAGACAATAGCCGTCGAGTTCTAAATTCAAAGATAGTTACGAACAATTGTGCCCACAAAACAAATATATTTTAGAAAATAATATATAAAAGCAAAAAATAGAGACAAAAATGGATGTGGTAAAGAAAGGGTATGAAAATATTTTGAATACGAAAGAGACAGGAATACTTTGATACTCTCTGAAAGTAATTTGAAATGCACACAATACGCATGCCCGAGAACGTTTCTGGATTATTTTGAAATTTGTTCCGATTATCGTTGTATGACAGTACAGTAAAACCTCAATATAATGTACTAATTAGGGGGAGGGGGTGTTCGTTATATAAAAATAGGTTTAAAAAAAATCTTTATCTCTAAACTTTTTTTTTAAAAATATTTACAGTATTTAGATATAAATAAACAATACAAAAAAACACAAACAAAATTATATTTATTGTCTTCGGACACTGGTCGTGAAGTGACGTTGCTGTTTGATATCGAGGGGCTTGCTTTCGGTAATCCTGCTTTGAAAAAGGAATCAAGTTTTGTTTGTACTTTTGAAGTTTGCTGCTTTTTTATAATCAACTCTCTAAAATTACGAAAATGCGTATGATATAGTTTGCTGAACTTCGTTATCTGACGAAAAGTCAATAAATGTTATTAGATCGTCGAGATGTGATCTTACCACTGATAACTTCATTTTTGGCAGTGTTCTTTCTTCTTCTTCGCTATCTTCACTTCCATCCTCGGCATTATGTCTCAAATTCTAGTTCTAGTCGTATGACGTGATTATCATGGTTAAAACCGTGATTATTGTGGCCGCTAAAAATTGTTTACATACGGCTACACTTGAATTTTAGCATGTATAATATTAACAGGATGTTTTTAATTTTTTTACATTTGACTGGATTTTTTGTCCGTTATATCCGAAGTTCGTTAAATACAAAACAAACAAACAAACCATCACGCCGTTTCTCCGCAGGGGTAGGCAGAGAGAACGGACCGCCACACTACTCTATCCTGGCAAACCTCTCTAGCTTCCTCCACATTCATACAACGAGTCATACACGCACGTCGAATTCTCTGACTTCTAACATGACCAACCTTTAAAATTTGATTAATTTGGTCATGCCATGTTTTCCTCGGTCTGCCTCGACTTCGTACCCCATTTACATCATTAACGTATACTTTCTTAACCATTCTTTCTCCATCCATGCGTTCCATATGTCCGAACCAACGCAGCGATCCTTTCATAATTTTGTTCATAATACCTTCTTCCGCTCTACATTCCTTTCTTATACCAGCATTTGAGATTCTGTCGTATATCGTTCTACCACACATACGCCTTAGGGACCTCATCTCTACCGCATTTATTCTACTCTCATCCTTCTTCTGCCAGTTCCATGCTTCGCTTCCATACACTAGGGTTGGGACCAGAACTCCACTGTGAACGTCCGTTTTCGCTTTCATTGATAAATTCTTGTTTCCAATAACTATTTTTAAAGCTCCATTCACTTTGTTACCCGCACCAACCCTTCTTTCGACGTCACTATCCGTTCGGGCATCTGCTGTGAACATGCTACCTAAATACACAAATTCCCTCACCTGTTCCAAGTTCTCTTCGTTCACACTTATATTACAAACTGTCATTTGCTCTTCCCTTTCGAAAACCATCACCTTTGACTTTCCGACATTCATCATTAAATCATTTGACTTGCATACCTCATACATTCTCGACACCAAGACTTGTAATTCGTCCGCACTATCCGCAACGAGAACGGCATCGTCCGCGTAAAGCAGACAGTTAAATACAGGTCCGTTATATCGAGGTTTTACTGTATTGTATAAAACAAAAGGACAACAATTTGGTGTCGTTAATTGTGAAATTTTTAACATGTGAAAAGAAAAGATTTACATTAAAAGTTAAAATTTATTACGATTTTACTTTGAACCAAGTTTTTAAAAGGTCGAAAATCTTTACTTTCGTGAAAAATTCACGGGTTGCAAATAGTTTAAAGAATTTCACTTTAAAGTGTGGTAATTAATTAAATTAAATATGTTTATTTTGTGGTGACATTGTAATGTTGCCAGTTCGTCACCTGAGAGTAAGAGGGTTCCAACTAATAAAATTTCACATTTGGCTTTTTTTCGTGAAAAGGCTTCTTACTAACCTTATCTATACGTACAATAAAAAAAAAACATGTAATAGTATCGTCATTTTGATGTTACGAAAAGAATCAAGTTCCATCTGATCATTCAAAACACACGATTCACTGAAGAAGGATTCATTTAAACTTAGAACTTTATTATTCCAACTGTTGCCAGACAAAATTTACACGTTTCTTGGTAAAAGAATCTCTGGAAATTGGAATAAAACCCTTTTATTCCAAGATACACAGCCGAAACCAACAAAACTTTGACTTCATTTTTCTCAGCTTTTTACTTTTGTCAGTTGGAACCTTCTTACTCTCAGGTGACGAGTTGTTAATATTATCATTCCTATATGCGTAAACACTGGTATTTTAAGGTGACCACATGATAATGCAATTTTTTTTTAACAGCATTTAAAAGTTCATTTAAAGAATATGATTCACCAATTAAATACACATTTTGGATAACACCATATACATACAAATTAGTGAAATTGGAAACCTTTTACTTAATAAATTTTGAAAAAAAAAAGAAAAAGTTTTCAAGTGTATTTATGTTTTTGATTTATTTGTTCTACTTACATGTGTGTGTCTGTAAATAGCGATTTTGTAATAATTAATTTCTATTGAGTTCTCTGTGCAACATTATTTCAATTGAAGCTTCTAAAATGAAAATCCTCCCTTTATATGTATTATGAACACAAATATTGCACTCCATTGGCAGTTGAAATAAAAGAACAACACTGTTCCAAACTTTGAATCAAAATTCAAATATTTTTAAGCAATCGAAGAATAATATTAAACAGACTCAGTTGTATTAATTGGTGTAATGAGATGGCACTGCGATGTTTCCTTGTGTTGCCAGTTTAAAAAAATAATCTGGTCATAAATTGAATTTTAATGATTTACGACAACATAAATACTCAGGCAATTACTCTGATGTGTTATTACAAGATAAGAAATGATATTCATTTTTAAAGTTAACAAACAGTGATACAATTGAACACATTCACAATTGATTAATGAATTTATTGACTCTTTCAAACCTGAATTACTTAAGTGAGGATTAAAAATATCTGTCAATTAATAAATAAAAAAAATATACCAAAATACAACAATGTAGTTAGTTAGTTAGTTACAACAATTTAATTAAATATTCCGAAACATATTTATTTTGATTCGAGTTTTGCGATAAGTTTTGCAAAATAGGACTTTTAACAAAATTGCATATGTATAATATATCACACGCTTAATAGAACACTGGCTTAACTCAAAAAAGCAAGTTTTGCTCAATCTGACATGAGTCGGTGTTTTAACAAAAACAGTCGAAAAACACGTACGAATGGATAGCGTTAACATTGTGAACGATTATCGTACGTACGAATGGATAGCGTTAACATTGTGAAAAATAGACGGATATGTTAACACAAGCCTCTGTCTAATGTTAACTCAATTATGACCTAAACCATAATCGGTCAGTTTACTATTAAGCGTGCGATATACATTTTTAAATCATTGAAATGACCGAGAAATTATAATATTATCCACCAAACATTAAAATATCTACTCCAATATTTAAAATAAAAAATTGCATTTACCATTGCCAGATTTTTGTAAGTAATTAATTTAATTTATTTAATCTTTTCCACGCCTTTTACCTTGTATAATTCAGGCCTGAAAGGACAAACAATTGCATTTCTAAGTGTTTCGGATTACGAGTTCCAAATTCAAATGTAAAACTCACACTTGAAACATATATAAACACCAAAGTTTCAACACATCCATATTTCAAATTAAAATACTGTATTTTTCAGACCATAAAGTGCAATTTTTTTTTATTAAACCAAATATTGAGGCGCGTCTTATCGTCCGGAAAATACGGTAAATGTTAAAAGACAACATTAATATATGTAAACAATTATTTGCCAATTGAGTCGACATTCACGTCAAGAGGTCCCGCTCTTGTTCGTACTTGCAGATGACAGAGAAGATATCCCCGCCGAGCCGTCTGGCGAGCCATGAATTCTTCACGACGGCCATCTTCAAACTCTCGCACTTGAATTTGGTGCTCAAGTTGGTGTGCAGGGCCCGACCCATCCCCTCGATAATCACCAGGTCCACCTTCCTCATCCGCATTGCCGAACACAACTCTGAAAGAAAGAAAAGGAAAATTAAACAAGAGAAGAAAACAATTACTAAATAATAACTCGTGTTTAGTGCAAATCATTTTGTATATCATTGTCTTTAACATTACAACCCTTTGTGGGTCTTGGTTTCTTTCAAGAAACGTCTCCAACTTGTCCTGTCTCTAGCCTCCACCTCTCAGTTTTGGTGCTCCAGGGTCTAACAGTCTGTCACAATACCATCCAACCATCGCAATCTCGGTTTGCCAACACTTCTTCGCCCCTCTGGGTTGTTAAACAACACTCTTTTGAAGGGCTTCAGATACTCACACGTAATCTGTTAATTTTAGTAAACTAAAATACGCTGATGTCCTGGTATAGATCCTAGAGCTCCGTGTTGAATCTTTTCCTTAAGTTTGCATATTCTGTTTCAAATTACATAGTTAATGGAACAATGGAACATTTTGAAATAAACAGTTCCGTTAATTTCAGTTAAAACCCTTTACTCTCGGAGCTGTTTATCTATTATAATCAACAAGCTTTTAAGGGATTTTTCCTTTTTGAAACATATATACAACATTGACTTAATACAATGCACCATCCATTTTGAACTAACCCAAGGCTGTTGTGATCCTGACCCACAAGGGTTTTAAGGTTACAATTTTAACGACAGAATTATATAATTTGATTCTTGATATTAAAAATAAAAAAAATGGTTTCACATTAGAAAAAAATCATTGCGATTGGAATTATGCAATGTTAGTATGGATACTGCCTAATTGCATAATTCCACCAATGCGTCATTAAAAAAAAGTAATTTTTAAACAAACAAATTACTATTACTGTATTTGTATACAAATTTTGTAATTAACACAATTGAAAAACTGTTGAATCAAGTGATTATGAATTATTTTGATTAAAAAAAATAATATTTGAATTACGAATAAACATTGCAATCTATTCCATTTTCCTTGTGAATGAAATAAAAAAGAAAATTACCAAAACATTAATTAGTCTTGTATTTTTATAAATCTCTGCTTGCCGGTTGTAAAGGTGTTGCATGGAATGGATCCAGCTTGCTCGTATCACATTGCAGACCAATGAGTTATACGAAATTCGCAAAACATAGGGATTACTGAAAACTCTTACCAGTTGGTAGGATAAATCCCAACATTTTAAGTGCAAGAAAAGCAATTAGTCTGCAGAATGCGGTCTCCTCGGAGATAAATGCCTTTGATATTAGTGAAAGTAAGTTCAGAAGACAAATACTCTTGACTTTAGAACATATCTTGTCTTCCTAATGTCGAACCATCTCTCATGCATTCCTGGTAGTACGTCACGTCGTTTCCCCGCAGGGGTAGGCATAGAGAATGGACCGCCACACTACCCTATCCTGGCAAACCTCTCTAGCTTCCTCCACATTCATACACGCACGTCGATTCCTCCGACTTCTAACATGACCAACCTCTAAAATTTTATTAATTTAGTCATGCCATGTTTTCCTCGGTCTGCCTCGACTCCGTACTCTATTTACATCATATACGTACACATTCTTAACCATTCTTTCTTCATCCATGCGTTACATATGTCCGAACCATCGTAGCGATCCTTTCATAATTTTGTTCATAATACCTTCTTCCGCTCTACATTCCTTTCTTATATCAGCATTTGAGATTCTGTCGTATATTGTTCTACCACACATACGTCTTAGGGACCTCATCTCTACCGCATTTATTCTGCTTTCATCCTTCTTCTGCCAGTTCCATGCTTCGCTTCCATACATTAGGAATGGGACTAGAACTCCATTATGAACGGCCGTTTTCGCTATATAGATGCCTAAATTTATTAATAATCTACTAAATAATATTAAAAAGGAATAACAAATACTTAGATTATAATTCATTATTGTGATAAAATAAATCATCTTGTTGATAAGAGATTTCCATGGTTAGGTTTAACTAGACAATGTTTACGGTGCGTTGGTTATCACCGTAGCGAAAACGGCTGATTTAATAGCCTTATCAATTCAACGCCGTGGAATCTAAAAAGTCGGGCAAACACATCTGTTTCTATTCAATGCGAGCGAAGATAAAATTCGTAAATACGCGGCGTCCTATCTGAAGCGGTTAAGTAAAAAACAAATACACTTATCTGACCAAATGCGGTAAGTTCCGGAGTAAATAATTACCGATCAATAAAACTTCTAAAAACAGTTTCACCGGTAACCATTTTCCTTTTGTTTATTTTATTTGGCTGCCAAATAATACATATACAACAGGAACAAACCATCACGCTATTTCTCACAAGGGTAGGCAGAGAGAATGGATAATTCTATAGTTATAAAAACTAACTAACCATCATTACATTCCTTCACACCTCAGATGCATAAATGATCTGACAGATTTCAGATCTAAGCTGAAAACCCATCTTTTTCATATTTCATACCCAATTTAAAACTTGCATATTTTGTTCTATTATACTTTCTAATCGATCGCGAATATCAATCAGATGCAGCGTTCACATTTAGATTTAAAACACATCTTAATGTGCCCCATTCATACATCGTGTCAAGCATGCACATTGATTTTTTCAACTCCTCACGTGACAGACATATAATATTAGATTGATTTGATTGTGCTAGTTTTCCTCGATGTTCCTCCATTTCTAGCTCCGTTCAAATCGTCTACATAAACCTTCACCATTCTGTCTTCACTCATTCTTTTCATGTGCCCAAACCATTAACAACCATTTCATTATTTTGTTTATAACACTTTCATTTGCACCACATTCACTTCTTACATTTGCATTTGACATTCTACCATATAAAGACTAACCACACATTCGTCTTAGATATCTCATTTCTACTGGATTTATTCTACTTTCATCCTTCTGATGCCAGTTCCATGCTTCACTTCCATACTTAAGAGTCGGCACAAGAAAACCACTGTTGTACAAACAAAAAAATATTATTATTTATAAAATGTTAAATTATAAAACATGTATCACAATTATATTTTTATTTTTCGCGACAGCCGTTTCGTCAACCTATGTTGACATCATCAGGCGACATATTATTGTTGACATCATCAGGTTGACATATTATTGTAACACCTGATGATGTCAACATAGGTTGACGAAACAGCTGTCGCGAAAAATGAAAACAAAATTGTGATACATAAAAACAGAGTTTTATAATTTAACAGTTTATAATGTTGCAGTATCATAGTGTTTTGGCTAAACAATGGATTATTATTATTATTTTGTGGAATTGCTCTTTATACCATTACATCGCGAGCCAAATCGATGTAAAGGGTATAGCTATCATATTGATTCTCGTGACAAGTGATAGGTAGTGATCTATCGCCATTTTATTGTCACGTGAAATCTACACCAGACCAAAGACAGTGTGACAATTACATCGCCATCGCCGGGAATTGAACCCGGGACCTTTGGTGTGGCAGTCATAGCACCTACCACTTGGCCACGGAGGTCGTCGAGGTTGTATTAAAGTAAAGGTGTCACATTTGTTTTTTACTTAATTATTAAATGTAAAATATCAATTACATAATTCATATTCTATTTTCAAAAAACTTATATACATGTATGACAAGGAAGAGTGCGATATTTCATTGTTCATTGATCAAAATGACTCTTTGCACTCTGTTGTCGTTGAATTTGTGACATACTAGCTATTCAATTACTTCGATGGCACAACAGCAACACAAATAATAGTATTTTTTGTTAAAAAATATACCATTGTCGTGTTTGAGCGGGCATAGACGTCAGTACACTTGTCATGCATGTTACTAGTGCCATTCTACTGTGTGCATTTTACATTGTAACCATATAAAATGGATAAAGGTTGAGAATTATAGGGTATATGCGAAGATTATACATTTTTGATTAATTTGATTTAATCAATAACATCGGTGCAATATCTAGTGCTGTAAAATCCATCACAATACGAGGTGTGGCAATTAAATTCCGAGAATTTAGTTGCGGCGTGCGAACCGGCAACATTGCTGGCACGCACGTCCCTGGTTACATAGTTCCTTCCACTCAGTCGCAGTGAAGATTTCATGATAATCGGGCGTCTGGTTCGTTTTTTACGGGTGTTTTTCAGATACTAGTTTTTAAACTCGGTCGCAGAAATGACTGACTCAGTTTTTAAGCAAACGTGCTGTGATCCAATTTTTGGTCGTAACTGGTGTAAAACCTTCAGAAATCCTACGAAAATTACGGCAGGTGTATTTTTTGTCACAATCGTGGGTATTTGAATGGGCAAAACGGTTCAAAAATGGTTGTGAATCGTTGGATGATGATCACACACACAGACGCAAATGTCGACTGTCTTCGTCGCTAGTCGTTAGCTAGTCCTATATGACTGTCGCCTAACCCTTCATGTGTTATCATACGAGTTAAATATAAATAAAGAAACAATTGGGAAGATGTTAATGGAAATTAGAATATGCGAAAGCTCTGTGCGAAGATGGTGCCCAAAATTCTCACAATGCAACAAAAACAAATGCGAAAATCAATTTGTGAAGATTTGTTGTCTCGCATTGAGAGCGATGGCAGAGACTGGATGGGCCGTGTAGTCACTGGTTATTCCAAAATGATCACGAGACCTATAGAAAAGTCTACAGTGGGTGGAAGAGGGTGGGGAGCGCCCAACGAAAGCAAGGATGTCAAAATCACGGCTGAAGGTAATGCTGATCATTTTCTTCGATATTCATGGCATTATTCACCGTGAAAACGTGACAGCGTAGAGGCCGTCCAGGAGGCTGCGACTGTCGTCTTGAAAGGCTTAGATAACTATCAAGGCTGCTTCCAATCATGGGGGAAACATTGTTCTGAGTTAGGAGGGGACTACTGTGAAGGCCGGTAAAAAAATTTGGTTGGTAACATTATTTGCCTGTTTTATTTAAAAATCCTCGGAATTTAATTGCCACACCTCGAATGTATTCCACAATCCACAATATAAATATTCTCATATTAGTCCATGAATTCTTCAGCTGACCTTTATCTAATGTTGTGAGGTCCAGGCACGGTCCCTTCTGGCCGTTGCGCATGACGACGAGGCGTCCATCGCGCTGCGCGGCTGCGAGCACGGGGCAGTGGCGGGCCGCCCGGGCCACGAGAGCCGCCAGCTCCGAGCAGGTGGTGTCGTTGAGCGCCGGCTCGGAGTTGGCGCACATGATCACGTCCGTGGAGCGCAGCAGCAGCTGCCGGACGAAGGGCAGCACGCCCAGCACCACATCCACGCCGCTGTTGTCCACGAAGATGGCGGAACAGTGGTGCGGGGTTCCCTGATATTAAACAATCCATCAATATAAATGACTTACATAAGTAAAAATTATACATTTCTTCTATGTTCGCCATACTTTGTGTTGAAGATGTTTTATTTGTCTTTTTCATTTTTTATATACTTTGTATATACAACAACAACAAACCATCAAGCCGTTTCTCCGCAGGGGTAGGCAGGGACAATGGACCGCCACACTACTCTATCCTGACATACCTCTCTAGGTTTCTCCACATTCGTACATCGAGTCATACACGCACGTCGATTCTTCCGGCTTCTGACATGACCAGCAAACCTTTAAAATTTAATTAATTTGGTCATGCCATGTTTTCCTCGGTCTACCTCGACTAAGTACTCCATTTACATTGTTAACGTATACTTTTTAAACCATTCTTTCTTCATCCATGCGCTCCATATGTCCTTTCATAATTTTATTCTTAATACCTTTTTTCGCTCTACAAAGTATATAAAAAAGGAAAAGACAAATAAAAATTGTAAAATTAAAAAAAATATATATTTAAATAAAAATCACAAACATTGCAGATCGTTTGCAATTACATAACAAGAAAAAGATAATAAAAAAAAATTAAACCATAATGAGTAAGAACTAGAAAGAATCATAACATTGATATTGCACCACTGAGGCAACTCCCACTATCACAAAATATGTTGACCTCTAAGATGACCCGAATTAAGCAAAAATATTGATCTACCCACAGGCATAACCATTGGCAGGTTGGTTCCGTCTTTGACGAAGGTTATTGTCAGGAATAAACAGACATATATTATTCAGGACATCTGAGTTATGTATACTGTTGCCAATCAGCTGAAAGAAGTACAGTCGACGCTGTCAACTGCTGGACATAGATGTCCCTCATACTTCTCCACATCTTCCTTACTTGCGCCTTCTGCATCTAAACTAACTAACTAACTAACCATCACGCCGTCTCCCAAAGGGGTAGGCAGAAAGAATGGACTGCCACACTTTTATTTTCTGACATATTTCTCTCGCTCTCCTCAACATTCATACATCGTGTCATGCACGCGCGTCGATTTCTATGACTCCTCACATGGTCGACATTCAATATTTGATTTATTTGATCGTGCCACGTTTTCCTCATAATTCCTCTATTTCTGGTTCCATTTACATCGTTAACATATTATTTTTTTTTACCATTCTTTCTTTATTCATTCTTTCCATATGTCCAAACCATCTTAATGATCCTTTCATTATTTTGTTCATAACACAATCATTCACACCGCATTCACTTCGTATATTTTCATTCGACAGTCTATCATACACAGAGTATTCACACATTCGTCTAAGAGATCTCATTTCTACTGCATTTATTCTACTTTCATCCTTCTTTTGCCAGTTCCATGCTTCGCTTCCATACATATCTATTCTACTGCATCTATTCACCAGTAATTTTCCTTTTATCATCATATCATTGTGTGATGGGGTCTCCCTCTATTTCTTTTAAAAAGATAAATGAATGCCGTTAGATATTGTAGTGTTACGGGCCATTCTCTGTGCCCAACCTTCTGGAGAAACAGTGTGATGATTTGCCTTATAGGGATTGACAATGGAGATAGATATGAAGATGAAAAAGAGCTAAATATTACCTTTAATCTATTGAGCCAGTCGTCCAGGCCATCGACAAGCCAAGGTCTCCTTTGTATTTTGTCTAATGCTTCTCTCAGTCCAAAGTTTGCATTACTCTCCAGAATGTCAGAGATAGCGCGGGCACCCCAGTCAAACATATTACCTGCAATATAAAAAATATACTCGTATATGTTTGGATTTTGAAAATTTGGTTTGGTTCACGTGTGGTGCGGTGCTCCTGTAAATTTGAAGATATTTCGTGTATAAGTGAATTGTTTTGGTCAATTTAACTGTTGCCGCACTTTATAATAGTTATTGTGACACGTAATACGTTTGTACTGTTTTGCTGTTAAAATTATATTAGTTTTATCGTTTTTATAAAAAAATTTGACAGGTGTAAAAATAAATTTTTCATTTGTTCCAATGACAATTTGAATAATTTCTTCAATATTATTTTTAAGTTCTTGCTGGTAAAGTGCCTAGTTACAGCTAATTAAAAAAAGGTGGATACGTGTAACATAGATTAAATAAACACAAAAGTCCGGATCATCCATGTCAACGTGTGCAACATCGAAAAAAAACATTATGTATTATTAAATTATGTGCTAAATTAAAAAAAACGGTGGATTCGTGGAACATAAATTAAATAGACAATATGTGCACCATCTAAAAAGAACATTTTGTGTTAAATTATTATTATTTTGTTATTTTATTTTATATCATTGTATTTTATATTATTTGTTTTAGATTTATTTTGTGGGTGTTGGACGATCGAAGTGTGCGCGGGAGATGCCTATTGGTGGCGATGAGGTTCGCAACCCATCACACCGCGTCTCCCGCGGGGCGAAAAGAGAAGGATGGAGTGCCGCATCAGTAAAAGTGTGGCAGTCCATTCTTTCTGCCTACCCTTTCGGGGAGACGGCGTGATGGTTAGTTAGTTAGTTAGTTAAAACTCCCTATTTAATATATTTAAAAAATAAAAATACAATAATACAGTAGAACTCCTTTCTACTCCTTCTGTCTCCAGGCTGCAGCTATTGAGATAGCAGTCAGCTTCCTAATTTGCTTGGACCAGCGGCTCGGTGGTCATCCTTATGATTGCATTCCCTCCATTTTGCCCATGATCAAATCAAATCAGTTTATTAACTCAAAAGACATTACAAACAGCAAAATGTTTAAGGCATCTATTGAGTACAGGTAAAATATTATAAAAATACAACGCAGGAACGCATTAGAGATGGTTCAACATTAGGAAGACAAGATACTTTCTAAAGTCAAGCGTATTTGTCCCCTGAATGTACCTTCACTAATATGAAAGACGTCGATCTCTGAGGAGACCGCGTTCAGCAGACTAATTGCTCTTCCCACCGGTGTCACCAGAGGCAGATTGGTTCTGGTGGCCGGTAGGTAAAACAATCTGTGCTGTCGCTGTAGGAGAAATCTACCAGGGACAAAAAGACCAACACCCTCTAGCACGGCCGAGTTCTCGAAATATCCCCTGATTAATTTATATAAATGGGTAATGAGATGCCCATCTCTTCAAAGCTGTAAAGAATTGGTTCCGAGCATTCCTAAAAGAAATGCCGTAGGATAGAGCCACGGATAACTATCATACTCCCTCATGCTGATCCCATTTGATCGGACCAGCGGCTCGGTTGTCATCCTTGTGATCGCATTCCCTCCATTTTGCCCACGATGATGAGCTTTTCTAGGTTGTCCTGATCTTTCCGGGTTATTTAATATTTAAAATATAATAATTTAATATCATTAAAATAAATAAACTGACCAGCTAGTAATCCCCGACTAAGTTCTGTCCATTTGGCGTCCTGGTCTTCGATGGCGTCGATTTCGTCTAGTCTTCCCTTGAGTCGGTCCAATGCTGCATCATTCTCGAGAGCCTTCTGGGTTTCCCAGAGGTCCGGAAAGCCTTGAGATTGGAGGCAGCTCTTGTTCAGGTCCAAAAGGAGTCGAATAGATAGGCTGCCGAAACATCTGTAGGGCAAATAATCTGTGATGTATCATTTTTATTTTATCTCCTATTAGTGCATCTGGGTATACACGATGCTGACTGAATGATGAATGGAACCGTAGTCAGGATATGAGAACACAAGTAGAAATGACTTCTTCAAAATGAAACTGGATTTATGCACCGGAGACCTACCCATCGAATTGCGAATGAGAAGAGTTCGATGTTACGTGCTACTCCGCTGTACTGCTTATGGATAAGAGTATTACATTGGTTTGGACATACACATGGATGAAGAAAAAATGGTTAAGAAACAATGTGAATAGATTGAGGAGTCGAGGAAGACCGAGAAAAACATGGCACGATCAAAAAAAAATTAAAGATCGACCATGATACCTATTTTCAATGTGAAGGAAACTAGAGAGGTGTCAAGAAAACGGCACGATGGTTGGTTTGTTTGTTTATTAAATAATAAACAAACCATCGCGCCGTTTCCCCAGGGGTAGGCAGAGATAATGGACTGCCACACTACTCTATCCTGACAAACCTCTCTAGCTTCCACCACATTCATACAGCGAGTCATACACTCACGTCGATTCTTCCGACTTCTAATATGACCAACCTTTAAAATTTGATTAATTTGGTCATGCCATGTTTTCCTCGGTCTACCTCGACTCCATACTCCATTTACATCGTTAACATATACCTTTTTAACCATTCTTCACCCATGCGCTCCATATGTCCGAACCAACGCAGCGATCCTTTAATAATTTTGTTGATAATACCTTCTTTCAATCTACATTCCTTTCTAATATCAGCATTTGAGATTCTGTGTACATCATTCCACTATATATACGTCTTAGGGACCTCATCTCTACCGCATTTATTCTGCTTGCTTCACTTCCATACATTAGGGTTGGGACCAGAACTCCATTGTGAATGGCCGTTTTCGCTTTCGTTGATAAATTCTTGTTTCCAATAACTATTTTTAAAGCTCCACTCACTTTGTTACTCGCACCAACTCTTCTTTCGAAGTCACTATCCATTCGGCCATCCGCTGTGAACATGCTACCTAAATACACAAATTCGCTCACCTGCTCCAAGTTCTCTTCGTTCACACTTATGTCACAAACTGTCATTTGCTCTTCCCTTTCAAAAATCATTACCGTTGACTTTGAGACATTTGACTTGCATTCTTCTTCTTCATCTTTTTGTCCTGTCACACCTCCGTGGTGCATAGGGCCTCAAGGAACCATCTCCACTCGACTCTATTGCATGCCTGATGCCTAACATCACCCTAAGTGAGGTCTGCTGCCTTAACCTCGTCCTGCAGGGCTCCTTTCCAGGTGGCTCTAGGTCTGCCACGTTTTCTCTTTTCCCCCATAGGGGACCAGTCTAGTGCGCCCTGAGCGATGCAGGCTGGGTTCCGTCTCAGAGTGTGACCGATCCACTGCCATTTGCGTCTAGCGACTTGTTCTCTAATTGGCTTTTCGACTTGCCTTGCACTTCGATTTGACTTGCATAACTCATACATTCTCGACACCAAGACTTGTACTCCGCACTATAAAATAATGTTAGGATAAAGCAAAAAATAATGGATATTTACATTTGCTCGTAATCACATAAATACCTCGTAACGAGAAGTGCTCAATCGCTCGTGAAATAATGCTCGTAGTATAAATCATTCCAAATTAGATTTACGGTTATTAGCTGCGTTGCCAATTGTAAATCAAAATGCAAATCACCAAAGAGTGAATTATTTATTGTTCGTTCCTACTTATCAGTACACGTAGGAAACGTGCGATAACAGCTATTGTGGAAGATTTTATTGTCGGCAACATTTTGAGATTTGTTAAGAAATTAAACATTTTACAATAGGATACATCAACTAACCATTTCTAAGATAAGATATGGACAACCAAATTTTTCTAACATCTTTATTATGTGAGAGATTTCAAAATAATTCAAACTCGGAAACTGAAAGGGTCTTCTGGGAGCAAAAGACGCAGCTTTAAAAACACCATCAAGGATGCTCTAACTCATCAAGAGTTGTAAGGCCACGTGAAGTAAGTATTGAATTATGACAATTTGGCATAACAGTTGTAATTAAATAACCATCACGCCGTTTCTCCGGAGGGGTAGTCAGAGAGGATGGATCGCCACATTGCTCTATCCTGGCATAGTTCTCGCGCCTCTTCTACATTCACACATCGTGACATGCACGCTCGTCAATTGTTCCTACTTCGAACATGGCCCCGACTTTCAGAAATTAATTAATTTTGTCATGCCATGTCTTCCTTGGCCTTCCTCGACTTCTTTTCCTATTCACACTATTTGCATATATCTATTTAACCATTCTTCCCTCATCCATTCGTTCCATATGTCCAAACCATCTTAGTGACCCTTTCTTAATTTTATTTATCACGCATTCATCCGCCTTACATTCCATTCTTACTTCATCATTAGATATTCTATCATACATTGTTTTTCCGTACATCCTTCTTAGTGACCTCATTTCTAAGTCATTTATCCTACTTTCATTATTCTTCTGCCGACTCCAAGCTTCACTTCCATACATAAGGGTCGGCACTAGAACTCTATTGTGCAGTGCCATCTTCGCTTCAGTCGATATATTTCTATTTGCGATCCATTGTAAACATACTACCTAAATATACAAACTCATCTACTTGCCCAGATTTTCACCATTCACGTTAATGCTGCCAGTGACGTAATTTTTCTTTTCTTCGAAAAACTTTACCTTCATCATCAGCCGTCTGTCATCCACTGCTGAATGTAGGCCTCTCCCAAAGCCCTCCACCGCCCCCTATCCATTGCCGCTCCCATCCATCCATGTCCAGCAATCCTCTTCAGATCGTCGGTCCAGCGGGCAGGGGGACGTCCAACTCTACGGAATCCTGTACGCGGTCTCCACTCCAGAACCCGTCTTCCCCATCGGCTGTCGGTTCTCCGACAGATATGGCCAGCCCACCGCCACTTCAGCCCGCCTATCCGTAGAGCCACCTCAGTCACCTTGGTTTGTTGTCGAATAAATTCGTTTCTAAATCTATCCCTCAAGGTTATTCCAAGCATGGCTCTTTCCATGGCGCGCTGGGCAACCTTGAATCTGTAGACTAGACCTTTTGTCAATGTCCACGTCTCGGCTCCGTATGTTATGACTGGCAAAACGCACTGGTTGAAGACTTTAGTCTTGAGGCATTGTGGTATTTTGGAAGTGAAAACATGACGTAATTTCCCAAAGGCCGCCCAACCCAACTGAATTCTTCGGTTGGCTTCTTTCTCGAAATTGTTTCGTCCTAATTGTATGATTTGGCCAAGATATGTGTATTCTTGTACCACTTGGAGAGCCGACCCATCGACGGTTACTGATCCCGGGATAATATGTTCATTATACATGACTTTCGTCTTGTCCAAATTCATCCCGAGACCCACTCAGACTTATTAAAATTAATTAAACAAACATAAGGCTAGGTACAAGAACACCATTTCCATGTAAATGTACTCTAAAGATATACATTTACTTAAGTAAATAATATTTTAAAAAGGCATGAATGAATTGATATCATTAATAATCCAGGCATTAGATAATTTTGTGTTGATAACGTAAACAATGTTATCTTTATAATTTAATTACACACTACTTTTATGTTTAAATCACTTAAAGTTAAAATAAAGGCTGTGCCAGACTATAGTAAATAAGCTTCCAACAGGGGTCACCTTGGTGGGAGGCTTGTGGAGCCCACGGTTGGTGTTTGCGTCCACACTGGTTTACAACAAGGCTCCCACCTCAGTGTGTTGTCGACTCTTTGTTTGGAAGCATGCATTGCAATATGGCTCCTTATCGATAACTTCAAGAAGTTGGTGTGGCATTAGTGAGGAAAAAAAAGAAAAGAATATGGATGAAGCGTTGGCTTTCATAACCCATTCATAACTAAAAAAAATACGCATATGAGGCAGGCTGTTTCTGCCGAAGAAAGACAATTAGTCACCATGTCCTTATAATATATGTTTCGGGTGATAGGTCCCAAAGACAGGGCAGGTCCCTATACAGTTCAATAAATTCACTGATAACTTCTTTCTCCCGCGTAGACACCATTTTCGTTCACATGTGCGCATACCACGGATGCCGTTGCGCAACTGCCCTTGCGTGGTTTAGAAGCGTCTACACTGTGGAATACGTGTTTACAACGGCGGGATCCATACGCGGTTTACAACGCGCGTCCGTCCACAGAGGTTGTTGAGGGTCAAACGAATTTTTGTTGCAAAAAAGTTGTCAACCGCCGGTGGAGACCGATGTGGAGGGCTTGTTTACAACAGTCTGGCATGGCCTTAAGGATGGGTTAATTATTTTTTTAAGGATGGGCGAGTGGAGAGGGATATTGAAAGAAGGGTTACGGCAGTCAACAAAGTGAATGGTGTAATTAAAGTTGTCATCGCAAACAAAAGCCTATCAGAAAAGCTAAAATGGCAGTGCACATTGGTGTTCTTGTACCGGCCCATATGTTTGGAAGCGAAGCATGGAACTGGCAAAAGAAGAATAAAATTAGAATAAATGCAGTAGAAATGAGATCTCTCAGACGAATGTGTACAAAATCTGTGTATGATAGTGTCAAATGAAAATATAAGAAGTGAATGCGGTGCGAATGAAAGTGTTATGAACAAAATAATGAAAGGATCATTAAGATGGTTTGGACATATGGAAATAATGAATGAAGAAAGAATGGTAAAATATTATATGTTAACGATGGAAATGGAACCAGAAATAAAGAAAACGTGGCACAATCAAATAAATCAAATATTGAATGTCGACCATGTGAGGAGTCAGATAAATCGATGCGCTTGCATGATACGAGGAAGCGAGAGAAGTATGTCAGGAAAGAACAGTGTGGCAGTCTTTCTGCCTACTCCTTCGGAGAAATGGCGTAATGGTTAGTTAGTCAAGTTAAAATAAGCAGAATTCATATGTATATCTTAAAATTGTACCAGGCATGATGATGGGAATATAAATTATCGAATTTAAATTATCTACCTTATTTTATTACATATTCCAATATTACAAGATAGATAAAAAGAAAGTTATTCGTCAGTATATCCAGAGACAAAAAACTACTGGATTGTTGTATTTAGGTACTTCCTGATATCTTTATTTTTTATTTAAGAATTCATATGTATGTATATCTTAAAATTGTACCAGGCATGATGATGGGAATATAAATTATCGAATTTAAATTATCTACCTTATTTTATTACATATTCCAATATTACAAGATAGATAAAAAGAAAGTTATTCGTCAGTATATCCAGAGACAAAAAACTACTGGATTGTTGTATTTAGGTACTTCCTGATATCTTTATTTTTTATTTAAGAATTAACCCTTTGGTTTTGCCAATATATCGGTTTTCACTACGCTAGTGAGAAGTGCCGAATCTAACAGATTGAAGCCATGATTTACAAAAGAATCGTAAGTTTTTTAGACAGAGTATGATGGAGTGAGTCAGTACCTCGAGATACGAGTGCCCTAACATACGAGATATTTGAGATACGAGCCATCGAGCAAGCGAAGTTTTGCTTTGAAATACGAGGAACAGCCGGCTGCACACGTTTACACACGCATCCCCCAGTGTGCTTGTTTACTTTGCTGTCGAAGCATCTTTGATAAGTTTATCGTCTTTCTTTGTTATTTTTGTGTATTTACATACAAGGTGCGGCAAAATAGACAGTGCAGTTTTGAAAGGCGGCTACATCCCGTGTGGTGGGGGTAGAAACTTGGCAGTGGTCTCATTGTATCGGGTGGGTCTTGCCGTTTTCAGTCATTGCCATAGTTTGGTCCGGACAACACCGGGGCTTTGCCGTCGCATGCGAGGTCAACTTTTTTCAGTAGTGACGAGGCCCACTTTCATCTCTGTGGAGCGGTGAATAAACAAAATTTTAGTACTGGGCAGAAAACTTCACCAGAGACCTCGTCACTCCCCTGAAATGACTGTGTGGTGTGCAATTTCCAAATTTGGGGTGATTGGGCTGTATTTTTTCGAGGAGAATGGACGAACCCTGACTGTCAACGCTCAACGTTATGTTTCTATGTTAGAAATTTTTTTTAAACCTCAATTTGAAGATCTAATGGAGGAAAGAGATCTGCGAGATATCTGGTTTCAACAGGACGGTGCTATGGTTCATATTGCTCGAGTTTCGGTGATAAAACTGCGACAGATGTTCCCTGCATGCCTCATCTCTCTGAGGGGTGACGTGGGATGGCCCGCGCGCTCACCTGATTTAAGCATTTGCGACTTTTTCCTGTGGGGCTATCTGAAGGAAAAAGTTTTTAAACATCGACTTAAGGTCTTATGTCTATGAGTTTTGTTTAGGTCACATACATTTATTATACATTACTCGTAGTGTCTGGATTCGGCTGGGAATATTTTTTGTGCCCCGAGATAAAGCTAAATTAATGGCACGGCTTATAAATTTGACGGTGGTCGTATGAATGGTGGCTGCTAGCTGTGCATTTTTTACACCGTGCGTACAAAACTACAGTAGTAAGTTTTTGGGTCGCTATTGACCCAGAAATATATAAACACCTGCACCTACATCAAAGAAACTGACAAAAATATAAAAACGGATTTGTTTTAATTTCGATAAATGAAATGATTGTTGTTACAGTTTGTTTATAAATTATATAACACATTTTACTTTTGAATTACTTTCTATGAATAAAATAAATGGCGCACTCAAAGTCATTACTGCAAATATAAATATATCCACAGAAGCAAAGTTGGCAGTATACAATGGAGTTCTAGTGCCAACCCTCATGTATGGAAGTGAAGCTTGGAGCTGGCAAAAGATGGATGAAAGCAGGATAAATGCCGTAGAAACGAGATTACTAAGAATAATGTGCGGGAAAACGTTGTATGATAGAATACCGAACGATGAAATAAGAAAGAAATGTAAGGCAGATGACTGCATCAATCTGCCTCTGGTGACACCGGTGGGAAGAGCAATTAGTCTGCTGAACGCGGTCTCCTCGGAGATCGACGTCTTTTATATTAGTGAAGGTACGTTTAGGGGACAAATACTCTTGACTTTAGAAAGTATGTTGTCTTCCTAATGTCGAACCATCTCTAATGCGTTCCTGGTACTTTGTTGTATTTTTATAATATTTTACCTGTACTCAATAGATGCCTTAAACATTTTCCTGTTTGTAATTCTTTTGAGTTAATAAACTGATTTGATTTGATCATGGATAAAATTAAAAAATGATCCCTGAGATGGTTAGGACATATCGAACGAATGGAAGAGAGTAGAATGGTTAAAAAAGTTGTACACAAGCAGCGTGAGTGGAAAAAGAAGGCGAGGACGACCGAGGAAAACATGGCATGACCAAATTAATCAATTACTAAAAGGCGGCCACATTCGAAGTCAGAATAATCTATGTGTGCACATGGTACGATGTATGAATGTAGAGGAAGCCCGAGAGGTATGCCGGGACAGAGCATTGTGGCGATCCATCCTCTCTGCCTGCCCCTCCGGAGAAATGGCGTGATAGTTAGTTAGTGAGTTTTAGTTAATTACTTTCTCTTAAATCGCGACGAATTTGGAATGGTAATCCCATAAGCACCGGCACCAAAGGGTTAAGGTTGTTTAATACTTCAAAAATTAAATATTCATAAGCGAGTTCTATTTGGGTCACAAACAAGATAATTTTTTTTATCTGCTATTGGAACCGTTTGAAATAAAATTGGCTACTAATAACATACACAAAACATAAGATTTTCAGATAGCATTCACAATTTCTTAATAATTCGATCAAAGATCAATTTTATTCACATGTTTAATTATAAATTAAATGCTATTATGGACTTCAAAAAAGTTCTTAATCACAGAAAAAGGTGAAGCTGAATATAAAAGAACACGTAATTTGAATTTATTATTGTTCTCTTGTTTTTTTGGAACTCGAAAATTTTTTAAAATGGCTAAAATCACCGAATTCTTTACTGGATTGCTATTTATGTTATAGAGGCGGGAAAATTGCTTATAATAGTAATTGTAATTTTTATATTTTGTTAAAACTATACATTTTAAAAGATAAGATTTGAAAAATACATAATGTCGCTACTTACAATGGATCTTTTCGAATCTTTTCTAGGGCTTCCAGATAGCATGTTTTAAACTGCTCTGCTCTTGTGGTCACTGTAGGATCCCCGACACCACTTTGTATGGCAAAATTCACATATTTGTTAACTTGGTTTTCAAAACAATTCAACCAATAGTTCCTAGCATCAAAATCCTCGATTAAATCCAATGTGTCCGGGTTATATTTGTCTGGATTATCGAGTAGCGGACAAAATCCGGTGTCTTCGGTAATAAGCTGGTATTCCATAATTAAAAAAAGAAAACAATATTACACGTCCGAACGGGTGGGCTTATTTATTTTTAGTAACTGGCGTTGGGGCCGAAGGCGAAATTCTATTGTTTATTAATCGCAACAAGAAGTTTTGCTTTGACAGTCTAATAACCTGCTAGTTAAATCGAGTGTGCGCCCGTCTCGCAGCGGTGACATTCCATATCGCACGGCAATAACGTACTGTCATTATGTAAATACTTTTATGCAGGCGTCGAGCAACTACTAGATTTACCAAATACCGCCGAAAACACTAAATAAACGAAACTAAGTTCAGATACACACGACAAAAATCGCCTATTCTAACTCTTTCTTTTCTCGAATCTATGGTTGATACGTGTCACAATTGTCAAATGTCAGATTTGTTGCGCGGCTAAGTAAGAACTTCTATTTAAAAACATATGGGGCAGTAGTCAATTCGAATAAATATTATAAACATACTCGGAATTATTTAAAATATATAATATTGTGTAAGTAAATGAAATGACTGAATTTGTTAAACGCCGCGTGGGAATTTCAGAGGTTATTTTTTTTAAAATATAAATAAATTAGGGGGTATTAAAAAATTAAAATATTTAGCTATAGATTGACGAATTATTTTTAATAATGTTCTTATAAATGTAAATAAATGAAAATTATCGTTATCTTGTGTTATTCAGCTTTAATTGAATAATAATCTCTTCTTTTCAGAAGAAACACCAACGAAAAATGTAAATGATTTTCACTGCATAAAATAAAATATTAATAAATTAATGTGTTTATAATCAACAAAATAAAACAATCACGATATTTTTTATAATTTTATTTCCATCTTAAAGTCTTTTGTAACATTGAATTAAAAATAATATTTACTACAAAGATAAACATTTATAAATACAGGATAACTTCTAATACTATTTTAAATAAAACTATAAATATTTTAATGCTAAATTAATATACGTATAATATATTTATAATAATATATTAATTTTAATACAGTACTTTGTACATTTACACGTTATTTTTCTAATAAATATAATTTTACACACCATACATTTAAAAAAATGAATCATGTCAGGTTTACGAGAATAAAAAAATACTCTTTCTACGTGGAAAACTTTCTAGGAAAATAAATACAACATTTTTATTTATTTTATAAATTGTAACATTTAAAATACATCTCGTATAATATATTATATTAGAATTAATTTATACATTTAGTTTTATAGATACAGTGGAACCTGGATATTTGGTGTTCCAAGGGACCAGGCCTACAATGGTCAATTAACCAATTATGCTTTGGTTTTTTTAACCAGATTTTGTAACCACATAAACAGAAAAGCAATAAAAACCATTCATGGATTGATGCATAAAACCACCAATAAAATATTTAATACGTAAATTGTAATTGTACAATATGTGCACACATATAAACAATAAAATTAATTATTGTGGCTTGGAAAAATCAGTTATATGGGCCCGTTTCACACGCTAAAAATGTATAATAACTCTTCGCGAGATTCACCGGCGACAAAGTCTTGGATTAGTTTTAGTTTCGAGCTCAAATCAAGTCAGTTATATTTACGTTTGTGAAACATTGCGATCTGAAATGAACCACTTTCAATGAGTACAGAACAAATACTAAGGAGTTGTCAGTTTACAGAAGTCGAGGAGGCAGTGCTCTCCAATTGCAGAGGTCGAGAAGGCAGTGCTATCCAATTACAGAGGTTTAGGACCAGAATGTCGAGTTTAATTAAACAGGTTTCTATTTTCTTATTAAAGATGTTTTCGTGCTCTAATGAGGTGAGACGGAAACTTTTTCTGCCAATTATAGAGTTTTGCCAATTAACCAGATTACAATTATCTAGGTTCTACTGTATAATATTTAACATTGGTGAGAGTAAACATTTTGATATATTTTCATAAATATTAAGTTATAATTATATCTCAATAGATCTTAAATACACATTTTTTTTATGTAATATGCAGTAAATGAAATATACAATTTAATTATTATTTTTGGTATGTAAACATTACAAAAAATGTTTATTCAATAAATTTATGAAATAATTTTGATATTGAAATTTTCTCAGTTGTAATAAATAGAAATACAGCATTTTTGATGTATTAAGTTATATTCCCAATAATCTTATGGCTTTGACCGGTTTCGTCAGTTCACTCCTTTTGTCTTGCGTTTACGTCGTAATTATTCATGTATTGTTTATGGTGGGAAGAGGGAGCATTTCATAATACTTTTTTTTTGTAAAGGGGGCGGTAGTCTAGAAAAGGTTGGAAACCTGTGCCATAAATTATTATTTATGTATAATGTTAAAAATAGGTGTAGATATCATATACAGACAATAGCAACAAACTGTTGAATCCGGTCAGAACTAAAAGCCAAACAAATAAATAAGCATAATTATTACTTTTTCCACTAGGATCGGATATTCGGAATGAGTCAAAGGTGAAAGATTGGTGTATAAAGTGTACACGAACGATGTGAATGAATAACGAAATCGAGCAAGATCCAGAAAATACACATAATCAAACTATTGAAATTCGTTTCATAAAAGAGTTATGTTGTATTTTTTGTTTTAAAGTTTATATTCCTTACAAAATATTGATGAAAACGCCTGTTTTCTAGAAATTTTAAATATATAAAAAAAAGGTAACTAACCATCCGTCTCCCCGGAGGGGTAGGCAGAAAGAATAGAACGCCACACTGTTCTGTCCTGACATACTTCTCTCGATTCCTCTACATTCATACATCTTGTCATGCACGCACGTCGATTTCTCCGACTCCTCACGTGACCGACATTTAATATTTGATTGATTTGATCATGCCACGTTTTCCTCGGCTTTCCTCTATTTCTAGCTCCGTTCACGCCGTTTATATATACCTTATTTACCATTCTGTCTTCACTCATTCTTTCCATGTGTCCCAAACCATCTTCATGACCCTTTTATTATTTTGTTCATAGCACTTTCATTCGCACCACATTCACTTCTTATACTTGCATTTGACACTCTATCATATACAGATTTGTCTCACATTCGTCTTAGAGATCTCATTTCTACTGCATTTATTCTACTTTCATCCTTCTTTTGCCAGTTCCATGGTTCAATGAAGTGTTAAAACTAATTTTATGACAACGATATGTTTCACTATGCTAAGCCATTATTAAATCATATTGATAATGCTTAAGCAAGGCGATACATATCACTCACATAATATTTCATGAAACTTCTAGAAAACGAACGTTTTCATCAATATAAAATAAGAAATATCGTGAAATAAATCATAAAAAATATAATGAATGTTTCCATATTGCTAGATCAAATAAATCTGTCGTTTTAATTTCCTCGACAAATAATATTTAATATCGATGAAGACGTTCGTCTTATATAAGTTTAATTATATTACATTTAAGTGGCATGCTTTTCTTTTCTAGGGCATAATCAAATGTCTTGAAATAGCCCTAATAAGGCGAAACATTTTTCTACCATAAAACATAATCTAACTTATAAAAACGAACGTCAACTTATTATTGCGTTTTACATATTTCTTCAAGAAAAAATAAATATCTTAAAAACTCTTTCAAAATACGAATATCAAACAAGTTGATTTTTAAATATGGAGACTGACTGCTCTGAAAAAGCGTCAAGAGATAGAATGGGTTTATGATTATGGATACACATAATGTTTACACTTGCTACAATCTTAAATTTTTACACAATTAAGTAAATTGTACGGTTTTAATAGTAAATATTTATTCATATTGATTGCTTCTAGATACATTGCATCATTACTATAAAAATCCTCTGTACATAAATAATTAAACAGATAATAAGATGGCTGAAATAAGACAGGGTTATTTCGAACCAATAATTGCGATTTTAACGTTTCTATTATGTATTTTGGGGTCTTGTATACCTACACCCGTGTAACGTTGTACTTTTCATCTTCAGGCTAGTTATGATAGCTAGTATTAACTAGGCCGAAGATTGATATTGTAACGATCTCCAAAATGTCGGTCGAGGATATTTAATACGAATGAAAATGTTGGTTTTTTAGAAGTTTTATTATATTTTATGTGAATCACATGTTTCGCCTATTTAAGGCGTAATCAAATGTCAAGACAGTGAAGCATTATGTCTTAGATAAGCGAAACATGTCATTGACACAAAATATAATAAAAATTTTAGAAAAAAGAAATTTTCATTCGTATTAATTATTTAATGTGGAGTTTTACAAAATTGTTCAAGAAACTATTAATTACACGGAAATATATCAAGATCACAAAAAAAAACTTATTTCGAACGGTAAAGCACACTCAAAACTACAAATAAAATTGTCAATGCTTGATTGTAGGTTTGAAATGAAATGGATATGACGGAATTTTATAATAAGTTCTACTATTTTTGCCCTAACTGTTTTATGAAACATAAACAATGGTCATAGTGTGCGAACAATGCGAATTTGTTTAAATAATCTTCTTATTTGACTTTAGAAAATTCTGGATTCAATGCATATACCTGTATAATGAGAACAGGAGGAGTGGAGACCTCATAAGAATAGAGTTTATTACTAGTCAAGTCAAGTAAAATATACACGTTGTTCGAAATAACCCCGTCAAATTCAAAATCCATAAAAGTTTTTAATATAAAGATATGTTTTATATATGAATAGTAATTAAGTACTTCATATACACGGCGTATTTTATGTTCCAAGCTGACTGCTCGGCTGCCAATTTAACTTGGCCGTAACTTGACCGTTCACATTCGACAGTCGTGGAGCGACCACTCTTACACGGGTGTCAAACATGAACGGACAAGTGACGGCCAAGTCAAAATTTCCGATAAAAGGAATCGGCCGAGAACATATCTTTGTAAATTTTAAGTATCAATTGATTTTTTAAATTTAAAATCCTTTGTATTAATTTAATTTATGCTCTTTAAATAATTTATATAGGTACATTAAAATAAAATTCACAACATAATTTTCAAACACAATCTTAAATTTTTCATGTAACCCCGATACATTTAATTATTTTTTATCATTTAAGTACCCTGATATTGCTAATTATTTTACTCATTGAATGTCTATAGTAATATTAAACTAATAAATATTTTTTGGTTTAATTCGATTTGGCAGATTTTTGTGTTTTTACCATAATAAAAATACTAATATTAATCGAGACATCTCAAAGCAAACCAGCTAAATCCTTAAAACACATTTAATATATGATTTTTTAAATTTAAGATGGTAAAAAAGTATATATTAACGATGTAAACGGATCAAGAAATAGAGGAAGACCGAGGAAAATATGGTTATAATCGGGTGGTGGTCTAGGGGACAGAACGCTTGGCTCCTGATCCAGGGGACATGGGTTCGAGCCTGGACACGACCTGATTCCTTCTTCATGATAATGAGCTATTTTCTGCTCATATTGAAGATTGTAAAATAAATTCTTATATAATTTATTTAAATCCTTTGGTGTTAGTCTTTAAAAAAATATTAAATAATCAAATATTTAATGTCGGTCACGTGAAGAGTCGGAGAAATCGACGTGCGTACATGACACGAAACATGAATGTTGAGGAATCGAGAGAGAAGTATGTCAGGAAAGTAAAGTCTTTATGCCTACCCGTTCGGGGAGACGGCGTGATGGTTAGATAGTTAGTTAGTCAAGATTGTAAAATATTGTCCGAAAAAAAATTAAGAGAATAATTTTTGAGATGGACTTTTTCCCAATAAATAATAGCTGTGTGATAATATTTATATTAACAATGTTGATATATATTTTTTTTATTTAAAAATATAAAGTAAATATTTTTTAATTTTCAGTGAATTTCGTGTTTAAAAATTCGGCCATGAATATTAAAATGAAAATTTGTGATGTCATATTTAATGTCTTTTGTAATCCTGACGAAGCTCCGGCGGGAGCGAAACCGGTTGGTTGTTGAAAAGAATAAAGTGGTGTAAGTACAAATTTACAAGTGTATTGTTATTATATTTAATAATGCCAGTACACCACAAATTAAGTGCTTCTTACGAAAGTATATATTTTATTTTACTGATTATTTCAGGCCGTTTCTGTCTTCGAAATGTAAAAATAAGATTTGTATAAATTAAATATCCAATGTGAAATTTCACACATACTCGTATATTTGGGAAATATCCGATATACAGAACGGATGGATGTGGGAAGATGTTACAAAGTACCCCTATATGATGTATTTAAGATAAAATTTTGATATTCTTGAATTGATCCGTGATTTCTAAACGAATGAATAGAGAATATTGTTTAGCAATCATCTGTCATCTGCATGAGGGGGCTGGCGCGGCCATGCCTGGGGGCGGGGGAGGAAGGAGTGCGGGCCAAGAGGGGCGCCCCCTGCATGGAAATAGCCAGGGGAAGAGCAGAGATGTTGGCCGCACCGCGTCCCGCGTTACCCGAACGATATCTAGCCGCTCGTCCGGACCTGAAAACAAAATAGTGTGAATGAGAAACAATTTTTTTTTCGAATCAATAGAACATTTAAAAGGGGATCCGAAAATAGAATTTCATATTTGAGTTTACAAGGGTTTAATAACTTGCCGCAAGTCATCGAGGAATTTGAAAACGTTTTTAAGTTCAGGAACCGATATAGAGTGTATACACGGTCTTTTTTTTAAGGGTTATAAGTTTTTGTTCAAGTTTCTTCTTTGTGTGTTTTTTGCGTTTTTGTTAAGTTTAAAGTATCATTCACAGTGTAACCCCTCTTACACGTTTGGCCGGTTGAACCGAGGTTCCTGAGAAAAATAAAACCAATCAAAAACATCTTATATATTTAATCATCCTTTTTTATGTATACAACAGGTCTTTTGAACCCAATTACTGTATAATTTTTATTTGCTATTATATTGATTCTCGTGACATATGATATGTAGCCAACCTATCGCCATTTTATTGGCACGTGAATTCTACACCAGACCAATGACAGTGTGACAATCACACTACCATCGCCTGGAATCGAACCCGGGACCTTCGGTATGGAAGTCAGAGCTCTAACTACTCTACCTAGAAGGTCGATCTTCCTTCTCTTCAGCCCCTTCACTTCTGGATAAAGGCCTCCTCCTTTCGCTTTCACGCTTCCACTCTGTCTTGTGCAGACTGCATCCAGGTTATTCCGACATGTCTGTTCAGGTCATTTTTCCATCGTAATTGCGTCGCCCTGCATTTCTCTTTGGCATCCAGGGTCTCCAAGTCAGCAGTCTTATTGTCCATTTTTCGCCCGACCTACGCGAAAACTCCTTACATAAAAGTTGTCTGAAATTCACCAGCAACTGATTCATTTGCTGACATTTTTCACCACTTATGCGAGCGAAATGAATCCAATAACGCTTCTTTAACGATCTATTCATCCCTGACTAGCAGAATATGCTGTTGTATTTTTGATTTAATCGTGAATTATCAATGGCTTTTCAATTGAAATTGGGCCACTGATGGTCGCTATGATAGGCCGGTTAATCCGAGGACCGGTTGATCCGAGTTCGGTTAAGAGGGGTTCTACTGTATACTCAAAATGTTACACAGTGTATGAAATGCCTTTTAAATATTTAAATAAAAATCTGTGAGTGGAACCAACCTGTGACATCGGCATAGCAGTAACCTGATAAACGCTGCCCTGAAAGTCCTGTTGAAGACCGTGTAGATGATGGGGTTGATCGTGGAAGAGACGTATCCCAGCCACAGACAAATGTCAACCACGTGTTCTATAAAATAAGAAAAAAAGAATTTAAAGAACTTCGATCTTAGTAAACCACGTAACATTTAATTTCATAATAAATTGTTTCGTTATTTGATTAATTAATTTCCATTTTATTTACAAATAATAGAATAATCCTTTATGCGTGTGTTGATTATTTTTCATTTCATCAAAATTTTTATTTACATAACATTTTTATTGTATGGTATGCTTGTATAAAGGCATGTTGTGTACAGTTTATGTTATGCGGATGGCCTGTATTAAGGCTTGTTGTGTACAGTTTATGCTTTGCGGATTTTCTGTATTAAGGCCTGTTGTGTGCAGTTTGTGCGTTGCGGATTATTTGTTTTAAGGCACGTACAGTTTATGATATGCGGATTCCCTGTATTTAGGCCTGTTGTGTGCAGTTTATGCTATGCGGATTGCCTGTATTAAGGCCTGTTGTGTGCAGTTTATGCTATGCGGATTGCCTGTATTAAGGCGTATCGTGTAAAGTTTATGCAATGCATTTTGCCTATATCAAGGCGCTTCGCAAAGAAATCGATTTTATTGATTTTAAGTCATATTTTACGCTTATTTCGTGTGTGTTTAATAGCTATTTTGAGTTGAGATTTTCTTATTTGAGTATCTAATTGTTCGTGGAATTACCTGGGACATCGCATGATGGACAAGCAGCGAAGAATATGTTGAGCAGGAAGAAAGGAGCCCAGCAGAAGACGAACGTGAAGAACACAAGTCCGAGGACTTTAGTTGCCTTCTGTTCTGTCATCACGGCATTTGCTGACATCGTGCGGCGTTTGCCTCGATTGCCCAAGAATCTGTAATTATGATGCATATTACCAGCAGATATAAGCTACATTGTAAATTTAATACTATTTTTAAGTGGCGCTTGAGTATGAGCGCCGTACCAGACACGACAGCTGTCTGGGTGGGTACTGTCCGGAAGACGCTTTCTCAAGCAGATATCGGTCAAGAGCGTCCAAAAGACTTACTTGACTATCAACAAGTTTCACTCTCCTGTTTCATAAAAATCAACATTATAAATTTTACAATAAATAATTAAATAATATTTTTTATATGAATTAAATTACTGTTTTGTGAAATAAGAAGTGTTTTAATTCATGAAAAATTCGTCATTATTGAATTCCACAGTGTTAACACCTTACGTTTATCTCAAATTAATATTCTTTAGAAGCATCATTTAAATGTTTAAATACTATGCATGTGAGTAATATTAAATAAACTAATGATTTTATTATTTCTTAAACAATGATGTAAAACTTCATATTAAATAATTAGTAGGAATGAAAACGGCAGTTTGATAATGCCATTTTTAAAATATAATATAATAAGAGATTTCATAATGCCTTAGAAAGGCGAAACATGTCATTCCCATAAGATATAATAAAACTTTAAGAAAACTGACGTTTTCATTCGTATTAATTAAATTAATGTGAATAATTTATATATAAATTTAAATACACTCAATAACATTTTATTATTATTATCGTCATGGAAAGGTTGAACGAAGAAAGAATGGTAAACGATTAAATGAAACTAGAAATTGACGAAGGCAGAGTGGTGAGAACTCTGACTTCCATACCGAAGGTCCCGGGTTCGATTCCCGGCAATGCCAGTGTGATTGTCTGGTGTAGAATTCATGTGACAATAAAATGGTGATAGATATATACAGCGTTGGAATCATTGCATTCTAATTTGTATATTCCGCTATTTTTTAAAATATCTATTTATTTTTGCAAATTTTTTTGAATGTATACAAATACTTGTAGACTTAGAGTGACATCTCCAGACGGTTTCTAGCAATGCGGTAAATGGCGGTAGCCTTTCACATTGTGTTAAAAAGATCTTCTGCTTAATGCTGATGGCGTTAGTGTGTAGATTGAATATACTACCATGTAAAGGGTGGTGTTGGAGATTAACATGTATACAGCTTCCAAAAATTTGTCAGACACGGTGTCCATAAGAAAAATAATGGGGAATGTTGTATTACATAAAGCGTGCGCTTAACCCAACCAATGACAGGTAATAAGTCCTGTAAACACCTTGAACAACCATATTCTGTTTCCAATTTGCATCTTCGTCTCTATTGTGATACAATTGATTCTTGTGTCTATTTTTTGTTTAGAGTTGTAGTTTCAAATTCAAAATATAACATAATAAAACTTCTAGAAAATTGACGTTTTCATTCGTATTAATTGTTTAATATAGGAAATACGAGTATGATATTTTCATCATAAAATTTTTCAAGTAAACATTTTTTTTTTAAAGAGATTAACCGCCTTACCTTCAGGTTATTTTTCGAGAAATGTGCAAAAAAGCAGGTTTTTTATTAATGAAATTTAATTATGTATTAATTAAATTTTTTTCAATTACGAAACCTCAAATACTCGGCCGCACACTTCGCCTGCCCCTTGTTAAACTATCATATTTATGACTTGTACTCAAGTGTTGTTGACACACGCGCGTATCCCTAACAGTTTGTACATTTTAGGTATGTACATAACTTTTTCTCAAGCGCGTACGTGATACGGGGTAGCGCAGAATGGTACAGTCACAGTGAGCGTATCACGTACGTTCAAATATGTAGGGTGGTTAAAATATGTATCTTTATCAATAACATACATCATTGTTCAAGAAACAATAAATAAGTGAGTTTTTTCTTGTTGAATAAATAAACATCAAAAATAAACTGACTTGAGATTGATATTGCTCGGGGCCACGAGGGGTAGTCTGAGTGATTTGAGGCGGGTGCTTCTAGCATCCCTAGCGATGCTGTCAGGAGTTTGCGTAGACTGGTCCCGCCTGCCTTGGTCTCTCCGGTGACTGTCACCTCCAGCAGATCCATTCCCACATCCCAGAGATTGCGTGGAAAGACTGCTGCGAATGCCACCACATCTGAAACACGAAAGTTGTCATGAATGAAGTGATATTCATTTATTTATTTTTCTTAAACACAAATGAGACATAACAAACGAAAAACATTTTGGCGATTAATTTAGACACAACACGGTATAATAAAACAATAACACAACTTTGGAGCAATTAGTTGAGTTCGTGTATTTAGGTAGTATGTTTACAAGAGATGGGCGAGTGGAGATGGATATTGAAAGAAGGGTTGGGGCAGGCAACAAAGTGAATGGTGCACTTAAAGTTGTCATCGCAAACAAAAACCTATCCAAAAAAGCTAGAATGGCAGTGCACAATGGTGTTCTTCTACCGACCCTTATGTATGGAAGCGAAGCATGGAACTGGCAAAACAAGGATGAAAGTAGAATAAATGCAGTAGAAATGATATCTCTTAGACGAATGTGTGGATGCTCTGTATATGATAGAGTGTCGAATGAAAATATAAGAAGTGAATGCGGTGCGAATGATGGTATTATGAACAAAATAATGAAAGGATCATTAAGATGGTTTGGACATATGGAAAGAATGAATGATGAAAGAATGGTGAAAAAATTATATTGTATGTTAATGATGTAAATGGAACCAGAAATAGAGGATGACCGAGAAAAACGTGGCACGATCAAATAAATCAAATATTGAATATCGGCCATGTGAGGAGTCAGAGAAATCGACGCGCGTGCATGACATGATGTATGAATGTTGAGGAAGCGAGAGAAATATGTCAGGAAAGAAAAGTGTGGCAGTCCATTCTTTCTGCCTACCCCTTCGGGGAGACGGCGTGAAGGTTAGTTAGTTAGTTAGTTATAATACAACTTCGATATGAAACTAAGATATAGGTAACCACTTCAATACCGTAAGGCCACAGGTGGCCGCTACGTAGGCGCACCATCAATACCGTAAGGCCACCTTGCATTAAAAATGATTCCAGTAGGAATTAAATTTTTTGTGTGTGGCTAGCGACATCTATACACTATCTCTGCAAGAACAATGAACCTTCTGACGTTGGTCGATCTTATTGAAAAATGGGTTTTTGTAGAAGTCGAGCACTAGGGTTACCACTTTTGGTGAGATTGATATAAAGGATCAAAAGGATACCACTTGAAATACTTAAATTTCAAGTAATAATAGAAAAAAATTGATACAACACACTTTGATTTTTTAATGTTTGTTTTCAGTGGTAAATCCATTGACGGCCACCCCGAAGGTTCCGGGTTCGATTCCCGGCAGGGCCAGTGTGGTTGTCTTTGGTCTGGTGTAGAATTCACGTGACAATAAAATGGCGATAGATTATCTACCTATCACATGTCACGAGAATCACTATGATAGCTATAATACTCTTTAGATCGATTTGGCTCAAGCTGTCGTGATGTAAAGAGCGATTCAACAAATAATGATAATAATTATAATAATCATCATCACCATCCTAAGCTCGACAGCCCTGGGTGGGCCTTGGCTGAATCCAGGAGCTTCCTCCATTCTTGTCTGTTTGATGCCCCCATTCTCCAATTTCTCACTTGCAACACCGATGCATCCGTGTTGACACTGTCCATCCATCGCATTTTGGGCCTTCCTGGTCTTCTTACGTCCCTGTGGTACTGAGAGCGTGAGGCGTTTTGTAGGGTTGTCGTCGTCCATTCTGATTATGTGACCAGCCCATCTCAGGCGCCCTACTTTGACGGATCTGATCACATCGGGCTCTTCATAGATATCATATAGCTCTCGGTTATATCGACGACGCCAACCATTGTGGTCTCTCACTGGGCCATATATTGTCCTAAGAACCCTTCTTTCAAATGCTGCGATGGACCTTTCAGTGTGTTTTGTCATCACCCAGGTTTCAGAGGCATATGTGAGGACTGGTTTGATCAGGGTCTTGTACAATAGTGTTTTTGTGGTTCTTCGCAGTAATTTGGATCTTAACTGTTTTTGGAGAGCGTAGTAACATCGGTTTGCTGCCATTATCCTTCTGTCAATTTCTTCTCGGGTGTTATTATCACTGGTAACTGTTGAGCCTAATAATTATAATAATAGCAGCCATTTTTACTTTCATTGATATTTTTTTGTTTCCATTAACTGTTTTTAAAGCTCCATTCACTTTGTTACCCGCACCAACCCTTCTTTCAACGTCATAATCCGTTCGGCCATCCACTGTGAACATGCTACTCGTACCTAAATAGATAAACTCAGGCACCTACTCTAGGTTCTCCTGATTCACACTTTTGTTACAACCTGTCATGTTCTCTTCCCTCTCAAAAACCATCACCTTTGACTTTCCGATATTCATCATTAAATCGTAAACTTTGCATAAATCGTACATTCTCGACATCAAGACTTGTAAATATACAATAGATTATCAGTTGAATATATTGGATCCACAATTTTTTTTTTCGATTTAACTAAAACATTTTACAACAGTTAAATATCTAAAAACCGATGAAAATAATTTTGGAACCCACTGTTGTTTTACGGCCAACTCCTAATCACCCTGTATTTTAGCTAATGAGATTTTTATGCTAGAGAAAAACATCCCCTTGAAATCACATTTAAGTCAAATATTTTTCAAACAGGATTCAAAAAAGTTTAAATTACTAGCAGGAACTCAAATAAAGAATTTGGAACAAAGTTTAAAATTTTTGATTTGCATGTTTGCTTCGGAAATGTTGGCTGCTCTTTCTTTGACACGTGGAAGATTGAATTCTAAAACCGAATATTTGAATCTGAGATAACGATTGCTTGTGTCTTTTAATAGTTCTTAATCCAAAGGATTTGATCGGAAATTAAAATGGTAAAAATTTAACTACGCAGTCAAGATTACGACTGATTTTTTAAAGTATTTTAGCCGTTTATGTATTTGTTAAGAACTTAAGGGTATTTTATATTATGTTTTTATAACCCTGCAAGCTTCCATAACAATTAACTGATGTGGTGAGTGCTAAATACAATAGCAGATATTAGTTAGGTTACCTTACACGGCGTCAGCACAGACTGTTCCATCTCCCAACATTCAGAACCAACCTGCCTCTGGTGATGGCGGTGGGGAGAGCAATAAAACTGCTAAAGATGATCTCTTAGAAAGTACATTCAGAAGACAAATACTCTTGACTTTGGAGAGTATCTTGTATTCTTAAAGTCGAACCATCTCTCATACTTTCCTGGTATATTTGACCTGTACTCAATAGTGTCTATAATTGTTATTAGTAATATCTTTTGAAAATAAACTGATTTGAATTGATTTGATTGGTTGGCGAAACAGCTGTCGCGACAATTTTGGAAAAATTGAATGCATAAATTGCGATGTCTGTGTGTACTTATGGTCTTGAAACTGTAACATTGTCCAAACAAATTGCCGAGAAATATGAGTGACCTAAAGAGCCTTGGAAAGAGCCATGTTAGGAATAAGCCTAAGAGACAGAGTCAGAAACGATACGGTGAGAGAAAAAACAAAGGTCACTGACATCATCCACAGGGTGGCGACTCTAAAATGGCAATGGGCAGGTCACGTAGCCAGAAGCTCAGATGAAAAATGGACAAGAAGACTGCTGACATGGAGACCGTGGACGGCAAAGAGAAGTGCAGGGCGACCGCAACTACGGTGGAAGGATGATCTGAACAGACATGTCGGAATAACCTGGATGCAGTCAGCACAAGACACAGTGACATGGAAGCGAATGGAGGAGGCCTTTGTCCAGGAGTGGACGGGAATAGGCCGAGGAAGATATTGCGATATAATAACAGTGTTCATATCACCGAACTACACTCCAGCCGGTTCTGGAAAACGGACCATAACATATTTTCGCCTGGCGTGGATTGGAAACTTTGTATTTGATTGTAAGTAGGTGTGAAATTAATATTTATTTACCTGTCAGGAGCTCCGCTGGTCCTCCAGGCGAGATGATGAGAAATCCCGCCTCCTGTTCCTCCCCCCAATCTAGAAAAGGACGCAACATTACATTAGTCACACCAGAATATTAACTGATTTATAAATTAAAATTCGTAATGTCCATTGGACATAAATACTCGAATAAAATTCAACGGACACGTGCGCAATTGGAGAAGTGCGCTCATGTTTACACACAATTGCAACGACCAATTATTTCTAATAATAATTTTTTGGTGATCGCTAACCATTCAATTGAAAATAATCATACATTTAATAAAGAAAACGGCATTGAAATTTTGCATATTAATAATAAAAACCTAACTTTAAACAATTTAGATATTTTAGAAATTAAAAAAGCCATCAAAAATATAATAAATAACCAATTCAATTTAAATTCAATTCCCATGCTCGATATGTTCCCGTTACATCTCCCCTCTCCTCAATCCTAATTATACCCTTTCCACTTGATATGTTCCCGTTACATCTCCCCTCTCCTCATTCTATATTATACCCCTTCCACTTTTATACATAACTCGATCTCTATTTATTATATAAGTGACCGCTCTGTTTTATATTGATAAAGGATCAAATAAATCAAAAATTGAATGTCGGCCATGTGAGGAATCCGAGGAATCGACGCGCATGCATGACACGATGTATGAATGTTGAGGAAGTGAGAGAAATATGTCAGAAAAGAAAAGTTTGACAGTCCATTCTTTCTGCCTAAGTGATGGTTAGTTATTAATCTTCATATTTGCTATTGATCTATGTATTCTGTTCTCTGGAGGGTTACTCTTCCTGTGAGGTGGATTCACTGCAATCTTCATAACTTTTAGGAGAATTTCCACGAAGACAAGTCCCGTAAATTTGATTATGTAGTGTAATATAGGGAAGTCTAGTGGTGTCTATTCTTTGTATATGGTCGTACCATTTCTCCTTCGTTCTCCGCTTTGATTTAAAAAATAAAACCCCAAAATGTCGGTGTGCGAATACACCCGATTGAAATATGCACAAGGAACCATCAACAAAGAGCCCAAGGACATAAGATCCATAGAAATTAGTAGTATGATCAAATAATCACAAGCGCTATTGACAGAGGCGCCGTTGACATAAGTACTCATTGCGCTAACATATCCACGTGTGACATAACGCGTATGGAAGTAAGCTCGCATTTATCGAAGCCCCCATGGCATAAACGCGCGTGGACACAAGCGCGCGCAGACACAAGCGCGCGCGGACACAAGCGCGCGCGGACACAAGCGCGCGCGGACATAAGCGCGCGCGGACACAAGCGCGAACGGACACAAGCGCGCACGGACATACGCGAGTATAAACATACGTAGCCCTGTAATAAATATGTTAACCGGTAAAAAGCATATTAGGTAAAGAAATGGCAGCAAATGGGTTATTTAATGGGTTTTGCTTTGTAATAAAAATTCGAACAATGAAATTGTTTTACATAAGTGTTATCGTAAAATGATTTATACCCGAATAACATGGAATTGTTGATTTTGTTTAATCCAAAATCGAGTGTCCAGAGTTAAAATGGTATTTAGCAGCGATTAAAAATAGTAAAAATAAATAAATATGAAAGTAGGATAAATGCCGTAGAAATAAAATCATTGAGAAGAATGTGCGAAAAAACGATATATAATAGAAAACTGAACGACGAAATAAGGAATAAATGTAGAGCAGATGATTGCATCATAAGTAAAATTAAAAAAAGGATCCCTGAGATGTTTTAGACATATGGAACGAATGGTTGAGAAAAGAATAGTTAAAATGTTGTATACAAGTATTGTGAGTGGAAAGAGAAGCCGTGGAAGATCAAGGAATGCATGGCATGACCAATTAATCAAATACTGAAAGGTGGACACATTCGAAGTCTGAAAAATCGACGAGCATGCATGTTACGATGTATGAATGTGGAGGGACCTAGAAAGGTATATCAGGATAGAACTATATAGCGGTCCATCCTCTCTGCCGACCCCTTTGGGGAAACGGCGTGTTGGTTAGTAAGTTACTTAAAATAAATGAATAAATCTGTGTATTTAGGTATAAATCTGTATCTGATCGGATCTCCGAGGAGACCGCGTTCAGCAGATTAATTGCTCTTCTCACCGGTGTCATCAGAGGCAGGTTGGTTCTGGCGTCCGGCAGGTAACACAATCTATCTAATCATGTAAAATATAGGTGTATAAAATTATGCTTTTCTTATGATATTGTGATTCAAATTTATGTAATTCACTTTGATAATATGTTTTTTCGCGTTTCTCTAATTTTTTCCCTCTCTTTAACAATAAGTTAATTAATTAATAAAATGTTGTTAGGCGTTTAAGTTTTATGTCTATATTTTTACTACTCTCTGGATGGTGTATAATTACTTTATATGTATATAGTATATCATTACTTTGTACTCTTGGGAATACAATAAAATATTGTGTTAGTTAATTTGTTAATTTGATCTGATGATGAATGTTAATAATTTTTGAAAAAGAAGAAATCATGCAGTCTGCAACATTAGCGTGAATGGTGAAAATTTGGAGCAAGTAGAAGAGTTCGTGTATTTAGGTAGTATGTTTACAAGAGATGGGCGAGTGGAGAGGGATATTGAAAGAAGGGCAACAAAGTGAATGGTGCACTTAAAGTTGTCGTCGCAAGCTATCCAAAAAAGCTAGAATAGCAGTGCACAATGGTGTTCTTCTACCGACCCTTATGGGATAGAACTGGCAAAAGAAGGATGAAAGTAGAATAAATGCAGTAGAAATGAGATCTCTTAGAGGAATGTGTGGATACTCTGTGTATGATAGAGTGTCGAATGAAAATATAAGAAGTGAATGCGGTGTGAATTATAGTGTTATGAACAAAATAATGAAAGGATCATTAAGATGGTTTGGACATATTGAAAGAATGAATTAAGAAAGAATGGTAAAAAAATGTACTTTAACGATGCAAATGGAACCAGAAATAGAGAAAGACCGAGGAAATCGTGGCACGATCAAATAAATCAAACATTGAATGTCGGCCACGTGAGGAGTCACAGAAATCGACGCGCGTGCATGACACGATGTATGAATGTTGAGGAATCGAGTAAAATATGTCAGGAAAGAAAAGTGTAGCAGTCCATTCTTTCTGCCTACCCCTTCGGGGAGACGGCGTGTTGGTTAGTTAGTTAGTTGATTTGTCGAGTTGTACTCGTATATGCGAGGATTTGAGTACCATACATAGAACGGCAAAAGTTACGTCATAATATTGGCAATGCTGAGTGCATCATAACAGGAAACTAAATCTGTCTGGAAGCCCCTAAAGATAGTCTAGGAAATGCATTGTCTGGATAGCTGCCAACTTCCATTACCAAGAGCCGAGATTATTTTAATGCTCTAATAGGGATGGTAATTATTCGCCAATTTGAATAATGCAGCGATTCATAAACGAAATATTTAAATATACATTTGAATTATTTGAAAATAGAATACATTGTATAACGTTCCAATTATTTGATATCTAAGTAACCAGTGTTCACGTATGGTGTTGAGACAGTCCCAATGTCTCAAAAAAGTACCAATAAGCTGAGAGTCACACAGAGAGCAATGGAGAGAGCCATGTTGGGTATTAGCTTGCAGGATAGAGTCAGGAATGGTGACATACGAGCCAGGACGAAAGTCTTCGACGCTTTCAAGTTGGCTGTAGCTCTTAAATAGCGTTAGGCGGATACGTCACTTATGACCCAGGTGCAAAAGTGGACACGGCGACTGCTGTGCTGATAGCAACGGCAAAGCGTGGAATTGAGCATCCCAGTTGCGTTGGCGCGACGATATCCGGAAGAGTGAGGGAAGTGTCTGAATGCGGATCGCACAGGATAGATGAGAGTGGAGGCCTACGTCCAGAAGAAGACGGCCACAACAGGATGAAAAACAAGAAGGTAACTACATCGGTCCACCCCCATGACCATTGACTCACCCCTTTTCACCGTTTCTTGGTCCCCATCCATGACCTCGCTCCCTGCCCATGGCCACCCCAATCCTTCCACACTCATCCCTACCCGGGTAGTCAGGTTCAACCGTCGGATCTAACGCACCACATGCTCCAAGAAACCTTCCTCCCACCATACAACGATATCCAACCCAAGAAAGTCATTTTAATACGAATAATACATAATTAATACGAATGAAAACGTCTGTTTTCTAGAAGTTTTATTTTAACTAACAGAAATGATGTGTTTCGCCTCTTTAAAGCATTATAAAAAGTCCATTATATAATGCCTTAGATAGGCTACATTTGATAATGCCTTAGAAAGGCAAAATATGTCATTAATTGAAATTATAACAAAATGACCAGAAAACCGACGTTTTCATTCGTATTAATTTCAATAATTAACAATTGATAATAATCTAGGAACAGAGTTCGGGGGGTGGGGGAGTTATTCCACGCCAGGGTGATAGCCGACGTCGAAGGGACCTGACATGGCACCCAAAGAAGAATAAGAATAATCTATTTGGGTCATGTGCTAAGGGTAGAAAGATACCTCCTACTTCAGCTGATGTCGGGGATTTGACAGACAGCAGTTGTCCTGGCTGAGAAATATAAGAGGGATTTGACAGACACCAGTTGTCCTGGCTGTGAAATATAAGAGGGATTTGACAGACAGCAGTTGTCCTGGTTGTGAAATATAAGAGGGACTTTACAGACAGCAGTTGTCCTGGCTGTGAAATATAAGAGGGATTTGCCAGACAGCAGTTGTCCTGCTGTGAAATATAATAGAATGGACAGGAATGAGCAGAGTTGAGTACCTGTTCCAAGTGGCGCAGGCACCGGAAGCAAAATAAGAATATATTATTCGATTTCTCGATCGGAATTTGAATAATATGTAGATACGAGTATCATACCCACCACTATTCAGTACCTAATGATTCTTTCTGTTTATGAATGATAAACTATTTCTCGGGGCCAGTTAGTTCGAATATTTTAATATAACGATGGTAGTTATTACTCGATGGATAGTTTTCTATCGATTTGAAGCGATTTTATGATATTCTAAACATCAACACGAAGAGCGAGACGTTGAAGGCAATGAAATAAGCGAATATCATGATCAATATTTGGTTAAATATATAAACAGACTTTTGTGGGAACAATTCAGAATTTTCGGTCAGCGAACAAGCAATCTTAAGTATAAGCATTGACAGTACATAAAAGAGCTCTAGTATCAACCGTTATATATCTATTTATATAAGTCAATTTTAAGAATGTTTATATAAACAAATATAACGTTTACATAGAGATTTTCATTAAGACCGCTCAAACTTTGAAATGATATAAAATAACTTGTTTTAGTGATATCGCCCCAATTATTTTTTAATTTTAAAGGATATTTAATGACATTATGTATGAAATATAATTTTGGCCAAATAATTGCCGTAGTTTTGCTGTAGCTGGTGTATCCTGATGGTCAAAAGTTTTTTCAATAGGTACGCTTGAACTTTGAAAGCTTATAGCGACCATTTTGGTAAAGCGATAGCTGTTAAATATGACAAGAATACTTATTTAGTCTTGACATTTTATCGTGGAACGGTACACGCTTCAACAACGTGTTGAAATTGTTAAATATTATTATCAAAATCAGTGCTCTGTTCACCAATTTATGGCATTCATAGCTATCCTGCAGAATCCACAATAGTTAAAAGTCCACAAAGTCGTTTAAAGCATAAATTTGATACCGACAACATACGGTTCCAACAGGACTTATATACTTCCAACAGACAGTATATATATATATGTGTAAGTAATAATATAAATATTAAATAACCTTCTGAAACATTCAGGGTCCGGTCTTCTGGCCTTCCGTCTCAGCAGCTGCACAGTGAGGGCGTACGTGACCACCATGGCCACCATGGGCACGTAGAAGGTCACCAGGGAGCCCAGCACCCAGAACATTCTGTTGTTGATGACGCACTCTTGGGCACGCGGCATGATGTTGGCTTTGTTCAACACACCTGAAACGGAAAGAAAATGCTTAGGGAAATAATTCAAAATAATAATGAAATAAACACACCTGATCATCGAGGGAAAAAAAGAGGATCAACGAGGTGTTTTTTTGAACCTCAACTGGAAGAACTAATAGAGGAAACAGATCTGGGAGATATCTGGTTTAAACAGGACGGTGCTACGACCCATACTGCTTGAGTTTCGATGACAAAACTGGGACAGATGTTCCCTGCGCGCCTCGTCTCTATGAGGGGTGACGTAGGATGGCTCGCGCGTTCACCTAATTTAAGCATTTGAGCCTTTTTCAAACATCGACCTCACGCCTTGTAAGAACTTAGGGATCGAATTCGGGAGGAAATCGCCGCTATGCCCATCGAGATGTGCCAAAATGCAGCATTAAACTTCATAAATCGCCTTCATCAATGTATCGCTGCTGGAGGCCATCATCTTTCGGATGTCATCTTCAAGACTTGATGCGTAAAACGGCACGATGTACCAAATAAAATGAAATTAATCTCGTTTCTGTAAAATGCGCCGTTTTTTTTATTAGCCCTTCAAAACTATACTATCTGTTTTGGCGCACCTTGCATTTCCAATCTTATCTTTATTTTGACTGGTTTCGCCAGGTTTGCTGAAACAAGTAGAAGAATAAGAATTATAATATTCTTCTTCTTCGAGTGCTATGTCAGGTCCCTCAGATGTCGGCTATCACCCTAGCGTAGGCCTCTCTGTCCTGTGACAGACGGAATAACTCCCCCACCCCCTGAATTCTGGTCCACTCCTTGATTTTCTCGAGCCAGGACATTTGGGGTCTTCCCACTCCGTGCCTACCCTCGATCTTCCCTTTCATGATGAGGTACGATAAACTATATACTAAATGACATTTGAGAATTTAAAATCTACGCCACGCTACAACGCAAGTGATATGCGGATACTTAAAATAAATATACCACAGAATTCGATATCAGCGCCATTTATGGTAAACAAACATAAGCATTATTATTATTTTTTTCTATATACAACAAACAGGTTGTTTGCACTCAATTACTGTATACAATTTTTTAGCTATTATATTGATTCTCGTGACATGTGATTGGTAGCCAATCTATCGCCATTTCATTGTCACGTGAATTCTACGCCAGACTAAAGACAGTGTGACAATCACCCGGTACCTTCGGTATGGAAGTCAGAGCTCTTACCACTCTCGTTGCAGAGAATGTGTCCCAAATATGCCATCTTTCTAGACTTCACATCAGAAAACAATTTTCTTCTTACTCTGGCTCTATGTAGCACCTCTTTGTTGGTGACCATATCAGTCCATGAGATCCGCAACATTCTGCGATGGAGCCACATTTTAACTGCTTCTATACGGTTTATTGTGTTCACTTTGAGGGTCCAGGTCTCCCCTCCGTATATATTAATATACGGAGTGGAGACCTGGATTTTATTCAAGAATTGTAATAATGTCTAAAAAACAAAACAATTTTATTTCTCCAGCCGCGTGGATCATTATGTGCTTTGGCATTTTCAGGTTGGCGATTATTCAAAAATGTCACGCGCCGCCACTGAACAATAAAGCTGCGTGGGTGTGAAGATTGAAACAAGAAATGGCGCGAAGCTGGGAGGTTTGGTACAGGGATGAGCGGCTATACACGGCAAGAAAACCGCGCGGAAAGTTTTAAGGAATGGGTTAAGGAAAGTTATTATTTTATCGGTGGCATGTCAGGTCCCCTCGACGTTGAGAGACCTGACATGCCACCGGACAAAAAATTACTTCGATGATCACTTGAGAGTATACATCTTTGTCCCTGGCAGTCCCTATTGTTGTGGAGGGAGAAGATTCACCTTTTGCCAACACCTTGTCGACTCTCTCTTGTTCACTAAACGCTTTTTCGATATTAGTATTTTCGATAAACTATATACTAAATGATAATTGATATTGAATTTTAAATCTACGCCACGCTACAACGCACGTGATTTGCGCTTGCTTAAAAAATAATATACCACAGAATTCGACATAAGTGCCATCTATGGTAAACAAACATAAGTATTTTATTAGTATTACTTAATTTTTTATGTACACAACAGGTCGTTTGAACCCAATTATTCCATACAATTTATTTTAACTATTAGATTGATTCTTGTGACATGTGATAGATAGCTAATCTATCACTATTTTGTCACGTGAATTCTACGCCAGACCAAAGACAGTGTGACAATCACACTGCCATCACTGGGAATCGAACCCGGGACCTTCTGTATGGAAGTCATAGCTCTTACCACTCTGCCACGAAGGTCGTCTATGAATTATTCTCAGAAGGTCAATTATTCATGAACTTCCCAGAAGGTTTTAACGGTCACCTACAGAGTCCAACTCACCCGACCCACTCAAACACATACAAAAAAAATCATCCAAATCTGTCCAGCCGTTTAGGAGGAGTTAAACGTACAGAAGATATATAACATATATAAAGATATAATATTTTACTTTCGTCTGAAGTATTTAATTTGTAGTGTAGCATTATTAAAAATAATTTAAAACCTAAAAGATTAATGACCTTGTGATGAATGTGTCCAAGTCTAAAGTTATGGTATTTGAAAAAGAATAATGCATGACAAATTGTGACAAAAGTGCGAACGGTGAGAAACTGGAGCAAGTTACAGAATTAATTGTTCTGGGAAGCATGTTTACAAGCGATGGAAAAATGGAGAAAAACATTGAAAGAATGACCAGTTTCAGTGCCCTGATTAATTCTTAAGAATGGCGCCCAATAAATCATGCAATTTATTATTATTACTATTTATAGTCGATGATAAGGACAAAATGAATGGCGCTCTCAAAGCCAACTCTGCATATAAAAATATATCCACTAAAGAAAAAATGACAGTGCATAATGGAGGTCTAGTGCCAACTCTTATGTACGGCCGCGAGACTCCAGAGGGTAGTCGACCGCTAGGACGATCACCAAAGAGATGGTTGTCTTCATCACAGGAAGAAAGTTGATATCCTATATTATTATTATTATTATTATTATTTTGTTGAATCACTCATTACATCATGACAGCATGAGCCAAATCGATGTAAAGGGTATTATAGCTATCATAGTGATTCTCGTGACATGTGATAGGTAGCTAATCTATCGCCATTTTATTGTCACGTGAATTCTACACCAGACCAAAGACAGTGTGACAATCACACTGCCCTCGCCGGGAATCGAGCCTGGAACTTTCGGGGTGGCAGTCAATGCACTTACCACTCGGCCACAAAGGTCGTCAATGGTATGTATGGTAGAACGATATACGACAAAATCTCAAATGCTGATATAAGAAAGGAATGTAGAGCGGAAGAAGGTATTATGAACAAAAGTATGTAAAGATCGCTGCGTTGGTTCAGACATCGGGAGCGCATGAATGGAGAAAGAACGGTTAAGAAAGTATACGTTAATGATGTAAACGGAGTACAGAATCGAGGCAAATTAATAAAAAGTGAAATATACAGAGTGAAGGCTGACAGTGGTGCTACACCAACCATACTCAACCTGCGGCCCGCCAAGCGTTTTTGTGCGATATAAACAGATCACAAGATCTACAATCAGAAGAAGAAGACTGAATGGTTTGACACTTTGTCTTTGTAATATTGAAGATGTTTCAGAACATTGGAACGAACGTTTCCGAACGAAACCGGTTGGTTCGATAAAACAATATAAAATGGTGAAAATACAAAGCAGAAAACTTTTTAAAATTATTTTTAATGATCTATTTCGATTTATATTGTATACCTGACAAAAATAACAAAGGGATGTAAAAAAAAATAATATCGTATTCAGTAAAATTAAGAATGGCTCACTAAAATATAATAGATTGTAGGGAAGTATGTTTGAAGTGCTGACTTGGAGACCGTTGACGGCAAAAAGAAGTGCAGGGCGACCGCAACTACGGTGGAAGGATGATCTGAACAGACACTTCGGAATAACCTGGATGCAGTCTGCTCAGGACAGAGTGACATGGAAGCGAATGAAGGAGGCCTTTGTCCAGGAGTGGACGGTAATAGGCTGAGGAAGAAGAAGAAGAAGATATTTGAAGTGTGAATGGAAAAATAAGTCGAGGAAGACCGATTATTTTTTTGATGTCAGTTGTTCACCACTGTTAAGCTCCGTAAAATATCATATTTTGGTCATGAAATGAGAGGCAACAAATACTGCTCGTCATGAAGAGGACGATCGAAGGCCGCAGAGGAGTCGGCATAGAACAGTTTTCCTGGCTTGAAAACATCCGAGAATGGAGGGGCGTCAGAACTGTGGCGGAGCTGTTTCGCGCCGCCTAGGACACGGAGGCTTTCTCTAAAATGGTCGTCAACGTCGGGGAGACCTGGCAGGACACGTGAAGAAGAAGAATACGTCAGTTTGAATGTGCAAATTGTCTTTCGTTTGGGGAAAGAATGTTCCGGTTCTACAAGTGTGTGCCGCGGAATTATTGAAACAAGAAAAGGCGCACGAGCTACTAGCTTCAGCAGGAGAATGACAAATGAATGGAATATATCCAACATTCACTACAATAGCTGATATTACACAGAAACATAGGGGAATGGCGATACGTTAGAACAGTTAACACAGTTTCTCAAACTTTTTCTGCGAAGGACCCCTCTGATAATTTATTAAATTAACAAAACTACATCAATATTTTTTATAATGAGGTGAGTTTACTCACGAAAGCCGCGCGCTACAATTTAACCTAATGTAATAATAAAAACTATTATTAATATAACAAGAAGGTTGAATTAATTTTATCAACATTGCAAATTGCAAAGTAATAAAATCGAATAATAATAGAAATATAACTTTGAATAATCTCGAAATTTTAGAAATCAAAAGTATAGTAAACATTATAAATTCTCCAATAAATTTAACGTCAAGTCCAATCATTGATTTATTTCCTTTGTTGTAAGATATACCTGGACTCCAATAAGAACTTTAAATTAATTCAATATATTTGTTATAATAAAAGCATTAACATTCCGAAATAAATCATTTTAATATCTGTCAAAACTGACCACATTCATGATTTAAAAAAAATATATTTGCAATAGTTATATTCTAAATAAAATTCTAAAACTGTTAATGGATAAACTTGCTTTTTTGTATCACAATTGTATTTTATTTTACGCGACAGCTGTTTGACACATTCATACAACGAGTCATACACGCACTCGATTCTTCCGACTTCACATGGCCTACCTTTAAAATTTTATTAATTTGGTCATGCCATGTTTTCCTCGGTCTACCTCGACTTCGTACTCCATTTACATCGTAAACGTATACTTTCTTAACCATTCTTTCTCCATCTATGCGCTCCATATGTCCGAACCAACGCAGCGATCCTTTCATAAATTTATTTATAATACCTTCATCCGCTCTACATTCCTTTCTTATATCAGCATTTGAAATTCCGCCGTACATCGTTCTACCACACATACGTCTAAGGGTCCTCATCTCCATCGCATTTATTCTGCTCTCATTCTTCTTCTGTCAGTTTCATGCTTCGCTTCCATACATAAGGGTTGGGAAAAGAACTCCATTGTGAACGGCCATTTTCGCTCTCATTCATAAATTCTTGTTTCCAATAACTATTTTTAAAGCGCCAATTAATACAATAATTGCGTGAAATTATTGTGTGGTAGTCTACATGTAAAAATCTTTCGTTCTTTCTTGGCTAAGGCTAAAACAGAATATTTGTTCACGTTCCAAAATTGTTAGTGCTCTGCGGAACACAGTTTGAGCAACTCTGCGTTGGAGCTTAATTTTTACAAATGACCTCGAATTCTGGAAACGCTAGTTTGGGAATTATTTTTACCGAAGACTTATTACGGTAAGTACCTTCGAATTTGTTATGTATGAAAGAATACACTTTATCAAATTACTTGTAATGTAGTGTATAATTTGAAATTGGAACGAAAATAAGTGTAATGTGAGGCTGAGGATATTATAAGATGGAGTAAACAGCGATGGAGGGACAGGTACGATCATGTCCAAAGAATGGACACCACCAGACTCCCCTATATTGCACTGCATAATCAGCCTCACAGGACTCGTCTTCGTAGAAGACCTTCTAAAAGTTGGAAGGACAGCTGGGAATCCTCCTCACAGGAGGAGCAATCCTCTGGAGAACAGATCCCATAGATTTATGGCAACGAAAAGAAGAAGAAGAATAAGATTTTTTTATTGATAGTGTGTAATATAAGCGTGAAGGATGGTGATAGAAGTAGTGCAGTGCGAATGAAAGTGTTATGAACAATATAATGAAATGGTCATCAAGATGGTTTGGTTACAAGGAAATAAAGAATGAAGATAGAATGGTAGAGAAAGTATATGTTGACGATGAAAACGGAACAAGAAATAGTGGAATATCGAAATCAAATCGATCACGAAGAAGAAGAAGAAGGATAAGCAGAAGAAGAAAAAAAATAAGAAGAAGAAACACAAGAAGAACAAGAAGAATTAGAAGTAGTATAAGAAGAATAATAAGTAGAAGAAGAAGAAGAAGAAGAATAAGAAGAAAAAGAAGAAGAAGAAGAAGAAGAAAAAGAATAATAAGAAGAAGCAGAAGAAGAAGTAGTAGTAGTAGAAGAAGAAGAAGCACAAGAAGAAGAAGAAGCACAAGAAGAAGAAGAAGTAGAAGAAGTAGAAGAGGAATACAAAGAAGAATAATATGTAGTAGCAGAAGACGAAATAGAAGAAGAAGTAGAAGAGGAATAAGAATAAGAATAATATGAAGTAGCAGAAGAAGAAATAGAAGAAGAACGAGAAGAAGTAGAAGAAGAAGAAGTAGAAGAAGCACAAGAAGGAGAAATAGAAGAAGAAGAAGAGGAAGATTTAAGAAGAAAAAGAAATGCGAATTTCGAATTAGAATTCTATTGTATTTTATCAAGTTATAATGTCGTAGGTTTAAGAAAATCTCTGTGGACTGATTATTTCTAGTGACGCCTCAAGCGATATACGAGTACTCCAATGGATGGCAGATTTCACCTGTCATTATTAATAGTTTCGCTTTCATGTATGAATACGGAGTAATTGAAATAATAAGCAGTGCTGTGTTAGCATTGCTCCAAGAAGAGATACACGAATCGTAATGAATCTAATAAGATATCATGTACGCTTGAGACGCAGGTTCTAGAAGTTGTGATTTCGTGATATTCACAATTCTAGCCTAGGTATTCAGACACAAAATATTACATATTATAAGTGACACAGATAATACGTATTACAATTTTCAAATATGCGAGGTTGAAGGCGTCGTAACGAGGGGGAAACAAAGGAGAAGAGGTTGGTCTCATTGGGTTATACGGCCAACCACAAGGTAGAAAAACCCCGGGCATACCACCAAAAAGATGGATCGACAGCTGGGAATCGACTTTGCCGGAAGCCAATCTCTGTTAAGAAACTGGCCACAAGGCCTACAAAGAAGAAGAATAAGAAGACTAAAATTTGTTTCATTGTGCTTTATAAAATGTCATTCATAAAATATGTAGGGTTAACAAACCATGCAGGACTTTGAGACCACACGAGTGAAGGCAATGGACTCACACTGCTGTACCAGCATATTACAATGATGAAATACATTGCATGGACAATCAAAACACCTGACACAATAGATTCTCAGTATAACGAAGCCGTTGACCGAGTGCAAAAAAATGATGAATCAGGGCCCGGGTTTATACACAAAGGTTACTAGAGGTTGTCCGGAAGAGTATCATGTGCAAATGAAGCAAAACATATAACAGCCGTACAGCCATCCACTCTACACGTCAGTCATTATTCCCACTTCTAACCGACACGAGTCCACGTTATCAAGTCTACGTCACGAGGGATCTCGGACTCCCTCCCGCCGACCTACGAATCCACTCGACTACGTCATGCAGCTTCTGGTGAGTCTTCGCTTCTGCTGACCGACACTACTGTCCAGCGTGAGATCATCCTCAGCTGCTTGCCGCCCTGACTCCGCCCCGCTGTCATCTACACCCTGTGAAGATACTCCACCGTCCATCCACACTCCATTACGAGTACATAATACTATTAATGTATAATTACTTGTGATCGACAATAAACCTTGAAACTTCCAACACCTTTCACCCTCTCTCTAACCCTAAAAATATATTAAAACTTCTAGAAAACATATGTTTTTATTCTTATTAATTATTTTTGCTCATTTTGGCGACTGTAAAATTAATTATCATTATATTAATTTAATCAATTGAATAATACAACTGAAAACGTTTGTTTTTTAGAAGTTTTATTATATTTTATGTGAATGACGTATTTCGCTTAGCTAGGGCATTATAAAATACAACCTAAAAATGCTTTAGATAGGCGAAACATGTCATTTCCATAAAATAATATAAAACTTTTTGAAAACAGACGTTTTCATTTGTGTTAATTACAGAATTAATCAATTGATCTTTGCTGTTAAAAATAATTAACAATTAACATCCCAAAGTGAAGGGGAACATTGTAAAATATATTGTTTACTATTTTGTATATGGTATACGTGTATTGGGGCGGTTTTAAAACCCAAGCCCCCGGCTAGGTGAGATTATAATGTATGCATAAAACGTGGGAAATCATATTTTGAGTTAATTTATGCGACTTGAAAATCTCGATGGTCCTTGTTCCTTAATGGACCAAGTCAGGGTTAAGGCAAAAATGGTAAGAAACACGAAATACAATACGCAAAAACGTAACAAGGTCATCTGAAAGAAGGGTTTGTATACTATTGTATTGGGTGTTTTTTTTAGATATTTGGTTTTTAAACTGGCAACATTGTTTTTACAGACTGTCAATTTGACCGTTGAGAGTTGATTTGTAGTCAGTTTATTTTGCCATTTTATCCAGTTGCTCGATAAAGTTGTCGAAAAATGGACTTCATGATTGCGCTTCATTCGAGCTAGCCGTGGCGCTTATATGCCCAAAATCATATTTAAACAATAATGGCATAAAATTATCTATCCAATATCATAGACATTTACATTATTTTAATGTGTTTTTATTTATTTTGAATTTGGTTACCTCTAAAAAAACACACTTATTCACATTGTTACACAAATAATGTTTTTTTAGAGAAATACAAAAAAAAAAAAAAATACACATTAAAATAATATTAATGTCTATGATATTGGCTTTATTTAATAGATAATTTTATGCCATTATTGGTGGAACGTGTCATTACCGTAAAATATAAGAATAGTTCTAGACAACAGATAAAAATTCTTTTAAGATTTGCAAGCCATTCAAGATATCCAAACCGTCCAAGATAGAGGAAGCCTTTAAGGGATTGTAAGGGTAGGTTGGGTGTAAAAAAACACACTGAAAGGTCCATCGCAGCATTTGAAAGAAGGGTTCTTAGGACAATATATGGCCCAGTGAGAGACCACAATGGTTGGCGTCGTCGATATAACCGAGAGCTATATGATATCTATAAAGAGCCCGATGTGATCAGATCCATCAAAGTAGGGCGCTTGAGATGGGCTGGTCACATAATCAGAATGGACGACGACAACCCCACAAAACGCCTCACGCTCTCAGTACCACAGGGACGTAGAAGACCAGGAAGGCCCAAAATGCGATGGATGGACAGTGTCAACACGGATGCATCGCTGTTGCAAGTGAGAAATTGAAGAATAAGGGCATCAAACAGACAAGAATGGAGGAAGCTCCTGGATTCAGCCAAGGCCCACCCAGGGCTGTCGAGCTTAGGATGATGATGATGAAGGGTAGGTTGGGTCAACAGAAATAAGTAAGTAATACCTAAAACAGTGATTGAACTGGATACCAGCATACTCAACAGCCAGACGAGCGCCACTTTGATCCCAACCATTTTCTTTGTGGCACTATGTCTTGTGCGGAGAGGATTCCTTATACCAAGGTATCTGAAATCACAAAAGAGATAAAATTAGTTCTTGAAAATCAATAAGTAGACAGGAGGAACACATATCTCTAGCAATCTTCAAAATTATAACTAAACTAACCATCGCGCAGTGGCGGAACTCCCATAGAAGCCCAGAAGCCCGGCTTGCGTAAAAAAATTTGAATCAAAACCTCTTCTGGCTAACAAAGGTTTAGCAACAAAGGTTTAAAGCGCCCGTGAGGTGAGCTATTCACGAAAACGGCGCTATACAAATTAGCTTAATTATAAACAAACAAACAAACCATCACGCCGTTTCCCCGCAGGGGTAGGCAGAGAGAATGGACCGCCACACTACTCTATCCTGGCACACCTCTCTAGTTTCCTCCACATTCATACATCGAGTCATACACGCACGTCGATTCTTCCGGCTTCCGACATGACCAACTTTTAATATTTGGTTAATTTGGTCATGCCATGTTTTCCTCGGTCTACCTCGACTCCTTACTCCATTTACATTGTTAACGTATACTTTTTTAACCATTCTTTCTTCACCCATGCGCTCCATATGTCCGAACCTAACTTTCATAATTTTGTTCATAATACCTTCTGTCGCTCTACATTCCTTCCTAATATCAGCATTTGGGATTCTGTCGTACATCCTTCTACCACACATACATCTTAGGGACCTCATCTCTACCGCATTTATTCTGCTCTCATCTTTCTTCTGCCAGTTCCATGCTCCGCTTCCATACATAAGGGTTGGAACCAGAACTCCATTGTGAACGGCCATTTTCGCTTTCATTGATAAATTCTTGTTTCCAATAACTACTTTTAAAGCTCCATTCACTTTGTTACCCGCACCAACCCTTCTTTCAATATCACTGTCCGTTCGGCCATCCGCTGTGAACATGCTACCTAAATACACAAATTCCCTCACCTGTTCCAAGTTCTTTTCATTTACACTTATATTACAAACTGTCATTTGCTCTAATTATTATTATATTTATTATTATTATATAGCTCTTGTGGCTATTCCTCTTACGTCATGATGGTAACATTGTTAGAAGGTGATTTGGTGGGTTGTTGGTTAATGCGGGGGCACGATTACTTAGATTAGTTAGGTTTGGATTCAACATTTCTTATGCAAGCCGGGCTTCTGGGCTTCTATGGGAGTACCGCCACTGCCATCACGCTGTCTCTCCGGAGGGGTAGCCGCACGCCTCACTGTTCTGTCCTGTCCTGTTCTTCCTCTACATTCACACATCTTGTCATGCACGCACGTCGATTTCTCCGACTCCTCACATGGCCGATATTCAATATTTGATTTATTTGATCGTGCCACGTTTTCCTCGGTCTTCCTCTATTTCTGGTTCCATTTACATCATTAACATATATGTTTTTTACCATTCTTTCTTCATTCATTCTTTCCATATGTCCAAACCATCTTAATGATCCTTTCATTCGTACCGCATTCACTTCTTATATTTTCATTCGACACTCTATCATACACAGAGTATCACACATTCGTCTAAGAGATCTCATTTTTACTGCATTTATTCTACTTTCATCCTTCTTTTGCCAGTTCCATGCTTCGCTTCCATACATAAGGGTCGGTAGACGAACACCATTGTGCATTACCATTCTAGCTTTTTTGGATAGGTTTTTGTTTGCGATGACAACTGTTTTATGTATCACAATTGTATTTTATTTTACGCGACAGCTGTTTCGTCAACCTATGTTGACATCATCAGGTGTTACAATAATATATCGAATGTTAAAATTTCATCCTTATTTTGCCAGTTCCATCCTTCACTTCCAAACATATGGGTCCGAACAAGAACACCATTTTGCACTGCCATCTCAGCTTTTTTTGGATAAGCTTTTGTTTGCGATGACAACTTTAAGTGCACCATTTACTCGGTTGCCTGCCCCAACCCTTCTTTCAATATCCGTTGTTTTAAAAGTTTTTTGCTGGACTCCTTGAGTTGTTTGCGATGATGATGCCAACATAGGTTGGCGAAACAGCTGTCGCGATAATCTCATAAAAATAAATGGTGATACGTATAATGAGAGGGTTTCAAAATTAAAACATTTAATAATATTGAAGTATCATAGTTATAAATTGTTTTGATTTTGAATTTCGAATGAGAAGGGATACTTACCTTCCTAATGATATGAAGCACATGTGCATAATACTGGCGGAGCACGCCAGCACGTCACACGTCACGTACACGTTACACCACACCCACCCAAACGGCCAGTAGCCTGAAACAGAAGAGAACACAACGTAAATTAGACAACGTAAATTGGACTTTATTATCACACGTACAAATGAATACAGAAAAATAAACTAGCTTTTCAAAATTATTGTTCTCAGTTTCGAAAAATAAACAACTCCATCATTAAGCTGAGAAAAAAGAGTGGATTGTAATAAATAACGTCGCATTTACTGTCTAGAACGACAAAGACCGCAATATATAAAGCTCTGATTAAACCAGTCCTAACATATGCCTCGGAGTCTTGGACGCTCACTAAATGGGATGAAAGGAATATCCTCCGCAGAATCTTCGGACCCATTAAGGATGGTCAGACGTGGAGAAGGAGATACAACACAGAGCTCTACGATCTATACCAGGACGTCAGCGTGGTCAAGTTTATAAAGATTAACAGACTGCGCTGGCTAGGGCACTTGCACCGCATGGGAGATCTGGAGCCAGAGTGTAAGAGCACCGAGAGCAAGAGTGTTGTATAACAATCCAGCAGGGCGAAGAAGCATCTAGAGGCCGAGACTGCGATGGCTGGATGGTGCCGTGGCAGATTGTCGGGTCCTGGAGCGGCAAGACTGAGAGGTGGCGGCAAGAGATAGGACGGGATGGAGACGTTTCTTGGGGGAGGCCAAGACCCACCAAGGGTTGTAGCGCCGGAAGAGAGAGTGTAATAAATAAACTCCCGACTGAATTAATTTATATTCTTTTTCTTTATTATCGACGTACGTGGATGACACAATGTATGAATGCTGAGCAAGCAAGATAAGTATGTTAGGAAAAAAATACGGCAGTCCATTTTTATGTCCACCCCTTCGGGGAAAAGGCGTGATGGTGTGTTAGTTAGTTTTTCTTTATTATCATAATATAAATAGGCAAACATTTATATTCATCGTGAATCTCAAATGCTGATATAAGAAAGGAATGTAAAGCGGAAGAAGGTATTATGAACAAAATTATGAAAGGATCGCTGCCTTGGTTCGGACATATGGAGCGCATGGATGGAGAAAGAATGGTTAAGAACGTGTACGTTAATGATGTAAATGGAGTACGGAGTCGAGGCAGACCGAGGAAAACATGGCATGATCAAATTAATCAAATTTTAAAGGTTGGTCATGTTAGAAGTCGGAAGAATTGACGTGCGTGTATGACTCGCTATATGAATGTGGAGGAATCTATAGAGGTGTGCCAGGATAGAGTAGTGTGGCGGTCCATTCTCTCTGCCTACCCCTACGGAGAAACGGCGTGATAGATTGTTGTTGTTGTTGTTGTAAATAGGCAAAATCACGCATGTCGTCAAGAAAGAGTATGATAATATATTGAATACAAGAAAGGGAGAGAGGAATATTTCGATTCTCTTTGAAATTAATTTGAAAAATCCGTAATGCACACGATGCGTATGCCCGAGAAAGTTTGAATTTCGTTCTAATGACTGCTGTATGACAGTAGTACAGAAAACAAAAGGAAAACAATTTGGTATTGTGAAATTTTGAATGTGTGTGAAAAAAAAAAGATTTACGTTTAATGTTAATATTTATTACTGATACCGATTGTACAATGAATCAAGTTTTCAGTGAACAACTCGGTTGTTTGTTATACCCGATGATGTCAACATCGTTTGGCGAAACAGCTGTCACAACAATAAAAATTGTGATGTCATAACAGTGTTATAAATTTTAACAGTTATTCATGTTGAAGTATCATAGTGTTTCGGCAAAAACGATGGACTATTTATTTAATATGGAGTTTTACATCTTTGTTCAAGAAACAATAAACAAGAAACATGTTAGTTTGAATATTAATAATAATTTCAATAACGCGGTTTATTGAATATTACCTCTTTGAACTTTCCATTGGTGGAAACAAAACAATTGCCTAAATAATATAATATATAGATCTTTATATCCCTGTCTAGACGTTTGCCGTTCATTCAATATATCTGCATTAAGATTCTGGCACATTCAAAGACTTAAATACCGCAGATTCGATAGTTCAATCAGTTGAAAATCGCGAGGTAAAGTGCCGTAATTAAAAAAATGCAAATCATTTAATTATCATTTACAGCATCTTCATCTTCTTCTGGTGCCGTGTCAGATCCCCAAAAGTTGGCGATGTGTTGCATGCTTTCACTGCAGTGAAAGCATCTCTGTCCTGCGCCACATGGAACAGGTTCTCAAATCTGCTAACTTCTGCACATTTTATTATGTTACGAAACCGGGACAACTGTCTTCTACCTACTCTCTATTTTACCCATGATTATCAGCCTAAGGAGGTGGTATTTTTCTCCCCTCAACACATGACTCAAATATCAAATCAAATCAAATCAGTTTATTAACTCAAAAGACATTACAAAGAGCAAAATGTTTAAGGCATCTATTGAGTACAGGTAAAATATTATGAAAATACAATATAATACCAGGAACGCATTAGAGATGGTTCGACATTAGGAAGACCATTCACAATGGAGTTCTGGTCCTAACCCTAATGTACGGAAGTGAATCATGGAACTGGCAGAAGAAGGATGAGAGCAGAATAAATGCGGTAGAGATAAGGACCCTAAGACGTATGTGTGGTAAAACGATATACGACACAATCTCAAATGCTGATATAAGAAAGGAATGTAGAGCGGAAGAAGGTATTATGATCAAAATTATGAAAGGATCGCTGCGTTGGTTGGGACATATGGAACGCATGGATGGAGAAAGAATGGTTAAGAAAGTATACGTTAATGATGTAAATGGAGTACGGAGTCGAGGCAGATCGAGGAAAACATAGCATGACCAAAATTAATCAAACTTTAAAGGTTGGTCATGTTAGAAGTCGGAAGAATCGACGTGCGTGTATGACTCGCTGTATGAATGTGGAGGGAGGTAGAGAGGTGTGCGAGGATAGATTAGTGTGGTGGTCCATTCTCTCTGCCTACCCCTACGGAGAAACGGCGTGATGGTTTGTTGTATATTTACTATTTAGATATTTTGACTTACGGTTATTTACCTCTTAGATAGAAACCTTCAAATAATTCCTAGACTATTTACAATATTATTAATAATCCTGTGTACTAGTGGGTCTGTGCGAAATGTTATTCGTGGAAACATGAAAGATGTAGTGAATGACAGAAGAAAACGTTTAAATGCGATGAAGACATAATTATGTACGAATATCAAAGAGCAGATGATTCCTAATTAATGAATACTCGTAAAATATTATTGAGTGCCGAATGGCTAGAAGTGGTCTTTAGTCTACAATATTACTCATTTCCAATTTAATTTGGTTCCACTATACTTATTAGCTTGTTGAACCACAATTAAATATGATGTTTTATACTAATTTCATAAATACAGCTTTGTTTAACCGCTTAAGGATCACGCCCGAGTATACTCGGGTGATAATTATGTGCGAAAATGCACTCACCCGAGATAACTCGGGCAATCCGATTACTTGCAGAAAAGAGCACTCTCGAATTTACTCGGACGAAAATAAATACGATTTATGGTATGTGGAAGCGAGACGAAAGACGGCTAAGATAGTTGTTTATATACCTAATGTTTTTTTCACACTATGCACCATAATATTAACATTCAATTCCATTTTGGTCTCGAAATGGTTTTTAATAGAGGATATACTCGTATGTTCACAAAATAAAATTCATTCTTAAAAAATGTGCTTGTTTCCAATTTTGATATTTTTTAATGGATACTGAAGGGGTTAAAAACTGAAATTTCGGAGGCTTATAAATATATAAATAGTTTTGTAGATTATTTATTTGGTGAACTTAGACGGTTTGTTTATAAAAAGATTTTTGACAGGTGTATAAATAAAATTTTCATTTATTCCAATGATAATTTGGAAAAAATTCTTCAATAATATTTTAAAGCTTTTTTCTGGTGTTGGATTGTGCCTAATTACAGTTTATTAAAAAAAACAGTGGATAACGAAGAATAAAAATGAAATAAACACAAATATCCGGATCGTCTAGCTGACGACATGTGCACCACCTAAAAGAACATTATGTGTAAAATAATTTTTATTTGTTATTTTATTTTATAACATTGTATTTTATATAATTTGTTTTTGATTTATTATGTAGACGTTGAACGATCGAAGTGTGCGCGGGAGATGCCTATTGGTGGCGATGAGGTTCGCAACCCATCACACCGCGTCCCTCGCGGGGGCGAAAAACGAAGGATGGAGTGCCGCATCGATTAAAGTGTGGTAGTCGATTATTTCTGCCTACCTGTTACTTTCTGTTACTTAGTTAGTTAATAATGTTATTTTTTTTATAGTGTACATGTCAGCTGGAAGCTCCGGACTTTTGTGTTCATTTAACCTTTCCCTTACGGTGCTAAAATAAAAACGTGCGTTCCGGTGTAGGGTAGATAGTACGCGTTAAAAAATTAGCGATTTTAAATCGAAAAAAGAGGAACATTCATAGCTAATCCCCTTATATAATTATACTTGAAGTTAAAAATTATAATAATTAAGATTTAATTGTTGAAAATATAAAAAAAAAACATCTGGCAACGCTCACGAAAGCGACTGCCGGCAGTGCAGGCGCGGCGGGACGGCGAGAGTGAGAACATTGAGCTAGAACATATGCAAGAGTGAGATGCGAATATAGTGTCGCGCACTCAAAGCGTGTTTATACGCGAATTTGTTTTCGATTTTCACAAAATACCTCCGATGTACCCGATAAATTCTGATTATTATTAATATTATTTTTTAAATCAATGCGTTAATATATTATGGAGGAACACCTAAAATCTTAACCTTGTATTTATTACATTTATAGAGATATTGATGGTTTTTAGAAGCAACGTGTAGAAGATACCCATCATAGGGAAGGGATGGTTAAACAGTTAATAATAATGAAGTATGATACATAGTGTTTCGACCAAAATAGTGGACTTAGTAATATAGGAGTATAGTTAGATCTACCCCTGTGGGTGGGGGTGACTAAGAGGATACCTCATCTCGCCATATTTTCTCTGGAGCTACAAAAGCGTTTGCGCATTGGTTCAGGGTGTTCCGTCTACCATATTGTAGATTGTTTGAATGTTTTATCGAAGATAAGTTTCGTATCTGATGCTAGAGATACGTATATATTTAAGTACACAAAATTTGTATAGTTATACCAGTGATTCCCAAAGTGGTCTATATCTTCTTCCGACATTAAGACGACCTTCGTGGCAGAGTGGTTACGAGCTCTGACTTCCATGCCGAAGGTCCTGAGTTCGATTCCCGGCGATGGCAGTGTGATCACACTGCCTTTGGTCTGGTGTAGGATTCACGTGACAATAAAATGGCGATAGATTGACTACCTATCACATGTCACGAGAATCAATAAAATAGCTAAAAAAAATAAAAAAAATTGTTTACAGTAATTGGGTCCAAACGACCTGTTGTGTACAAAAAAAAAGTACATATTTTTATTTTATTACTATTTTTTTTTATCTGCTGTGAACATGCTACCTAAATACACAAATTCCCTCACATGTTCCAAGTTCTCATCGTTCACTTTTTGTTGTTCATTACAAACTGTCACTTTCTCTTCTCTTTCAAAAAACATCACCTTTGACTTTTCGACGTTCATCTTTAAATCGTTTGACTTGCATACCTCATACATTCTCGACACCAAGACTTGTAATTCGTCGGCACTATCCGCAACGAGAACGGCATCGTCCGCGTAAAGCAGACAATTTACAGACAGATCACTCATCTTAGCACCAGCATTTATACCTTTAAGTTCTTTCATACACTTGTTCATATACAGATTGAACAACCATGGAGACATCACGCAGATCTGCTTAACATTAACAACACATGTGCATCAATTCATGAATTGTTTTTATTGCTTTTATGTTTATGTGGTTACAAAACCTGGTTAAAAAAATCAAAGCATAATCTAGACCTGGATACATGATGAACTGGATAATTGGAAAACCTGGTTAATTGACCATCGTAGGTCTGGTCCCTTGTAATGCCAATTATCCAGGTTCTACTGTATATGTATAGTACACAGATTTTTTTCTATAGAAAACCCTATTAAAGTGAGTAGTGCGATGTCGGTTGCAAAAACAAATTTATAGATATACTCGTAGATGGAAGAAAAAACAAATTTATAGATATAGATTTATTTATCCAAAAAATCTAGAATGGCAGTGCACAATGGTGTTCTTCCACCGACCCTTATGTATGGAAGCGAAGCATGGAACTGGCAAAAGAAGGATGCAAGTAGAATAAATGCAGTAGAAAGGAGATCTCTTAGACGAATGTGTGGATACTCTGTGTATGATAGAGTGTCGAATGAAAATATAAGAAGTGAATGCGGTGCGAATGATGGTGTCATGTACAAAATAATGAAAGGATCATTAAGATGGTTTGGACATATGGAAAGAATGAATGAAGAAAGAATGGTAAAAAAATTATACGTTAATGATGTAAATAGAACCAGAAATAGAGGAAGACCGATGAAAACGTGGCACGATCAAATAAATCAAATATTGAATGCCGGCCATGTAAGGAGTCAGAGAAATCGACGCGCGTGCATGACACGATGTATGAATGTTGAGGAAGTGAGAGAAATATGTCAGGAAAGAAAAGTGTGGCAGTCCATTCTTTCTGCCTACCCCTTCGGGGAGACGGCGTGATGGTTAGTTAGTTAGTTAGTTAGTTAGTTAGTTAGTTAGTTAGATGAATTTGCAAAAAAAAAAAAATTAGGAATCCAGGGGGTTTACACAATACAGAAAAAATCGGCAAGGGGTCTGCGGGTCAAAAAAGTTTGGGAACCTATGAGTTGTATATACTACGCGTGTATTGGGTACATTGTGAAGTAGGTAGTTTAATTATAAACCGAACGGTGAAATCTGTTTAAATTTCGCTTGTTTGCTCTCGGAGAGTGAAATCGAATACAGAGTGTATCAACATAAAGGTTGATTATCTAGACCAGCGCTTCTCAACCTTTTTTCGACCGTGAACCGGTGAAATTATGAGAAACTCTTTGCGAATTGGTAATGCAGGAATATCTTTTTTGTAGTTTTTTAATGAAGTTCTAGTGCCAACCCTTATGTATGGAAGTGATGCTTGGGGCTGGCAAAATAAGGATGAAAGCAGGATAAATGCCGGTAAAAATATAAGAAACTTTTACCGAATTGGTAATGGAGGAATATATTTTTTTGTAATTTTTTAATGAAGTTTTAGTGCCAACTCTTATGTACGGAAGTGAAGCTTGGAGCTGGCAAAAGAAGGATAAATTCCTTAGAAATAAGTCGCTTAAGAATAATGCGCTGGAAAACAATGAATGATAAAATACCAAATGAAGAAGATTGTAAGGAATGTGAGACAGATGATTGGATCATGAGTAAAATTGAAAAACGATCGCTGAGAGGGTTTGGATATAAGGAACGAATGGATGAGAAAAAAATGATTAAATAGTTGTGTGCATTGTGGGTTGGAAAGAGAAAGGAAAGTATTTATTTGGCCATGTCATGCTGTGATTTGATTTGAATTGATTTGATGTTGGTTGCCTAAGTGAAGTGAGAGTAATATAACTTTTTGAATGTATACAAATACTTGTAGACAAATATTGGAGTTAACCCATTGCGGGTTAATAAGTAAATTAAAAATGTGAAGTGTTTCTCAACAGAGTAGCATATATGCATCTTTCAAAAAATTTTCAGACGTGGTGGTCGTAAGAAGGGCGGAATGGGGAATGTTGTTAACATAAAGCGACCGCTTAACCCAACCAATGACAGGTCATAAGTCCTGTAAGCGCCTCGACCACCATATTCTGTTTCCAGAAAACAATTTATATCTTCGTCTCTATAGAGATACAATTAATCCTTAAAAATGATATAACTGTTTAGAACCACTAGTTTACGAATATCGAGAGGTTTTTTGACCGTAGCCAGGGTGAAGGGTCGGGCCTGAACAAGATGATCATAACTCCAGCGATACAAAGGACTGTATCTCATTAAAGCACCTGCGAAAATCAAATGAAACAGGTGAGTTATCGCCCGAAATCTAGAATACAAGCGATATACATTGCGAATTGGAATTTTAATCTATTTTGTATTGTTTTTGTCACGTTTTGTAAAATTGACATTTGTACAAACATCGGAAAATACCGATCAACCTGAAACGAAAAGTCTATGAAGCCTGCGTTCTGCCAGTTGGTACTTATGGTCTTGAAACTGTTACATTGTCCAAACAAAGTGCCGAGAAACTACGAGTGACCCAAAGAGCCATGGAAAGAGCCATGTTAGGAATAAGCCTAAGAGACAGAGTCAGAAACGATACGGCGAGAGAAAAAACAAAGGTCACCGACATCATCCACCAGGTGGCGACTCTAAAATGGCAATGGGAAGGTCACGTAGCCAGTATCTCAGATGAAAAGTGGACAAGAAGACTGCTGACTTGGAGACCGTGGACGGCAAAGAGAAGTGCAGGGCGACTGCAACTACGGTGGAAGGATGATCTGAACAGACACGTTGGAATAACCTGGATGCAGTCTGCACAGGACAGAGTGGACAGAGGAGGCCTTTGTCCAGGAGTGGACGAGAATAGGCTGAGGAAGAAAAAGAAGAAGAGAAGAAGGAGAAGAGACAAACAGTGTGGTATGATTTCGCATAAAAATTGTCATGCTTCAATATAAAATGGAACGCACGTATGACGATACAATATACAGTTATCTCTCGCTACTTCACGCTTCGACTTTTGCGACTTCACTCTACTGCGATTTTTTCCATTTTTTTAAAAATATTTCAACCTAATGCTGATTAAAAAAAGAGCAGACCTTTGCTGCTTAAACATGGATGGATAAACCAAAGGGGAGGCCAACCAGTGGACCAAGATACTCGTATATAACATTCTTCTTTTTCTTCTTCCTTGTTGTAGAGCTATGTGGTCTGTTCTCCAAAATGTTGCTCATCCTGTGAGGTAGATTCCCAGCTGTCCTGCCATCTTTTAGGAGGTCTTCCACGAGGACGAGTCCCATGAGCCTGATTATGCAATGCAATATAGAGGAGTCTGGTGGTTTCCATTCTTTGAACATGACCGTACCAGACCCTTTTTCTCTGTCTGCTCCATTTTATAATGTCCTCAACCTCACATATCTATCTTATTCTGGTGTTCCTCACGCGAACCCTCAGTGTCTTGCCTGCTATCGTCTTCAGTGTCTTCATTTCGGAAGTCCTCAAAACTTGTTTGGTCCTTACTGTGTCTGCCCTTGCTTCGACGCCATGTTATTATTGGTAAGATTAATAATAATATATATGATATATTATATTTAAATTCAGTAATATTAAAAAAAAAGATATAAAAGTTTCATACATTATATATAAATATGTTATCGACGACTTTCGTGGCAGAGTGGTAAGGGATCTTACTGCCATACCAAAGATCCCGGGTTCGATTGCCGGGGATGGAAGTGTTAATGTCACACTTTCTTTCGTCTGGTGTAGAATTCACGTGACAGTAAAATTGCGATAGATAAGCTACCTAGCATGAGATTAAAAATAATATTGAATAAATAATATTTAAAATAATTATTATATAATAGTTAAAAAACAAATTGATAAAATAATATTTAAATATTATTTTATCTATTTATTATTAATAATAAAATAATATTTAAAATAATTTATTATTAATAAAATAATATTTAAAATAATTATAGTTAAAAAACAAATTGTATACAGTTATTGGGTTCAAACGACCTGTGTATATAAAAAAAAAATTGGGTGGTAATCTAGAAGACAAAACGCTTGGCTCCTGAGCCAGGGGACTTGGGTTCAAGCCTGGATACGACCCGTTTCCTTTTTCATAATAATGAGCTATTCCTTCTCACATGGGAGATTGGAAAATATATTATAATAAACCTTAATAGATGGCGCTAGCGTAGATTGAACTAAAAAATGTGAAGTGTTTCTCAACATAGTAGCATATATACATCTTTAAAAAATTTGTCGGACGTGGTGGTCGAAAGAAGGGCGAAATGGGGAATGTTGTATTACATAAAGCGATCGCTTAACCCAACCATTGACAGGTCATAAGTCCTGTAAACGCCTCGCCCACCATATTCTGTTTCCAGAAAAACAATTGACATCTTCGTCTCTATAATTATATACATTTAATCCTTAAATGATTAACCCACAATGGGTAAAATCCAGTACTTGAACTAAATATAATAAATTCTAATATCATTGATTTTAATCCTTTGTATTAGACATATAAAAAAAGTTTTTCGAATTCTTTTGTCGTGTTTTTATGATTTGCGATTTTGTATAGGTTCAAAGTATATTTTTTGTGATGTAATCAATTGTAGTGGCATTTTTGGGACACCCAGTAAAACCTTTGACCTTTGCTTCGGGTGAAACATGACAAGTGACCTGTCCAAATCCTCGCTAAATGACTATGGCAGGCAGATCCCTGTAATATCCGCCGTGATACATGTCATAAAGTCGCTTGTGTAAACCGTCCACAGATGTCGCCACGTTGTCATAATGTATTTTTGGACTTTTCGTGCATGAAAGAGAAAGAACGTATAGGTGTTCTTCTAATTATATTCTATTTAATTTATGTGACTTACTTTTCTACGTTTAAGACATTATAAAATAAGTAGGATTAGACATTTGATAGGGAAATATTATGGAAATTCAAACACGATCAAATTAATCGAATATTCTTAGGAAATTGAGAATAACTTTGTTTAATCCACTAATTATTAAAAAAAATTAAAAATACGACATGTTTCGGAGGATACCTCCATCTTCAGGTGTAAAAATATAAAAAAAAAACTAAACAATCAAAGACTAATATAAAAACCTGTTTTTTTTTTAAATTAACCTGGGTTTTTTGTAAGTATTATGCGAGTATACCAAATAGCCAAGGTCAATTTTTAAATTTGAATCATTGGATGGAACTTTTAATGCGTTTTTATATAAGTCTTTCTTTGTTTAGTTTTTATTATATTTTTACACCTGAAGATGGAGATATCCTTCGAAACATGTCGTGTTTCAAAATATTTTTTAATAATTAGTAGATTAAACAAAGTTATTTTCAATTTCCTAAGTATATTACTATGGAATTCCACAGTGTTAATGCCTTAGCGTTCAATAAATTGAATATTGAATGTCGGGCACGTGAGGAGTCGGAGAAATCTACGTGCGTGCATGGCACGCTGTTAGAATGTTGAGGAAACGCGATAAGTACGTCAGGAAAGAAAAGTGTGGCAGTCCGTTCTTTCTGCATATCTCTTCGAGGAGACGGCGTTTTGGATAATTAGTTAGTTACACATCTCCTGGACTGACATGGTCAGCAACACAAACGTTAACCATAGAGCCAGAGTTGACAGAGAGTTGCTGACCAACATCAAAGTCCGTAAGGTGTCCTACTTGGGCCATTGGGGTTTTGAGAGGAAAATACGCACTGTTACATCTGATCTTAAAGGGTAAGATTGAGGGTCGACGAGGTGTTGGGAGAAGGCAGGTTTCCCGGCTGAGGAACATTCAGACTTATCAGGGGATTCTTTGAGAATTCCGTCATCTTGGAGGCTATCCATCTTTATGTTCCGGATGGTTATCTTCGACAGCGTCAGCACAGACTGTTTTATCTCCCAGCATGCAGAACCAACCTGCCTCTGGTGATGCCGGTGGGGAGAGCAATCAAACTGCTGAACATGATCGCTTCGGAGATCGATGTCTTTCATATTCGTAAAAGTACGTTCAGAAGACCAATACTCTTGACTTTGGAGAGTATCTTGTATTCCTAATGTCGAACCATCTCTCATGCGTTCCTGGTATCATATTTTTGTTATATTTTACCTGTTCTCAATAGATGTCTTAAACTATAATATAAAAATTGTTTGTAATATCTTTTGAGAAAATAAACTGATTTGATTTGATCCGAGAGTGGAAAGGGCTGAAGACCGTGGAGGAGCTGTTCCGAGCTGCCCAGGACGGGGAGGCCCACTCAGGGTGATAGTCAACGTTGGGGAGACCTGACAGGACACAGAAAGAAGAAGAAGTTAGTTAGTTAAGAATTTTATGTGTCCTTCGTCTTTACCGACCACTAAATCTTTCGGTACCATCTCCAGGCATAAAATTTGACCCAGTTTCTTAGACAATTAGTTCCTCTATTTATGCAGCGAACTGTTTGACATGAAACGTAAGACAGTATCAAGCCGCGGATTAAATTACGGAAATTCTCTAACGGCCGAAGTTTCAGGACGATCAAACGGAATTACAGCGTCTTTCTGGTTCTCGAGTCGATGGTCTTGAATCGACTTCATGATATTCCCTGGCTTTGAAGACATTATTAAATTATTGTAAGAGGGCTTATTGTAAAATAAAATTTACTTTATTTGAAGTTTCAAAATATTATATATTTTTAAGTGAGACAAGTTGATTATGGTGGACTTATTATGTTATTAATGACGACGGTAATATTTTTTTAGTAATTATAATAGTAATAATAATAATAAACTAACTAACTAACTAACCATCACGCCGTCTCCCCGAAGGGGTTGGCAGAAAGAATGGACTGCCCCACTTTTCTTTCCTGACATATTTCTCTCGCCTCCTCAACATTCATACATCGTGTCATGCACGCGCGTCGATTTCTCTGACTCCTCACGTGACCGACATTCAATATTTGATTTATCATGCCACGTTTTCCTCGGTCTTCCTTTATTTCTAGTTCCATTTATATTTTTTTGTGGTCTTCCTTTATTTCTAGTTCCATTTATCCATTTATATCTTTTGCCAGTTCCATGATTTACTTCTATACATAAGGGTCGGCCCCTTGAATACCATTGTGAACTGGTATCTTAGCTTTACGCAAGGACCGCCAAGCTGTTCTTTTCTAACATTCACAACATTCATACACCGTGTCAAGCACGCACGTCGATTTTTCCGACTCTACAGGTGGCCGATATTCAATATTTGATTAATTTGATCGTGACACGTTTTCCTTGGTCTTCCTCTATTTCTAGTTTTATTAACATCGCTCACATACACATTTTTTACTTTTTATTCTTCATTTATTTTTTCCATGCGTCTAAACCATCTTAATGATCCTTTCATTATTTTGTTTATAACACTTTCATTCGCACTGCATTAAATTATTATATTTTCTTTCGACACTTTACCATACACAAATTTTTTCACACATACGTCTAAGTTGATATCAGAACACCTTACTTTTTTTGGCAGTGGTTGCAATTTTGAAATGCCTAGCTACATTCAGAGTGGTTCAACATATTTGATATATTACAATGAGTTAATTGCAACCTTACTCTGTTTTGCGATCAAAACCAAGATTTGAAAGCTTCCTAAATAATTAGAGATTTTCCCACCCAGAATTGTCATTAAATTTGGGAAATTTCTTACCCTAGAACGACTGGAACGCGAACGCTTCCCCTAAATTACACTCTAGGGGCTGTCTTCTTATTTATATAGTCGGTGAGCTGGTAGGACAAATAAATTGACAGTACTGTGAAAACATGACATGTGAAATACAGTCGGTGACTAAACTATTCTTTTTGTCCTGTCACACCTCCGTGGTGCATAGGGCCTCAAGGAATCTTCTCCACCCGACTCTATCGCATGCCTGATGCTTAACATCGTCCCAAGTGAGACCTGCTGCCTTAACCTCGTCCTGCAGGGTTCTTCTCCAGGTGGCTCTAGGTCTGCCTCGCTTTCTCTTTCCCCCCATAGGGGACCAGTCTAGTGCGCCCTGAGCGATGCAGGCTGGGTTCCGTCTCAGAGTGTGACCGATCCACTGCCACTTGCGCCTAGCGACTTGTTCTCTAATTGGCTTTTCGCCTGCCATGGTCCAGAGAACGGCATTTGACACTGTTTGGGGCCAATAGATTTTGAATATTGAGCGAAGGCACCTATTTATAAACACCTGGAGTTTACCAATAACGTCTGCGGTAGACTTCCAAGTCTCACATCCATACAGCAGTACGCTTTTAACGTTACTTCTGAATACTTGGAGCTTGAGCTTTCTCGAAATGATACCGGAGCGCCATACAGGGCGAAGCATAGCGAAAGCTCCCCTTGCCTTGTCAAGTCTGCTGGCTACATCCTCCTCCGTACCTCCCGAGCCTGCTATCATACTACCGAGGTAGCAGAAGCTGGTCGTGGTCACAAGGGGGACACCGTGGAGCAAGATTGGGGTGGAGTCATTTGTGGACACTCGTAGGTCTACTGTCTTGGACATGTTAATCTTGAGACCTACTTTTGCCGCTTCCTCGTGAAGTCTACAAAGTTTCCGCTCCGCATCCACCCGGTTTACCGAAAGCAAACAGAGGTCATCAGCATAATCCAGATCCTCCAACTGGGTATCACGCATCCATGGAATGCCACGGGGACCGTCGAAAGAACGGCGCAACACATCCTCCAGAACCACTATGAAGAGCAGGGGTGATAGTAGACATCCCTGTCGCACTCCCGCACTCAGTTTGATGGCCTCGGAGAGTTTGCCCTGGTGCACTACACGACAAGAACAACCGTCATACATTGCCCTGATGATATTCACAATCTTCTGTGGGACTCCTCTGCGAATGAGAGTTGACCAGATTGAAGTCCACGATAATGTATCGAAGGCCTTTTCAAAGTCGACGAACGTCAGGTACATGCTGTACTGCCATTCAGAGGCCTCTTCAATTATGATGCGGAGTGTATTTATGTGCTCAACGCAAGACCGGCCACTTCGGAAGCCAGCCTGTTCCTCTCGCATACCTCCTTCGAGTGCACTAGTCATTCTCCTCAGTATAATTCTCGCAAGGATCTTTGTCACCACGGAAAGGATAGTGATTCCCCTCCAGTTGTTACAGTTGCTCAGGTCTCCCTTTTTGGGCACTGTTACAAGGAGTCCTTCCTTCCAGGCGGGTGGCAGCCTCTCTGAGATCCATATGCGTTCCAACAGAGGGGCCAGGATGGTCGTTGAGGAGGTCTCGCTTGCCTTGAGCATCTCAGCCACAATCCCGTCACTGCCAGGAGCCTTATTGTTCTTTAGAGAGCGGATTGCTGACATTATTTCGGTTTGCGTAGGAGGGTGAGTAGCGATTTGCAGCAAGGGCTGATTGGGTTCCTCCGTTTGTGGGGCAGTTGCGGCGTCTGGAACATTGCTGAGGATGCCTGAGAAATGATCGTGCCATCGAGCCAGCTGCTTGTCTAAGGAGGCAATTGGTACTCCCAACCTGTCTCTAATAGGGCGATTAACACGATGCGAGAAAACGTCTCCAGAGAGTTGCTTGGTAATCTTGTACACATCTCCAAAATTTTTCCGGGCTGCAGCAGACTGTGCTTGATTTGCCAAATTAGATATGTACAAGCGCTTGTCCTCTCTGATGCGTCGCTTTATAAATTTGCGACATTCTTTACGTTCTTCCTGCAGTGTCTCCTTTTCTGCCCGAGTCTGTGCCTGCAGCAGTTGCTGATTTATTTCATTCCGTCGCTCGATCAGTCCCCAACTGGCGTCAGACATCCAGGGCTTCTTCTTATTAGTATTGTGGCCCAAAAGTCTGCCATTAACATCCGAGAAAACCTCTGAGATCTGACCCCATGCCTCGTGTGTATCCATATCCGCAACGTCGAGAGCACTGAACCTGTTAGCGAGTTCCAACTGGTACTCATTTCGGACGTCTTCATCCCGCAGCTTGGTCACATCGAAACGTCTCGTTACTCTCTTTGAGAGAGATTTAGGGACAGCCAGCTTTAGACGCAACTCTGCCAGCACCAAATGGTGATCAGAGTCTACGTCAGCCCCTCTCTTGTTCCTAACATCGAGCAGAGACCTTTTCCATTTGCAGGCTATGGCAATATGGTCAATCTGGTTTTTGTTTACTCCGTTTGGATGGTTCCATGTATATTTGTGGCAATCTCTATGTGGAAACATCGTACCTCCGATTGCCAGGTCATGTCCGGAGCAAAAGTCAATAAAACGCTGCCCGTTATCGTTCCTAGTGCCCATGCCGTGCTTACCCATGAAGCGTTCCAAGTGCGTATTCTCTGCGCCAACCTGGGCATTAAAGTCTCCTAGTATCATCACAATATCCTGCCGCTTGATGGATGCCAGGGTGGTAGCAAGCTGGTCGTAGAATTTGTCCTTATCGCTATCTTGGGACATGTTTGTGGGGGCATAGCACTGTACCACAGAGACTTTCCGAACTGCAGAGTGGAATCTTGCAACAATGATTCTGTCCGAGACAGGTCTCCAGTCCAGAAGAGATTTCCGAAATTCACTGCTCATCAAAAAGCCAACGCCAAATTCCTTCGTACCTTCCAGGTCTTCCTTTCCCGAGTAGAGAAGCGTAGCATTGCCAACAGTTGTGATCTCTCCAAAACCATTCATCCTAGTCTCGCTCAAGCCCAGCAGACCAATGTTGTATCGCTGCATGACTGTGGCTACCTCAATGAGTCTGTGCGGCTCCCACATCGTTCTCACATTCCAAAAAGCCAATCGTGTCCTAAATTTTAAGCCAAAGGTCGTTGTTTTAATTATTAAACTATTAAACTAAACTATTAGGATAATAATAATATTATTTAATTATTAAACTAAACTATTAGGATAATAATAATAGCTGTGTCTTTTTCTTCTTCTCCTTGCCCTGTCACACCTCCGTGGTGCATAGAGTACTCAAGCCTTCTATACCCTTCTACTCGAGCCTTCTATACCCGACTCTATCGCATGCCTGATGCCTAACATCATCCCAAGTGAAGCCTGTTGCTTTGACCTCGTCCTGTAGTGCTCCCTAGGTCTGCCTCGCTTCCTCTTTCCCCCCACAGAGGACCAGTCTAGTGCGCCCTGAGCGATGCAGGCTGGGTTCCGTCTCAGAGTGTGACCGATCCACAGCTATTTGCGTCTAGCGACTTTCTAATTTGCTTTTTGCCTGCTATGGTCCAGAGAAGGCCAAGGTGGGTCTGTCGGCCAACAAGGTAATGGCTTCAGTTTTTTGAGATGCACGTGGTGTCATTTCAAAGATTACATTGAAAAGGGTATAACGATCACCGGCGAATATTATCGCACACGTGCGTAGTCGCCATGGCAAAAATCCATAAATTGGGCTACGCACTGTTACCCCATCCGCCATATTCTCCAGATTTAGTCCTCAGTGACTATTTTCTGTTTCCAAACCTGAAGAAATGGCTCGACGGTAAGAGATTTGGGTCGAATAAAGACACAAACGGCTTTTTAGAGGGCCTTGAGAAAACCAATTTTTAGGAAGGATAAAAAAATTGGAAAATCGCTGGACAAAATATATATCGAGCTAAAAGGAGACTTTGTTGAGTAAAAAAACGCTTATTTGCCGAAAAAAATATCTGTTATTCAAAAAAACACTGACTTATCAAACCACCCTTGTAATAATAATATCAGCATCATCAGCCGTCTGTCATCCACTGCTGAACCTAGGCCTCTCCCAAAGCACGGCACCGTCCTCTATCCATTGCCGCTTCCATCCATCTATGTTCAGTAATCCTCTTCAGATCGTCAATCCAGCGGGCAGGGGGACGTCCAACTCTGCGGAATCCTAAACGCGGTCTCCACTCCAGAACCCGTCTCCCCCATCGGCCGTCGGTTCTCCGACAGATATGGCCAGCCCATCGCCACTTCAGCCCGCCCATCCTCAGAGCCACCTCAGCTACCTTGGTTTGTTGTCGAATAAATTCGTTTATAAATCTGTCTCTCAAGGTTATTCCAATCATGGCTCATTCCATGGCGCGTTGGGCGACCTTGAATTTGTAGACTAGACCTTTTGTCAGTGTCCACGTCTCGACTCCGTACGTCATGACTGGCAAGACGCACTGGTTGAAGACTTCAGCCTTGAGGCATTGTGGTATTTTAGAAGTGAGAACATGATGTAATTTTCCCAAGGCCGCCCAACTCAACTGAATTCTTCGGTCGGCTTCTTTCTCGAAATTGTTTCTACCTAATTGTATGCTAACTTTTAAAGCGCCGTTTTTGTGATGTAATCACCTCAAGGGCGCATTAAATATTTTGATTCTTATATCTGTTTGGAATAATAAATTTTGTACCGCTTTTTATGACTGACTATTTGAATGGTAAACGTATATTTTGATGACCAATGTTTTTTGATTTATTTTAAAAGTTTGTCAATAGATTCGCCACGTGACTGATTCTAATTACGTGAGTAAAGACTGTGTTATACCGACGTTAAGTACAATCGTTCGAGATTCAAAACGCGTGTAAAGTTGGTACTACATGCCTTAATGAATAACCCCCCTACAGCCAACGTTTATATTTCTACGTGATATGAATAAGTGTATACTACGTGAAGGATTTTTATTACGTTATTACGTACTACGGGACAACGCGAAACAACTAGTTCCTCGGAGGTGTAAGGTGAATAAAACTTTCGATACAATTGTAGGGGTCAGTTTTTCAATTACAATTTTATATAACGCAATTTTTATGTACAACAGGTCGATTGAATGCAATTACTGTATACAATTTGTTTTGCTAGTCAAAAATATGAAATCAGTTTATTAACTCAAAATACATTACAAACAGCAAAATGTTAAAGGAATCTATTGAGTACAGATAAAATATTATAAAAATACAACATAGTACCAGGAACGCATTAGAGATGGTTCGACATTAAGAAGACAAGATACTTTCTAAAGTCAAAAGTATTTGTCCCGTGAACGTATCTTCACTAATATGAAAGACGTCGAGCTCCGAGGAGACGCCGTTAAGCAGACTAATTGCTCTTCCCACCGGTGTCATCAGAGGCAGATTGTTTCTGTTAGGTAAAAAATCTGTGCTGTCGCTGTTGGGGAAATCTATTAGGGACAAAAAGACCAACACTCTCTAGCACGGCCGAGTTCTCGAAATATCCCCTGATTAATTTAAATAAATGGGTAATGAGATGCCCATCTCTTCGAAGCTGTAAAAAATATGATCATATCAGTAGCAAATACCAAGAGCATGGTATTCTTTTGAGCTCACGTGTTTCAGTGGAACAGGGGGAAAAATTTAGATATCTGGGTGTGGAATTGAATCAAAGCGTAGCTTTTTACATAACCGTGCTAATGGAGAAAAAGCGCGAAAGGTCAAAATTTCTACACTAAGAAAGGGTGTCTGTGTTTCGAAATTTGTAAAGCAAAAAGATCTGTGAAAACTTATTTTTTTCAAAAAGTTATTCAAATGCGAAACTATGTTTTAATAAATTTTGCTTCTAACACACTTAATCATCTCCATTCTCTTTTACATAGTATTTTAAATTATGTAATAACTCAAATTAAAAAACCGACACAAAAACGTTCAATTGTTCCGATCTTTGGAGGTAGTTAATTTGTTAGTAGAGTTGTTCTTAAATTATCTTCTTCACGTGTTTGCTCGCACCCCCAATTAGGGGCGTGCTTACAAGATAAAGGCAATAAAATAAAACTCGCCGGTGGTGTATCGAGGCCAGTAGAGTCCACTTAAATATATGCTCTTCTTCTTTTTCTGGTGCCGTGTCAAGTCGCCCCAACGTTGTCGATCACTGCAGCGAAAGCATCTCTGTCCTGCGCCACTTGGAACAGGTTCTCAACTCTACTCATTCTTGTCCCTCTTTTTCTCTCTCTCCGATGGCGCTATAGTCCAAATCGACCTTTGGCCTCCCACTTCCAATTACCCGTCTGGATGAGCTGTTCCGCATCTTTCCATCTCAGCCTGGGTCTTCCCACTCGTCTCCTTCCACTCTGTTCCTCCTTTTATTTCCCGATGTCATGTGTCCATGAGTCCGCTTCCCATTTAGAGAGTCTTTTTTTTAGAGGTTTGGTTTTTAAACTGGCAACATTATTTCTACAGACTGTCAATTTAACAGTTGACAGTTGATTTGTAGTCAGTACGTTTTATCATTTCACCCAGATGCTCAAGGTGTCGAAAATTGGACTTCACGAGCTAGCCGTGGCGCGCATATGCCCGAAATCATATTTAAACAATAATGGCATAAAATTATCTATTAAATAAAGCCAATATCATAGTTATTAACATTATTTTAATGTGTTTTTTTTTTCAATTTGAATTTGTATACATCTAAAAAAACATTCATTTTGTAACAATGTGTACGAGTATATGTGTGATTTTTTTAAAGGTATACAAATACAAAATAAATAAAAACACATTAAAATAATGTTAATGTCTATGATATTTAATAGATAATTTTATGCCATTACTTTTTCAATACGAGCTTTATTTAATAGATAATTTGGTGCCATATTTTTTAAAATATGATTTCGGGCATATGAGCGCCACGGCTAGCTCAAATGAAGCGCAATCGTGATGTCCAATTTTCGACAACTTTATCGAGCAACTGGGAGAAATGGAAAAACATACTGACAACAAATCAACTGTCAACTGTCAAATGAACAGTCTGTAGAAATAATGTTGCCAGTTTAAAAACCAAACCTCTAAGAAAACATCCTATATTTTAAGCGTTTTTAGTGTTATCTGTATGTTAGGCGGGACAAAGAGGTAATGCTCACATCGAGAAAATATGTGGAGTTGCACTGAAAATTTTGGGATTTATTCTCCGAACTGGTAGAGTTTTCAAGAATCCCTATGTTTTGCGAATTTTGTATAACTCATTGGTCCGGAGCCGGCTCGAGTGTGGCTCGGTGATATGGAGTCCCCACGAGGCGAGATACTCGCTCATGTTAGAGAGGGTTCAGAAAAGATTTTTGAGATATCTCTACATGAGGGAGTTTGGTAGCTATCCGTGGCTTTATCCCACTGTATTCCTCTTGGGCATGCTGGGGACCAATAGTTTACAGATAAGAAGGGATGGGTGCACACTTACCCATTTCTTCAGACTTATCAGGGGATTCTTTGAGAATTCTGTCATCTTGGAGGCTATCCATCTTTATGTTCCGGATGGTTATCTTCGACAGCGTCAGCACAGACTGTTTTATCTCCCAACATGCAGAACCAACCTGCCTCTGGTGATGCCGGTGGGGAGAGCAATCAAACTACTGAACATGATCGCTTCGGAGATCAATGTATTTCATATTCGTGAAAGTACATTCAGAAGACAAATACTCTTGACTTTGGAGAGTATCTTGTATTCCTAATGTCGAACCATCTCTCATGCGTTCCTGGTATTATATATTTATTATGTTTTACCTGTTCTCAATAGATGCCTTAAACTATAAAAAAATGTTTGTAATGTCTTTTGAGAAAATAAACTGGTTTGATTTGATTTGAAAAAAATATCAATAGATTAAGTGTGGTCAGGTCCCTTTTGATTTCTTTTATACTTTTTTTTCTAACTAGAATCCCGCATGAACGAGGGACGGGCCTAGGGATTGAATGAGTGAAGCTGACGAAAGGCGCCGTTCGCCTATAACAGCATCGGGCCGAATGTGGCCGCCTTTCAGTATTTAATTAATTTTGTCATAAAATGCTTTCATTGGTTTTCCACGGCTTCTCTGTCCACTCACACTGCTTGTATACAGCATTTTAACTATGCTTTTCTCGTCCATTCATTCTATATGTCCAAATCATCTCAGGGATCTTTTTTTAATTTTACTTATGATGCAATCATGATGCATGATGCAACCTTACATTTCTTCCCTATTTCGTCGTTCGGTATTCTATCATATATCGTTTTCCCGCACATTCTTCTCAACGATCTTGTTTCTACGGCATTTATCCTACTTTCATAATTTTTTTGCCAGCTCCAAATTTTACTAGTGTTATGAACAGAATCATGAATGGGTTATTAAAATGGTTTGGACACATGGAAATAATGAATAAACACAAAATATATTATATTATATATACGGAACAAGAAATAGAGGAAGACCAAGGAACACGTGGCACGATCAAATAAATAAAAAACTTGAAATCGACGTGCGTGCATGTCACGATGTATGAACGTTAAGGAAGTAGTAGTTTCCTGTATGTGTCGTTAAAAATAAGGCAATTTTTTTTGATAAGGGGTTGGAAAGCTAAATAATTTTGAGAACTTGTGCTCTGGAAAATGTAATATTTTGAGGAATTCTAAAAATACGATTTTTGGCAAGTTGCCAGATACCACGAAGAAGGGGGTTGAAAAACATAGTGCAGTGGACAGATAAAAGTTGGTGTGATATTATATTATATAGAATATCCAGAGTAACTCGGATGTAAACAATGTGTCAAATATACATAGCATCGGCTTTGCCTAATGCAGTCAATCCCAAAGTGGTCTGTGTCGACCCCCAGGGGTCTATTTCGAATTTCAAAAAAAGTCCGAGTCCACGTAAATGAAAAAAACTGCATTCTACACCAAAAACAATTTAGCTCAAATTCTCGGAAATTCTAAAGCCAAACGTAATATTTTCAATCAAAGTGGAATCTATCAGATTAGTTGTGAGGACTGTGATGCAATGTATATTGGAAAGACGGCGCGATCATTTTCGAAGAGGTTACATGAACGCATTTTTTTGTACGGGTGTGAAACTTGGACCTTAAAAGTTAACTCAATGAACAGACTGGAAGCATTTGAAATGCGGAGACTGGAAGCATTTGAAATTTGAATCCATCGCCGAATGCTCAGAATTCCCTGGACAGTCATGGTTACCAATACCGAAGCCTGAGGGGAGCTAGAGTTGACAGGGAACTGTTATCAACTATCAAGGTTCGAAAGATCTCACATCTGGGTGGGGAAAAGTACCACCTTCTCCAACTGATATTGAAGGGGAAAATTGAGGGACGCCGAGGGCCCGGAAGGAGACAAATGTCCTGGCTGCGAAACGTGAGGGAGTGGACCGGCATCCGAAGTGTGGAGGAGCTGTTCCGAGCGGCGCAGGACAGGGATAGGGCGCCGAGGTGATCGCCAACGTTGGGGGGACCCGACAGGGCACTTGAAGAAGAAGAAGATACGAACAGAAAATTTCTTACAAAAACAGAAACATCTTTTAGGAAATGGCCAATCATTGTGTGAAATTTGACCATCATTTTGAGACCAAAAACACATCATTTTTACATACAGCAAATAATCCTCAAAGATTAGAGAAATTTGAAAATTTATAAATTTTATAGGCAAAAAACAGTAAACGAAATGTTATAAATAACCAAATTCCAGCTTATTCCCAATTAGTATATAGTACATTAAAAACTTTTCCCCTTTACAATCTAGCTAAAAAAAAGTAATACTTCCTTTAACTTTTGTCACCTTTCCTATTAATGTAATCTACTTCCTGTTATTGTTTATCTTTTTTAATTTACTATGTTTTATCGTTTTTGACTCTATACTTTGTGTAATTGTTCCTTCAAATTACTGTTTTCTATTTCATTATTATATTTACCACCTTTAATATTTTCTCCTATAAATAGTAACTAACCGTTCTTTTAATTATAATATTTAGGTACCAAACTCAATTCTAGCGAGAACTTCAAAATTATATAAAAGAAATTATTCAAATTGACATAGGAACAAATATACATTGAGATTCGAAAAATCACGAAAATTCGTCATTTGATATATTATTGTAACACCTGACGATATCAACATAGGTTTAAAGGCGGGCCACACTGTTTGAAACAAACTCTACACAGGGTGACCTTGGTGGAGCCCGCGGTTGGTGTAGCGTCCACACTTGGTTTAAAACAAACTCTCCACAGTAGACACTATTTTCGTATACGTCTGCACTCTACCGATGCACGGTGTTTCAGGGTGTGATATTATGAGCTACTTTTGGTAAAAACCCAATGACATGGAAATGGCTAATTATAAGTGTTTAGGGAAGAATATTAGTCAACCAGTTCACACAATAAATTTGAGGCCGATTTGTTGAAATTTCAACCCCTAAATTACCTACATAATTGCATGCAACAACAAAACCGGTTCAGTCGTACTGTTTCGCCGCTAACCGATTGATATATACTTATGAATTTAATATTCAAAATTAAAAAAAAATACTTCTATTTCTATCTTTATACTGCAAAGGGCCTTTTACGGTCTCATATAAAAAAAAATCTTACGAAATACGCTATTCAAATACCTACTTTATGTAAAGACAGAGAGATAGACAGATATATGTGTTTCTATCGTAGAAGTCAACAGACATATACATTTTATAAGAATAAAATTTTCAAAATAATATCATTACAGAATAATGAAAAGTAGCTCGTAATATTAAGATTTGAAACACCGTGCGACGCCGCTACGCAACTGACCTTGACTGGTGGAATCAAACCGCTAAACATGTGGAATGCGTGTTTTTAACCGTTTACAACAGTTTACATGCGCGTCCGTCCACAAGGGTCAAACGAATTTTGGTTTAAAACAAGTGTCTACACAGTTTTAAACCGTTGATGGAGATCGATGTGGAGAGCTTGTTTATAACAGTGTGGCCCGCCTTTTTTGAATCCACTGTGACGTAAAATAAAATAAAATTGTGATACAAAAAAACAAGAGTTTTAATTTATCAGTTTAAAATGTGAAGGTATCATAGTGTTTCGGCCAAAACAATGGACTATACATTAAGTTTTACATTATAGTATACATTTAATAATATACATTTAATAATAAAAACGAACCAAAATGCAAATCCTTTTTTTGAGAAAAACATTTTTGAGTAAAATAAATACACTAAAATATTAATGTTTTAATGGAAGAGATGAGTCTGTACTTGGATATTAAAATTACAATATCCGGCTTTCTATTTAGTGAGGTAAAACCCTAAATTTTTATTATTAGATTTGCAGAAAGCCATAATTACATTTGGAGAAGGATATTGAAAGAAGGGTTGGGGCAGGCAACAGAGTAAATGGTGCACTTAAAGTTGTCATCGCAAACAAAAGCCTATCCAAAAAAGCTAATGGAAGCCTATCCAAGGCCTATGTAAGGAAGTGAAACATGGAACTGGCAAAATAAGGATGAAAGTAGAATAATTGCAGTAGAAATGAGGTCTCTAAAACGAATGTGTGATAAAACTGTATATGATATCTTGTCAAATACCAATGTAAGAAGTGAATGCGGTGCGAATAAAAGTGTTATGAACAAAATGATGAAAGGGTCATTAAGACAGTTTGGACACATGGAAAGAATGAGTAAAGACAGAATGGGGAATAAGGTATATGTAAACGACGTGAACGGAGCTAAAAATAGAGGAAAGCTCTCAGTCCATCCTCTCTGCCCATCCCTCCGGGGAAACGGAGTAATGGTTATTTAAGTTGGAGATACAAAATAATAAGTAACTAACTAACTAACTTACCATCACGCCGTCTCCCCGGAGGGGTAGGCAGAAAGAATGGAACGCCACACTGTTCTGTCCTGACATACGTCTCTCGCTTCCTCTACATTCATACATCTTGTCATGCACGCACGTCGATTTTTCCGACTCCTCACGTGACCGATATTCAATATTTGATTGATTTGATCGTGCCACGTTTTCCTCGGCCTTCCTCTATTTCTAGCTCCGTTCGTGCCGTTTACATATACCTTCTTTACCATTCTGTCTTCACTCATTCTTTCCATGTGTCCAAACCATCTTAATGACCCTTTCCTTATTTTGTTCATAACACTTTCATTCGCACCACATTCACTTCTTATACTTGCATTTGTCACTCTATCATATACAGATTTGCCACACATTCGTCTTAGAGATCTCGTTTCTACTGCATTTATTCTACTTTCATCCTTCTTTTGCCAGTTCCATGCTTCACTTCCATACATAAGGGTCGGCACAAGAACACCATTGTGCACTGCCATCTTAGCTTTTTTGGATGGGCTTTTGTTTGCGATGACAACTTTAAGTGCACCATTTATTCTGTTGCCTGCCCCAACCCTTCTTTCAATATCCTTCTCCACCCTCCCATCATTTGTAAACATACTTCCCAAATAAACAAATTCATCCACTTGTTCCAGATTTTCACCGTTTACACTAATGTTGCAGACTGTCATGCTTCCTTCTTTTTCGAAAATCATTACCTTAGACTTATTCACATTCATCATCAAATCGTATCGCTTGCATACCACATACATACTAGACACTAGGGCTTGCAGTTCGTGCTCGTTGTCTGCAAGTAGCACAGCGTCGTCCGCATACAACAAACAGCTTACTGACACATCTTCCATTTTTGCACCTGCTTCCAACCCTTTCAGCTCTTTCATACACTTAAGATTAAACAACCATGGAGACATTACACACCCCTGTTTGACACCTTTATTGATATCAAACCAGGCTGTAAGGTCCCCATTTACTCTGACACTAGCAGTGCTTTCTGTGTACAGCGATGTAATTGCCGTGATCAGTTTTGTGTTTATTCCATATTCCGACAATATTTTCCACAGTTTACCTCTATCTACGCGATCATATGCTTTTTGCAAATCGACAAACGCACAGAAGAGTTTACGGTTTTTGGCCTCTGTCACTGTACGAAGTGCAAAAATTTGATCCATGCATCCTCTGCCATTCATAAAAGCGCCTTGCACATCCCAAACTCTATCACTCGTCGTCTTTCTTACTCTTTCTATTAAAATTCTGCCATAGATTTTACCAACAACACTCAAAATACTAATAGCTCTGTAGTTTCCACATTCCATATGGGATCCTTTTCCTTTGTACAGAGGCAAGATAACTGCTCTCCTCCAGTCGAGTGGGGTATATCCCTCCTCCAAGCATTGGTTGAACAGTTTACATATCCATGCGGAAACTACTTCGCCACCGTTTTTGATAAATTCTATAGCGATGCAGTCATACCCTACAGCTTTTCCACTTTTCATTGCTTTCACAGATCTTTCAATCTCATTCATACTTATTTTTTCTGTATTGTCATTTATACCAATCGCGTTTACACCAGTTCTAATGCTTTCATCAACACTTGTATCACCACCATACATTTCTTTAAAATACTCCATCCATCTCTCTTGTACGATCTTACTTTCCGTTAACATTCTTCCCTCACTATCCAAAATTGCTTTCACACATCCGCTTTCAGGAGGATTTCGGGCTTTCTTCACTTCCTTCCGAAACATTTTAATATTGTCCCCGAAGTTCTTTGTCATTTTGAGCTCTTCTTTCTCCCTCAGCTTTTCTTTTTGCGCTTTCACTACCGACTTCACTTTCTTCTTGCATACCTTATACAAATTTTTTTCACTTTCATACTTACCTCTGTCATTCTTATTTATCGAAAGCATATTCAACCAAGCATCCTTCTTCTCTTTAACTGCACTCTTTACGTCATCATTCCACCATGCATCCCCTTTCCTTCTTCCTTGTACACACACACCACACGATTCTTTCGCTGCTTCACACAAACTTTCCTATAAATACTCCCAGGTATCGTCAACATTCAACAAACTTACATCAGGCACACACAATCTTTCGTTCACTTTTCTCACGAAATTATCTCTTACGTCGTTGTTTTGTAGTTTTTCAACTTTGACTCTAGTTGGTGCGGCCACTGTTTTGCTTCTTCTGGTTCGCCATCCCCGGAAAAGGATCACTTTTGCCACTACTAAAAAGTGATCCGTTTCCATTTCGGCTCCCCTGAAAACCCTCGTATCAAGAGTATCCGCCCGCAATCTAGAGTCAACAATGACGTAATCTATAATTGACCTTTCATTTCCTCTTTCCCAAGTATATTGATGGATTCTCTTATGATCAAAAAAGGAGTTCGACACAAAGAGACTCCATTCCATGCACACTCCAAGCAGTCTCCTTCCATTGTCGTTTATTCTTCTATCTCCAAACCTTCCCAGGCAATCCTCATATCCACTCCTTCGAATTCCCACCCAACCATTCATATCACCTGCAATTATCAACCTTTCATTGTCTTTCTTGCACATCAATGTCTCGCTCACCTTATCCCAAAACTCATCCTTGATCGCCTCAATTTCGTTGTTGACGGGAGCATAACCAATCAACAGGAATACTCTCGTTAACCCAATCTTGAAGCGAATCCACATGAGTCTTGGACTAACACATTCATACCCTTCCATACATTCTATCATCCTTGGAGCTAGCACCGCCGCCACGCCCTGACATGCTCTGTGGTCTTTAGGTACTCCCGACCACAGAACAAGCTTATCTGCATGCTCCTTGGATCCACACTCTTTCATCATGCATTCAGTCACACATAAAATATCTAAACTCTTATTTTCTATCTCTACACACATCTCAGTCATCTTTTCTTTCATACCCCCTCTAATATTTAACGTTCCAATGCGGCATTCCACTCTCCTCTGTTCGCCTCCGCGGGAGACGCGGCGTGATGGGTTGCGGACCTCATCGACACCTGCATAATAAGTAAATAATAAGTAAAACATAAAAAAATAAAAATAAGAGCGAGATGACAAATTAATAAAATGAATAGACAATTATAGTAAGGACAGTGCTTTCCTCAGGTGAGCGAGATTATCACAAAATACGTCAAACTCCAAGGTGATACGATTTAGCAAAGATATTGCTCTACCTACCGGCATAACCATTGTCAGGTTGATTCTGCATCGTGGGAGATAAAACAATCTATGGCCCCTTTGTCAAAGATAATTATCAGGGACGAACAGACCTACAACACTCAGGATTTCTGAGTTGTGTATACAACCGCCTATCAGTCGAAAGAAGTGAACACCCAAGTGAATGTCTCGTCTTCTCTCGAGTGACTGGTAGCCCAGCATCCCTAGCAAGAAATCAGTCGGAAAGAGGGAGAAAGGGTATATAACTATCATATTGATTCTCGTGACACGTGATAGGTAGCTTATCTATCGCCATTTTATTGTCATGTGAATTCTATATCAGATCAAAGACAGTGTGACAATCACACAGCCATCACCGAGTATCGAACCCGGGACCTTCGGCGTGGCAGTCAAAGCACTTACCACTCAGTCACGAAGGCCGTAAGTTAGTTTTAACTATACTGGCTATACTTAAAAAATTCTAATGTTCGATCTAATTGAAAATTTAATTAAGTCTTCATTGTTCAGGTAGGGTGACAATGAGCAGATGGATATTTTTGATAACGATTGTATTTTAATGAGATTTTAGAAAATTGTTAATAGTTAGAAGTGCCCTTTAGTACGAAAGATTTAGGTGTATAACTTTGCTTCCGCCGTTTTTATTTCGAAATTCGAGGCTTTATCGTAAAAAAATTGGTTATACATTTGTGAATCAAAGTATTGTCCATCGCTGGCCACTACTTTCTCCCATCTTTCGGGCAGCATACGAATCCCGCGTTGAAAAAACTGGTCATCTTTTGAAGCGATGCACGAATCGATCCAATTTATTACTTCTTCAAGACCGGAAGTGCTGGTCAGCTAGGCCGTGTGCCATTGATCGAAACAAGTGATAGTCCGAGGGAGCAACGTCTGGAGAATACGGCGGGTGGGGTAGGACTTCCCATTTCAAAGTTTCCAAGTATGTCTTGACAACTTTCGCAACATGGGGTCGAGCATTGTCATGCTGTAAAATCACTTTTTCATGTCTCTCGTTGTATTGCGGCCGTTTGTCTTTCAATGCTCGGCTCAAACGCATTCATTGCGTTCGATAACGATCGCCTGTGATTGTTTCAGTCGGTTTTAACAACTCATAATACACTACGCCGAGCTGGTCCCACCTTGGAACCGTGAATATTCGGTTTGGCCGTCGACGTGGAAGCATGGCCGGGATATCCCCATGATTTTCTGCGCTTGGGATTATCGTAATGAACCCATTTCTCGTCCCCAGTCACAATGCGATGCAGAAATCCCTTCCGTCTTTGCCTTGCAAGCAGCTGTTCACAAACACACAAACGCCGTTCAACATCTCTCGGCTTCAACTCGTACGGCACCCAATTTCCTTATTTCTTAATCATTCCCATGACTTTCAGGCATTTTGAAATGGCTGGTTGCGTCACTCCCAATGATCCTGCCAATTCTTGTTGCGTTTGACACGAGTCTTGATCAAGTAATGCCTCCAATTCTGCATCTTCGAAAACCTTCTATCTTCCACCGCCATGCTGGTCTTCGACGTTAAAATCACCGTTCTTGAAGCGTTGAAACCACTCTTCGGCACGTTCTTTCACTAATAGCGGCCTCACCATAGGTATTTGAGAGCATTCGATGAGCCTCAGCCGCAGATTTCTTCATATTAAAGCATAAAATTAAAACCTCCCGCAAATGACGAGAATTTGGCTCGTAAGCTGACATGTTTAATCGGAAATAACTTTATGATGCAGACACAAATCGACTAATATTTCGATGGCGTTATGTTTACAAATACTTAAGCTTATTGTATGACATCTATGATCTATTTATTCCAACTACCACTTACCGCTACTGCCATCTATTGCAAAACGGCGGAAGCAAAGTTATACACCTAATACAATGCACATAAAAATTTAAATCGACTCTTCTTTACATTTAAAAATATAAATTTCATTATCATTTTAAGATTTCAAGTTTATAAAGGCGCTTAAAAATGAATCCTCAAAATACTGTCGTCCAGTCCACATTGAAATATTATATATATTTACATAGCAATGATGGCAGTACATAATGGAGTTCTAGTACCAACCCTTATTTATGGAAGTTAAGCTTAAAGCTGGCAAGAGAAACATAAAAGTAGGATGAATGCCGTAGAAATGAGATTACTGGGAGGAATGTGCAGGAAAATGATAATTATTTTTAATTTTTTTTATTAAAAAAAAAACAATTGGGTAAACATTTTTAGATATTACTTCTAATCATATAATGTTTCAGGTATATTTTAAATTGATTTGGATGTGAGAATCCTTGTGTCTTTTGGTAGTTCATTGTTAAGTTTCGGTCCATTGTTCAATATCCTTGATTGTCCTGTCTTAGTTCGTGCATTCGGTAAGAGATATCCGTCACAGTTCCTGGTCCAGTGTCTGTGTACTTCTGAATTTTTAGTTAATTTGTAGCTGCTGTCTGTTGTCTCTTCCATGGTCACTCTATGTATAATTTTCAAGGTCTCGAATTTGGTCAGGTCGGATATGTTCATTTGTTTTGTTTGTCTGTATACTTGTATGGGGTAATATAGTTAATGTAATAAGCTAATTTTATTATTTTATTTTGCTGTCTTTGGAGTCTGGAGATGTCCATTTGGTTTTCTGTCCCCCAGAAGGGAATCATACGAGTATATGCTTTTAACATACGCTTCGTACATCATAATTTTTTTAATACCGAACGATGAAATAAGGAAGATATGTAAGGCAGATGATTGCATTATACATAAAATTAAAAAATAATCACTGTGATGGTTTGGACACATGGAACGAATGGACGAGAGAATAATGGTTTAAAAGCTTCATTCAAGCAGTACGAATGGAAAGAGAAGCTGTGGATGAGCAATGAAAGCATGGCACGACCAAATTAATCAAATAATAAAAGGCGGCCGCATTAAAAAGTCATAAAAATCGACGACCGTGCAAGATACGATGTATTTATTTATACATAATACACAAATGAGACATAACAAACGAAAAACATTTAGGCGACTCATTTGGACCCAAAACGGTGTTACAAAGATAAAATAACGACATGAAACCAAAAAATCATACATATCAGAAGGAACCCAAATATGTTGACGTCAGTGTAGCGGTACTCTTTCCAGAATTTGTTAAATATTTTTTATGAACACTGCCTCACTGACACTGAAAATATCCAAATCCGAGATGATTAGATTCAACGTCCAAATTACTCTTCCTACTGGCATAACCAAAGGCAGGTTGGTACTGCATAACGGAGCAAAGAACAATTGATAGGTGCTGTCGCAAGTAACTACCAGGAACAAAGATACCTATTTGCTCCAGAACATAGGGGTTCTCATGAAGGAGAAGCTCGAGAGGTATGTCGGGACAGAACAGTCCATACTCTCCGTCTACCCCTTCGGGGAAAGACCTCCTAAAAATGGACGGATAGCTGGGAGTCTACTCTACACTCTTAAGAACAGACCTCATAGGTTTACAACAAGGAAGAAGAAAAATAAGAATGTTGTATATCTTGGTCCGCCGGTTGGCCTCCCCTTTGGTTTATCCATCCATTAGTTCATATTAAAGCTACAAAGGTCCAAACACTCTGTAGAACAGACCAAATAGGTCTACAACAACGAAGAAGAAAGAAGAAGATCAGAAGAAATTTACAAAAACTAAATTAAATGTTCAAAATCGAAAAAGTTTAATGCAATTCATTACCATTCTTCAAGGTAATAATTCTCAAAGATATCATATCATTTATTTAATTCAACGCCATTAAGAATAAATGAGTTTTAATTTGAACTTTTGAATGGTTTTATTTGAAGGGAAGCAGCTTTATAGAAAAGCTTATTTTTTCGCATTTCCATCTCTGGAAATTGTAATTATCATAAAAATAACTAACTAACCATTACACCGTCTCCCGAAGGGGTAGCCAGAATAAATTAATTCTTATTATATAACAATATATTTTAAATAAATAATCTTAAATTTTCATGAAAAAATCACGAAAAGTTGATATATTATTGTAACACCTGATGATGTCAACATAGGTTGACGAAACAGCTGTCGCGTAAAATAAAATACAATTGTGATACATAAAACAGTTGTCATCGCAAGCAAAAACCTATCCATAAAGCTAGAATGGCAATGCACAATGGTGTTCTTCTACAGACCCTTATGGGATAGAACTGGCATAAGAAGGATGAAAGTAGAGTAAATGCAGTAGAAATGAGATCTCTTAGACGAATGTGTGAATACTCTGTGTATGATAGAGTGTCAAATGAAAATATAAGAAGTAAATGCGGTGCAAATGGTGGTGTTATGAACAAAATAATGAAAGGATCATTATGATGGTTTGGACATATGGAAAGAATGAATGAAGAAAGAATGGTAAAAATTATAAGTTAACCATGTAAATGGAACCAGAAATAGAGGAAGACCAAGGAAACCATGGCACGATCAAATAAATCAAATATTGAATGTGAGGAGTCAGAGAAATCAACGCGCGTGCATGACACGATGTATGAATTTTGAGGAAGCGAGAGAAATATGTCAGGAAAGAAAAGTGTGGCGGTCCATTCTTTCTGCCTACCTCTTCGGGGAGACGGCGTGATGGTTAGTTAGTTAGTTACATAAAACAAAGGTATTTAATTTAACAGATTAAAATGTTAAGGTATCATAGTCTTTCGGCCAAAACAATGGACTATTTAACAATATATTATTTCAGTTACATAGCGCGTGTTATAAGAAATGTATGTATAATTAATACGAATGAAAACGTCTGTTTTCTAGAAGTTTTATTATGTTTTATGTGAATGACATGTTTCGCCTGTCTAAGGTATTATCAAATGATAATATCCTAGACAGGCGAACATTAAATTTCACATAAAAAATAATATTAAACTTCTAGAAAACAGACGTTTACATTCACATTTATTATTTAATGTGGAATTTTAAATCATTTTACATCACAAAGCGTTGGTTCGGAGCAGACTCGAAAGTGGTTCTGTGATATGGAATCCTCACGAAGCGAGATATTCCGTTATGGAGAGGGTTCAGAAAAAAATTCTGAGGTATCTCTACACGAGGGAGTATGGTAGTTTTCCGTGGCTCTATCCCACGGCATTTCATTTGGGAATGCGCGGAACCAATTCTCTACAGCTTCGAAGAGATGGGCATCAAATAACCCATTTCTTTAGATTTATCAGGGGATATTTCGAGAACTCGTCCGTGCTGGAGGATGTTTGTCCTTTTGTGTCTGATAGATATATCTGACAGCGACAGCAGATTGTTTTACCTGCCGGCCGCCAGAAACAATCTGCCTCTGGTGACACTGGTGGAAAGAGCAATTAGTCTGCTGAACGTGGTCTCTTTGGAGATCGACGTCTCATATTAGTGAAGGTACGTTCAGGAGACCAATACTCTCGACTTTAGAATGTATAGGGCGTTTTTTTGAGAGGTATACAATACATATTCAAAATGAAAAAAAAAACACATTAAAATAATGTTAATGTCTATGATATTGGCTTTATTAAATAGATAATTTTCTGCCATTATTGTTTAAATATGATTTCGGGCATATGGGCGCCATAGGTGGCTCGAATGAAGCGTAATCGTGAAAACCAATTTTCAACAATTGTTGTCTTTGTATTATCCACTAGTGTACGTGGTGCGACAATGATCCATGGTCTTCAGAATAACTCGGTCGGATGGACGATAATGTCGACCGTAAAATGGACGTAGTGCACGATAAGTTTGGCGAACCGAACCACGAATTTAAAAATAAATTTGCACAATTAGCAAGCGCTGTTCTGACGTCAGTCTATTTGTGATAAAATGGCAAAACGTACTGACTACAAATCAACTGTCAACTGTAAAATTGACAGTATGTAGAAATAATGTTGCCAGTTTAAAAACCAAACCTATAAAAAAAACACACCATATCTTGTCTTCCTAATGTCGAACCATCTCTAATGCGTTCCTGGTATTATGTTGTATCTACTCGTATATAATATTTTATCTTTACTCAATAGATCTCTGAAACATTATGCTGTTTGTAATGTCTTTTGAGTTAATAAACTGATTTGATTTGATTTGATTTGATTTGATCCTTGCTCAAGAAAAACTATACATAAGAAATGTATGTGTTTTCAAAAGATCTGAAAGATATTAACTTAATGTAAAAGAGATTACGACTGAGGTGAGTTTTTCTCAGCTTAAACATGGGATTAAATGGGCTGAAAGAGATGAAGGAAGCTGATATAATGGAAATATTTCCAAAAGGAAATTAGTACAATATTACAGGAATTTCAAAATGTTCCATGTGTAATATCAATACTTGAAAACCACGAAGTCTTAAGTGAGTTTAAGGCCGAAATGTATTATGTTAATATAAAAATTTCAAAGGATTAATTGTATCTCAGTAGAGACGAAGGCGTAAATTATTTGGAAACAGTCGAGACGTTTACAGGACTGTCTTTGGTTGGGTTAAGCGATCATTTCATGTTTAACAACATTCACCATTCCGACCTTCTTACGACACCACGTCTGACAAATTTTTGGAACTTGTATATATGTTAATATTTTTTAATAACTTCACTGTTGGTAGGGACATCTACACTGGCGCCATCTATTAAGATAATTTTCACAATGTTTTGGTTGGATTTAGAAATATTTACAATCTTAACGGTTACATTTTACTAAACAATGTGTACAAGGCGTTTTAAATAAACTATACTATATAATGGATTGATGGCCTTCGTGACGGAGTGGCAACAGTTATGACGGCCACACCGAAGGCCCCGGGTTCGATTCACGGCGATGACAGTGTGAATAAAATTTCTAACGTTGTATTTGGTCTGGTAGAATTAAGGTGACAATAAAAATGGCGACAGAATAGCTACCTATCACATGTCATGATTGGATGTTATCCTAGCATCAATACCATAGAATCAATATCTAAAAATATATATAAAGAAGGACTATTCGAGATAGGGTGAGGAACACGGCTATCCACGAGATCTGCAAGGTGGAGGATGTCGTGAGATGGGGCAGACAACGCAGAAGATACTGGAATGCGCACGTGCAGAGGATGGATCCCACCAGAATCCCACACCCCGTGGCGCATTAGATTCCTGCCGGCGGCCGTCCCCCCGGAAGACCGCCGAAGATATGGAGAGATAGTTGGGAGTCAACCTCCAAAGAGAGGCCAGCCTGATTTCAGGTACAGATCAAAGGTCTATAAGGAGAAGAAGAAGAAGAAGAAGAAGTAATTGGGTTCAAATAATCTGCCATTTACAAAAAATGTGGATAGCAACGGGAAACTACCTCATATAAAGGTCAAAGTGGCATCACAATAACCAGCGAAGATATTTTACCTTGCTGCTAACCAATCGCTAGAATAATATAAAAACAATACTAGGTACTGCGTCGATCCTAAAATTTGAGTACATATATAATTTAAGATAAAAATTTCGACGTTATAAAATCAAATCAGTTTATTTCATCAATAGACATTACAAAATTAGGGTTTAAGGCATCTATTGAGAATAGGTAAATAAATATATTGTTTTTAGTATAATACCAGAAACGCATGAGAGATGGTTCGATATTAGGATTATTGGTGTCACCAGAGGCAGGTTGGTTCTGGTGGCAGGTAGGCAAAACAATCTATGCTGTTGCTGTCGGAGATATCTATTAGAAAATGAGATTTCTATTAGAGAAAATTATTTAGGAAACGTATGTTTTCATTAATATAAAATATTTAATATTGAGTTTTTCATCATGAGAGTAAGAAGGTTCCAACTGTCAAAAGTAAAAAGCTGAGAAAAATGAAGTCAAAGTTTTGTTGGTTTCGGGTGTGTATCTTGGAATAAAAGGGTTCCATCTGAAGCAGACGAAACTCTTTTACCGAGAAGCGTGTAAAGTTTCTCTGGCTACAGTTGGAATAATAAAGTTCTAAGTGTAAATGAATCCTTCTTCAGCGAATCGTGTGTTTTGAATGATCAGATGGAAGTTGATTCTTTTCGTAACATCAAAATAACGATACTATTATATTACATGTTTTTATTTATTTGTACGTATATATGAGGTTAGTAAGAACCCTTTTCACGAAAAAAAGCCAAATGTGAAATTTTGTTAGTTGGAACCCTCTTACTCTCAGGTGACTAATTTGGTTAATAAATATTGTAACATTTAATTATAAATAACTTGCACAAAGTATATTATTTCATTAATAAATATTAAGTATAAATTTAAGACACTACTAAAGAAGGTACTGTTGGATCAGTCTTTTCCCAGGCGCCCTTTGGGTAATTGAACAAAACGGAGCACTTAACAAATAAAGCATCGTTAATAATTATAATAAATTTTTAAGGATCAATTGTATCTCAATAGAGACGAAGTTGTAAATTGTTTTTTTGGAAACAGAATATATAATGGTCGAGGCGTTTACAGGACTTATGACCTGTTATTGGTTGGGTTAAGCGATCGCTTTATGTTAACAACATTCCCCGTTCCGCCTTTTCTTATGACCACCATGTCTGACAATTTTTTGGAGGTTGTATATATGTTAATCTGTAACACCACACTTCACATGGTAGTTTCAATCTCCACACTAGCGCCATCTATGAAAATTGAATTTTAAGCATTAAGCAGAAGATCTTTTTAACGCAATGTGAAAGGCTACCGCCATTATCGTGTTGCTAGAAAACGCCTGGAGATGTCACTCCAATTTATATGCTATAACTTGGACCAGTTATTGTTTTTACAGCATTTTGAATGTATACAAATACTTGTAGACAAATCCTGAATTTTACTCATTGCGGGTTAATCATGAACTGATTAACCCGCAATGGATAAAATCCAGTATTTGTATAGGTACTTCTTCTTTCTTTCTTCGATGGCCCTACAGCCCATATCGAGCCTTAGCCTCCAACTCTTCCTGTCCTCCGCTTCAACCCTCCAATCTGACACTCTTCACAATCTTGCCCCATCTCTCCCAACTTCATCCTCACATCGCAGCATTGATCGTTCAATTGGTCTTCTACCACCTGGGTACCACTCCAGCAATCTTTTTGGGGTTCGCGATGACGGCATCCTCTGCACGTGACCGGCCCATCTCAGTCTATTCAGTCTGACCTGTGTGGAGAGACTGGGAGCTTTGTAAATATGGTACAGCTCGTCATTATGCCGCACTCTCCAGCCTTCACCGTCATTCACAAGTCCCAGAATTCTGCGCAGTACCCTTCTCTCAAAAGTATCTAGTCGCTCTGCGGATTTCGTTGTCATTTAATTTGTATAGGTACATTAAAAAAATTATAATAAAGGTGCTCCTTCTTATGAAATCTCTTGAAAATGTAACATTTTTAGAAATCATAACTCGAGTGCAAAGTCTGACTAAACCTCAGTGTCGATAAATTTGAATTTCCCGTGAGGATATTGGCCAAGTTTCCCTAACTTTGGTATCAGATATAGAGGAAATGTTCCCGTGTGACTTATTAAGTTATTTTCATCCAAGTTTGTTGAGGAGTCTGAATTTAGGTCAGAATACCAAACCTCTCCTTGACACTATTCAGGAAAAGTAACATTTCCTCTCCCATTTCGATAACTCTCTTTCAGATCGAATCAAAAGTTTGAAATGGTTGTGAATAAAAACACAAAGTTATTGTTTCTTCAACAATGATCAATCAATCAAATCAGTTAACTTTCTCAAAACACATTACTAACATATTAATAGTTTAAGGCGTCCATTTGAGAACATGTATACATGGATATATAGAATATTTTCTCCTCCCGCAATCAATGCGGAAAAATAAAAATCCTCCCCGATAGCCCACTACGTACTCCGCCAAACAAAATGGTGTCATGCAGGATGCTATCTCCTACCACAACTCCATCCAGGCACTGCTTCTCTTCCCCTCGGGAATAGACTTTTTTTATATACAATCCTAACCCTAACTGGTCGTCCGTTCCCTGACAATAATGTATGACTTTATTATAAACATTAAATCTTCCTTCACCGTCTTTCGGAGGGATACTTCAGGCCATACATTTAGCCCCATCATAAAACAACGCAATGTAGCATATAGATTGGAGTGACATCTCCAGGCGGTTTCTAGCAATGCGCTAATGGCGGTAGCCTTTCACATTGCGTTAAAAATTGCTTTACTTAATGCTTAAAATACGATCTTAATAGATGGCGTTAGTGTGTAGATTGAAAAAACTACCATGCAAAGGGTGGTGTTGCTAACTAACTTACCATCACGCCGTCTCCCCGGAGGGGTAGGCAGAAATAATGGAACGCCACACTGTTCTGTCCTGACACACTTCTCTCGCTTCCTCTACATTCATACGTCTTGTCATGCACGCACGTCGATTTCTCCGACTCCTCACGTGACCGACATTCAATATTTGATTGATTTGATCGTGCCACGTTTTCCTCGGCCTTCCTCTATTTCTAGCTCCGTTCACGCCGTTTACATATACTTTCATTACCGTTCTGTCTTCACTCATTCTTTCCATGTGTCCAAACCATCTTAATGACCCTTTCCTTATTTTGTTCATAACACTTTCATTCGCACCACATTCACTTCTTATACTTGCATTTGTCACTCTATCATATACAGATTTGGCACACGTTCGTCTTAGAGATCTGATTTCTACTGCATTTATTCTACTTTAATCCTTCTTTTGCCAGTTCCATGCTTCACTTCCATACATAACACCATTGTGCACTGCCATCTTAGCTTTTTTGGATAGGCTTTTGTTTGCGATGACAACTTTAAGTTATACAACTTCCAAAAATTTGTCAGACAGGTTGGTCATAAGAAAAAAGGTAGAATGGGTTATGTTGTATTACATAAAGCGTGCGCTTAACCCAACCAATGACAGGTCATAAGTCCTGTAAACACCTCGATCAACCATATTCTGTTTCCAATTTGCATCTTCGTCTCTATTGAGATACAATTAATTCATGTATACATGGAGTTGGATCACAGAACACAGGATTCAAAAAGGCCTACGTGCTGCAGCTTCCTTGAAGACGTTTCTAAAGTCTACGCTTCTATCCAGAAACATCAATCTACACATTTAACACTATCATCAAGCCAGTGGTTTCGAGTCGTGGACTTTGACTATTAAAGAACAACAATGAATCTACTGGTTTGAGAATAGGATCTAAAGAATAATCCTGGGACCCAGACCTGGTGTTGAACCGGGAACTCGGAGGCATAGGAGTAACCAAAAGATCCGTACGATGACCCAGCAGTCCCTTATAACGAGTACCGTGAGAGTCAGCCGCCTAGCATGGGTTGGGTACGTATGCCGAACCAGAAAGACCAGAACACTCAAGACCTACAAAACCTCTAATGGATAATGTTTAGGTTGATCTGGCTTGTTTTAGTGAATCGGACTGCTGGGAGCAAAGGTCGAGGAGCTTAGAAAAATCATCAAGGTGGCTTAAACTCTTCAAGATTGGAATGGACATATGAAATTAGTATTCGGGATGGTTCGACTTTAGAAAGACAAGATACTCTAGAGTACCCGGCGCAGAAGGGAGAACTAATCTTCCAGCTGTTGAGAAGAAGGAAGGAAGACTTTGCGTGATCGTATAAGGAACACCACAATCCAAGAGGTCTGCGAGGTTCAAGATGTGGTCAGATAGGGGTGACAGTATTGCTGTCAAAAGGTATAGAGAATGAATTCCACACATGGCTTTGTTTGGAATACCGGATAGTGGACATCCAGCTAGCTAACCTATCGCCGTTTTCATTGTCATGTGACTTCTGCCAGACCAAAGACAGTTTGAGATTTTTTCCACATTGATTTCGGTGTGGCAGTCATAGCTGTTGCCACTTTGTCACGCCGTTCATATATATAAAATAAAATTCAGTTATCTTAATTTCTTGAAAGTTAAGGCAATAACACTGTGGAATTCCATTGTAATTACACTGGATTTTTTCAAAAGAAAACATTGTTGAATATTTCACTATTCGGGTGGTGGTCTAGGGGATAGAACGCTTGGCTCCTGATCCAGGGGACATGGGTTCAAGTCTGGACATGACCAGATTCCTTCTTCATAATAATGAGCTATTTTCTGCTCACATTTCTGCTCACATTTTGAAGATTGTAAAATGAATTCTAATATCATTGATATAAATCCATGAAGTTGGTCTTTTTTTTTTTTTTTAATAAACTATATTTATAGACTACACCACATGTTTCGGAGTTACCTCCATTTTCAGGTGTAAATATACAACTGACGAAACTGTTGTGTAGTCAATAAATACAGAATAGTGGAATATTAACAGTGATTTAAAAAAAAATCAGTTATCTTAGTTATTAGGTAAAACTTTATTATTCTGACGATTCTGGCAAGAAGTCCAGTTACCTGTTTACGAGTCTCCACTGGACCACAGTTGGCTTCTGAAATCCTAACTTTATTGAATACTTTTATTTTAGTTCTATTAATACCCATTTCTAAGCTTAAATAACGTTTTTGTACATACCGTGGCCAAATAAATAGAACGTAAAATTTATTGTTTCCAAAACAATGACGTAAAACCCATCTTAATATGATAATTAATACAAATGAAAACAAAATTGAGGAAGACCGAATAAGAAGATGAACAAGAATAAGAAGAAGAGGAAGAGGAGTAAGAGGAAGAAGAAGAAGAAGAAGAAGAATAGGAAGAAGAAGAAGAAGAGGAAGAAGAGGAAGAGGAGTAAGAGGAAGGAAAGAAGAATATGAAGAAGAAGAAGAAGAGAAAGAGGAAGAAGAGGAAGAGGAAGAAGAGGAAGAGGAAAAAGAGGAAGAGGAAGAGAAAGAAAAGGAAGAGCAAGAAGAGGAAGAAGAAGAAGTGAAGAGGAGAAGAGGACGAGGAAGAAGAATAATAAGAATAAGAAGAAGATGAAGAAGAAGAAGAAGAAGAAAAAGACGAAGAAGAATAAGAAGAAGAAGAAGAAAAAAATATTGCTTTTTTTTAAACACATAGCCCCTTACTTCATACTCCTCTCAGATCCATGAAGCGTCCCTTAGTTCACTCCGGTACTTCGGAACCTATGTTTAAAACGAATAGCCGTATTAGTGTCTAATCGTACGTCGGAAGTCGATTTTCAAAATTACGTTCATTTTCATTTCATTGATTCTAACGTCATCACCGTTAACTGTATCTAATCCCGCGTCACATAAACGTGGGCTTAGGCCGCTTCTAGAAATATACTTTTTAAATCTCGGATAATCCAGAAAGGTTTACTAGGCCATAGCAAATCAAACCCTTATACATCCCATAGAAACTTATAACAGGCGGGGCGCTCAACCGCACTTGACGAAAACTCATGTTGAGATTTCTATTATAAACATGATGACTTATTCGTGAAATGGTAGATTAATATTCGTAAAAAAATTGGCCAAACGGATAGTGACGTCGAAAGAAGGGTTGGTGCTGGTAACGAAGTGAATGGAGCTTTAAAAATAGTAAGAAACAAGAATTTACCAATGAAAGCAAAAACGGCGGTTCACAATAGAGTTCTGGTCCCAACTCTAATGTATAGAAGCGAAGCACGAAACTGGCAGAATAAGGACCTTCGTGGCAGAGTGGTAAGAGCTCTGACTTCCATACCGAAGGTCCCGGGTTCGATTCCCTGCGATGGATGACAGTGTGATTGTCACACTGTCTTTGGTCTGGTGTAGAATTCACGTGACAATAAAATGGTGATAGATTGGCTACCTATCACATGTCACGAGTATCAATATAATAGCTAAAAAAAAATTGTATACAGTAAATGGGTTCAAGCAACCTGTTGTATACATAAAAAAAAGAGAGCAGAATAAATGCGGTAGAGATGAGGTCCCTAAGACGTATGTGTGGTAGAACGATATACGACAGAATCTCAAATGCTGATATAAGAAAGGAATGTAGAGCGGAAGAAGATATTACGAACAAAATTATGAAAGGATAGCTGCGTTGGTTCAGATATGAAGAAATAATGGTTAAGAAAGTATACGTTAATTATGTAAATGGAGTACGGAGTCGAGGCAGACCGAGGAAAACATGGCATAACCAAATTAATCAAATTTTAAAGGTTGGTCATGTTAGAAGTCTGAAGAATCGACGTGCGTATTTGACTCGTTGTTTGGATGTGACGATGTACGAGTAGAAGGGCGAAACATGTCATTCCCATAAAATATAATAAAACTTCTAGAAAACTGACGTTTCATTCTCATTAATTACTGTTATTGGATTCAAATGTCTGTTGAATAAAAAAAAAAGATGATACATTTAATAATGTCTTAGACAGGTGAATTATGTGATTCACATTAAAAATTCTAGAAAACAGACGTTTTCATTTGTATCTATTAATAAATTTTCATGATTTAATTGTATCTCAATAGAGACGAAGATGCAAATTGGAAACAGAATATGGTTGATCAAGGTGTTTACAGGACTTATGACCTGTCATTGGTTGGGTTAAGCGCACGCTTTATGTAATACAATATTCCACATTCCACCTTTTTTTTCTTATGATCACCATGTCTGACAAACTTTTTGGAAGTTGTATATATGTTAAAGTCCTATGCCAGATTTCACATGTCAGTTTCAATGTGCCATCTATGAAGATTTGATTACACATGTTAATATTTTTAAGATTACTCTATATATAATCTACATACTAACGCCATCTATGGAGATTTATGTTTATTAAGCATTAAGCAGATAATCTTTTTAACAATGCTTAACAAGCATAAATTAATAAAACATAAAACATTAAGCAGAACATCTTTTTAACAATGCTGGCATAGGACTTTAACATAATAATATATACAACTTCCAAAAATTTGTCATACATGGTCATAAAGAAAGGTGGAATGGGGAATGTTGTAATTACATAAAGCGTGCGCTTAACCCAACCAATGACAGGTCATAAGTCCTGTAAACACATTGCTCAACCATATTCAGTTTCCAATTTGCATCTTCGTCTCTATTGAGATACAATTAAATCATGAATTGATAACCCACGGTGGGTGAAATCCAGTATTCGTATACAAGTATATGTACGAAAAAAATAATTTTCGATCAAAAACATGTTTTGTCTTGTTATTCTGGTCAAGTTTACAACAGTAAGAGTACGATTCTGTTTTTCTTCTAACCGAGACTAAAACTCTGTCAAGAGTCCCTTATCTTGTAGACTTCTCTCGGCTGAAGACTTAATAAATTAGGTATCGGAAGAAAAAACAAACATAAAGTAAGTCCACAGGTAAAAAAAAGGTGTTTACTTGAGACTCAGATTCGCGTGGGTCGACAGTTGTAAATAATACATAAAAGTATTTGGACCAGCACAGATTTCTGTATTCTGAAAACTCTCGATTATCGGTGTTCGGATTATTTATTTATTTAATAAAGTTGTAAAAAATTACAGAAACATTTAACAACTTATAAAAGAACATTTTATTAGGTCCTTACATATGAAATTGGCATTTTGCCGTACTGGCAACTTTGATCTCAAATATCTTCTCTTTGGTTTAGAATTCCAAATTTAAATTTATACAGCTATTTACTCAAGTATTTGTGTTTTGAAAATTATAATTCATTTGTTTTTTCCTCAATTGTTTTTTTTCTTTGCGTCACTCAGTTTACAAAATGGAAAACTTGAAATATCGCGTTATTTACGAGTACGAGTTCCACCGTGGCACCAGTGCTGCAGAAACGGCTCGAAGGATTAATGATGTGTATGGCGACGGTGCCGCAAAAGAAAACACAGTGCGTTTTGGTTCCAACGTTTTCGTTCTGGAAATTTCGACCTGCAGAACAAGCCCCGTGGACGGCCGGAGACCAAAGTTGATAATGAAGAATTGAAGGCTATTGTGGAAGCGGATCCATCGCAAACCACGTCCGAGTTAGCTGCAGGCTGCGGTGTTAGTGATAAAACTGTTTTAATCCACTTGAAGCAAATTGGGAAGGTGAAAAAGATTGAAAGGTGGGTACCTCACGAATTGAGTGAAGCAAATCAACAAACGCGCGTTGACTGCTGCGTTGCATTACTCAACCGGCACAATAATAAAAGGATTTTGAATCGAATCATTGCCTGTGATGAAAAGTGGATCTTGTATGATAATCGGAAGTGCTCATCGCAATGGCTGAACCCTGCCGAACCAGCCAAGCCATGCCCCAAGCAAAAATTGACTCCAAAAAAGTTACTTGTGAGCGTTTGGTGGACTAGTGCTGGTGTCGTTCACTACAGCTTTCTTAAATCTGGCCAGACGATTACGGCAGATGTCCATTGTCAGCTTGCAAACCATGATGGAAAAGCTAGCTGCTAAACAACCGAGGCTGGTTAATCGCTCTAGGCCACTGCTGCTTCATGATAACGCTAGACCACACACTGCACAACAGACGGCTACCAAATTAGAAAAGCTTCAATTGGAATGTCTAAGACATCCACCGTACTCTCCGGACCTTGCCCTAACAGCTTACTATTTTTTTCGAAATTTGGATAACTTCTTGCAAGGGAAAAAATTCAACTCCGATGGGGCAGTCCAAACCGACTTCAGAGATTTTATTGATTCCCGTCCGAATGGTTTTTTAAGTAAAGGGATCGATGAACTACCCATGAGATGGCAAAAGTGCATAGATAGCAATGGTACATACTTTGATTAAATAAATATATCATATTAAAAAAAAATTAACTTTATGTTCCTCCCATACAAAACGCTAATTTCATATGTAAGGACCTAATATAAACAATTCCTAATAATTGCATTAGCGTGAATGGTGAAAATTTGGAGCAAGTAGTTGAGTTCGTGTATTTAGGTAGTATGTTTACAAGAGATGGGCGAGTGGAGATGGATATTGAAAGAAGGGTTGGGGCAGGCAACAAAGTGAATGGTGCACTTAAAGTTGTCATTGCAAACAAAAACCTATCCAAAAAAGCTAGAATGACAGTGCACAATGGTATTCTTCTACCGACCCTTATGTATGGAAGCGAAGCATGGAACTGGCAAAAGAAGGATGAAAGTAGAAAAAATGCTGTAGAAATGAGATCTCTTAGACAAATGTGTGGATACTCTGTGTATGATGAGTGTCGAATGGAAATATAAGAAGTGAATGCGGTGCGAATGATGGTATCATGAACAAAATAATGAAAGGATCATTCAGATGGTTTGGACATATGGAAAGAAAGCATGAAGAAAAAATGGTAAAAAATTATATGTTAATGATGTAAATGGAACCAGAAATAGAGAAAGACCGAGGAAAACGTGGCACGATCAAATAAATCAAATATTGAATGTCGGCCATGTGAGGAGTCAGAGAAATCGACTCGCGTGCATGACACGATGTATGAATGTTGAGGAAGCGAGAGAAATATGCCAGGAAAGAAAAGTGTGGCAGTCCATTCTTTCTGCCTACCCCTTCGGGGAGACGGCCTGATGGTTAGTTAGTTAGTTACTAATATAAAAAAAAACACAAATGAAAAAAAAAAAAAACCTTAAAAACATCGGTACTTACAAACAACTTTAAACATCGGTATTTATAAAACAACATTTTATAAACACTTAATAATATAAAAAAAACATAAATTAAAAAATAACGTCAAAAACCTTAAACATCGGTACTGACAACTTATTTTAAGCATTTTTGACGAAAGATCGCAAGAGAACCGGCTTCTCTTACTTCATTTGGCAATTTGTTAAATAATTTGAATCCTCTATAAAAAACAACTTTCTCTATACTTTCAAGTCTGGGTCTCCGGAGTCGGAATCTATCACGACCTCTCGTCAAATAGTCATGTATATCATAACTATATGCTACATTTTTAGTAAGTTATGCAGGTACCATATTACTCTTAATTTTAAAAACAAAAATCAAAGTGTTGTACAGAACTAGTTTTCTTGAATTTAAATTTTTTTTAATTTGTTTAACATTGTTGAAATCCTACTATATCTACCCCAACTAAGTATAGCCCTTATTCCTTTATTTTGTAAAACCTGTAGTTTGTCAATATCTCCTTTATTTGCTAAAAACAATACAGAAGAACAATAATAAATTAACCGAGTTCCGGATTAGTCGTACTAGTCGAACTAGTCGTACACTTGTTTAAAGACTTTTTTTTTTAATTTTCTATCCTATGTTTGCAGCAAAATTCACTAACTCACTAATCACCACGCCGTCTCCTCGAAGGGGTAGGCAGAAATAATGGACTGCCATACTTTTCTCTCGGTAATAATGGATCTCGAGATCATCTATGAGAGTAGGCTGACTTTTCGTGCACACGCCTAGATTTGTGGCACTGCACTAAGGATGTTGGGCTTCATCGTCTGGACCGGAAGAGTTTTCAGAGATCCTCATTTGCTCAAAGTTCTATACAACGTATTAGTTCGGAGCAGACTTTAAAGTGGTTCTGTGATATGGAGTCCTCACGAGGCGAAATATTCCGTTATGCTGGAGAGGGTTCAAAAAACAATTCTGAGGTATCTCAACATGAGGGAGTATGGTAGCAGCACGGAATTTCTTTTGGGAATGCTTGGGACCAACTCTCTACAGTTTCAAAGAGATGGGCGTCTCGTTACCCATTTCTTTAGATTACTCATGGAATATTTCGAGAACTCGGCCGTGCTGGAGGGTGTTCGCCTTTTTGTCCCTGATAGATATCTCCAACAGCGACAGCATAGATTATTTTACCTACCGGCCACCAGAACCAACGTGCCTCTGGTGACACCGGTGGGAAGAGCAGTTAATCTGCTGTACGCGGTCTCCTCGGTGATCGACGTCTTTCAGATCAGTAAAAGTACGTTAATAAGGCAAATACTCTTAATTCTGGAGAGTATCTTGTCTTGCTAATGTCGAACCATCTCTCATGCGTTTCTGGTAGTATACTATACACAATATATTATTTTACCTGTTCACAAATAGATGCCTTAAAAATTAGTTTTGTAAAGTCTATTGTTGAAATAAACTGATTTAATTTGATCTTTATTTCTTCATGTTTTTGTGAGTGTCCAAGTCTCCGAGGCATATGTTAAACTAGTATAATCAGCGTTTTATACAATGTGGTCATTGTCTTTCGAAACATAATAATTAAAACTCAACTTACTGAAAGCTAAGGCAATAACACTGTGGAATTTCCATAGTAATATACTGTGGGAATTAAAAAACTTTGTTTAATCCACTATTTTTTAATAAAAAATATTAAAAAAACACGACATGTTTCGGAGGATACCTCCATCTTCACGTGTAAAATATAACAAAAACTAAACAAATAAAGACGAAAAAAAAAAACAATTTAAAAATCGATACAAAAATAATAATCATTTATCAATTTCTATATAAATTATGTCAATTCAAATGTACGTTTTTTCTAAATTACATTTTTTTCTAAATTATATTGTCATCCTCTATTATTATTATTATTTAATATTATTTATTATTTCTTACTGTTAAAAAATAATTGTTTGTACCTACTTATAACAAATAGCCCAGGTTAATTTTTAAATTTGAATTATTGTGTCGAATTTTAAATGCGTTTTTTATTATTCATTCCTTGTTAAGTTTTTGTAATATTTTTACACCTGAAGATGGAGGTACCCTCCGAAACATGTCGTGTTTTTAATAATTTTTATGAAAAATAGTGGATTAAACAAAGTTTTTTTAATTCCCAAAGTAAATTAAAACTTAAAATAAGAATAACTCTTTGTTTATTTTTAAACAAATTTATATATCGAATGATTGCAATATTTATAACTAACTAACTAACTAACCATCACGCCGTCTCCCCGAAGGGGTAGGCAGAAATAATGGACTGCCACACTTTTCTTTCCTGACATATTTCTCTCGCTTCCTCAACATTCATATAATACATCGTGTCATGCACGCGCGTCGATTTCTCTGACTCCTCACATGGCCGACATTCAATATTTGATTTATTTGATCGTGCCACGTTTTCCTCGGTCTTCCTCTTTTCTTGTTCCATTTACATAATTAACATATAATACATATATTTTTTTACCATTCTTTCTTCATTCACTCTTTCCATATGTTCAAACCATCTTAATGATCCTTTCATTATTTTGTTCATGACACCATCACTCGCACCGCATTCACTTCTTATATTTTCATTCGACACTCTATCATACACAGAATATTTACACATTCGTCTAAGAGATCTCATTTCTACTGCATTTATTCTACTTTCATCATTCTTTTGCCAGTTCTATGCTTCGCTTTCATACGTAAGGGTCGGTAAAGAACACCATTGTGCACTGCCATTCTAGCTTTTTTGGATAGCTTTTTTTTTGCGATGACAACTTTAAGTGCACCATTCACTTTGTTGCCTAAATAAATAAAAAAATGTTGTATATAAAATGCTGTACAAGCAGTGTGAGTGAAAAGATTAGCCTTGGAAGACCAAGGAAAACGTGGCATGATCAAATTAATCAATCTAATAAAATAAAAAGTGTTAAAATTCAATTTATTTTCCAGTGATTCCTTCTATTACCGCATGTAAAACTGAAAAGGAGGTTCTTTTTATTCTAAAAACGGGGTTTTATATTACGTACTCAATCTGCATGTTTGAACGAATCGTAATAAAACGAGCAAACAACTGCATCGCTAGTGCAACGGTCGGTATTAATCACAGCCCGCTGAATCTGTAATGAAAGTGGTCCATTGCTGATGCGATGGTACTATACATATTGCGATTCACACACAAACATGAACATTGATCTTACACGGAACATTTTGTACGAAATAAAGCAAAAATATTTGTTAGGTTAAAATACGTTCTTTTTTTAAATGTTTTAATTTTGAAAGATTCGGGATTTACAAATGAAACTAAGTAACTAACAAACTAAACATAACGCCGTTTTCTCGAAGGGGTAGGCAGAGAGGATGGACCGACATACAGCTCTAACCTGAACATAAATTTCTAGCTTCTTTATCGTTTCTTGAACAATGATATTAAACGCCGTATTAAAGATTTAATATAAATAAAAACGTCCGTCTTCTAGGAGGTTTATTATAAAACTCCTAAAAGACAGACGTTTCAGTTATATTAATTTCTAGCTTCCTTTACATTCATACATCGTAACATACACTCAGGCTTTTAGTATTTGATCAATTTGATAATGCCATGTTTTCCTTGGTCTTCCAAGGCTTCTCTTTCCACTCACATTGCTTGTACAGCATTTTAGCCATTATTCTCTCGTCCATTCGTTCCATGTGCCCACCATCTCAGAAATCCTTTTTCATTTTACTTATGATGCAATGTTATGCTTTACATTTCTTCCTTATTTCGTCGTTTGGTATTCTATCACATATCGTTTTCCCACACATTCTTCTCAGTGATCTTCTACGGCATTTATCCTACTTTCATTTTTTTGCCAGCTCCAAGTTTCACTTCCATACATAAGGGTTGGCACAAGAACTCCATTATATAGTGCCATCTTTGATTTAGTATTACATATATAATTCTAATGGCAGTGATGACTTGGAGAGCGCCATGGTCATGCCATGTTTACCTTGGTCTTTCATCCCTTCCCTTTCCACTAACACTTCTCGTAAGCAACATTTTAACCATTCTTCTCCCGTCCATTTGTTCTGAATGTGCAAACTCGGGGATCCTTTTTAAGGGATCATTACCCTTACATTACTTCCTTTTTTCTTCGTTCGGTATTTTATCATATATCGTTTTCATTCTTCATTCATTGTTACAAGTATCTAACTAACTAACTAACTAACCATCACGCCGTCTCCCCGAAGGGGTAGGCAGAAAGAATGGACTGCCACACTTTTCTTTCCTGACATATTTCTCTCGCTTCCTCAACATTCATACATCGTGTCATGCACGCGCGTCGATTTCTCTGACTCCTCACATAGCCGACATTCAATATTTGATTTATTTGATCGTGCCACGTTTTCCTCGGTCTTGCTCTATTTCTGGTTCCATTTACATTATTAACATATAATTTTTTTACCATTATTTCTTCATTCATTCTTTCAATATGTCCAAGCCATCTTAATGATCCTTTCATTGTTTTGTTCATGACACCATCATTCGCACCGCATTCACTTCTTATATTTTCATTCGACACATCATACACAGAGTATCCACACATCCTTCTAAGAGATCTCATTTCAACTGCATTCATTCTACTTTCATCCTTCTTTTGCCAGTTCCATGCAAGTTCCTACAAGTATTTTTTTTATATTTACTTACTGTACATTCTTCCTTTTGAAATATCATAAATTAAGACTATGACAGGTTCAACACAAGGTCAAATTTGAATGTATGACGGATTATAACATAAGTGCAAACTGTAAAAACTTGGTGTAAACGTCGAAATAAAGACGTATTTTTTTAAAATAAAAATTCTATCAGATTTAATTGTAATAAACACAAAAATATCGTCTGGTGTATTTTTAATGTTGTTTATTGATTTTTATTCCAAAAACAATTAACTAATTAACTAACTTACTTACTATCACGCCGTCTCACCGGAGGGGTAGGCAGAAAGAATGGAACACCACACTGTTCTGTCCTGACATACTTCTCTCGCTTCCTCTACATTCATACATCTTGTCATGCACGCACGTCGATTTCTCCGACTCCTCACGTGACCGACATTCAATATTTAATTGATTTGATCGTGCCACGTTTTCCTCGGCGTTCCTCTATTTCTAGCTCCGTTCACGCCGTTTACATATACCTTCTTTACCATTCTGTCTTCACTTATTCTTTCCATGTGTCCAAACCATCTTAATGACCCTTTCCTTATTTTGTTAATAACACTTTCATTCGCACCACATTCACTTCTTATACTTGCATTTGTCACTCTATTATACGAGTATAAAGATTTACCATACATTCGTCTTACAGATCTCATTTCTACTGCATTTATTCTACTTTCATCCTTCTTTTGCCAGTTCCATGCTTCACTTCCATACATAAGGGTCGGCACAAGAACACCATTGTGCACTGCCATCTTAGCTTTTTTAGATAGGCTTTTAATAATGATACTGTAAATTGTTAAAATTTAAAGTTATTATAATATATTTTTTTAATATTAGGTCTTTACATATGAAATTGGCGTTTTGCCGTACTGGCAACTTTGATCTCAAATATCTTCTCTTTGGTTAGAAATTCCAAATTCAAATTTATACAGCTATTCACTCAAGTATTTGTGTTTTGAAAATTATAATTCATTTGTTTTTTCCTCAATTGTTTTTTTTCTTTGCGTCACTCAGTTTACAAAATGGAAAACTTGAAATATCGCGTTATTTACGAGTACGAGTTCCACCGTGGCACCAGTGCTGCAGAAACGGCTCGAAGGATTAATGATGTGTATGGCGACGGTGCCGCAAAAGAAAACACAATGCGTTTTTGGTTCCAACGTTTTCGTTCTAGAAATTTCTACCTGCAGAACTAGCCCCATGGACGGCCGGAGACCAAAGTTGATAATGAAGAATTGAAGGCTATTGTGGAAGCGGGTCCATCGCAAACCATGTCCGAGTTAGCTGCAGGCTGCGGTGTTAGTGATAAAACTGTTTTAATCCATTTGAAGCAAATTGGGAAGGTGAAAAAGCTTGAAAGGTGGGTACCTCACGAATTGAGTGAAGCAAATCAACAAACGCGCGTTGACTGCTGCGTTGCATTACTCAACCGGCACAAAAATGAAGGGATTTTGAATCGAATCATTACCTGTGATGAAAAGTGGATCCTGTATGATAATCGTAAGCGCTCATCGCAAAGGCTGCACCCTGCCAATCCAGCCAATCCATGCCCCAAGCGAAAATTGACTTCAAAAAAGTTACTTGTAAGCGTTTGGTGGACTAGTGCTGGTGTCGTTCACTACAGCTTTCTTAAATCTGGCCAGACGATTACGGCAGAGATCTATTGTCAGCAACTGCAAACCATGATGTAAAAGCTAGCTGCTAAACAACCGAGGCTGGTTAATCGCTCTAGGCCACTGCTGCTTCATGATAACGCTAGACCACACACTGCACAACAGACGGCTACCAAATTAGAAGAGCTTCAATTGGAATGTCTAAGACATCCACCGTACTCTCCGGACCTTGCCCCAAACAGATTACTATTTTTTTTCGAAATTTGGATAACTTCTTGCAAAGGGAAAAATTCAACTCCGATGGGGCAGTCCAAACCGACTCCAAAGATTTTATTCATTCCCGTCCGAATGTTTTTTTTAGTAAAGGGATCAATGAACTACATATGAGATGGCAAAAGTGCATAGATAGCAATGGTACATACTTTGATTAAATAAATATATCATATTAAAAAAAAATCAACTTTATGTTCCTCCCATACAAAACGCCAATTTCATATGTAAGGACCTAATATTTCAAATATCTGGGGCCCCGATTAATGGTTAATGTTGTCAAGAATTTCCTGTTTTTTTTGGTAAATTCGGGTTATTATTGGAAATTCAAAAACAAAACCACGAACACAAACATGTCCTTCCGCCGTTAAAAGTTTTTTTTTTGACTAATTTCGAGAAAGTACATACTTTCTATGCCGTACACTCCGCCTGATTAGACCCACGAACCAATTAGAGAGCGTTCTATAACCAATATAGGAGGTGTTTGTTACTAATACTCTTGCAAAATATCTCCTTGAAGTGAATAAACTACCTTAAACTTCTTTTCGTACTTTAAATATTTTTTTTGAATTTACTTATGCTAGAATCAACATTAAAGCATATTTGTATGGACGATATACGAGTAGTTTCAATATTGGTTTTCAAGAGATTATAAATATTATATTTGAATTCAAGTGAATTTCTTGCACAAATATCAAACATGATTGCAGAATGCATCTCGTAGGAGTATAGCATATGTAATGCATTTTTGATTTACTGTTAAGGCTTACATAACCATTCTCAATTGAGTTCTGTTTCTTACCCTTATTTATTTATTTATATTATACACAAATGAGACATAACAAACGAAAAACATTTGGACACAAAACGGTGTAACAATGATAAAACAACGACATGATACCAAAAATTATACATATCAAAAGGAACCCAAATATATCGACGTCAGTGAGGCTTTTTATACAATTTGCTATATATTTTTTTTATGAACACCGCCTCACTGACAATAAAATGTCCAAATCCAAGCGTTTTAGATTCAACGTCCGAATTGCTCTCCCTACTGGCATCACCAAAGGCAAGTTGGTTCTGTGTGACGGAACAAACAACAATTGATATCGGCGCTGTCGCTGAACATAGGGGTTCTCAATAGAGCCCCGAATCAGCTTGAAAAAATGCGTTGCCCTCCTCAGTTCGAGGGAGTTATACCCCTTATGGATTGAATCGAATCATGGAATTGACAGAAAAAAATGAGAGCTGAATAAATGCGTACAGATGAAACACTTAGACGTATGTGTGATAAAAATATGTATGATTTTTGATCTTCTTCTTATTTTCTTCATTTCATAGATCTGACGATCTATGGCACAGGAATCATATCTCCTTTGATAATGAAGTCCAGCTGTCCCTCAATCTCTTAGATGGTCTTCTAGGTGGACGGCGTCCGGAAGGGATATCGTAAGCAGTATATGCAAGTCTGTCATTGTCCATTCTGGCTACATGGTCCTTCCAGTATCTTCTTCTGGATCTACTCCACCGAACGATATCATCTATTTCGCAAGTTTGGCTTATGTCTGCGTCACGGACACGATCTCGGAGAGTTTTTCCAGTAATGGATCTTATGGATCTTATGCATCTCAGATGTTTTTAGCAAACTCTTGGTTCGTATAGTGTAGGCCCGCGTCTATACAAGGCGCACGTATGTCTTATAGATTCTGACCTCTCTGTCGATACGCATGTGCTTGTTTATCATAATTCGATATAAAGGTCGTTATGGCTGTAGATCTCTACTCCCAAGTGTCTGAAGCTCATTACTTGCTCCACAGGTAAATCATCATTATTCAAGAAAAAAAACAAATAAATTGAATATATATTTATTTCTATACACTTCAAATGATCAAGAAATTATCGATGGTGCAGCAAATAAAATACCGGACGCTTGAAATAGGAAATCAGATACGAAAAAATATCTCGACTCTGTTTTCGAACTGCAAATCGAAACAAAGGAAACGCAGAAATAAACAAACAAAAGCAAAGCGGAAAATAAAATTGTCGGAAGTGGAAAATATTGTGGCGGGAGTAACATTGGAATGTTGCAGATCACTGTTATAAGTGAAAATCGCACATAAATCTTCGTTACTTTTTAGAGATTTTCAGAGAAATATCCATCACTTGTGGAAATTAATTTGACCGGTGTGAAAAAGGTCTGTAAGGGTTGAATTCAGTAATGACATTTAATAAATAATTGTTTTAAAGACAATTAACTATAAAGCAATAAAAACAGTTAAAATTAGATAATCCACTGTTTTCGCAGAAACACTGTGATAATTCAATATTGCAAACCGTTTAATTTGGAACACAGATCTTATGTAATATGGACCTAAAATCTACGACTTTCCCTGCAATGAACGCGAGTCCCTGCAACTCATGTTCACCGCATCGGTGCACTGCCGCTGCCAGTTGAATCCAATGTCGCCAGATACAGATAGGTTTCCCGCGGCATCGTATATATGGCCATTTTTAAGATTGACGGGAATTTTAAATCAAACACTGGAAATTTTTATATTATTATACTTTAGTGAGGCGTTTTTTAAAAAGAAAACAGTGCGTCTTATAGTCCGTAAAATACGGTAAGTGCTATAACTACCACATCGAAGGTCTCGAGTTCGATTCCCGGCGAGAGCAGTGTGATTTTCATACTGTCTTAGGTTTGATAATAATTTAGTCTGGAAAAAATTATAATAATAATAATAATAATACCAACATTTGTTTATTCAATTTCTATGAAATTGTCGCGACAGCTATTTCGCCAAGCCAATATTGACATCATCAGGTATTACGTTGATTATAATATCTGATGGTGCCAACATTATCGGATGGCGAAACAGCTATTGAAAATAGAGCCGAAATCTGTAATATGTAAGTAACGGTAAAAAGTTTAAAGGTTTTTTCTAGAAATTGGTTGGCTGTTGCGCTTTCTTAGGGGGTACTATAATCCTGCAATATTCCACCCCGAAATCAATTTCCTATGTTGTGCCCTCCCCTCGTAAGACTTGACTTTTAAGGATTTTTATTTTTTAGTACAAGTGTGAATATTTTACGAAAATGAAAGTATTTTAAATTTAAGTGCAACGAAGTCTCCGCCAAGACGTCTGGCATCATATCGGACCCCGCCGTAGTAAAATAACCCCCTTTAATTTAGGTTTATTGACGCCATAAATTTTATACACAATTCATTTCAACCCCTAAAATTCTTCCCTTAGATAGCCGCGACGTTATCGAAAAATTTCAAAAGACCAAAAAGATTTCGAGGAAATGCCTCAAACACACGTTTCTTCCTACACATTCTCAATTGATGCAATTTTTTTTTTCTGCAAGGAAGGTGCATTTACGTGTGGTGTTATAATAACTATATGATCTCCTAGGAGATCTACGTCTTTAATATTAATAAAAGTACGTTTAGAAGACAAATCTCTTGACGTTGGAGAGTATTTTGTATTCCTAAAGTCGAACCTAAATTCCCGAAAATCGAAAATAATAACTTAATAATTTTAAACCGAGAATACTCCTCATCAGGACCTATGTATGGAGTATCTTGATGTACGTCTGCGAGACATGGTGCCTATTCGAAAGAGAAAAACGGAGACTAGAGGCTTTTGAGATGTGGTCCTATAGAAGACTATTAGGAATTTCCTGGAGAGACCACATTACAAATGAGGAGGTTCTCCAAAGAATCGAAGGAGGAAGGCACCTGCTCAGGACCTTGTCCGAGAGGCGTGCAAGATGGATCGGCCATGTAATACGACAAGAAGGCCTCTTGCATGCCATAATGGAGGGTATGGCCGAGGGGACGCCCACGCCGAGAGTACCTGGAGGACCTGTTGGTGGACGTTCAAAAGAACCGCACAAGACAGGAAAGAATGGAAGAGAAGAATAGAGGAAATTGCTGCAAACCAATCCCAGGATTGAAACCAGAGAGAGAGAAAGTCTATCCATTTATCATGCGTTCCTGGTATTTTACCTGTTCTCAAAGACCTAACTATTTATTTTCTACGCCCAGACAACTCTTTTAAGAGTATTAGCCTCCTTGATGACTTAATTCTAAGCTCCTCGATCCTGCACGTTTTGCTCCCAGCAGTCCGATTCGCCCTACTTAGCCAGATCAGCAGAACATTATCCATTAGGCGCTGTCTAGGCCTTCCTAGAGGTCTTACTCTGGTCGGCTCTGTTCTCTCCAGCTCAGCATGCGTGTCCAATCCATGCTAGGCGACCAGCGATCAGGGTGCTCGTTATAAGGGGCTGCTGGGTCATCGTACGGATCTCTCGGTTGGTCCTAAGCCTCCAAGTATCCGCTACAATACCAGATCTGGGTCCCAGAATCATGCTCAGGGTTCTATTATCAAAATAGAGATTCTTTTTCGTTCTTTGAGAATCATTGTGTGGTCTGGAGAACATTTACAGAGGCAAAGCCCCTTTGCCACCACACGCGTCGCATGGTTGTTATTAAATTAGATCGTTGAAAAGAATGCGCGCGAAAACGATATGTGATAGAATACCGAACGACAAAATAGAGTAGAAATGTAAGGGAGATGATTGCATCATAAGTAAAATTAAAAAAAGATCCCTGATGATTTGGACATATGGAACGAATGGACGAGGGAAGAATGGTTAAAATGTTATATACAAGCAGTGTGAGTAGAAAGAGAAGTCGTGGGAGACCAAGTAAAGCATGGCATGACCAAATTTATCAAACACTGAAAGGCACCCACATTCGAAGTCGGTAAAATCGACGATTGTGCATGCTACGATGTATGAATGTGGAGGAATCTAGAGAGGTATGTCAGGACAAGTATGGTGGTCCATCCTCTCTACCTATCTCTCTGGGGGAACGGCGTGATGGGTAGTTAGTTAGTTAGTTTTTGTTCAAGAAAAAATAAATTAGTTTCGCTATTCGCTCGAGTTTCGCATCCGCTTCGCATCGCATCCGCTTCGCATCTGTTTCGCACCCGCTTCGCTTTCGCTGCAGTATGCCACAGGCGTTATAGTTGATTTTTGCCTCAGCTCCCCTGCTTTATATAATAAACGAAGATTTTTGGATACCCCATCTCAATTATTGCCCAGATTCTCGAACAATAATGATTTCTGAATTGAAATTTTATTCAGAATTGGACGATTTGCATAATTCGCGTAAATTCTCAAATTACTTTCGCTCTTTTTAATACCGATAGAGTGTCGGAGAGGATTCTGTGTAACGCGAGCAGAACCAAAACTAGGGAGAAATTATTATTCAGATATTTTACCGACGAAAAAAAGAAAGGTAACCTTAGTTAATAACGTGATATATCCTAATTAATGAGTCTAATGTCTTTAATATTTGTGATTCTGTGTGCGAATTTAATTTCTTCTTCTTCTTCAGCTTATCACCGTCCACTCTTGGGCGAAAGCCTCCTCCATGTCCCTTCATGTAAAACATTGTATTTTCACACCACTTTGTTGCACCTTTTACAAACATGTTTCGGGACACAGACTTCCATTCTTCAGAGAATGAAATTATGAATTTTAATATACTCATTCACATTGGTGATAAAATGTTTACATACATGTGACATATAATGTTGGATAATATCCGCGATACATTTTTACATTAATTCCAGGCATACTATTATTCAATTCTTCTTCTTCTTCAAGTGCCCTGTCGGGTCCCCCCAACGTTGGCGATCACCTCGAACCTGTCCCTGTCCTGCGCCGCTTGGAACAGCTTCCCCACACTTCGGATGCCGGTCCACTCCCTCACGTTTCACAGCCAGGACATTTGTCTCCTTCCGGGCCCTCGGCGTCCATCAATTTTCCCCTCCAATATCAGTTGGAGAAGGTGGTACTTTTCCCCACGCAGTATATGACCCAGATGTGAGATCTTTCGAACCTTGATAGTTGATAACAATTACCTGTCAACTCTAGATCGCCTCAGGATTTCGGTATTATTAATATTGTATAATTTTTGTGACGAATGACTGTGGTAAAAAAACTGGCTTTGTAGAAAATATATATTAGAGCGTTATAAGTTTAGTCCTTAATCTTATCGAATTATTATATTATCACGGAGTTATCTGAGTATACCCTCTTTAGAAATAATATTCTTAATTTTAAAATTATATCAGTTTTTTAAGAACTGTCGTTTCCTCTTAGAAATTATAGGATCATATTAATTCCATTTTTTTAGATTATTAAAGTTTGTGTTGAAGTATCAGATACTTAAAAGATCGATACTTTGAAAGTCGATTTGAAAAAAAAAATATTATTTTACCTTGGTAAAACTTTTCTTAAAATTTTATAATTACTATAAGGGCGGGGGATATCAGTAATGGTTATCAAAGAAAAATATATCGGAATTTCTTACTAACTAACTAACTAACCATCACGCCGTCTCCCCAAAAGGGTAAGCAGAAAGAATGGACTGCCACACTTTAACCGATGCGGCACTCCATCCTTCTCTTTTCGCCCCCACGAGAGACGCAGTGTGATGGGTTGCGAACCTCATCGCCACCAATAGGCATCTCCCGCACGCACTTTGATCGTCCAACATTCACAAAATAAATCTAAAACAAATAATATAAAATACAATGATATAAAATAAAATAACAAAATAAAAATAATTTAACACATAATGTTCTTTTAGATAGTGCAAATGTTGTCAGCTGGAAGATCCGGACTTTTGTGTTTATTAAATTTATATTCCACGTATCCACTTTATTATTATTATTTTTTTAATTAACTGTAATTAGGCACTTAAAACAATCCAACACCAGCTAGAATTTTAAAATATAATTGAAGAAATTATTCAATTTAGAAGAAATAATTTTTTTTTTTTTACACCTGTCAAAGTTCTTTATATAAACGAAAAAACTTGTATGATTTCAACACCAAAACAGTAAAAAGGTATTACGTGTTACAACTAATAAAGTGTGGCAACAATCAAATTGACCAAAACAATTCGCTTATACACGAAGTATCTCCAAATTTACGGAAGCACCACATGAACCAAACTTATTATTTCGGAATTTCTTAATCATATAATATAAACTAATGAAATAATGAATAACTGGTCATATAACATTTATTAAAAATAATATATCTTATCTGTTATGTAAACGAATGCTTATATTTTCTGATACATTGCTCTCATTGAAAGCAAGTATCAGTAGAACTTATTTCTTATTTTTCTTTTGTTTCTTAAACAGTAAGAACATTGATTTGAATATGTGTATTTTCTCTTTATCTTATGCTATTTATCTTTATTTATCTGTGGAATTGCTAGTTCAAACTAGAAACTTTACAAATCCTCAAGTCGGTGAAATTAAGTGAAAACATAATTAATAATCAGATTCCTCCTTTTACTCCTTTCTCCTTAAATACCCTTTCTACTTTTAGTCTCCCGAGCTCCCATTTCCAATCAAATGCAAATAAATAATTTATTAATTTCTCTACATTATAAGTTTTTTCTAAATTACTAACTAACTTACTAACTGACCATCACGCCGTCTTCCCGAAGGGGTAGGCAGAAAGAAAGGACCGCCACACATTTTTTCCTGACATTTCTTTCGCTTCCTCAACATCGTGTCATGCTCGCGCGTCGATTTTTGTGACTCCTCACGTAGCCGACATTCAATATTTGATTTATTTGATCGTGCCACGTTTTCCTCGGTCTTCCTCTATTTCTAGTTCCTTTACATCGTAAAAATTTTTTTTACCATTCTTTCTTCATTCATTATTTCAATGTGTCCAAACCATCTTAATGATCTTTTGTTAATTTTTTTTTCTAAATTACGATTTCATTACCAATTTATTTTATCATTATTGTTTAATATTTTTTATTAGTTCTTATTGAAAAAAATAAATTATTGATAAAAATAGTAATCAACCTAGGTTAATTAAAAAAAAAAATTATTCCTTTTGTAATGTATCGAATTTTAAAAGCGTTTTTTTTAAATATTAGTCTTTCTTTGTTTAGTTTTTCTCTTATATTACACCTGAAGATGGAAGTATCCTCCGAAACATGAGGGTTTTTAAAAAAATATGTATTTTGTGGATTATAAACAATGTTATTTTCAATTTCCTTAGTTTATTACTATGGAATTCCAAAGTGTTAATGCCGTAGCTTTCAATAAAAAGATATATATTTTATTTTATTAAAGCGTGAGTTTTGATAAAGGTTTTCCGTTTACTTAAATCCATTTATTTAAAAGTTTCCCGGAACATTTTCCCTGATTTTCCATATTTTATTTGAAGGTATTATTTTTATTGTTTCTTATCCCCTTTGAGCGATTGCTGGGGGATTTCGAGTGAATTTGTATCCAAAACACCTTTATTTATTCAAATATCTCTTTTTATGTTCACGGGCCATTAGTCAAATCATTGAAACAGTGAAATTCAAAGTTATGGGTATTGATTTTAGCTCCAGACACTAAGGTTTTATCGGAACGGGTGAAAAAGTATAATATCAATAGAACTCGTAACAAAGTGATACTAAAAAGGTCACGGAGCTGTTCCAGATGAAGAAAAGTATTATAAAGGATAACCGTTTTTTCAGAAAATAACTATTATCTTAAACCAACAGTTATTTATAAATAACGGTTATTAATAAAAGCGTTATTTAAACAAACGATTTTGAAACAAATAGTTATTTAAAATAACGGCCTGGAAATAAACAGTTATTTAAAATAACGGCATTAAAATAAATAGTTATTGAAAATAACGGTTTTGAAATAAATAGTTATTTTGTCATGTTATAAGTCAGAGGAATCGACGTGCGTGTATGACTCGTTGTATGATTATGGAGGAAGCTAGAGGGGTAAGTTTATAGTAGTTTGGTGGTCCATTCTCTCTGCCTACCCCTGCGGATAAAATACGTGACGATTTGTTTGTTGTTATTTTGAAATACCGGGTTTGTATGAAATGCGACATTAGGAATACAAGATGCTCTATTTAAAATAACGGTTTTTAAATAAATAGTTATTGAAAATAACGGTTTTTAAATAAATAGTTATTTTGTCATGTTATAAGTCGGAGGAATCGACGTGCGTGTACGACTCGTTGTATGATTGTGGAGGAAGCTGGAGAGCGTGTGAGCTTAAAGTAGTGTGGTGGTCCATTCTCTCTGCCTACCCCTGCGGGGAAAAGGCGTTACGGTTTGTTTGTAGTTATTTTGAAAAAACGGGTTTGAATTAAAAGCGACATTAGAAATACATGATACTCTAAGTACTTCCAAGAATATGAAAGAGGTCGATCTCCGAAGCGATCATGTTTAATAGTTTGATTGCTCTCCCCACCAGCATCACCAGAGGCAGATTATGCTGGGAGATAAAACAATCCGTGCTGTCGCTGTCGAAGATAACCATCCGGAACATAAAGATGGATAGCCTACAAGATGACGAAATTCTCAAAGAATCCCCTGATAAGTCTGAAGAAATGGGTAAGTGTGCACCCATCCATCATAATCTGTAGCAAATGTGGAAAGTAAGTCATGCATAGATCTGGAACCATCGAATCGCGCGCATCAAACAATGTAATGTAGAAAAAACAACGATTTTTAATGTATACAAATACTTGTAGACAAATTCTGGATTTTACCCATTGCGGGTAAATAATTTTTAAGGATTAATTGTATCTCAATAGATACGAAGATGTAAATTGTTAAAAGATTTCCTACTTAATGCTTAGGTACACCTAATCTTAATAGATGGCGCTAGTGTAGATTGAACTAAAAAATGTAAAATATTTCTCAACATTATAGCACATATACATCTTCCAAAAAAAAATTGTCAGACGTGGTGGTCGTAAGAAGGGCGGAATGGGGAATGTTGTTAACATAAAGCGATCGCTTAATCCAACCAATGACAGGTCATCATAAGTCCTGTAAGCGCCTCGACCACCATATTCTGTTACCAGAAAACAATTTACATCTTCGTCTCTATTGAGATACAATTAATCCTTAAAAAAAACGTTTTGTCTAGGGTACAATGTTTTCTCAGATATTCCCTGACGGTTATTTATTAGGTTATTTTAGCGTTATTACAAAATAGCGTGGACGCCAATCTCTATCACTTACACCGTTTGTTTTCTGAGAAAACTCTTCTCAGAAAAGATTCTGGTAATCTCGTGAGAATAATGACCATCCTAACTGCTATCTATTATGCCATCTACGTTTTCATATCAATCCAATATCTTTTTCGTTTTTTTAAATATCTAATATGGACGCGAGGCCGTTAAAGGACCCTGTTATTTTCAATATATAGTCCGAACAAAGGATACTGTCTGCTTCTACGTAGTGGAAAACAGTCTACGTTTTACGTAGCTGTGACCGAATTTTGATATATTTTTAAGCACTTTTCAAATCCTTTTTTTTCTTTACAGCGTAAATGTATTTCTTCACATAAAATTCTAAATATACTCGTATATTTTTATATTTTCGGCACGTTTGTAGATCTGCAAAAAGCGGATGACCGAGTTGACAGAGAAAAGCTATGGAAGTTCTTGGCCGAGTATGGAGTAAGCACAAACCTGATCCGAGCGGTTGCTTCCCTTTATGAAGGAATCACTGCGTGTGTCAGAGTAAACGGGGCTTTCACTTCTTGGTTTGATATCACAAAATGTGTCAAACAGGGTTGTGTAATGTCCCCATGGTTGTTTAATCTATACATGGACAAGGGTATGAAATAATTAGATGCCATTAACGCTGGTGCGAAAATGAACGATATGTCCATCAGCTGTTTGCTATTTGCAGACGACGCTGTTTTAATCGCTGACAGCATGGACGAACTACAAGTCCTATTGTCAAGAATGTACGAAGTATGCAATAAGTATGATCTTGCGATGAACGTGTCAAAGTCTTGAGTTATGGTATTCGAAAAGGAAGAATGTATGACGGATTGTGATAAGTACGAACTTCCCTGTCTCTCTAAAGGGGTAGGCAGAAAAAATGGACTGCCACATTTATTTTTTTCTGACATACTACTCTCAATTCCTCAACATTTATACATCGTGTCATGCTCGCGCGTCGATTTCTCCGACTCCTCACGTGGCCGACATAAAATATTCGATTGATTTGATCGTGCCACGTTTCGGTCTTCCTCTATTTCTAGATCCATTCACATCGTTACCATACACATTTTTTTTTTTACCATTCTGAGATTGTTTTTGAAATAAAAAAATTGAATTTTTTCTATGTTCGTCATACTTTGTGTTGTAGATGTATTATTTGTCTTTTTCTTTTTTTATATACTTTGTATATACAACACTACTAAAATTACATATCGGACATATTTCGGACAACTAGTCCTTGTTTAGTGATACGTATTTAAAATATTATAAAATAGTTTAAAAATATAATAAATTTTGACAGATGATATACAGATTTATTTTGGAACGTTGATGCTTTTGTTATAACAAATATTATGAATCAATTTAAAATTTAAAATTATAATTTAAAGTTCTATTGGGATTCAGATAATTACTTACAACAAATGAGCTATCAAGGTTCGAAAGATCTCACATCTGGGTCATATACTGCGTGGGGAAAAGTACCACCTTCTCCAACTGATATTGGAGGGGAAAATTGAGGGACGCCGAGAGCCCGGAAGGAGACAAATGTCCTGGCTGCGAAACGTGAGGGAGTGGACCGGATCCGAAGTATGGAGGAGCTGTTCCGAGCGGCGCAGGACAGAATCAAATAAATTTAACGTCAAGTCCAATCTTTGATTTATTTCCTTTGTTTTAAGTTAATACTTGCATCCCCATGAGAACTTAAAATTATTATTATAATTTTTAAATTAATTCATGATATTTGTTATAACAAAAGCATAAAATAAATCTTTATAACATCTGTCAAAATTGATCATATTTGTAAACAATTTTATTATGTATCTTTATAATATGTATCACTGAAGAAGGACTGGTTGTCCGAAACATGTCTGATGTATAATTTTAATAGTGTTTTATATACAAAATATATAAAAAAAAGAAAAAGACAAATATAACAAATTAGAAATTTAAACTTGTAACTAACTAACTAACTAACCATCACGCCGTCTCCCCGAAGGGGTAGGCAGAAAGAATGGACTGCCACACTTTTCTTTCCTGACATATTTCTCTCGCTTCCTCAGCATTCATACATCGTGTCATGCACGCGCGTCGATTTCTCTGACTCCTCACATGGCCGACATTCAATATTTGATTTATTTGATCGTGCCACGTTTTCCTCGGTCTTCCTCTATTTATGGTTCCATTTACATCATTAATATATAATTTTTTTTACCATTCTTTCTTCATTCATTCTTTCAATATGTCCAAACCATCTTAATGATCGTTTCATTATTTTGTTCATGACACCATCATTCGCACCGCATTCACTTCTTATATTTTCATTCGTCACTCTATCATACATAGAGTATCCACACATTCTTCTAAGAGATCTCATTTCAACTGCATTTATTCTACTTTCATCATTCTTTTGCCAGTTCCATGCTTCGCTTCCATACATAAAGGTCGGTAGAAGAACACCATTGTGCACTGCCATTCTAGCTTTTTTTGATAGGTTTTTGTTTGCGATGACAACTTTAAGTGCACCATTCACTTTGTTGCCTGCCGCAACCCTTCTTTCAATATCCCTTTAAACTTGTAAGTTTAGTTAAATGATTAATAACGGGGTTAAAAGCGAAAGTGAAACATGTGCCACTTGTTATCGCCGTAAAAATTCTTTAAGTTCCTACCGAGCCGTGTTCCGTAAACTTGGTCCATTTCTGGTGTCACAGCTCGGCGCCGAACAATAAGTCCCGGCTAATATATGCGCGGCAATTAGATTTATTGTGTGACATTAGTAGCAGCAATTTCATATGTACTTCCAACTTTACCAACTGTTTGTGATAAATTAAACTAGTACCTCAAGACCTGTGTTCCAGGGATAAGCCTAATTCGGGGGATGCAATAATTTAACCGGAGCGAGACGTTGAAAACTCTTACGCCGATTAAACATAATCCCACTTTTGTACACGTTATTCCCTGCCCAAAATATCAAATCAAATCTTATCAACATTTTTTGAATGTATACAAATACTAACCAACTAACTAACCATCACGCCGTCTCCCCGAAAGGGTAGGCAGAAATAATGGACTGTCACACTTTTACTGATGCGGCACTCCATCCTTCTCTTTTCGCCCCGCGGGAGACGCGGTGTGATGGGTTGCGAACCTCATCGCCACCAATAGGCATCTCATCACAAAATAAATCTGAAACAAATAATATAAAATTCAATGATATAAAATAAAATAACATTTTTTTTTTTTAACACAAAATGTTCTACAACAACATTTTGAATGTATACAAATTCTTGTAGACAAATACTGGATTTCACCCATTGCGGATAAATTATTTTTATTTTACAAGGATTAATTGTATCTCAATAGAGACGAAGATGCAAATCGTTTTCTGGGAACAGAAGGTGGTGGCCGAGGCGCTTACAGGACTTATGACCTGTCATTGGTTGGGTTGAGCGATCGCTTCACGTTTAACAACATTCCCCATTCCGCCGTTATGACCACCACGTCTGACAAACTTTTTGGAACTTGTATATATGGTAGGTTTCTACAAATATTTTCACAATATTATGTTCACTCTACACTAGCGTCATCTATATTAGCTTTCTAATCTTAATATAGATGACGCTAGTGTAGAGTGAACATAATATTGTGAAAATATTTGTAGAAACCTACCATATATACAAGTTCCAAAAAGTTTGTCAGACGTGGTGGTCATAACGGCGGAATGGGGAATGTTGTTAAACGTGAAGCGATCGCTCAACCCAACCAATGACAGGTCATAAGTCCTGTAAGCGCCTTGGCCACCACCTTCTGTTCCCGGAAAACGATTTGCATCTTCGTCTCTATTGAGATACAATTAATCCTTGTAAAATAAAAAGAATTTATCCGCAATGGGTGAAATCCAGTATTTGTCTACAAGAATTTGTATACATTCAAAATGTTGTTGTATAAATATAACTGGTACATGCAGGCAAAAAATTGGAGAGACATCTCCAGGCGAAATCTAGTACTGTACGATTTGCATAGACTTTCACAGTACATTAATAAAGGTTTTCTGCTTAATGCTTTCTAATCTTAATATAGATGACGCTAGTGTAGAGTGAACATAAAAATGTGTAAATAGGTGTAGAAACTTACCATATATACAAGTTCCAAAAAGTTTGTCAGACGTCGCATTCGCTTGCCGACTCCGGCCGCAAGCGGTCGACCTCGCTCAGTGCTCCGACAAGTGCAGTGCCGTTCCGACCCGCTCTCGCTCGCCACACAGGGCGCGCAGTCGAGTGCGCTAGCCGCATCCTCATTCGCTTGCCGGCTCCGGCCGCAAGCGGTCGACCTCGCTCAGTGCTCCGCTAACGCCGAACGCCGCTACCGAAACAGTTCGCCAAGTCGAGCGCAGTCGAGTGCGCATAGTCGCAACTCCTGCCTCACTCGCTCGCCGATCCCGGTCGCTAGCTCGCAAACTGCTACACGCCGCGTAGAGCGCAGTCGAGCGCGCTTAGCCGCGACTCCTGCCTCCGCCGCGTCGCTCAAGTTACTCACGGACGGGAGACCTGCCGAGACGTTCCACCTGAAAGAAGAGTAGGGTCCGTCTCGGCCGACCTCGTGTCTGTGTACTCCTACACACACCGCTGCGGTCGAGGGCGCTTAGTCGCCACTCCCGCTTCCCACCAACACACGAGCCACCACGCAGTGCAAAGACCACGTGCTCCGCTGCCTGCCGCCCCAGCCACGTGCCCACGATCGACAAAAGTAAGTCTCTCTCACCTGTTATTCACAGTTGTCACTCCTTCCACCCTCAACCTCTTTTATCTCACTAACCACCTCTCTCTTCCCCACCCCCGCCATCATGACGACCGAAGCCCCCTCCGCCCTAAGCGCTTCTGCCCAGGAAGAATTAGAGGCTTACATTCAAGCGATTCTCAATTCTCCCAATCCCATCTTCACATCTGTAGACATCCTCCGCCTAGGAGAAATAGTCCTACGCTCAAAGGGACTCGACTCCCTAATTAAAATAATCAACACACCGAGTAACCGCTCCCTTAGCCCCGTCTTTAAACGCCCCTACAACCCTCCCCCAGGCTCCGTCGCCCCCACCCCACCCCACCCTAAACCAACCATGATACCCACCCCCACCACCAAACCGACCGCCCCGTCCGCCCCCCTCCCCACCAACCAAGCTCCTCCCCCTAAGGCCACCCCTCGCGCCGCCTCAAAAGCGCCCCTGTCACGAACCACCTCCCCCTCTCCCTCGCGCTCCGACAAGCCTCCCACAACAATGGAGTGGGAGGTCGTGCGGGGCGGGAGGAAGAGGAAGACGTCTATCCCGAACCCAGAAATCCCTCGAATTCCCTCGCCCCCCGCCAAGAAAACCTCAACCTCAACCACAACAAACTCCAGACCCTCTTCGCCTGAACCCTCTACCTCCGCCCCCTCACCAGCACCCGCCCCCCCAACCACCGACTTCCTGGACATCCGTCAGAAAAATATCCCCCCAATCATGATCCATAAGGATGGATCTGACTGGGCTAAGATCCGCCAAGCCCTCTCGAACAAGGACATCTCCTTCACCGCCAAAAACAGCGGTGAATACTACAAAGTCTCCCTGGAAACTCCCAGGTCCCACCTAGCCGCCACCAAACTCCTAGAGTCCATGGAAGTAAAATTCCACACATTCCACTCCCCCCAGGACAAACCACTGAAAGTGGTTATCCGGGACGTCCCCGAATCAATTCCAACGGAGCAGATACTCCACCACATCTGCGAGCTGGGCTTCCCTGCCCTCAAAGTCCTGAGGATGAAAGGGGGCCCAGAGCGCACACCCATCCCACTTATCCTCGTGGAGCTGGAGAGGTCCCCCGAGGGCAAGAAAATCTTCACGGATCTGAAGGAGATCCTCAACTTCACCATCAGGGTGGAATCCCCAAAATCCACCACCAAAACGGGGCAGTGCTTCCGCTGCCAAAAATTTGGCCACTCTTCTTCCGGCTGCCACGCGGACGCTAGGTGCGTGAAGTGTGGGCAACCGCACTTGACCGCCGAATGCCGCAAGCCGCGCGACACCCCCGCCAAATGCGCACTCTGCGCCGGTCCTCACCCGGCAAACTTCAAAGGGTGCCCGAAACGCCCCCCTGCCAAAGTCTCCTCCCCACCTCCCCCACCCCACACACATCCCACACCTCCCACAAACGCTCCTGCATGGCGTACACGATATCCGCCAACTTCCCCACCAACCACCTACGACTTCAACCAATACCCCCCCCTACCCTCCCGTAACCGTCGACCCCACAGGCAGCCCGTCCCTAGCCACAACATCCCGTCTATCATGGACCTTCCCTGGCCCCTCCCGCACTACGTACCACACCCCAACAGATCGAACACAACCCCATCCACCCCCGCTAACCGACCCCATCCTCACCCTCCGAGCGACATCTACTCCTCGCTCCTTCATCAAATTCAAAACCTAGCCACCAAGGTAGCTCAGCTATCCTCCTCACATTACCCACATCATCCACAATGACTCCTCCAGCCCAACCGACAGATCTCCAGGTAGCATTTTGGAACGCCAACGGCACCCTACGATCAACCCGCCTGGAGATAACCAATTTCCTAAACACCCACTCCCTAGACGCCCTCCTAATCTCCGAAACCCATCTCAAACCCAGCCATCGTTACTCCATCCCCAACTACAGCATTTACCGCCTCGATCGCACCACCGAGAGAGGTGGCGGAGTGGCCATCCTAATAAAACGCTCCCTCCAACACTGCTTCTCCCCGACCGCATCCACTGAAAACCTAGAAACCGTCGCAGTGGTCATCCAAACCCGCTCCTCCGGCCCCCTAAAACTAATCTCCTGCTACTCCCCTCCCAAAAAGTCAATCATCGTCTCCGAAATGGACGACTTACTAGCAGAAAAAATCCCAACTATCATCGCGGGGGACCTCAATGCCAAGCATGGGGCCTGGCACAGCCGCCGCCGCAACACCAAAGGCGTTGCACTCTTCAACTATTCCATCGCCAAACCCATCTCCATTGACGCCCCCAACGAGCCAACCCTCCACCACAACAGTTCCCACACCTCAGATGTAATAGACATCATAATCAAAAAAGACTTCTTTCGCCCATATCACCTGCAAGTGGCAGACGAACTCTCCTCCGACCACCTCCCAGTCCTACTCACCATATCCGACGATCCCCTTCCCCAATTTTCCCTAGCTCCCACTAGGAAAAAAGTAGACTGGCGCTCCCTCCCCGAATACATCCAAGAAACGATCAGGGTCCCCACCTCCATTCCTGACGAAGATTCCCTAAACCGGGCTACGTCCGAACTGACGCAAACCATCCAAGACGCCATCAACAGAGCCACCTCCACAGTGAAGAATGATCCCAAAAGACCCCACCTTCCCGATAGAATCCTAAACCTAATCAAAACAAAAAACAGAGCGCGAAAGAGGTGGCAGCGCTCTGGTAACCCCCTAGACAAGTCTTCCCTCAACAGACTCATCCGCAAAGTTAAGCAGAAGATTTCCGACCTCCAAAACGACCGCTGGATGGAATTCATCTCCTCCCTAAACGAAGAAAATCACGAGTTCTGGAAACTCACTAGAACACTCCGCAGTCCGTTCGCTAGAATCTCCCCGCTCCTCGGTCCGAACGGACTAACGTACTCCCCTGCAGAAAAAGCAGGGATATTCTCATCCAGCCTGACTGACCAGTTCACCACCAACAACTCCCACGAAGACCCCGGATTCGTAGCTCACATAGAAACCCAAGTAGAAGCACTCCTAAGCGAAACCCCTCCCGAACCCATCAAATTTACATCCCCCTCCGAAATAAAACAAACCATCGCCACCCTGAACCCCCGAAAGGCTCCCGGCCCCGACCTCCTCACTAACAAGCTCCTCAAATCCCTCCCCCCCAAGGGCATCAGCGCCCTAACAGCAATCTTTAACGCCGCACTCAGACTCCGCACCTTCCCAGACCCCCTCAAGTTAGCAGACGTCATCCTTATCCCAAAGCCAGGCAAAGACCACCACCTTCCCGAAAACCATCGTCCCATCAGCCTCCTCCCCTGCACCGGAAAACTTCTCGAAAAAATCATACTCACAAGACTCAAAACACATCTTCACGAACACAAGATCATCCCGCACTTCCAACACGGCTTCCGAGATAACCACTCCACACTCCACCAACTTCTTCGCGTCACAGAACACATCACCCTAGGCTTCAACACAAAAAAACATACAACCTTCTTCTCGCTAGACGTTAGCAAAGCATTGATAGAGTCTGGCACGACGGCCTGCTCTACAAAATGTCCAAATCCTCAATCCCACTTTCCATGATCCAGCTAGTCTCCAGTTACCTCACAAACCGCGAATTCCAAGTTAAACTAGGCCAAATAAAGTCTACTAAATGCCCCATAAGGGCAGGAGTCCCCCAAGGGTCCGTCCTGGCCCCGACCCTCTTCAACATCTACACCAGCGACATCCCCCCACCACTCGACCCCAACACTCACATCGCCCTATTCGCCGACGACATAGGCATTTTCTCCAGTTCAAAGAGCGCGCGCCTCGCCACCGAGAGAGTCCAGAGACAGGCCGTAGTACTCGAACAATGGTGCAAGAACTGGAGAATCACAATAAATCCCAGCAAAAGTGCAGTCACCCTCTTCTCAAGAAGCCGACCCCGCAGTCTCCTTCCCGATATCCAAATGTTGGGCCAAACAGTCCCCTGGTCAAATTCAATAACCTACCTCGGAGTCACCTTGGACTCCAAGCTTACATGGGAAACTCACACCCAAAATAAACTAAAATCAGCAAACCGTGTGCTAAACGCTCTCTTTCCCATGCTAGGACGAACCAGTTCACTCTTCATAAGAAACAAACTCCTCATCTACAAAACAATCGTAAGACCGATAATAACATACGCAGCCCCCATCTGGGGCTACGCGGCCTCTTCGCACACACGCCGCCTCCAAATCTTCCAGAACAAGGTCTTACGAATAATTCTTCGAGCTCCCAGGTGGAGCAGAATATCACAACTTCACCTAGAGGCGGGACTCCCGACCCTAGATAAGTACATCCTCTCACTAGCCGAACGTTTCTACCAGGGAGTTGCAACTCACCCCAACCCTGGCATCAAAGAATCCTCTAACTACCCTCCAGATAGGCTTTTTAAACATAAGCGCCCAAAACAGATCCTCCTTCAAAGCGCTACTTCGGGGTACACACCACCTTCACAACCACCCCCCTCCCTTCCGAACACACCACCACAACCTAGCACCCCCCCAGAACCGCCATAAACAAACCTCCGTCACCACCCCTCACCCTCCCAACACCCCACTCCACTAACATATAACACCCTCAAATCCCATCAATGACAACTCCAACAGGTGAGGGAGCAATAGCCCTCGGGCTGACTCTCCCGGCAACACAGACCAATGATGGATAGTTGCCGCAGGGGGATAGATGCCACGATTATCATATTGAGACATGTATAACTATTACATTGCCGATTTTGACTTTATAACAAAGGTCTACCCCACTCTCCGCCAGGGTGCCCAGTGCATCGCGTTGTGACGGTCGTGTGAGTGAGGAACTTGTTAAATAGGTGATTACGCGCGAACGATTGCTGGATTTCGATTTCCTACTTTATCATTTCGCTCGGAGCTTTTGAGTGTATGAGGTAAGTGATAATATTTTTATGTTTACGATCAATGTATACTCTAAATGCAAAGATTGTACTGTGATTTAGTATTTTTTTCATTTAACTTATTTTATATATTTAAAGGCATCTATCCCCTCCAAAAAGGATAGATGCTCCAGTCCTCGTGAGTTTAGTTGCCCTTAGAGGCATCTATCCCATTCTAATTCAGCATTATTATTTTCCAGCAATGCCACGCAAGTACGTACGCAAAATTGGAAGAGCAAGACCAAGAGCCATATGGACCGAAGATGTTCTTAAAATCGCTTTTGAAGAGCTAAAAGAAAAGACTCTTGGCATAAATGAAATATCCCGTCGGTATGGCATACCAGTCAGAACCCTTAAGAGGTGATTTTAGAAACAAAATATTGAAAAATTAACTTGAGGTTGGTAATAATAATGATTATTTATATGCTTTTACTTTCATTATACTATACCCTGTTCGTTTGAAAGAAATAATTAATGTAAACAAACAAAAATTAATGTGGTCCATAGGGCCTCAAGGCACCTTCTCCACCCGACTCTATTGCATGCATGATGCCTAACATCATCAATTGATTGATTCATTGACTTTGTCAACAAAATACGACTCGTTGTGCATGTCCATAAACTAGAGAAAGCGGGCTTTCCCCTAAACTGGAGAGTACCTTACAACCCAAACTTTAGCTCAAAGACGATCACCACTTAGTCCAGATACGTTACAGGAAACGCCAAGCATGTTTTTACATGAAGTTTCTCCATTGCCAAAAGTTCCTGTGCCATTATACAAGAGAGGGAAGCAATCGGCTGCAGTACCTACTGACCACTAAAGAAAATATTTCTGCAAAGGAAAATAAAGTTAAAGGTAAAGCCAACCCACTCTTGTTATGCAAAAATAGCAAACAACGTACCTATCTGAAGTGCAGATAACTTCATAACTGTCAAAAAAAGACCTAGAGTAGTTTCAGAAGATAGTGATGAAGATGAAGAAAGTGACCATGAATGCGTGGAATGTTTTGAAAATTATCGGCAAACTAAATCTAAGGTGGATTGGATATAATGCACTCGTATTATGTGCAAAAAGCGGCTTCAAGAGTTGCACTTTGTACGGGAATATCTGTAATCAATGTAGACGGGCTAAACTTTTGCAAATGAAAAAAAAAAACGTTCGTATAAAATATTAGGTATAAAATTGCTAAACTGAATTATAATGTTAGTTTTAAGGGTTAAAAATGATTGTGACATAATTGTATAATAGCATAATAAAATAATACATTAAAAATATTGTTTTGACTGATTTCTTCAGGCAACTATCCCACCAGTCAAAATAACATTGAAGCATCTATCCCATAGAGTAGGCATCTATCCTCATTCATAGGGGTTTCGAAAATAATTTCTTGCAAAAAAAATACAATCAATATTATACTTTTTTCACGTGCACAATATTGTATAATAGGTAAACTAAACGGCACATAAGTATCAGATAGTTTAATTCGTAAGTTTGTAAAAAAATCGTAATTTTCAAAAAGTGTGGCATCTATCCCACTTTTACCCTACACCTTCCAAAAAATTTTCAGACGTAGTGGTCGTAAGAATGACAGAATGGGGAATGTTGTATTATATAAAGCGTGCGCTTAACCCAACCAATGACAGGTCATAAGTCCTGTAAACGCCACGACCACCATATTGTTTCCAATTTGCATCTTCGTCTCTATTGAATGTATTTTTTCAATCATTGCTTTTTTTGTTGCAGCCAATCTTCTTATTGTGCCATATCAGGTTCCCTGATGTTGACGACCACTGTGACGAACGCGTTCTCGCCTGAGTGATTCCCTGGGAAGTGTTCCTGAAATAGTTACCCGTTACCTTCTACTACCTTCCCTTAGCCGGTGAGTTTTGGTTTTGTGGAGCCATACGCTTTCTCCCTGTCTGCTATGACTCTTATTAGGTCAGTGATCACATTGCCCGGGACTCGCGGGACCACGAGGATCAGCCTGCCTGAGACTCGGTATTACTGGAAGTCTTGATATTTTCATGCAAGGTAGCGTTTTAAAGCATTTTATAAATACATAATTTCCATCAAGGAATGTTCCACACCGCAGCATTGACATTTATTTTCATTTCAAGGTTATTTAATCTTTAGAGTAAAAAAAATTACGAACCCTTTTAAAATAATGACAATCTCACAATTAATCTCCCAATATTAATCGGTAAAACCTATCCAAAAAAGCTAGAATGGCAGTGCACAATGGTGTTCTTCTACCGACCCTTATGTATGGAAGCATAGCATGGAACTGGCAAAAAAGGATGAAAGCAGAATAAATGCAGTTGAAATGAGATCTCTTAGACGAATGTGTGGATACTCTGTGTATGATAGAGTGTCGAATGAAAATATAATAAGTGAATGCGGTGCGAATGATGGTGTCATGAACAAAATATTGAAAGGATCATTAAGATGGTTTGGACATATGGAAAGAATGAATGAAGAAAGAATGGTAAAAAAAGTATATGTTGGTGATGTAAATGGAATCAGAAATAGAGGAAGACCGAGGAAAACGTGGCACGATCAAATAAATCAAATATTAAACGTCGGCCATGTGAGGAGTCAGAGAAATCGACGCGCGTGCATGACACGATGTATGAATGTTGAAGAAGCAAGAGAAATATGTCAGAAAAGAAAAGTGTGGCAGTCCATTCTTTCTGCCTACCCCTTCGGGGAGACGGCGTGATGGTTAGTTAGTTTGTTAGTTTTATATTAAGCGGTAATAAGTAAAGAGCAATAATTTTTATGTTTATGACAAACGTTTTATATATTTTTTACACAAAACAATGTAATATAAATGCAGTCTAAAATTCTGCCACGTGATTTGCAAGAACGTGGACAAAGAAAAAAATATAATTCTTCCTTTGGTTTTGATATCTCATAACGTGATTGTCGACAATAGCTATAAAATATTAAAGTTAGTCAATACGGTATATAAAACAGTTATTTTGTGTCAAGTGTGTAAAATGAATACACTTTTTTTTTTCAATGCAATTAAAAACAAATTAAACAACAATATTTCGATAGAAGGTTGTAATGTTATGATCGCAGTAACATATTTTCAAAATCCGTAAAATGGAAAAGGATATCAAAAGGCAAATTGGCGCTGAAAGCAATAAAAATTGATAAAATGTGTATCGACTCCAGCAAATATTACAGTACGCGATGGGGTTCTAGCATATGGAATTGAAACATGGAGCCGTGTTTACTGAACTTAACGAAAGAATGTTTACTGGACTAAACGAAATCATGTTTACTGGATAAAATATAATATATTTTGGAACGTTAATGCACATAAATGCACTATATTTCATTACAGCTCTGTATTTTTAAAATGTTTTATGTTGTAAAATAGTAGATCCTATCATTTAATTACATAATAAATAAATAAAAATTATATAAGGATTAATTGTATCTCAATAGAGACGAAGATGTAAATTGTTTTTCTGGGAACAGAATATGGTGGCCGAGGCGCTTACAAGACTTATGACCTGTCATTGGTTGGGTTGAGCGATCGCTTTATGTTTAACAACATTCCCCATTTCGACCTTCTTACGCTATAAAAAAATAATTTATCCGCAATGGGTAAAATCCAATATTTGTCTACAAGAATTTGTAAACATTCAAAAATGTTAAATATCAAATGTTTAATTGAAGACCAATATAAAATAATTATATAATATTTTAATTTATTCTGTTTTCTAAAAATAGATATTATATAGGAATGGCAAATTTCGCCTTGCTAAGTCACATAAAAAAATATAATAATTTTTTTATGTTGAGTTTTAAATCATTGGTCAAGAAAAAATAATTATATTTTGTCAATTCTTGGTTAGTTTTCTGAAGAATCATAGAACGTATGTCTATCAGCTGTCAAAATATGAATAAAGAATCTAATACTTTAAGTATATCTTCCACAAGACTTAAAAGAAGAAAACAAACTTAAGATGTTCCTCCTCACAAGGTCACATAGTTTTAATAGTGAATTTTATTTGTAAACAGGATTTCAATTGTGAAATATTTTAAGTTAATTAAACACTGGCAGAAATGTTCACTTTAATCAAGATAATTACTATTAACTCCAATAAATGAGTAATTAGACGAACTATCAGCTGTTACACAACATTTTATATAATTAATCAAATTAAGTTTTGAATTCAGCACTGAAGCTAAATGAATGGTTAGCCAAATAAAGTTTGTTAATTCTTTGTGATCTTTGAATACTTCTTCTTCTTCTCGTCGATACATCCATAGCAATCTTTCACTGACACAAGAGTCAGTGAAAGATTGCCCTGGTCATTCCTCTCAATTTGCTAGATCTTTTCATTCATGGCCATTGCGTTGAGGTTTGTAATCAGTCGTGTTATTTTACTATACAAGGTGAATACCCCTACGATGAACCCTCCCCAATTATCCACATATCTTCTTCTGCTGAAATGATGTTATTATCACACTGCTTTAGTTTTGTAGCTAATAAATGCATTTTTGTTCGATGTCAGAAACGTACATAACTATCATATAGCCATCAAAAACGTTAATAAAATAATTCAAATAATTAAACTTTGGTTTGAAACAAATTCTAATAATATTAATAATAATTAGGCTAATTTGTATAGCGCCGTTTTCGCGCTAAATATTACGTTTTCGCGCTAAATATTATGACATGCGCGCTCGTCGATAGATCCTACTTCATACATGGCCGCCTTTCATTAATTGATTAATTTGGTCATGTCACGTATTTCATGGCTTTCCTCGACTTGTTTTTCCATACACACTACTTGTATATATATTTTCAATCATGTTTTCCTCATTCAGTCGTTCCAATGTTTAAACTATCTTAGTGACCCTTTCTTAATTTTATTTAAGGAAGCATTCATCCGCCTTACATTCCTTTCTTACTTTATCATTATGTATTATATAATTTGTCTTTTCTCACATTCTTCTTAGTGACCTCATTTCAATGGCATTTATCCTAATTTCTATAATCTATAGTAACAAACAAACGCACGGAAATTTTCAATGTCTATTTAATATACATACAATATACTCGTATAATACGAGTATATCAAATTTTTAAAAGAGTTATTAAATTCGAAATAAATGTGTAAAATTTTACAAACATAGAGTTTCCGTTTTAAGAATCACGATAAATAACTATAATAAACTAAAACAAATATAAAAATAAAACATATTACAACGTACATATATTTAAAGAAAAATTCACACAAAAAGAAAACTTTTTGAAAAGTCTCACAAGTATCTTCTTTGCTTAAATTATATTTTCAACACATCAAAATGTGCACCATATATATGAGGTCCCTGCCTACTTATGAATATAAGTGCGTACTCGTATTTTGGATAACAAAGTTTTGCCGTAACTTATGAGCGTGTGTAATATACGTGATAAGGGTCAGGACTTCAAAGGCTGTATAAAGATGATTGGCGGGTGAAAGAGTTATTTCTTGAACCCACACGGATTCCCCGCAAATTAAAGTTTTTATGCCTTACACGGTATTTCAATTTGACAATATTCACGTTGCTGAATTTCACACAGAACTCTACGATTAATTTTTGTATTATATGAAGGCTTGCGCATGTATACACTCGTGATTCAATAGAATTTCTTTGGAAATAAAAAGCAATTATCTGTTTAAAGAAAACATTTTCTTTTACTGAGAAAGACGAGTGTTTTTCGTTTACAACATCCCACAGTTTAGTAGAAAATTTGAGCTACATTTTACTACAAAGTAAGTCAAATTGGCCTATATATAAATAAATAAATATACTCTCAATGAACATGGGAACAAGTTTGTCTATAAAAAGTAATGTTTTGAACTTTATTTTTAGTTTTGACTGCTCTCGCGTTTATTAAATTAGCTTTGTTACTTAATTTTTAATCACTTTGATATTTAACACATTTGTTCTTATATACAAAAAATGAATTTTAAAAATATAATTAGTTCTATGATTCTATATTGGTAATGAAATTTACATCATTGAATTATTTGGATAACTTTTGAATTACATTGATGATGATGATACTTTTTGAAGCGCCATATTCATGATAGAACCACGTCAAGGTGGTATTTAACCTCTGGGAAGTTCCTCTTAAAAATGAAGGTTTTAATAGAGCTCCTAAAAACTACTCTTTATCTTAATTGCGAATATGGTAAGGCAAACTGTTCTACGCAATCAGTCTCCCGATGCAAAATCACGATCTGACATATTTACATAACACTTTTTTGCACTTTTCCCAAAACATGTTTCGAACCTCAGACGTCTTTCTTTGGTGTATGTTTTAACGTTTTATATATTTTATAATATTAATAAAAATGGTAAAGCAATATTTCTCTAAGGTTTTTTCAAATGCGAATTCACAGAACAAAGTGATGGCAAATTTAAAAAATCGTATATTAACGTTTATTTGAATTAACTCAATTTATCCATACAGTAACGTGAAAACGAGTATTTTACATGATAACGTGATATAATCGCAAGAGGTGCGTAAAATATTTATGTACATTCTTACGATTACCAAATTTATTGCTTCACCTTAAATATGTAACCAAAAATAGCCTATTGTTGATGGTTGTGGTTTTTATTTTGTAAAACTCCATTATAAATTATAATATAAACCCGATTATTTTATCGGTTTTCAGTGATTTTTTATTTGTACATAATAAAATAATTCTAGTTATGAATTTCTTTCGCCTTGAGAGGGCATTAGCGTTTGAGAATATCCTCGCAAGGCGAAACAAAATTGTAATAAGTATTTGTATGTTTATATAAAAAATAACAAATCTCTGTAAATCCGATAAAACAATAGCGTTTATATTATAAGTAATAAAAATCTATTTTTTACGATTAAAAAGTTAATTTCCTGAATGGCTTGAATGATAAATTTTTTGTGTTGATTTTTTTTTGTAAATGTATAGTTTGTGATTCATATTTTGTACTTGTGTATAAATATGTACGTTCTTTTCTCAAAGTCTACCTGTTTTTTTTTTATCCAAACGAAAAATAGCATATTGAAAAATACTAATAAGTACCCTTATAATGTGCAAAAGGCTTATGTAATAATATTTGCGAAATTCTGTATTTACGTTTATTATGATTTCAAACATTGTTTTCATTATTTTAAAATTTATTACTAGATTAATTTCTAAGGTTTAAAACCTTTGTCGTTAGGAAAACTAAACAAATTTAAACACTTCGAGACAAATTAACTCAAGTTTTGATAAACAATATACGAGTAATTTAATATACGAGTATAACAAAATGTATTTGAATATTGTATAGAGCACATTGTTATCACAAAGCTCAATAAATATATAAATAGTTATTTAAACATTAAAAAGCCACAATGCTTTTATTCGTTATACAATGGACCGCAAATTTATAAATAACCCACATTGTTTGTCAAGTTTGGTTTTCCTTAAGAGCAAACCTTTCACTTCCATCAAACTCAGATAATTAATGTATCAAATTTCAAGTAAACACTTGAACAACGTTGCACTGTCTTCCTTAAATACAAATATCGGAAAACCCATCAAGAGTTAATGTAGAATGGTCCCAAGACCCACCCTATGTCATTGGGGACCAATTTGCCACTCTGATCTCATTTCTTGCCTTCTAAATGGCAATTTACCAATTCGTTTTACAATGAAAAATTTAAAACGGTACATATTTTATATTTCCGTATTTATTTAAGGTGAATCAATAACCTTGTTTCTGTAGGTTAAAACAAAATGTTTTATTATTATTTTTTAGATATTTTAAAAATAGAAAATAAAAAAAAACACTTTGTATTTAACTACGGTATGGTTATTATATTTGATGCCAACTTGTTTCGGTTGGATTCAAGCTTCATCAATAACAGTTGATAATATATATGTAGAAGATGGAAATATATGGTGGTCCATCATCTGCCTATCTCTGCCTATCTCTGTGGTGAAACAGAACGAATTTTAGTTATTACAATGCGTTCAGCGGCTATTTATAAATTCAACGAAATCTCATTCCCTTATAGTATGTATTTTTTAATCACACCCTTACTCGTCCTCTCCCTTTTGAAACCCGAGCATCTGGCTTTCTGAATTTGCTTTTAATAACCGAAAAAGATTAGTTTTTTTTGTTTGTATCTAGATCGAAATGAAATGTTTCAAGCCAAGTTTTATGCCAGCTAAAATTCACGGTATTAAATGTTTCCTTATTTCCTCCCAAATCTTTTACATTTGTACTAATTTGACATTTATCATCATCATCATCAGCCGTCTGTCATCCACTGCTGAATGTAGACCTCTCCCAAAGAACGCCACCGCCCCATATCCATTACCGCTTCCATTCATCCAAGTCCAGCAATCCTCTTCAGATCGTTGGTCCAGCGGGCAAGGGGACGTCCAACTCTGCGGAATCCTGTACGCGGTCTCCACTCCATAACCCGTCTCCCCCATCGGCCGTTGGTTTTCCGACAGATATGGCTAGCCCATCGCCACTTCAGCCCGCCCATCCTCAGAGCTACCTCAGTCACCTTGGTTTGTTGTCGAATAAATTCGTTTCTAAATCTGTCCTTCAAGGTTATTCCAAGCATGGGTCTTTCCATGTCGCGTTGGGCGACCTAGAATCAGTAGACTAGACCTTTTGTTATTGCCCATGTCTCGGCCTCGTACGTCATGACTGGCAAGACACCCTGATTGAAGACTTAAGTCTTGAGGCATTGTGGTATTTTAGAGGTGAGAACATGACGTAATTTTCCAAAGACCGCCCAACCCATCTGAATTCTTCGGTCAGCTTCTTTCTCGAAATTGTTTTTACCTACTTGTATGATTTTGCCAAGATATTTATATTCTTGTACCACTTCGAGAGTCGACCCATTGACGGTTACTGATTTTGGGATAATATGTTTATTATACATGACTTTCGTCTTGTCCAAATTCAAGCCGAGACCCAATCGCTTAACATTATAAATATTTAAATATTGAATGTCGGCCTCGTGAGGAGTCTGAAAAATCGACGTGCGCGCAAGACCCGGTGTATGAATGTTGAGTAAACGAGAGAAATATGTCAGAATATAAAATTGTGACGGTCCATTTTCTTTGCCTACCCCTTTGGAAGACAGCATGATGGTTAGTTAATTAGTTAGTTTTTATGAATATTTCAATTCGTCTTTATTTTACATTGATTTCAAGCTCGTGTTACGCCTTAAATTTGTTTTAATATCCTTATTAAATACGTGCCTTATTTCAAAAAAAGAAAGTTAAATTTTTAACGTATTGTTGAAAAGTTAACCAAGGTTAAAAATTTAATTACTTAACTTGTGTACGTAATTTCTAATGAAATATTTATTTTTAACATTTTCGAATTTCCAGTATATACTGGTGACAGGGTTTAAGCATAATTAATTATTTTCAAGGCATTTACTAGATGTTAAACAATAACCAAAGCTAATCAACGGAAGGGACAGTTTGACAATGGAGACAATGAAGCTTTGAAACACATGACGTCCCAACTATTTAATTAAATACCATTTGATAAGATCGAGTCAAACAAACACATTTCCTTCACGGATATCGAATCATGTTTTTAAATACTACTGTACAAATTCCACATATCATCTCAAAGATTCAACATGAAAATCTCCATAGGCAAGACAAAGAGCATGGTTACATCAAGGCAACCAGTACGATGCAAGCTTGCATTAGACAATAAAATAATAGAAAAAGTTATGCATTTCAAGTACTTAGGTGTTGATGTATCAAGCAGCAGTGACCTCTACGGAGAAGTAAGTGAACTAACAAACAGGGCCGCCGTTGTGGCTGGCTGCTTGACGAATGCTGTTTGGAAAAATAAAAAAATGCTAAAGGAGGGCAAGATTCGAATCTACAAGACATACATACGTCATATAATGACATATGGAATAGAAACGAGAGTTGACACCATCAGAACAAAAGGTCTCCTAAGAACCACAGAAATGAAGACTCTCCGATCCGTTGTAGGAATGACACTCCGAGACAGAATAAAAAATTCTGAAATAAGAAAGATCTGTAATGTGGAAGATGTCATGCGATGGGGAAAACTGAGAAGACGCTACTGGAGAGATCATGTAGAAAAAGCATGTTCTGAAAGAGTGATAAATATAGCCGCAAGTAAAGTACCAACAGGAAATCTACCTGCAGGAAGACTACCTAAAAGATGGCGAGACATTTGGACATCTGCATCCCAGGAACAGGCTCCGAGAAATAACAGGACACAGTCCTAAATAAAACAGAAGAAGAAGATGAAGTTTATAAATATGCTATTTTTTTAATCTTCTTCTTCTAAGTGAAAGCCTTATGGCTTGTTTCTTTTGGCCTCGTGCGAGGTTGACTCTCAGCTGTTGATCCATCTCTTTGGTAGTTTTCCCAGGGGTGGTCTGACTTGGGGTTGGCCGTGCAACACAATGAGAGGTAGTCTGGATGTATGTTATATATTCTTCTCACGTGTGCGTACCATTTTTTAAATGCTTTGCATAATGTCTGATTAGAAAGAATGCAAGCTTTTCTTCTTCTTCTTCTCCCTTGATTTGGACCTTTATTTTTAGTTTCAATCCTATAAATTAGTTTGCAACAAAGACTATTAACAACTATTAACATCTTTCTTCGTTTTTAGGATGCCACTTCGACCTTTTTTATGTGGTAGATTCTTATAAATTTTTACATTTTTTTATAAATTATAATATATTATTTGAACCCAATTCCTGTGAAAAAATCCTTATATATTGATTTTCGTTATATGTAATTGATATGTAGTCTATCATTATTATTATTGTCCGGTGAATTCTATCAGAACATGACAACATTTTTTTTTTCACACTATATTTGCCGGCAATCGAACCCGGGACCTTCGATGTGGCATTCATAGCTGTAGACACTCTCACGCGAAGGTCACCGATTACAAAATATATATGAATACAAACAGGTTTTATTTTTCTTCTTCTTCTTTGCTGTCGACCTATGTGGTCTATAGTGGGGAGGGTTGCTTTTCCTGTGAGGTGGATCCCAAACTGTTCTTCTTTCTTTTAGGAGGTATTCAACCAGGACGAGTCGCGTGTAGCTGATTATGTAGCGAAATAATGTCTGTCGGTGTTAACAAGTAAGTTCAGGTATAATGTGGAGGTGAAGAGTTATGAAAAGCTGCAAGAACTAATAATTTTAAAATGAAATAAAATTGACAATGACATAAAAAACCTATCCGCAAATATTTAGATGATACTGCATAATGAAGTGTTTGTTTCGACCAATATGTATCCAAAGCGCGGAATTAACAGCGCAAGAACGAAAATGAATGCGGTACACAGAGACAAAATATATTGTATTTTTTCTAAAAAAATTAAAAACATTGAAAAAATTTGTTACTTGTCCTATTATTCCTAAAAATAATTCAAAACACACGTTCATAGTTTGTTTTTACACCACTTGATTGTTTTAAACAAACAAACCCGTTTCGTTCCCACCGCAGATTCGATAAGAGTTACAGAAACAAACTTAGTAATAACTTCTTCTTCTTCTTCTTCTTTTGATAGATCTGACGATCTGTGACACAGAAATCATATCTCGTCGGATGATGAGATCCAGCTGTCCCTCCATCTCTTAGGCGGTCTTCCAGGTGGGCGGTGTCCGGAAGAGGTTTCATAAGCTTAGTAATATAATATGTTTATTCACTTTATAATTGTAAGTCAAAAATCTGTCCATATGGGCATTATATGAGCAGTCAAATGTGTCTTTTAGTATTTTTTTTATAACTTTCTTGTATATTCGCCTTCACTTTGTATTTTTACAACACATAATTGGAAAGCACTGCTAGTGTCAGAGTAAATGGAGATCTTACAGCCTGGTTTGATATCAATAAAGGTGTCAAACAAGGTTGCGTAATGTCCCCGTGGTTATTTAATCTGTATATGGACAATTGTATGAGAGAGCTGAAAGGGTTGGATGTAGGTGCCAAAATGAGCGGAGTGTCAGTAAGCTGTCTCTTGTATGCGGATGACGCTGTCCTACTTGCTGACAACGAGCATGAACTACAAGTCCTGGTGAATTGTATGTATGAGGTATGCATGCGAAATGATCTGATGATGAATGTTAATAAGTCCAAGGTAATGATTTTTGAAAAGGAAGAAACCACGACAGTCTGCAACATTAGCGTGAATGGTGAAAACTTGGAGCAAGTAGTTGAGTTTGTGTATTTAGGTAGTATGTTTACAAGAGATGGGAAAGTGGAGAGGGATATTGAAAGAAGGGTTGGGGCAGGCAACAAAGTGAATGGTGCACTTAAAGTTGTCATCGCAAACAAAAACCTATCCAAAAAAGCTAGAATGGCAGTGCACAATGGTGTTCTTCTACCGACCCTTATGTATGGAAGCGAAGCATGGAACTGGCAAAGAAGGATGAAAGAAGAATAAATGCAGTAGAAATGAGATCTCTTAGACGAATGTGTGGATATTCTGTGTATGATAGAGTGTCGAATGAAAATATAAGAAGTGAATGCGGTGCGAATGATGGTGTCATGAACAAAATAATGAAAGGATCATTAAGATGGTTTGGACATATGGAAAGAATGAATGAAGAAAGAATGGTAAAAAAATTATATGTTAATAATGTAAATGGAACCAGAAATAGAGGAAGACCGAGGAAAACGTGGCACGATCAAATAAATCAAATATTGAATGTCGGCCATGTGAGGAGTCAGAGAAATCGACGCGCGTGCATGACACGATGTATGAATGTTGAGGAATCGAGAGAAATATTTCAGGAAAGAAAGGTGTGGCAGTCCATTCTTTCTGCCTGCCCCTTCGGGGAGACGGCGTGATGGTTAGTTAGTTTTAATAACACTTTTCACAGACATGTTTCGGTTGCGACCCAACCTGTTTTTCGTGTTGTTTGGTTTTTTACGATGTTTTATGAATTAAAACAATTTAAATTTTTTTTAAATAACTTGGTTTAATCCACAAAATATTAAAGAAACACAACATGTTTCGGATGATAACTTCATCTTCAGGTGTAAAAATATAAATTTATATTTTTACAAAATGATGATAAACGAAGATGGAGGTAACTTCCAAAATATGTCGTGTTTTTTAATATTTTGTGAATTGAACATAGTTATTTTCAATTTTCTAAATATATTACTTTGGAATTCCCCAGTGGCCTAAGCGTTCAATAAGTTAATATCACTTTTTTCCATATTCGAGTTTATTTTCTCGACACGTTTCGAAGACTTTACACCTTCATCATCGAAAAAACGATAAAAAAAGCGTGTAAAACCTTCGAAACACGTCGGGAAAATTTAACACAAGAATGGAAAAAACAATGTTTTAATTCAAAAATATGAAAATACACAGTGTTAACGCCTTAAGTTTATCTAAAATATTTGATAAATAAAAGTGGCATAAAAACTACGTTGTTAATTCAGTTTCAATGATAAAACATATTTTATACGTTAAAGATAAATAATTGAAATCTTGTACATCTAATAACTAGTGCTTGTCGTTATACCGCACAGATATGTACTTGATATTTTTATTATCTGCTTACTTTGCTCGCCACGTTTTTAATGTTTTTATTATTATTTTAAAGTTAAACGAAAATCAGATACTAAATACGAGTAGCTACGACTTCAATCTACTTTTATCCCACGCACCCCTGAATGAAAAGAATTTTTATTTCAATTTTCATTTGTACGTCTTTCAGAAAACGTTATAATGAAATGGGCTTTATTTCAGTTAGAATTTAAAAGATTTTCGAATGATGGTAAAAGACTTTTGAAGTGATTTCACTCGCCCTTCTTATTTATAAGTATCCTTCAATTTTACTGTACTTATAATATATAAATATCGTTTAGCTTTTCTTATAATTTTTAAATTATTACCGTTATTTATGTTTATTAGTATATAATTAAAAAAAACTTTCAGCATTTGTATGTATAAAAAATAGCTTTCAGGTTTTATATTAATTAATTAAAATAATAATATTCGTTCGTTTTATTCAAGTTCAGTTATTTGTATTATACATTAGTGATGGCAGTGCACAATGGTGTTTTTGTACCGAATCTAATGTATGGAAGCAAAGCATTGAACTAGCAAAAGAAGGATGAATGTAGTATGATAGAGTGCCTAGTGAAAAAAATAAGAAAATAAAGCAGTACGAATGTGAGTATTATGATTTCAAATTACTTGATTTTCTTATTGAATTTACGCACCGAAAAATAATGTAAGATAGAACACCGAATGAATATATAAAGAAGGAATGTATTGAAGCTGAATGCGTCCTTAATAATATTAAGAAACGCTAACTAATATTGCTTGGATGTATGAAAATAATAGATACCGGAAGTTAGCCATGACAATAGAAAAATAAGTTGGGGGAGGCTTCAATTACAAAAAGGCGGCCTTGTTCGAAATCAAAAAGATTGACGTGCATGCGTATCATATAGTATGAATGTATTCGAAGCGCGAGTGATATGTCAGGATTAACCAGTGCATCAGTCCATTTTATCTACCTATCATACAGAGGAAAAGCCGTTTTGGTTAGTTACTTATATGAAGAATACCATTATATTAAATAAAAAAATATTGCTATTTTCATTCATCATTTCATGGTAAATAGTGAAAAATAAAAATAAATCTTCTGTATTCGTTATAACATTGTGTTGTGGATTCATTAAACAGTGTTTCTTTTTTTAACTTTGTATACAACACCAACTATATTAAAAACAAAAATTCAAATAAAAAAAACATCTTTCGGACACAGAAGCCCTGCATCAGTGAGATAAATATTAAAATAAAAAATCATGAATCTGTTCATTTTTGACAGATATTAAAGTTTTAATATCGCTGACATCTTTTGGTGTGCTATCAAAACCGGTCGAAGAAACAAAAATCAGTAGATTTTAGCTAAATATACATTTTTGAAATATTTTTTACATTTTATTTGTTATGTATTATATTGTATAACAGCAAAAGCTTTGTGGCTATAAATGCCGACTGGTAATATTCGACACAAACGCTAGTGGTGTTTATTTAAGTTGGGATAATTCCAATATTTACTTGTTTTCGATTGTAAATCAGGAATTGTATACGTAATGCGCTAATATATCAAAGTATTTTCGGATTTTTACGCTGCTGACTTCAGGTATTTTACATCATGAATTTCCAAACGTCTGATTCCCCAAGAGTTAAGACATTTGATTTTAGACGCATAATTTTAGTTGAAGACCAAATTTCAAAATGCTTTTCTTGTTACGTCGTGATTAATACATTTAATATCTACTTACACTCAACAAACGGCTCGGTATAAATTTGTTAACTTAATTGTACCACAATGCATAATATTAAGTTGTCGGGCCAAATTTACTGCCATCTTTTAATAAAATCTGCAACTATTCGTGCAAATAATAAAAATTTAACTTACTAAACCTCATGACATTTATTCGCAAAAAACTTAATACGAAAGAAAGTGAGAGTGTTGGTGTATTTATTTAGATGTTTACAAGTACCTTGTGTTATGATGTGATCAATTTGCCGATTATCATAACATTATTTAAGTTGCACATATACTTTTGTATGGTTTTTATAACGTTCCCTATATTGAAGGTTAGAACAACACCTACATCAAATGGCTGCGTTTCTTATATTGCGTCATATGCCTATCTTATACCAGTACTGTTAAGATATCCAAGACATCTGAATTATACTTATTTAAGTATTAAAAGTAAATAATTTTATGTTTTTCAGAATTTCAACACTCGACGAAACATGTAAGCGCCGCGGAAAGAATGGAGCATCAATACCACATCATTTTGCTTTATAAGTGCATAAGGTAATTATATCCATTTCATGATAATCTTTAACAAAAAATTAAGCATTCTGTTCTCAATAACGGTTCAACATAAGGAGGTATGAAAGTGTATTCAGAATCTAGCTACATATTTTTTTAAATAGTACATTGTTTTGGCCGAAACACTACGATGTTTCAACATTATTAACTGTTAAATTATAAAACGCTGTTTATGGCCTACATTTTTTTTTTTATAAATTCTTCTTTTTAAAGTGCCCTGTCAGGTCCCCCCGACGTTGCCGATCACTCTGGTAAACCCTTCCCTATCCTGCGCTATCCGGAATAGCTCCTCCACAGTTCCGATTCCCGTCCATTCCCTCACATTGCGCAGCGAAGAGATCTGCCTTCTCTCTGCCTCCCTGCGGCCCTCTTTTTTTCCCTTCAAAATTAGATGCAGCAGGCGATATTTTTCTCCTCGTAGAACGTGACCCAGATACGAAATCTTGCGGACTTTTATCAATGTCAGCAGCTCTCTATTTACTCCTGCACGATTCAGAACTTCTGTGTTCGTCACTCTGTCTGTCCATGGGATCCTGAATATTATTCAGTGAAGCCACATTTCAAATGCCTCTAACCGGTTCATTGTATTTACTTTTAATGTCCATGTCTCACACCCTTATAACAGAACAGACCACACATAGCACCTGAACATCCTCTGTCTTAGTTTTAAGTTCACATTGTCATTCCTCTACATTCATATTAAATTGCGCTGTAATGAAAAAAACACGACAGGAAAATAAGAAGCAATATATCCCTTTCATTATAAACGCTAAAATTACTTTATTAATTACTTAGATCCATTTTGACAATTCGTGACTTACAGACATAATTTTTAGTTCAATTATTCAGTACCAAAACCAATAATTTATTTTTGTCCTGACCTTTAAGAAAGTTTTAGCCATGTAACAACATTAAGTATGATTGATCAGATAATTAAACTGATAATTAATTTAACATCAGAATTTGCTTAAATATACTAAGCAAAACCATATAATTAATATATCTTAACAATCAAAATTCTTTTCACTTCGAAAGTGAGATATTGTTTTGATAAAATATTACTATTCTATAATATATTATAATGATAATTAATTTCAATAAAATTTTGAAGTTTACTTGCTTGAGTGGGAATACTAGGTTATATTTTAGATATAAACGAATAAGCATTTGATTCTTGCCTTATTTGATAAAGCATTGGCAGAACCAATCACGCAATTTCAGTTAAAATTAATAAAACTTTAAATAACCATTTTTACTTATACTCAATTCGTAATATGGAGTTTTAAATCATTCGAGAAACAGTAAAATTGTTTAAGATTTTTTTTTCTCATCGGCAATCAATGGCATTCGTGTTTTTCATTTGTGATCATTATCTTTTGACATGGTTCAGGCAGATTGAAGGTTGAGTAGTCTAGGTTAAACGATTAAACTTTTTTGGTAAATAAAATCTATACACGGTAGATTTGAATTTACAGAAAAATATCCGTTCTTGAATTTACAATTTAACCTTCATTGCATGTTTTTTTTTTAATTTAAATAAATATGACATATTTGTTATCTATTGCAAAATTTAATTTGGGAAAAGTAATTAAAAATAGAAATTTTGATATTTAAGTACTTACTAGTATATTGACAAAATGTGTCTTTTCCATACTTTACTGAAAGCTAAATTTAATAATATTTCATAATATATTTTATTATTAAACATAATAAATGATTGAACATGATATAAATACTCACTTGGCAATATAGTTTTAATTTATTTATTTGAAAAGAACGATTTTTTTACCTCATTATGTGTCTAAAAAACTGCTAGTAATTGATAACCAACAACCAAATATCAAAGTCAAATTGATTTTTATATAAACTAATACCACTAGACTACTTTTTTTATAAACGTAATAAAAATCCAGTTGAAGTTTTAAAACATTAATGAAATCCTTCGTCGTTTCACGACTAGATTACTGCAATGGAGTCTACGCCAACATCTCCAAACAGCAAACTAATAAACTCCAGTCTGCATTCAATGCAGCAGCAAGACTGATAACGTGTGGGCCGAAGAGTGATCACATAACACAGCATCTTAAAGAGCTCCACTAGCTGAAATGTCTAGAAAGGATACAATACAAATACTGCTGGACGGCCTTTAAGGTGTTGCATGGAATTGCACCAGCTTATATACGAGTATAATATGTATATGAACTCTGCATCAACGAGAACTGAATGCCAGATAGTCTACATTGCGATCAGCTAAGTCTTCTGCGATCGGTATATTGACTGTGCCAAAACGCTGTCTTAGCATAAACTTTGGCGACCGAGCCTTTGCGATAGCCGGCCTTTCAGCCTGGAACAATTTTCCAGCAGACCTAAAGTGCATTAATAATCAGTCAGAATTTAGATTGAGGCTCAAAACGCCCCTTTTCAAATTTTCCTTTCCTGATAGAAAGGCTTGATTGACTGCGTCAGATGCAGCTCTCATACTGAATATGTTATTTTTTAACTAGTTTATAAAACGGAGCATTAGAAAATGCTATGTTTTGTGAACTAGTTAAAAAATAAAAATGTAGAAACAGCACCCTTGAGATGGTTAATTCATAAAAATGGCGCCCTATAAATTATGCATTTTATCAATGGTTGAGATATAACTAACTAACTAACTAACCATCACGCCGTCTCCCCGAAGGGGTAGGCAGAAAGAATGGACTGCCACACCTTTCTTTCCTGACATATTTCTCTCGCTTCCTCAACATTCATACATCGTGTCATGCACGTGGGTCGATTTCTCTGACTCCTCACATGGCCGACATTCAATATTTGATTTATTTGATTGTGCCACGTTTTCCTTGGTCTTCCTCTATTTCTGGTACCATTTACATCATTAACATATAATTTTTTTACCATTCTTTCTTCATTCTTTCTTTCCATATGTCCAAACCATCTTAATGATCCTTTCATTATTTTGTTCATGACACCATCATTCGCATCGCATTCACTTCTTATATGTAAAACTCTCAAAGTTTGAAAATGCCCTCGCAAGGGGAAACAAATTTGGGAAACAAACAAATCGTGTTTACTATTATAAATTAATCCAATTTATTATTACTTTTATTATTATTATTATTACTAGCATTGGTTTGTTTACCTAAAAAAGTAGATTAGAATGTAGAGTGTGTGGTATAATAAGAGAATGTACGAAATTAAAATATTGTATTATGTAAAAACATAAGTGGATTTTTCAGTTTGTAACAAATTTGCTACACCATGCAATGAAGGGTTAACGTTATACACCCTCGTTTGTTTGATAAGGCCTCATAAAGTGACTTCATTCGGATAAAAACATGCCCTTCTCACAAAACTTTATTGCCTTGTTCAATAACCTTGATTTTAATTTATCGTAAGTGTATATAGACTACGTAGACCGAAATGATTTAAAACCTTACCGAACGCGTGTCGACGTGGGTGAATTTTTTTTTTTTGGGTTAAACGGTGCAATCGAGTAATTTAGGTAGCATGTTCATAGCGGATGGCCGAACGGATAGTGACGTCTAAAGAAGGGTTAATGTGGGTAACAAAGTGAATGGAGCTTTAAAAATGTTATTGGAAACAAGAAATCATCAATAAGACGTTCACAATGGAGTTCTGGTCCCAACCCTTATGTATGGAAGCGAAGCATGGAGATGAGATCCCTAAAACGTATATTTGTTAGAGCGATTAATAACAGACTTTCAAATGCTGATATATAAGAAAGGAGTGTATAGCGGAAGAAGGTATTACGAACAAAATTATGAAAGGATCGCTGTTTGTTCGGACATTTGGAGCGCATGGATGGAGAAAGAATGGTTAAGGAAGTATACGTTACCGATGTAAATGGAGTACGATTCGAGGAAGACCGAGGAAAACATGGCATGACAAAATTTATAAAATTTACAAGGTTGGTCATGTTAAAAGTCGGAAGAATCGAGGTGCGTGTATGACTCATTGTATGAATGTGGAGCAAGATAGAGAGATGTGTCAGGATAGAGTAGTCTGGCGGTCAATTCTTTCTGCCTTCCCCTCCGGTGAAAAAGCATGATAGTTTGTTGGTTTAAACTTTCATTTTAATAAATTTAGTAAAATGTATGAAAAATGATTATATTTAATACAAAGTCAAACTATTATAGTAACAAATTAATTGACATCCGTGGAAAAATATTGATATTTTTTCTTATTAAAAATGATCGAAAAATGTATTTTCTAAAAAAATACTATATTATATTTAATCTGAATATTTTGCCTAGTCTCTTTTCTCAAGGATAAATCCTTTATTATTTATAATTAGTTTTACGTCATTCTTGAAATAATTATAAATTAAACAAAGCTCAAGACAAACTTCTGGTAAAATCACAAAATTGAAATCTTCCATCGCAAATTTCTGAGACCAACGATAATTTATTCAAATGTTATGGTTTGTTAAGGCTCTATTGCATCAATTATTCTATTGTTGGATTTTATGTGAAAGATAGTTCTATATTTAAAATAAATTATACTTCAAAGTTTAGAAAGGTTTGATTATTTAATTGGACTATATCACTAAAGAAGTATCCAAAGTTATTATCACACAAAGTAAAATAATAAAAACTTTGATACTTAGCTATTTAACCCTTAACGTACCGTGTTCAAAACAAAACGCTCGCTCCCATGTGGTAAGTTCAGTTTACCGCTAACTTTATCTAAATATCAAGCATATGACTAGATGAATCAAAATTTAATTTATGTCATCTTGTAGGGAATTTCATTAGGAATAGATCGATATCTATAACATACATGGATTATTTGAAAAACATATCATTATTAATTTTTTTCTGGAACCATGCGATTTCTGATATGTAATGCGTCATAGCATACGGGCGACTGGACATACGGGTATATACTTGTCTTGCGGCCGGCGGCCGGCGGGGCGAAACTCTACGAGATTTTACGTATGATAAAGGCACCTAGGCAAAATGTATAGTACGTTCAAGACAACGAGTACGTATTAATATTTGTCCCTTTTGGTAAAGTGTTAATATTTTCACAGTTCTGATATTATTAAGTTGCATGCTGCGTTTTCATCCACAGTCTCTATTATTACGTATCTATTGAAAAGGCCAGACATATAATTTATAATACGTTCAAAACAGCGAGTAAGTATTTGTCACTTTTGATAAAGTTGTAAATATTAGCAAAACAAATTCTACCTTAACACGAATGAAGGTGAGGGCAGTCTTAGAAATTTTTTTTTTTGGGATGAAGGAAGTAATTTTTTGCTTTTTTTTATTACGAAATATTGAGAACACTTCAATGGAGGATTACAATTTTTTTTATAATATAAGGGTCCATAGGTTTTAAGAAAATCAACTTTAAATTGGCAGTGGAAACTCAATTTACCACATGGCAACGCGACGGTTAATGGTGGTTTTACATACTTAAAAATAAAATTAAACACTTTATTGAAAGCTAAGGCATTGACACTGTCAAATTCCATAATCATACACTTTGGAAATCGAAAAATAATTTGATTAGTTTTTATTATATATTTACACCTGGAGGAGGTATCCTCCGAAACATGTCATAATTTTTGATATTTTGTGGATTATAAACAATTAAAATTAAATAATTTTACACTAAGTATAAATCACAAACAGTTTGTGCATAACCCTGAGGAAGCTCGCTACAGAGTGAAACCGGTTGGCCCTACTTAATCAAATAAAGTGGTTTATTTTAGTCATATTTATTATTAAGTTCCATGCTACATATTTTTTATAAATCTTGTAGTTTCAGCCTACTTCAATAGCTAACTTCCATCAGTTGCAAATACTGTTATTTCTTAATGAATTAATTCGAATGAAAACGTCTGTATAATATTTTTTTTTAAATTTATAGTTATGACATGTTTCAAGTTTGATCCCATCACATTCTGAAAACTCCTTGGCAAAGCAAATCATATCAAACTTATAAGATAAAATAAGACTTTTAGATAATATACGATTTCATTTGTATTTATTAATAAATACTCGTACATTTATGGAATAAATACTCGTATATTTATTTTATTATCGTATATTTATGGAAGGTAAATGTTGAATATCATTGACTCTAAAAAAGAGTTTTATAGTCAACATTAGGTTATTATTTTATATTTAAAGGAATATTTAAAAAATCGCGCCTCTATTTACTACGAAAATATTTTATTCAATCTAGTTCGATTCTTTGAATTTCTATTGGCGCAATTAATTTAACTGAAATTCAATGTTATAACAGCAAACTCTGCATAATAGGGTAACGTTTGTTTTCAGAGATATAAAAAAACTAACTCACTAACCATCACGCCGTCTCTTCGAATGGGTAGACAGATAGAATGGATTGTCACATTTTTCTTACCTGGCACACTTCTCTCGCTTCCTCAACATTCATACATCGTGTCATGCACGCACGTCGATGTCTCGGACTCCTCTATTATGAGTAAGAAAGAATGAAGAATTAATAAATAATTAATGGTAAAGAAAGTACATGTTAACGATATTAACGAAAGACCGAGGAAAACGTGGCATGATTATATAAATGAAATATTAATTGTTGGCCACGTGAGGAGTCGGAGAAATCGACGTGCGTGCATGACACGATGTACTCGTATAAATGTTGAGGAATCGAGAGCAGTTTCAAGAAAGGCAGTGTGGTGATCCATTATTTCTGCCTATTCATTCGGGGACACAGTGTGATGGTTAGTTAGTTAGTTAGTATTTTATCGCACCTCGTTTTCCAGCACATTATTCTCAGTGATCTTATTTCTACGGCATCTATCCAACTATCATCTTATTTTTTCAGCTCCAAGTTTCACTTCCGTAGATGGGTGATAAAATATTTAGATATTCAATAATACCGGGCTTTGGAGGAAATTATAAACTTGTGCTGTATTCCGGTTAATACTACACTAATTATAACTAACGACCTTTGAAGTTAGAAGACGTTTCCTTAATTGTTTTCCAATTATTCATATTATTCTGTTTCAGAAACCAAATCATGAATAACTGACAATCAAAGCCATTATTATTATCATTATAGGCATATTGTAACCATTTGAAAGTGCGAAATATACTGAATAATATCAACATCAAAGCTGTTCTGCTGATAAACATTTTTTTTTCTATCCCGGTGTTGGAGTTGGCCTTCTCCACAACAGTGCCCCACTGGCTCCTAGCCTTGACCATCTCTTTCCATTCTGGCTTCTGTCACATCTCATCTCTCTCATTGTAGATATACATAAATTATATAAATAATAATTATAATATAAATACACAAAAACCAGTACGGTCATCCTCAGAAAAAAAACACGATAATAATTAAATAAACCGATGTTTTTTTACTTCCACTTTTGTCTTTATTTCGACAGCGACCGGTTTTGCCAGGCTGACTGACATCGTGAGACCAGTCTGTCGATGCCAGCGAGCCTGGCGCAACCGGTCGCTTTCGAAATAAAGACAAAAGTGGAAGTAGTTAAAAACATCGTAAAATTATGGTGCTATTTTGTTAGTGTTTTATACCATGGACTGGTATAAAACACTGAACAATAACTAGGACCGTCCCCCGTCCACGCGGGACTTACGTTACATAAATACATAATTGACCTATTGATACATAAATAACATACGTGAGAGAAAGAATAAAAAAGAAATAATGCACAGCAGGAGGCACAGGAAGGAGGGAGGCGATAAAATGCAGGATGGGGGAAATAAGGAAATTTATTTAATATGTGGAATAGGGAAGGTAATTTAGGAAGTTTATACTATGTATATTTAAGAGAATAAACGTCTTCAATCATCCTATCATTGAAGACGTTTCATCTCCTTTGCTCACACACACTCCGGGTCCGACACCAGACTAAAATCAAAGAGCCTGGCCCGAAAATTGCCGTAGCCCGAAAGCATCTAGACGACGTGGTGATCCAAGACGATCCACCCACAACTCCACTTCAGGGAAGGGAAGAAGGAGTAAGTCCAGGCCTTGTGATGGAGACGGTTGTGGGAATAATGAAAAACGTCTAAGGTCAAAGGTCAAAGGTCAAAGGTCAACGGTCAAATGCCAAGGCCGGGAGTTTGCTATCAAAGATCATGGTGAGAGGTCAACGGTCAAAGTTGAAAGATCATGGGTCAAAGTTGAAAGGTCGAAGGTCAAAGGTCAAAGTTAAAAGGTCAAAGGTCAAAGTTGAAAGATCACAGGTCAAATGTCAAGACCAGGGGTTTGTGACCAATGGACAAAGTTGAAAGGTCAAATGTCGAGACCGGGGGTTTGTGACCAAAGGTCACGGGTCTAAGGTCAAAGGTCAAGGTTCAAATATCAGGTTCAACTGTTAAGGGCCTAAGGCCAAAGATCAAGGGTCGGGGGTCAAAGGTCAAATGTTAAAGGTCAAAGGTCAAGGGTCAAAGGTCAAAGGTCGCAAATCATGGTATTGAGATTTTCTTCTCGGTCGTATTCCTCGTGATTGAGGGTCGTATCCATCTTGGTAAATATTGACCATGGCACGCCATGCGCTTCTGTCACCCGTCAGTCTCCAGGCTGCAGCTAATGAGAGACCAGTTAGATCTCGGTCGTCCATGTGGTCGCATTCCCTCCACTTTGCCCATGATGATGGGCTTTTCAAGGTTCAATCCTGGGATTGGTTTGCAGCAATTGCCTCTATTCTTCTCTTCCATTCTTCCCTGTCTTGTGCGGCTCTTTTGAAATTTGCATATGATGAGCAGCGCACGTCCACCAACAGGTCCTCCAGGTACTCTCGGCGTGGGCGTCCCCTAGAGTTTGTCCCCTCAATCATACCCTTCATTATGGCATGCAAGAGACCTTCTTGACGTATTACATGGCCGATCCATCTTGCACGCCTTTCGGACAAGGTCCTGAGCAGGTGCCTTTCTCCTTCGATTCCTTGAAGAACTTCCTCATTCGTGATGTGGTCTCTCCAGAAAATTCCACAGAGTCTTTTATAGGACCACATCCCTCTAAGCCTCTAGTCTCCGCTTATCCCTTTTGGATAGGCACCATGTCTCGCAGCCGTACATCAAGACACTCCATACGTAGGTCTTGATGAGGAGTATTCTCAGTTTTAGGTCTATATTATTTGACTCTATTATTTTCGACCTTTTATTAAATGCAAGCCTAGCCTGATGTATACGGCTGTCGACCTCGCTCTTAAACCGACCGTCCCATGTTATTTTGCTCCCGAAGTAGACAAGGGTCTATGGGCTATGTGTTCAAAATATTCACTAAACACTCTGATAGCACATCCGCAGGAGTCTTTCCTTGATTTCTAGCTGGTCAATAATTGACTGGTTCGTTCTTCTTGCCGTCCGTATACCCTATACGCTGCATTCGTCGCTAGCATGCAATCTTGAAAGCATCAATTTTGGACCTCTCCGAAGTTCGCATAGTCCAAGACTCGCAACCATAAAGGAATGTGGAGCAAACAAGGGTTTAAACCAGTCTCATATTGGTCTTGTTGGAATTATTTTTGTCTTACCATATCTTGGGAACCTTTATCATGGCAGTTTTAGCCATTTGGGTTTTGCGTCGAATCTCACTCTCGTATCCCCCTTGGTCAATTCTGAGTGATCCTAGATCCAGATACACAAATTCGTTTGTAATTTCCAAATTTTAGAAAATTCCCTTGTTTGTGAATTGCTTACCTCTGCTTATCATCATTATCTTTGTCTTATTGAGATATTACTGGAGACATATTGTACATGTCTTTCGATAGGACAATGAACAAGCACACAACTTATGTTGCTACCTTTGCTAGGTCTTGGTTAATTTGAACAAATAACTGAGTAGCGATATTTTCAGGCTAAAACTCTTCCTGCTATCTGGTGATTAGGCAGTTTTCGGAAAATTTTACAGCAATTAATCAGAGGGAGGCTTTATGAAAAAAAAAACGCATTGCCCAGCATCTAGGTCTGCCTCCCTCATTAAATCTGCTATCAAGAGACCCATCTAGTATGCCTATTAAAATAGCTTCCGATTTTATTGATCGTGATCCTGAACTGGAATCCTATTCATGATTATCAACATGGCCTTACAATAGTTAGAAACCTTACAGTTATCAATAACATCCAAGAAAGAGGTGTGAAGCTTATATAAAAATACAGGAATATTGTAACACTAGATGAGGAGCAAATGCAATACCTACTGCATGTCGTAAATATACTATCGGTGCAATTTTCCATGTCGCTTAAAGCATTCATTATTATTAAATTAATAAACCTTTAAAATTAAAATTTATTGCTATAAAAACTTATTTTTATGGTTGAGGAGTTCTAGGCATAGTTTAGTTATTTTACTTCTAAATATTTGTTTAAAATTTGAAACAAAATTAATAAAATAGTTTTTCCGAAAATTTAAGAATTTATTAATTTTGTTCAATTTTCAACCCCTTTTGTGGCACGTATTTTTATTAAATAAAAATTACAAAAAAATTACCAAATAAATTGGTTTTGATACAAATACTAAGTGTGAAACAAAAATACAATCACGCTGTTTCTCCGCAAGGATAGGCAGAGAGAATGGCCCGCCACACTATTCTATACTAACACACCTCTCTAGCTTCCTCCACATTCATAAATCGAGTCATACACGCATGTCGATTCTTCCGACTCATAATATGACCAACCATTAAAATTTTAATAATTTGGTCATTCCATGTTTTCCTCGGTCTGCATCGACTCCGTTCTCCATTTAAATCATTAACGTATACTTTCTTAACCATTTTTCTCCATCCATGCGTTCCATATCGTCTGTTCAAAGGTAAAACTTATTAAGTGACATTATAAAAAAATATTTTTCTTTTGGAATTTCTGTATCAGACTTGTGAATCCTACGTCAGAATATAATCACCACGTGTATTTATTAAAGAATAACAGTTATTCTTTAATAAAAACACTTGGTGATTATTTTCTGACGTAGAATTTACAAGTCTGATACAGAAATTGCAAAAAAAAATATTATTTTTAAATGTCACTTAATGAGTTTTACCTTTGAACCGACGATATGTCCGATCCAACGCAGCGATCCTTTCATAATTTTGTTAATAATACCTGCTTCCGCTCTACATTCCCTTCTAACATCAGCATTTGTGATTCAGACGTATATCGTTAAGAATATTATATTAAGTGTATTATGCTAAGTGTATTATTATTTTATTTAAAAATTACCAGTTCTTACTAGCCCTAAGGGAAAAGAATTGGGAGGGGGAGGCTTTTAAAAATATAAAATATTTTTTAGCCTATATCCTAAGGACCACCCAAATATTAGGTCCTTACATATGAAATTGGCGTTTTGTATGGGAGGAACATAAATTTGATTTTTTTTAAATATAATATATTTATTTAATCAAAGTATGTACCATTGCTATCTATGCACTTTTGCCATCTCATAGGTAGTTCATCAATCCCTTTACTAAAAAAAACATTCAGACGGGAATCAATAAAATCTTTGAAGTCGGTTTGGACTGCCCCATCGGAGTTGAATTTTTTCCCTTGCAAGAAGTTATCCAAATTTCGAAAAAAATAGTAATCTGTTGGGGCAAGGTCCGGAGAGTACGGTGGATGTCTTAGACATTCCAATTGAAGCTCTTCTAATTTGGTAGCCGTCTGTTGTGCAGTGTGTGGTCTAGCGTTATCATGAAGCAGCAGTGGCCTAGAGCGATTAACCAGCCTCGGTTGTTTAACAGCTAGCTTTTCCATCATGGTTTGCAGTTGCTGACAATAGACATCTGCCGTAATCGTCTGGCCAGATTTAAGAAAGCTGTAGTGAACGACACCAGCACTAGTCCACCAAACGCTCACAAGTATTTTTTTTGGAGTCAATTTTCGCTTGTGGCATGGTTTGGCTGGTTCGGCAGGGTTCAGCCATTGCGATGAACGCTTCCGATTATCATACAAGATCTACTTTTCATCACATCTTTTCATTGTGCCGGTTGAGTAATGCAACGCAGCAGTCAACGCGCGTTTGTTGATTTGCTTCACTCAATTTGTGAGGTACCCACCTTTCAAGCTTTTTCACCTTCCCAATTTGCTTCAAGTGGATTAAAACAGTTTTATCACTAACACCGCAGCCTGCAGCTAACTCGGACGTGGTTTGCGATGGATCCGCTTCCACAATAGCCTTCAATTCTTCATTATCAACTTTGGTCTCCGGCCGTCCACGGGGCTTGTTCTGCAGGTCGAAATTTCCAGAACGAAAACGTTGGAACCAAAAACGCACTGTGTTTTCTTTTGCGGCACCGTCGCCATACACATCATTAATCCTTCGAGCCGTTTCTGCAGCACTGGTGCCACGGTGGAACTCGTACTCGTAAATAACGCGATATTTCAAGTTTTCCATTTTGTAAACTGAGTGACGCAAAGAAAAAAAACAATTGAGGAAAAAACAAAGGAATTATAATTTTCGAAACACAAATACTTGAGTAAATAGCTGTATAAATTTGAATTTGGAATTCCTAACCAAAGAGAAGATATTTGAGATCAAAGTTGCCAGTACGGCAAAACGCCAATTTCATATGTAAGGACCTAATATTTTACAAATACATGTACATAAAAATTACCTTCTTAAAAATTTGTCTTTTAATACATATTACGATCGCAAGCGAGCAATAGCTCTGTCTCTTTACAAAAAAACCTCAAAGCCCGTCCCAAAAATATCAATGATTTTACAATAACCATTCCCTAGCATGGAGTATCGTGGAATGGGTAAGTACTAAAAATGATTAGTGTTTGCCTTATTGTCACAATGGATTATCTCATCTTCACCTATGTGATACCCGAGTGATTACCAGAAAAAGCGAAATGTTCAAAAGTAAATAAGAATCGGCACTTTTCATTTAATTCTCTTTGTAGGGTGAGGCTCAAAAAAAAGTGTACACCTTTACGTCATATCTTAATAAAAATAACTGCGTCTTTTTATTTATATTTTGTCAGAAAAACGTTACCCCAAAACCACTGGCTCATCATTGAAATTAATATTTGAATATAGTTTCCACAGTTAAGAATGTTAAGAAATACCTAAAATTTTTGATTTGTGAAAAATATCTGAAATATTAATAATAACCTCATTATTCCTATTGACCAGACTCTTTGACCCTGTAAAAATAAATTGAAACGAGAAACGAAAACGTTTTGTCTTACTTATACCCAGTAGTATTCATACGTTTTAAGAATTTCTGTGAAGCTGTTTTCTGCATATTATTTTCTTACATACTGCATCGCTTAAAGCCATAAAAAAACAGATTTGAAAATTATCTACATCCCTTCTATTACTGTGACGCGCCGGTATTTGACACGGTATTATTCATTTGTTTGAATTGATCCCTTCTTTTTAAATGATCTTACAAAAAGGCAAAAGAGAAATTTATTTTCTCGAAAGGCGTCCGTGGAAAATATTTAAATTTGAATTTTAGAAATAAGAGGTGAGGAACCCTGTTATTCGATCTAACGACTCTTTCAATAGATGGCGTTCAATCTTACGCCGACAATTTTTTCCACTGCATAAATCTTGAGTTTACACAAAGTTTGAGGCACGATAAAAAGGTTTTTGTAAATACATGAATACCAAGCAGTGAGTTGTTTATTGCCCACTTTGGGTTATTTTCTTTTGAAAAAAAAACTCTACTCGGGCTTAATGGCATCGTGCCGTTTGAAAAATAATCTTCGGCTTATTTATAAATATGACACGTTGTACTTTTTTAATGCAATTTGAAAATTCTTTGGGTACTTTGTAGCAAATATTTTATAAGAAACGTAGCAAAAAGACACATGTAAATATTTACCAAAATGGTATTACATTTTTATTTACTTCGTAATATTGAAATTTTCCATAACTTTGGTTCGCTCTGTGCGGCACTTAAAGGAATAACTTTTTATTATTTAAGTTATTACCATTCACTTTATGGTCACACATTAGCACAGAAATGTATTTTTATTACCATGTTGACATAGCCTTATTACCTACGTGTACATTGATTGTCAAACAGTTACAATGTTAGTAAAATAATTATACCTATAGTTATATATAATAAAGTTTAAATATTTGTTAATTAAACATCACTATTTATATCTGCATGATTTGCACAATTTTTATTAGCTAAAGATTAAAATAAGAACGAAATCGAATGAAATGAAAATTAAAGTTATTTAACTTCAGACTTATAATATAATATTATCAACAAGATGGTTGCTTTGTATATATTATTACAATAGGAATAATATAAATTTACTGGTACCAACCGTAAAAATCTTCGCGATTCAGAATAGTTTATTTTTGGGTCATGACAAGTTGACAATCTACAATACATAAAAAAATAGTTTTCACATATAAATCAAACTTTGAATTTAGGGAGGCATACATATTAATATTGTTTAAACGTTCTATCTATCATTCCAAAACTTGCGTATAACCAATAGAAAATTTAAAATATAACTGAATTTTTTCCGTGAAACCACTTATTCTGGAAAAATCGTCGGACTCGAAAAAAAAGAGAAAATGTAAAGTAGTGTATCTGGGTGTTATGTTAACGGTATATATTTTTATGTTTGTAAAATATTTATTAAATAAATGGATAAAGCAGCGTTCCTAAAATTTGTTTGAAAAACTTTTTGGGAAAATTGTACTCGTATTTTCACAACACTTTTCACAAACATGTTTCGGGACACAAACTTCCCTTCTTCAGTAATTTTTTATCGTTTAAATGCATACACTGAAAAAGTGAAATTTGTGTCCTAAAACATGTTTGTGAAAAGTGCAAAAAAGCATTGTGGAAATACAATGTTTCCAAAAAGTTATTCAAATGTGAATCCACAATAAAAAGTTATGGCGAATAAAGAAGAAATTCCTAATTCTTTTCTGAAATTAACAATTGAATTCTACAGTTTCAACGCCATAACCTTCAATCAAGAACTCAATTAAATGATAATTTATTTAATTACATCAAACCATAATTTACCTTTAATTGTTACTATCTAACATTTTTTGTAAAGAAGCAAATGTATTATTGATTGCAGAAAGCCTTGATCTTCCGGCTTTAAGCAATCCTGACGCAGCTTTGTCATAAAATCAGCAGCCCGGAAAACGAAAGATTTGCGAAATAACCGTAATAAAAAAAGGTTTGCTTTCAACGCGCTAATTTATTTACATTTGGGAGTATTAAAGAAACCCAGCTTTATTCTTGAAGGTTAAAAAAAATATACCACATTTCAATCTGGGACAAGTGGAGGAATTTGTATGTATTTTTCTAAAGTATATTTACATGGATTGGGCGAGTGGAGAGCGATATTAAAAGAAGGGTTAGGGCAAGCAACAAAGTGAATAAAGTTATAAGCCTTTTCAAAAGCTAACATACAGTACACAATGCCGTTTTTGAACAGACCCTTATGTATGGATGTGAAGCATTGAACTGCCAGAAGAAGGATGAAATCATAATAAATGCGATAGAAATTAAATCTCTAAGACGAATATGTAATACTTAAATACTTCTTCTGCATTAATCTCCCAAGCTCCCATTCCCAATCAAATGCAAATTAATCATTTATTAATTTCTAAAAAATTATATATTTTTAAATGTATGTTTTTTCTAATTCACTTTTTCACATATTTTTTTAGAATATTTTTTATATTATCATCATGTATTATTATTATTTATTAGTTCTTACTGTTAAAAATAATTGTTAGTGCCTACTTATAATAAAAAGCACAGGTTAATTTTTAAATTTGAATTATTGTAACTATTTTAAATGCGTTTTTTATTAGGCTTCCTTTGATTTGTTTTTATTATATTTTTACACCTGATGATGGAGGTATTATCCGAAACACGTCGTGTTTTTTTATATATTTTATTGAATAGTGGATTAAACAAACTTTTTCAATTTCCTAAAAATATATAATAAATACGTATATGATAAAATATCAAATGTAAATTTTAGAAATGAATGCAGTGCGAATGAATTTGTTATGAATAAAGTAATGAATGGATTTTTTGGATGGTTTGGACACGTAGAAATAATAAATGAATAAAGAAGGAATGCTAAAGAAAGTATATGTAAATGACGTTAACGATACTAGAAACAGAGGAAGACTGAGTAAAACATGGCACGATCAAATCAATTAAATTTGTAATATCGGAGAAATCGACGTGCGTGCATGACACGTTGTATGAATGTTGAGGAATGGAAATAAATATGTCAGTAAAGAACAGTGTGACGATCTGTTCTTTCTGCTTACCCCTTATGTGAGACAGCGTGACAGTTAGTTTGTAAGACTACAATGAGACGCTTGATTTAATATATGATTTAAAAAACATCTTATTCCGAGAGATATACCATGATATTTGATTAAACATTAGAATAAATTTTAATGGGGTACATACCACCTTGTATAATAGTTTTCGCGAAAACACTTAATTTATTCTTCCCCATGATTTCACTAAATACTTAAGACGTTAAAACATCAGCAAAATTAAATAAATCGTGTAAGACGTGTTTGCGAAATTCGCGATCGGTTAGAAAATAATATAAAACAAATTTTATATCCGTGCCTCTTGGTATCCACTTGAATTGACGACTCAATGATCAAAGAGCAGTCATCATCTTCAAGGCGCTAATAAAGTAAAGAGAATAAGTTTTGAGCAATATAAAGGATATATGAACTTGAAGTGTACTGACTGAGATGCATCTTATGAATTTTCATATTTTTGCAACTTGCACAAGAAACGTGCACCTTCTCGTTACTAGAGAGCTCGTGTATCTTTTTGTCAATCTTTCTAATATTTTGCTTCTCGTTTGTAAATCTATGTATGAATTCCAAAGTAGCCATATTATATGCAGCAATTATGATGGTGTGGTTTCTTTTTTCTATTTACGGATTTTCTCGGTTTGGTTCAAACATTCATCATATTTCGAATGGTTTTATTTTACTTCAGTATACATTATTTTAATCTAAATTATTAAATAGATATTGAAAACAAAAAAATATATACACAAAATTTCTTTAACTCCAACAAATGGAAGCCCACTAATTATATAAAAATAAATAAATAAATTTATATATTTTTTTTGTTTTCATTATTTAAAATGAACAAGAAAGTTCAATAAAATTTTTAATTATTTGATTAATAGAATTAGTACATTGAAATAGGATGAAAACCATTTGAAACATGTTTAGGATAATCAAATTTATTTTTTTTAATCTTGCATATGTAATCTTTAAATAATAATTAAATAAAACGATGTTTTTAAGAACTACTTCCGTTTTTATGTGTATTTGATAGCAGATGGTTGCCAGGTTCGCTGGCATCAACCAACTAGGACTAGTCTGTCGATGCCAGCGAGCCTGACGAATCAGGTGGCTATCGAAAAACGGCAAAAGAGGAAGCAGTTGTTAAAAAATCATAGTTTTTTTTCATTATTGTTTTCACCTTAAACATGTTTGTTAAGAGTGTGTTGAGAAAAAAATAATGTTCAGATTATTTACAAATGAATGAATTCCGTAGAGTTCCCTGCCCGCTGGACCGACGATCTGAAGAGAATTGCTGGACATGGATGGATGGAAGCGACAATGGATAGGGGGCAGTGGCGTGCTTTGGGAGAGGCCTACATTCAGCAGTGGATGACAGACGTCTGATGATGATAAATTGAGGTACTTAACAAATATTACGAGAAAATGAATTCAGTTTGCGAGTTTTTAAAATAATTTAAATCCGATAACATTTAGCTTAGTCATTTAAAAATGTTCTTAAACTCCGTTATGGGCCATTTATATTGTTCAAATACATTTACCATTTTTCCCTTACTCATTCTCGATTCCCAATAAATAATTTATCGGTTTTTTTTTTCATACACCCTCCCTTATTCCTTCTTGTTTCGAATTGTGCTTACTAAATATACGTTATTTGCAATGAAAAAATTTTTCACGGTAGATTCAATTGCCCATAAAGTAATGCGAAATGATCCAATTTTTAATAATTTCGTAACGCTTATAAGGAATCAAATAAAACAAAGATACCCACACGAACTCGTTTTATACATGTTTAATTACTTCTATAACCGGAACAATCACCAAAGCGGAGATAGAAATAAGAGATAGAAATATAAATAAGTTAAACTCTTTCAAAATAACATTGACTCACATTATACGCCGCGTATGTAGATATTTACTTCAGTTACAATCTCAATAAGAGATAATTCAACTACATAAAAAAATATGCTACTGTACTTTGTTGATATATCTTATTACAGTAAAAGGAAATAATAATAAAAACACTTATTTTAATAAAAGCGTACGAAAATTACTTTTCAACGTTAAACTAAGACATTTGTGTAGGTATGTTTGAAATTGTTATAGTTATATTCAAATATTGTTACAATTATATTTAAATGTACACAGATTCTTGCATGGGCTGCTTTCGATAAACTGTCCTATCCAAACGATTCGCGAACTACTAGAAGAAAAATGTATTTGACATGTGCATCCTCTCAGTACTGACATACAAGTTTGAAGCAATCACGTTCACAAAAAGAATACAGAAACTCCAAGTGTTCTAGCGGGCAAAGAACGGAACATCTTGAGCGTCAGTCTGCGAGATATAATGTATGGATCAGAGAGAGGACCAAAGTCGCTGATGTAGCTTTCAAAATAGATTCGATGAAGTGGAATTGGACCGGCCATATAGGGAGAATGGCGCATGGTGATGTCATTTTATAAACATTTATTATTTTATCAGAGAGAGGACCAAAGTCGCTGATAAAGCGTATAAAATAGATTCGTTTAAGTGGAATTGGGCCGGCCATATAGCGAAGATGACGAATGATCAGTGGGCCAGACGCACTCTGGAGTGGCGATCGAGAACCGGCCAGACCACAGGCAAGAAGGTCTGATGAAATCAAATGAGCGGCGGTAGATCAAATACACAGAATGACGAGGGATAGAAAGTTGTAGAAGTCGTGAAGGGAGTTCTATTTCCAACACTGGACGACTTATGGGTGATGATGATGATATTCAAATATCTCATATTTCTAACATTACTTGGTTGTGTGTCGTAAATGTAATGCTACGTTTTTTTAAACCGGCATAAAAAAAAAGTTAATGCATTCAAGTGGTCACGCAAGCACTAAAGGAATATAACATATCAATTCGGTCCTCCTGAAAGTGATAAAATTAACAGAGAAAAATATTAAGTAAATATTAAATTTAATTTTTCACCTACATCCAAGAACTCCAGAGCAACTTGCCTAGTTTTGATTATTATTTCAAATACCAAAGCTAAAACTAAGGAACTCGAGAAGAAATAATGTTCTATCAAGTTTCAAAAACTATTTATTAGAATTTATGTAGTAGTTCACAGACAAATCTAAAAAAAGAATATTTCCAGGTACTGGCCATTAAGAGCCATTGCACGCGAACAGATATGCTCACCCACCCTCGGAGGTGAATATTAGATATACAAAATAAAATATAACAAAGAGGGTAGGAATGAGATCTCGCCACGAAGATCGAAGACGTGTTACGATCAAATTAATGAAATGACGATTCAGATGAGTGGCAAAGAAAGTATACGTTAACGATTTGAATGGAGCACGAAATCGAGGTCGAGTAAAGAAAATATGGCACAATCGAATTTTAAATGGCGACCATGAGAAAATCCGGAGATATCAACATACTTCCATGACACGATAAATAAATGTTGAAGATTCAATAGATGTTCATTAAAATTTTATTTGATAATCCATTGTTTTGGCGGCAACAGTACGACATTTCAAACTTCATTATAAATCGTTTAATTGAATCACAGTTCTTATATCGCAATGTATTTATTTAGATTCTATGGAATTGTCGCGATAGTCAATGCTGACATCGTCGGGTGTAACAAATAAACATTTTGTTTTGAATGTATACAAACACTTGTAGACAAATACTGGATTTACCCATTGCAGGTAAATCATTTTAAGGATTTTAGTATCGAATCTTAATAGACGGCGTTTATGTAGATTGAACTAAAAAAATGTGAAGTGTTTCTCAACATAGAAGAATATATACATCTTTCAAAAATTTGTCAGATGTGGTGGTCGTAAGAAGGGTGGAATGGGGAATGTTGTATTACATAAAGCGATTGATTAACCCAACCAATGACAGGTCATAAGTCCTGTAAACGCCTCGACCACCATACTCTGTTTCCAAAAACAATTTACATATTTGTCTCTAAAAAACAAATAAACTTGATTGAATTATTATTTATTCTTTCTACTGACGGTGTGATGGTTAGTTTGTCACATTATTCAAAAATAATATTTGAAAGCCAATCACTTCTTCTGTTTATCAATCTCAAATATACGAGTAGCTACACATCCAAGTTCTGAGCAAATATTCCACATTTATTCTAGGTATAAAACATTTATTATTTTATCTTTGAAGATCCAATAGCGATTCCAATGCTGATAAAAAAAATAGCTTTGATACGAATATAATTTGCCATACAACTAGCCTAATCTTTATTTCGATTCCGGACTTCCCCTCGATAGTCCACACATTCAAAATATATTTAAGGCTTCAATTTCTTCAGACTTCTCGTGTTATATTGTAAACATAATTGTCTATGTTATGGTGGCAATAGATGATTAACTTTTCTTTCCTTAGGTCGTAAAATGTTTAATTTTCTCATTAACAGCCCGTATAACGCAAAGGGATGCGCACATAATAGTCAACATAAAAAAATTAGAGGGTTGTATGATGTATCTCCATGCCCTAAATTAAGCTTATCAGTTTATGACTCCTAGAACTTCATTTTACCCTGTGGGTAATTACAATCTACTCGTAAATTACCCATGCGTACAAAGTTATAAGTCACTCGAAACTAGTTTAATGTTGCTTACGCCTAGGAAAAATCATCAGAATCTAATAAGATATATTTTTATTCACATTTTTTTAAGGTTCAATTCTGGCAAGGAATTTGACGACCTTCGTGGCCAAGTGCCAAGTGCTATGACTACCACACCGAAAGTCCCAGGTTCGATTCCCGGCGATGGCAATGTGATTGTCACACTGTCTTTGGTCTGGTATAAAATTCACATGGCAATAAATTGGCGATAGATTAGCTACATATGTATCACATGTCAAGAGAAACAACATGATAGCTTTACCCTTTACAATAATTAGGCTCGCGCTGTAATGATGTAAAATTCGATTCAACAAAATAATATTTTTTGTAGTTGTTTCATAGTTTATGCACATCGTTTGAAGAGCTCAAGAAGATAGATATTAAAGTGTTAATCTGTTAATAGACTAATATAATTATTAACTGTTAAAATTTATGACACAGTTATGATATCACAATTTTTATTATTCACTTGAGTGTCGCGACAGCTGTTTCGACAACCGATTCTGGCATCATAAGGTGTAATAAACAACTATGACACACAGTTTCTTGTAACACCTGATGATGCCAACATCGTTTGGCGAAACAGCTGTTACGACACTCGAGTGAAAAACAAATATTGTGATATCATAACAGTGTTATAAATTTTAACAGTTTATAATGTTGAAGTATATTAGTATTTCGGACAAAATAATGGTCTAATTTTATTATGTTATTGTATAAATGATTAAATCACAATAATACGTAATTTGTAAATACTCTAAATGGTCAAATGGAATAATTTAACATCGTTTTACCTTTAAATTAAAAACAACTAATACAGCTTAGATCATGTCCTAACATTCCTAACAATAGGATGCACATCAATGTATACAAACATGCACATCAATGTAATGTATACAAACGTGCACATCAATGTAATGTATACAAACATGCACATAATGTAAACAAACATGCACACAATGTAAGCAAACATGCACATAATGTAAACAAACATGCACACAATGTAAACAAACATGCACATAAATGTATACAAACATACACATCAATGTATACAAACATGCACATCAATGTATACAAACATGCACATCAATATATTCTCAAATTGGATACCATACATAGCTCTCAATGGAAATTCAAACAGACAACGCCGACCAGGAAGACCCGCCTGAAATAACAGACTCCTGAGTCTACCAAAAGAAGAAGAAACATTGATCTCAAAAGCTAAAGAGTTACGCCCTATGCTTGGGTGAAATATCTTGAATGTACTTTAGCGCAGTAGCGATTCGTGCGAGAATCGACTCTTACCTGCGATAGTTTGAGCCACTGAGGTATAATTAGAGGACAAATAATGGCTGTGTTTATCAGACTCCCTAGCCGGCAATTCAACTTACTGGTAACGGGTACCGAAGGAAACAGAGATAACAAAGAGATAAAGGAAACTGCGGCCCGTTTCAACACGAGTAGGTACTACTTTTTAAGTCTTCTTCTAATATTGGTGTTTGCTCAGATGCCCAGCGATATCGATAAATACTCGTACACCCATTCAATTGTTCAAAACCGCTTCGGTACACAATACGATAACAGATCAACGAACCTTATTATAAAAAACACCGCTTTTTGAGATGGGATTATAAAACTTAATCGAGAGCTGTAGTAATTGCCACAAGATAAAGATAAATATAATGTAATTTACTGCTAACAAATATCAACATTTTTCCTAACACAAACGAAACACAATAATTAGTTTTTTTCTATATTCACCTTAACTTTGTGTTGCGGATTCAAAATTACATTTTTTTTTCTTTATTTATAAGAATACTTAATATTTTACATACAAATAAAATTAAATTTTATTACTAACATATTTTGGAACACAGTATTTAATAAAAATATTTAAACAAATTTAAACATGATTGTAATTTTATTTTTCTTTATTTATATGTCAAAAATATAAGTGTTGTTACAAAAAAAATATTAATTTACTAACTAACCACGCCGTCTCCCCGAAAGGGTAGGCAGAAAGAATGGACCGCCACACTTTTCTTTCCTGACATATTTCTCTCGCTTCCTCAACATTTATACATCGTGTCATGAACGCGCGTCGATTTCTCTGACTCCTCACATTCCCTACATTCAATATTTGATTTATTTGATCGTGCTATGTTTTTCTCGGTCTTCCTCAATTTCTGGTTCCATTAACATCGTAAACATACATTTTTTTACCATTCTTTCTTCTTTCATTCTTTCCATATGTCCAAACTATCTTAAAAATTTCACCAAAAAAAAGACACCATCAGTCGCACCAAATTCAATTCTTATATTTTCATTCGACACTTTATCATACACAGAGTATCAACCCATTCGTCTAAGAGATCTCATTTCTACTGCATATATTCTACTTTCATCCTTCTTTTGCCAGTCCCATGCTTCGCTTCCATACATAAGGGTCGGTAAAAGAACACCGTTGTGCACATTTTTTTTGCACCATGGTCAGTTAGTAGGTAAATTCTCCTTCATTGCTTTTAAAATACGAGTATTTAAGTTTTTTTGTTTTTTTTTTGTTTTCATTAAACAATATTTTCTACTGTAAAGACTGCCTTTTACCTCTAACATAGAAAAATACGTTTTGTTTCAATCTTCTTATCATTTATTTTAATATCATAAGTATACGGGTACTAGTTACAAAGATATTTTCAAGGTTTTCTAAGAAAATGAAAACATTTTCTAATCCTTAAGCTTACAAAATATGTAATGCTCTTGCATAAAAATACTATCATTTTTAATACTAAATGTTTGTGAAATATGATATTAACTCTGTAGGAATTTTATTATAATGTCAAGTGACATTTTTGAGGAAATTTCGCAAAGTTATATTTAAGGTTATAAACAGAAAATTGTCGTCCGTATTTTGTGTATATACTCGTATAAGAACATGTAAGTATGTATATTTTTTGAGACAGAGATATTATATTTAAGGATTAATTGTACCTCAATAGAGACGAATATGTAAATTGTTTTTTATTTTGAAACAGAATATGGTGGCCGAGGCGTTTACAGGACTTATGACCTATCATTGGTTGGGTTAAGCTATCGCTTTATGTTAACAATATTCCCCATTTCGCCCTTCTTACGACCACCACGCCTGACAATTTTTTTAAAGATGTATTTATGCTACTATGTTGAGAGATATTTTAATTTTTTTAGGTCAATCTACACTAGCGCCATCAATTTAGAATATATGTAAGCATGGGTAAGTATTTGTCTAAAAGTATTTGTATACATTCAAAAACAAAGAGATATTATATGTTTGCTGATTGTATAATAACACGATGCACACGTTGGTTGATTATTAGCTCTCGCGATGATTTCATAGAATGTTATTAAACAAATGGGGATAATATAACAGTGTTCTAAATTGAATAGTTAATAACATTATATTTAATTAATTAAACTGACTTCATGATTTTTTTATAAACCTTTTTATTTTTTATTAAGATTAAAGTTGTAAAGAAAATCTGTCTCGTAAATGTCACCTTTCATCATAGATACAACTATATACAGGTTAAAGGATCAAATTATTCAAGTCCTTAAACTGTCAAATATTATGGATTAGGTAAAAGCCGTTTCGGACAAGTTAATCCTTAGAAATATCGATTAGGAGGCCAACCCTTAACAAATCGATGCAAGTTTATTCAATTGTCATTTGTCAAGTACTGACAAATGATTTAATAACAAATATATAGATAATACAATGGTGGAATTTAGAAGCGATTTATTTAGTAAATTTTTTTTTAGAATCGCTTATATTTTGACTTTTTAATTCAAAAAGTGATTTTAGGGAGAACCTTTTTTTCTAATTTTAAAAGTTCCCTAAACAATGAGAAATAATTGCAAAGCGATGTATATAATATATGTTTTGTAAATACTTATTGTCATTTTAATTATTCAATACAAATTATTATTCTTCTTCCTAGCCTTCTCCCATTTACTTCTTGTATTGTGTCTCCACCCTAACTATCCTGAGTGGCATCTCGTGGGATCAGGTCTCTTTTGAGACTCCGTTGAAGTCCCATTCACGTCAACTTAAGTTTACTATGTTCTCAGGGTTGCTGATCCGTTTCCATCACCTTCTTTGTCACATGGTCGGCTGGGCGCCCCATGGCTATACCATCTGTGATCTTAACTAACTAACTAACTTACCATCACGCCGTCTCCCCGAAGGGGTAGGCAGAAAGAATGGATTGCCACACTTTTCTTTCCTGACATATTTCTCTCGCTTCCTCAACATTCATACATCGTGTCATGCACGCGCGTCGATTTCTCTGACTCCTCACATGGCCGCCATTCAATATTTGATTTATTTGATCGTGCCACGTTTTCCTCGGTTTCCTCTATTTCTGGTTCCATTTACATTAACATATAATTTTTTACCATTCTTTCTTCATTCATTCTTTCCATATGTCCAAACCATCTTAATGATCCTTTCATTATTTTGTTCATGACACCATCATTCGCACCGCATTCACTTCTTATACTTTCATTCGGCACTCTATCATACACAGAGTATCCACACATTATTCTAAGAGATCTCATTTCAACTGCATTTATTCTACTTTCATCCTTCTTTTGCCAGTTCCATGCTTCGCTTCCATACATAAGGGTCGGTAGAAGAACACCATTGTGCACTGCCATTCTAGCTTTTTTTGATAGGTTTTTGTTTGCGATGACAACTTTAAGTGCACCATTCACTTTGTTGCCTGCCCCAACCCGATTCTGAGATCTTTAAGTATATATATCTAATATATTTTAATTTCTTAACATCACTAAAGTACATGTATATCCATAACGTATAGGCTAAATATGTAGACTTACTTATCACACTTAATGTTTATTAGTGGATGACTTTTTAATTGATAAACATCATTTCCTGTACTCAAAGACTCATTCCTTCATTACATGTTATCGCTGTTATTGTGCATGTTAGTATGCGCTTATATTTTCTGCTACGGAAATTATTTAAAATCTGCTTAGCTTTTTACTTGGAAAATGCTTTCTTTGTGATTATTTAAAAGTCAAATAATTAAAATAAACACAAGTTACGACCGCTGAAAGTTAAATTTATGTGTGCTAACCAACAAGACTGTTGTTGCTTGACAAAATTTATATTCTCGTTTAACGGAAAAAGATTTCCATGCTTTATCTCAAAGTACATAGTTATATCAAGACCAGAATAGCCTTGAAATAAGCCATTAGTAACTATCTCGATAAAGGCTTAAAATAACATACTGGAGGACCAACTTTCTATATACTTAAGCCAGGAGAGAAAAGTGGAAGAAAGTTATTCAAAGACAACGTGATCGAAGCATTCAAGTCATTACATGTTCAGATGAATATTTTTGCTAAACTCTGAAGCGTAAACGTTGATATGTTTTATTATTATTATTATTATTATTATTATTATTATTATTATTTTGTTAAATCGCTCTTTACATCATGACAGCATGAGCCAAACGATGTAAAGGGTATTATAGCTATCATAGTGATTCTCGTGACATGTGATAGGTAGCTAATCTATCGCCACTTTATTGTCACGTGAATTCTACACCAGACTAAAGACAGTGTGACAATCACACTGCCCTCACCGGGAATCGAACCCGGAACCTCCGGGGTGGCAGTCAATGCACTTACCACTCGGCCACGAAGGTCGTCAACTGAACAATCTATTTTTTTCTTTGTAAGGTAATAGTTTATTTTAAATACAAATAAATTTTTAAATTACACATTATCTTAATGCATATTAACCCCTGTTTGGGTTTATATGCATTTTATATGTATTTAAAAAAAGTGTTCTGTGTTCTATATTATTATGAATCCGCAACACAAAATAATGCAGAAAACAGAAGACCTACTGCACACCTATTGTTTTTAATGTAAGAAATCAAAACTTTGTTATGAATTCCACAATCTTACAGATGGTTAATCTATTAACCCTCAATTGGACTAAAGAAAAATATTTCTTACTTTATATTTTCCAAGTTCCCATAGACACGGGTTAGTTATTACCCACAAAATAACAATTTACAAATAAAAGTTACATGTTTGTCAATGGAATCAAAAGAATAATTATTCAGAAGAAGCACGTAAAAAAAATATTTCATGGTGTAGGTACATTTTTTACCTGTTAATTGAAATAATATGTAATTTAAATTTTCTGCTTTGATATGTTACTAAAAATATATATATTTTTAGTAATGGAACGAAACAACTAATCTCGTTTCATAAACACACAATCACACACACACACACACACACACACACACACACACACACACACACACACACACACACAACACACACACACAAACCATCACGCCGTTTCTCCATAGGGGTAGGCAGAGAAAATGGACCGCTACACTACTCTTTTCGGACACACCTCTCAAGTTCATCCACATTCATACAACGATTCATACACGCACGTCGATTTTTCCGACTTTTTACATGACCAACCCTTAAAATTTGATTAATTTGGTCATGCCATGTTCTCCTCAGTCTACTTTGAGTCCGCACAGGTCCTCTAGGCATCTTCTTCTTCTTATTTTTGTCCTGTCACACCTCCGTGGTGCATAAGGCCTCAAGGAACCTTCTCTAGGCATACGTTAAAAAAAATTATAAATATTTCATATAAAGTGTTTTTTTTTTGTTTATCTGTATAGAGCACGAAACTTTAATTGTTTAATGAGACCAAATATTTATTTCAGTCAAATTTAATGTAACGCTTTGATTTGAAATGAACGTACATGTATGTAATCTGATTTGATAAATTATAAAATATCACGTGACTTGCTGATACAGTATAAGATGTTAATCTCATTGAAATTAATCTACGCCGTAAATTGACTGGAAAGCTTTATATTCATATTAAGAATCTAAATGTCAACCGGTTTAACTAACATATGATCAAATAAGTCGAATAATTGGCCGCATACCGTTTAATAGTAAACTCAGTAATATATACTCGTATATACAACTAGTTTTCAACAAATGAGAAAATTTATCTTGTATCTTACAATAGTATTAGAGGTTTTCCCCTTTTGTTAATATTTTAGTTATAAAAGCCCTTAATGAAGTTTGGGTAGGATAGTGACACTATGATATTTAATGTTTAGAATAAATTAAGATTAGTGTCATTTATAGAGCTTTCGTTGAATTCGTACTCAATTTGTAATAATGTCAAAGTTTTAAATGATATTTCGTGCAACTTTAGACTTTATAATAACTAATCAAATGATTTCACTGAAATCTCCTGTTGGAAGTTCATTTTAAATAATAATTAAATAAAACGATGTTTTGTTGACTATTTCCACTTTTATCTTTATTTCGACGGCGGCCGGTTTCTTGACCAGTCTGTCGATGCCAGTGAGCCTGGTAAAACCAGTCGCTGTCGAAATAAGAACAAAAGTGGAAGTTAATAAAAAAAACATCGTTTTATTTATTAATAAATTATAATAACTAGTTTAGTGATATGATTTTTGTATAAACTGTATTATTTGTGTATAACTGTTCGATCTAATGATTTTTTTTTATTTAAAACCTTTAGATATTACGAGTAGGGATGGTGAATTTCATAAAAAAATTATATCGTGTATATAATCTTACTTTCTTCTATATTCGCCTGACTTTGTACATATTTCGAATTCACATTACAAATAACTTTTGAAAACACTTTTATTTTACATTCTCAAACATTTATATAGGGTATTTTTTTAGAGGTATACAATACATACTATTGGATTTATTTTATAGATAAGTTTATGCCATTATTGTTTAAATATGATTTCGGGCATATGAGCGCCACGGCTAGCTCGAATGAAGCGCAATCGTGAAGTCCAATTTTCAACTTTTCGGATGCGTATTATCCACTAGAGTATAATACGCGATGCAAAAACGATCCATCCACAACTCGGATGGACGATTATGTCTACCGTAAAATGGACGTAGTGCACGATAAGTTTGGCAAACCGAACCATGATTTTCAAAATAAATTTGCACAATTTGCAAGCGCTGTTCTGACGTCAGTCAATTCATTGTGAAATGGCAAAACGTACTGGCTACAAATTGTCAACTGTCAAATTGACAGTCTGCAGAAACAATTTTGCAAGTTTAAAAACCAAACCTCTAACACCCTACATAACCACACACATCCATCCTCAGTTAGGTTTTTATAAGTGAATAATGTAGGAAGGAGAATTATTTATGAGAAGTGCCAAAAGATTTTTTTTTTAACTCACATTTAAAATCTCTTCTTATAAATTCAAATAAAAGAATAAGGACATACTATTAAAATATATAACAAAATGGATAACGCGTTAAATAAACTCTACAGACATCAAACAGAAATACATTTCGTAAAATAGAAATTCCTAGAAAGCAATCCAATCCAAACTTTATTCAAACATATTGTTTTGCGTAATTGTTTACTTCGCTGATTTAATTTTTTTTAAATAGTATTTTCGTGACAAACAAAATTTTAAAAAAATTATATGAGTACATAAATCATAGCAATGATATTATATGTGACCATAATATTATATGACAAGGGAACATAATATTATTATATATTGTATGTGGCCGTGAAACAAATCTTATTCACAAAATTTCGACAAGATTTACATAAAATGTGAGTATTGGAAAACCACAAAAGAAAATTGAACCCCTTACATTCGCCCCTAAATCTGTTTGTACAGTCGCTGGCTGGTTGTTATACAAACCAAGCTGGCGAAGAAACTCGTAAAAAGAACGCCACACAAATTTCTCAACATAAAACTCAAATTTCGCTAGTTAAGAAACGTTCTTACCCCTAAAGTATTTTAAGTAAAGTCAAATGTTTACTTTAATATGTACTAATCAAGGAATGTCGTTCTAAATCTTCAAATTTACTGTATAATTTGCATACAAAAATAAACCTGTAATGTTGTTATGATTTGTTATTTGCAGAAATAGGGCAAAAGTTCGTCTTTTGTAAATAATTGTAAATATTTTATGTTGACCACTGAGAAAAATGTGGGGAAAAACGATATATAATAGAATATCGAATGACAAAATAAGGAAGCAATGTAAGGCAGATGATTGCATCATAAGTTAAATTAAAAAAAGGATCCTTCAGATGGTTTGGACATATGAATCGAATGAACGAGAGGAGAATGGTTATATTATTGTATACAAAGAGTGGAAGGAAAAGTCGGGAAACACCAAGAAAAACGTGGCATGACCAAATCAATCAAATAGTAAAAGGCGGCCACATTCGAAGTCGAAAAAAATCGACGAACGTGCATGTTAGAATATATGAATGTGAAGGAATGTAAAGAGGTGTGTCAGGGCAGAAAGGAATGGCGGTCCATCATCTCTGTCTACCTTTCCGGAAACAGGGTGATGGTTAGTTTAGTTTTAGTTTATAAAGAATATTTTGAAATGCGATTAATTCTCTCCGCTGATCACATTTTAATCGAACAATTCAATACACTTCTTTTTCTTCTTATTTTTCTTATTTTTTCTTATTTTTCTACTTCTTCGTCTTCTACTTCTTCTAATTTAATATTTGATTGATGTCAACCAATGTGAGAATAAGAACGTACATTAACCAATCTGACCTCAAGTACTGAGTAAGCTCAATTCTAATTAAAAAAGTGTAACAAATAATTTAAAAAAAACACGCGACTTCAAAATTGGTAATACGATAAGACCTCTAATCCCCAAGAGACACGGTCGACAGAAACACTCTGACATATTTAAAAAAAAAAAAAAAATTAACTCTAACGGAAAGGATTAAAACTAATGATCTCAGAATTTATTGTGTCATCTCATTATTATTAAAAAATATCTCATTATAATGAAGATGGAATCTGATCGTATTCAGGCTTGAAACCATGTCGTAGACAACCATTCTGGCCACTAGAGAACCTTCGATGAATATGGAATCTATAGAAATATATGTGAAATTTCGATATTTAAGAAAATATACGTATTTTTCTCAATGTTATATGGTTAATTTAAATATAAAAGCGGAACATTTTTTTTAAATACATAAGTCATATTTTTTTTCTTCTTCTTCTTTTAGACCATTGGCGTGTTCCGGGGGACGGTAGCCGGCAGAAATCTGATGCGTTCGAGCGTGTGGGATTCTGGAGGGATCCACCCCGTTCACATGTGCATTCCAGCATCTTCTGCGTTGTCTGCCCCATCTTACGACATCTTTTACCAAGCAGATTTTGCGGATAGCTGTGTTTCTCACCCAATCTCGAGTCCGTTACGTATGTGATGGTATTGAACCATCGTAGAGAGAGATAAGTGAATTCAGATGTACGAAAATAAATTCATATGACTAGAAAATATAACACCTAACCAAGTGGGGATGGATGTAGGGGTGCGGGAAGCAGAGGGGGAGAGAAGGGTAGTGGGCCAGGGAGAGAGGTAGTTCGGGGCAGTTGACTTTTGACCTGACGGGAAGCGGTCGCTTTTGGTATTAAATTCAGTGGGTGTTTGTTGTTTTGATTATCAAGAACTTCATTTTATTTTGTATACAAGTATAGTGGTACGAGGGGTGCGGCATTTGCAGATTTAAAAATACTATAGAATCAGTTTTCCTGAGCTGTTTTTACGACGGAAAAGCTAAGTCTAGAATTAAGAATTTATATTTCAGGAAATTGGAACGTATGCGTTCGGCTTACTCCATGATTATACTATGCTTACGTTTATATATTACATACATGTACCTAAATATATATATATATATGTGTGTATATATATATGTATGTGTATGTGTATGTATATATATATATGTGTATATATATGTATGTATATATATATATATGTATATATATATGTATATATATATGTATATATGTACATGATATATTGATACCTTTCCTATACTGCACGTAATATAGTTCACTAACACTCGGGCCAACGCATCGCGCCCGAAACAGGTATTCACTAACTCATCGAATACTGAAATCTTAGTTATGGACATGTAGCGTTCTAACAAAATTTGCCATCTTCTATATAAATAAACATATAAACTTCGACCCATGAAAATTATGCTACATAAATATGGTTGACTGCTGATGAATGAAGACAGTTAGGGAAGTTGGGAAGCTCACTTCAAGAGCCCGCGCCATATACAGACTCCTATAGATAAGCAGGTGGAAGACCCTGCTATCGCGTCTGCGGGAATTCTGTCGTGGGTGGGCCAATCTTCGAAAACCCCCGATAGGGTGATGGCCAGGTTCATGGGTTTGAATCCCCAGGTCCACTGATTAAGGGTTGGGAAGTAGGTCGTCTGGTCACCAGACGATTCTGCTGTGGAGCAGTGGAGAAAAATCATCAGTCTGACGAAAAGACTGGTTCCCCGCGGTACTAACACTATTATATCCGAATCCCCCACAACTCCTTATGTACTTAATATATTATATTTTGACACTGAATTGCTATATAATTGTACCTTTCAGAAAGCTGTTCTTTATTGCATCATTATTACATTACGCTCTGATTTAAATTACTGTACATTGTATTTGTTGCATATTGTTTGTGAATGTTTCTTCCAGGGCTGCCACATTTTCTAGAGATAATATTTTGAATTTATATTTTGTAAACTTAGAGATATTTTAGGTTGTTTGGTTTAGATGTTCCTAGGAAATATTGAGTGACATATAGTTTGATTACACGTGGGTTTGTCAGGATTGCTTAGAATATTCGGAAGGGTTAGGAACGATTAGCTTTAGAATGAAATTATCAGTATTCGCCAAGTAAAAGGGCTTGGATTACATCGGTCATAACGAAGGGTCACACGGTATTATTTCTAGACGATCACGAAGGCCAACTCGCGTAAGGTAAAACACCTGTAAGCTCCGTACAGGTGGATGAAGAGGGAATGACTGGAGGAAGCTCCACCATTCGCGGAGGAAGGTTAGGAGGGATTCTGCTTATGTTCCTCGCGGAAGGTTAGGAGGGATTCTGCTTAGGTTCCTCGCGGAAAGGGCAATCTATCACATTAGTGACGTGACGCAGGAGAGGACTGGAGGGAGGGTAGGTGAGGAATCCTCCACACCAGGTACTCACGGACCAGCTCATTCCACCACACGTAGTACATTAGTAATGGAATAAAATAAAAGGTACGTGCGTATTTTATGTATACATTTTGTTATATCAATATATTGTTTTGTTTTTTCTTACATGTAGAATCTTTTTTTTTTGTTTCATTTTACATAAGATAAGATACTGTAACTATTTACACTCCTAAGCTCTTTACCAATATATACCGTACTATTGCTCATACTTCACTGTTTGGTTTGTTCTCTTTATGAACTTTACTCTCTTGTTTTCTTTTGTTTTCGTTGTAAAAAAAAACTCGCCTGTTCGAGAGATATGTACCGTGTCGAACTTCTTGGTATATTAACAAGGTATTCCGAAATCAAGTAACAGGTCATTAATTTACACAGTATATATTTTTTTTGTTTACTTGAAATAGTAAACATATATTAATACGAAATAGTATATATTATACCTACATTACATAAACATATGTTCTAGTAAAAACTGTCTGTCGATACAGCTGTTTCGCCATCCTAGATTGACATAATCAGGTGTTATAAACAACACTGCCACAGCAGTCTCTCTGCCTACCCCTTTGGATTTGTTGTTGTAGTAATATATGCTTTTTCTAAAAAGATAAATAGAATATTCATTAACAATGAATTGTAAAAAAATGAGACTTGATTTTGAACCTGGAGGCTTTATGACACCCGATATCATACTAATAAATAAACATTAAATAATAATAAAACGTAGACGCACATATTTCGAGAGAGTTTTGGCGTATTCTAAAAAGAAAGAATGCCTTTTCCCCAGTGATTTCCATTGTCATAGGAATCTTTCATTTTAGGTTTTTCTAGAATCTCAGTATTTTTCGAATATACTGAGAGTGGTTTGGTTATATGGTTTACGCACAGGTAAAGTACTCACCCATGTTAAAGAGGGTTTACAAAAGATTTCAGAGGCATCTCTACTTGAGAGAGTTCTGTATTTAGCTATAAATCAACAGTACCAATGAAGATTTCTTACGATTCCGCAACGGTTGAGCTTGTAGAAAACATTCGAGAATCTTTCACTTATTTTTCGGACGTTTTCGATAATATTTCATAACGGGGAAATGGAAATCTTGACAGTATTGAATAAAACTTTTGCCAGCTATTTTAGTGTTTTGAAGAGGTATGCCATTTCATCTGAAAGGCGTCATTTATAAAACTATATTTTTCAGCTGTTTTCAGGAACATGCATCTCGAGTTGCAATGATTTATTTAATGGAAAAAAGACAAAGAAATTTAAAAATCAGGAGGGGCACCACAGAGTCCAGGTTTAAAATGATTAAACATTTATGGAATTGCTTGAATAGAACTCAGTGAAGAAAAACGCCAACACTGGTTAATTATTAAAAGTCTTAAAAGGAGAATGGAAATTCCAAGTGATTTCATGAAAAAAAAAATTACAAAGGATACCAAAACATACACAAAGCAAAAACATCTCAAACGAAATAATGGTTAAAATTATAATTTAATTGCGATTGTTCAATTGGTTTTATAGAGATTTTTATTTACATGCAAAAATATAAGCGACAATTTTGATTCGCCTTGCAGGGGCAATCTCAAATTTGATTTGTCGCAAATAATTATACTTTTGTTTGAATAAAAAAATCTGTCAAACCAATTTAACAATCACGTTTGTATTATACATATAATAGAGTTTTACAAAATGTAAACCAGCACCACCAATAAATACTCGTTTTTTAAAGTTATTGAAACATTTAATATATTTTATATCATTAGAATATTATTTGAAAATTGTGATGAGATTTTGTTATATTAAAACTCCGTTCAAACAACGAATCTTTTTAAATGAAAGGTTATTTTGAACTTATATGCAATACTTTATGTATACTCGTGGTACATGTATTGTATATAATGCGGCTGTCACATGGGGACAACTCCACCCAACTAGAGCAAACTTTGTACTTGTACATTTTTCCGTCACACTGGATTTTCGTGATTCACGTTTGGTCAGATTCAAGTTTTGGTTAGCTTGAATTTAAATAATATTCCTCGTTCAATATATTGAAATCATTCTTTGGATATACAATATCTACATCTAAGAAGGTACGACGGATAAATGTAAAATGTTCAGATCACATGAAAAACTATATGCAAAGCGATAAATATACGAAATAATATACGTTATTTTTCTTTTTCTATTTTATTTACTTTGTATACGCAACACTAAGTTTTTAAACAAATTAAAATTAAAAATCAAACATGTTTCAAATAACCCAATCCTTCCTCGGTCATCAAAAGTGATCAAATTTGTAAACAATTTTATAATATTTTAAATATTATTATATAAAATTATATATTATCACTGAGGAAGGACCGGGTGGTCCGAAACATGTTCGATATTTAATTTTAATTTGTTTAAAACGTTAGTGTTAATATACGTTATTTAATTTTTTTTTTTAATAATAAACATTATTTGATAATATATCACAATGGTGTTGTTCTACCGACCCTTATTTATGGAAGCGAGTTATGGAGCTGGCAAAAGAAGGATGAAAGTAGAATAAATGCAGTATAAATGAGATCTCTTAGGCGAATGTGTGGATACTCTGTGTATGATAGAGTATCGAATGAAAATATAAGAAGTGAATGCGGTGAAAATGATGGAGTCATGAACAAAATAATGAAAGGATCATTAAGATGGTTTGGACTTATGGAAAGAATGAATGAAGAAAGAATGGTAAAAAAATTATATGTTAATGATATAAATGGAACCAGAAATAGAGGAAGGCCGAGGAAAACGTGGCACGATCAAATAAATCAAATATTGAATGTCGGCCATGTGAGGAGTCAGAGAAATCGACGCGCGTGCATGACACGATGTATGAATGTTGAAGAATCGAGAGAAATATGTCAGGAAAGAAAGGTGTGGCAGTCCATTTTTTCTGCCTACCCCTTCGGGGAGACGGCGTGATGGTTAGTTAGTTAGTTAGTTAGTATATTTTTTAAATAATATATAATACATTATTTGATAATATATATTTTTTGCATATTATCAAGTAGCACATATAATTGTAAGTACAGCGTCGCTTGAATATTTGAAATTTCCTTTACTTGCCTGTTCTGGGATTCTTATGACGTCGACCACATGATTTATATTCGTTTGAACTCACATTCTTTGCATGTAACATTTCAACCACCCCGCAAATTTCGAACCAGCCTTGTGACAGTATTTTAATGTCATAACCTCATATTATATAGTGGCCCAGGGGACAACGTCTTAGTTTTATTTATGAGTTAATACAAAGAGCCACAAGCGGTGATCGCTCGCACCCGACAGACATCGTGCGGAGATACCTTAATCAGCGCCGCAAAGATGTCGGCCGCAGATTAAGGTGCCGCAATATACGGGTCTCGCTAAACTTCATTAAACTTGTTTACAACATAATACCACACTCAAAACAACACCGCTGTCATTGCGATAATATTCAAATCTACCTTCATAAATTATGTATTTAAACGAGCAAATTCACAAATATGCCCAGGGGAAAATATTTCAATACTCAACTATGCTTAGGTAATGTGCTTAACTTAACGAAGTTCTTAAATGAACATCAAAGTAGTTTGTTAAGTATTTAACTATCGTATCGCACTTTAAGTGCCTCTTCAATTCCCTACTATAGGTAAAGCACTACTAAGAAATATGCTATCACCTACAATATATCAATGTTCATGAAACACTTCATAAAACAACATTTTGAATGTATACAAATTCTTGTAGAAAAATGCTGAATTTTACCCATTGCGGATAAATTATTTTTTTGTAAGGATTAATTGTATCTCAATAGAGACGAAGATGTAAATTGTTTTCTGGGAACAGAATATAGTGGCCGAGGCGCTCACAGGACTTATGACCTGTCATTGGTTGGGTTGAGCGATCGCTTTATGTTTAACAACATTCCCAATGTTAAAGATAAAGCGATCGCTCAACCCAACCAATGACAGGTCATAAATCCTATAAGCGCCTCGGCCATCATATTCTGTTCCCAGAAAACAATTTACATCTTCGTCTCTATTGAGATACAATTAACATCAGTTATCTTTTTTTTATATAAATAGGTTAGTTTTGTTTAGAAAGGTTATTACTATTAAACATATTTTATTTTTATGAATACCAATAATAAAACTTATTTTAATATCAAGCCCGTTAATATTTTCACTACTTTATTTGTCACGGCAAAACTTTAGAAGCTTGCCCTTTCATAAGTTGAGAAAATTCAATTGAACTTAATTGAAATTTCAAAAGGGCCAGATATTACTTTGTCCCAGTAATCCAGATTTCTAAAATGTACAATGATAATTAACTAAATGTATTTTGACCTTTTTCGGATATCAAATACCATTCTTATGAATGAAGTTGAGCCATTTGTTTCAACTTCAAGCCACCTCCACTGTGCGACACCCTTCTCAAACAAACAGCCGAAGTAATTATCCGATTGGCTACAAAGGAACAACACAAACACGGCCCTTTACGCTTACGTAAACGATTACGTATTAGGCCCTTTAGATCAACATCGCGTGTGATTTGTTATCGAGTTTCATTTGTTTATATAAAACATTGTTCGTTATGTATTGTTTGCTGCCCTACATTTGTGCTTAAAGTCAGCCTTTAGTAAAACCCAATAGGACAAGTGATCCATTGCCTGCCTGGCAGGGTACCAATAAGCAGCTGTATTTTTTACCTTTAAACAAAATCATTGTGAAGAATAGGACCTATTTCATACAGGCCATGGATTCCAGATAAACAAATTTTACAAATTCTCGCATTTATTTGAAATTGATGAATGTTTGGTATATTGAACGATGATTTCAAATTGTATTTTTAATATTAAATTTTGCTGGTATGATTCGTACGTTAAGTAAAGGTATTTATTGTTTATTGAACAATGGTGCGAAATTACATACAAAAAACGGAGTTGCGGAGTTAAAGCGAGAGAAATATATCAGGAAATAAAAGTGTGGCAGTCCATTCTTTCTGCCTACCCTTTCGGGGAGACGGCGTGATAGGTAGTTAGTTACTTAGTTAGTTCAAACTCAATATTATTTAAAGAACAAAATATTATCATCTCAAATAAAAATGTATTTGAAATGTCGAATTTATTGAATTTACGTCTCTCCAGTTTATCCAATTGAATTTATCTAAAGCTTAGCAAGTCCACCGTTGGTATTTTTATCAGTTTGATGGAGTCACCCTATACAACTAGTTTTATTTTACATTACAACATTTAAAGGGCGATTTGATTTTCAAATGGAATAAATGAATATTTTTCGTTCCAAATTCAATGATGCCATTATTTAAATTGGTCGAGCTCTTTTCATTTCCTAAAGAGACTAACTATTTTTATTTCACGTAAGTGCGAACTGTACTATCCTACATTTGAATTGTATTTTAATTCAATATTATGGGTTTGTTATGTCTTTTCAGCCACACTCATAAGAGAAAAAAAAACAAAGATATAAATTACTTAATTTATATACATGAAAACGTCTGTGTTCCAGGAATTTAATTCAATTATATATGGTACGACATGTTTCGTCCTTCGAAGGCATTATCAAATGTCATTTGATAATGATATTAAATACAGATTTGATAATGCCTTAAATGGACGAAACATGTCATACCATAAACAATTTAATAAAACTCCTAGAAGACAGACGCTTTAATTTATATTACTTATGTAAAATGAAGTTTTATATTATTGTTCAAGAAACGATAAACATATAATACGACACAATTATTAATGCCTAACGGATCGAAACACATCGTGTGTTGCATTTATTAAGAAGACACATTGTTTATTTATCGAAAGATTTAAACACTAAAAATCTAAAAGAATATAAAGGTGTTTTATTGTTTATCATTATAATCCTAATTAAATGACAATAACTCCCATCTCCACTGATCTTCACTGTCTCCTAAAAGTGTTATCAAAGAATCCAATATAAACTATGCTGGATGGTTTTGAAAGCGTTTCGCGGAATGGCACCAGCCTATATATCTAAACTTTTTATTGCTGATAGCCCTAACTTGCGGCAATCTAAGCTTCAATCAGCAAACTCCTCGGCAATAGGCAGATTAGTTGAGCCAAAGCACAACGCACGGAAAAATTTCGGAGATCGGGTGTTTGCAGTAGCAGGTCCGTCCGCCTGAAATATGCTCCCTGCACGCCTTAGATGCATAGACAATCCGATTGATTTTAAATTTCACCTAAAAACCCAGCTTTTCAAAAATTTGCATAAAAAATAAACAACTATTATCTGATTGCTGGTGTCAGAAGCAGGCCTCACGACTAAAAACATTGTCAAAGCGCCCTTTCACGAAAACGGCGCTATACAAATTAGCCTTATTATTATTACATCTCCAGATAAAAGTTCAGTACGTTCATTTTGTATATAAAAAAATATA